>JAWWES010000081.1:99463458-99600002 GCA_035583135.1 Lophotriccus pileatus | reverse complement strand
AAGAAGGTGACTCGGGACAGCCAGCACGGATTCACAAGGGCAAGTCCTTCGTGACCAACCTAGTGGCCTTCCATGATCGAGTGACTACATCAGTGGACAAGGGAAGGGCTACAGATGTCATTATCTACACTTCTGTAAAGCTTTGACACGGTCCCCCACAACATCCTTCTCTCTGAACTGGAGAGATAGATTCAACTTGTGGACTGTTCAATGGATAGGGAATTGGTTGAACAGTCATGTCCACAGGGTAGTGGTTGAACAGTCACATCCACAGGGTAGTGGTCAACAGCTCAGAGTCCCAGTGGACACCAGTGACAAGTGGTGTCCCTCAGGGATCTGTATTTGGACCAGTGTTATTTAATATCTTCATTAATTACATACACGAAGGAGTCAAGTGCACCCTCAGCAATTTGCTGATGACACCAAGCTGAGTGGTGGTGTTGGCACACTTGAAGGATGGGATACCATCCAGAGGGACCTGGGCAAGCTCAAGAAGGGAGCGCATGGGAATCTCATGAGGTTTAAGACCAAGTATAAGGTGCTGCACCTTAGACCAGGTCAGGGCAGCCCCCAGTATCAACACAGGCTGGGGGATGAATAGATCAAGAGCGGCCTTGCTGAGAAGGACTTGGGGGTGCTGATGGATGAGAGGCGGGAGATGAGCTGGCAATGCGCACTTGCGGCCCAGAAAGCCATTTGTATCCTGGGCTGCATCAGAAGCAGCACGGCCAGCAGGTTGAGGGAGGTCATTCTGCCCCTTTACTCTGCCCTTGTGATGCCCTACCTGGAGTGCTGCATCCAGCTCGGGGGTCCACAGCACAGGAAGGACACTGACCTGCTGGAGTGAGTCCAGAGGAGGCCACCAAGAATGATTAGAGGGATGGAGCATCTGTCCTACGAGGCAAGGCTGAGAGAACTGGGAGGAGACTGCTGTGGTCTTCCAGTATCTGAAGGGAATCTACAAGGAAGATGGAGAGACACTGTTTATAAGGGCATGTAGTGACAGAATAAGGGGAGATGGTTTCAGAAGGAGAGTAGGTTTGGATTAGATGTTAGAAAGGAATTCTTATTGTGAGGGTGGTGAGACACTGGAACAGGTTGCCCAGAGAAGCTGTGGATGCCCCATTTCTGGAAGTGTTCAAGACCAGGTTGGATGGGGCTTTGAGTAACCTGGTCTAGTGAAAGGTCTCCCTGCCCATGGCAGGGAATTTTGAACTAGATGATCTTTGAGGTCCCTTCCAACCCAAACCATTCTGTGATGATTCTAAAAGTTATTCCTCTAACTTTGACTGTAGCCTTGGAATAACACTTTCTCAGTACCCCGGTGACGGTTGTTGCCTTCTTCCCTTTTCACCCCATCTTGCATGTATTCACTGCTTCTCTTGGAGTTCCAGCATTTGTACTTTTCCTTTTTGACAAGGTAACATCTTAACAGTGCTGACATATGATAAGTCCACTGGATGTATGCAGCCTTTTTGATGCCAGCAGCACTGGATGGCACAATGCTTATTGCCCATGTGCTGTGGACGTTTATAGCTTCCTTTTAAAATGTCATCAGAGAAAGCTACAAAGTTTTGTGATGCTTCTTTGGAATATAGTTACTTGCTGTTCCGTAACTGTTTCCTTGACTCCTGAAGTTTGCTTTCTTATCCAGATTACACAAATTGACAGTCTTCGTTACATAACCCTGTGCTTTCAAATTTCTCCCTTTACTGTTGTTTGAATATTATGTTATGTAGTTAAGTTTCTTTTTTCTCATCTCCAGGGCCATCTGTGGATAGTAGTACCTTTCATAATAAAGGCCAAGGTGCCATTTCAGAATTAGTAAGGGGAACGCTGCCTTCCCTGTGTCTTCTGCAATATAAAGACATGTAATACAAAGAAGCACGTAATAGAAAACAAGCTCTGAATCCAGATGTTGGAATTGTAGGCTACTTTTTCGAAAAAGATTTGTCATAAATCAGGCAATTATTCTGGCTCTTTCCCTGAGCAGCGGATCTGATTTATTTAAAACATACAGCTCCATAAGCTAACTGTGAAATTGCATTGCTGTGATCCCACATAGGTACCTTCTATTAAAGTCCAAGGCACTCAGGTTTGGAGGAAATTGTTGAGGAGTCTGGAGTGGTATACCAGAGCTGTGGGGTGAAGGAGTTGGTGCAAATTCTGCATGTGCAACAGACATCTGTAAAGCCGCGCAAAGCAACACTTGATGTATTGAACAATCGTGCTGGCAGCCTGGTGTTTCAACATGTGCTCCCCTAATCGAGTATCCCTTGGGTGCCTGTTAGCTTGTTCAGTCTCTCAGATTCTCAGCTGTTGCTCAAAAATTAGGAATAGAGGTGATTACAGACAGCAGCAGACACAGGCAGATCCATCTTTGCCACCTGGCTCGGGCAGATACAAGTTCAGCATGGGGCTTGCTTGTCTGAAGCAGAGGTTTATTGTATGCTGTAAAACTGCATTTACCAGCCTTTGGCATATTGGCTACAAAATGAGGGCATTCTCATTTTAAGGTGATTTTAAGGGATTTTAAGGTGATGTCATTTTGGTGACAGGGAACAGAATAGTGGTCTTTCCCTCAGATCGCTGTTGCTGATGTGGTTTCATATTTATTTCAGAATCTCTCTTGTCTCTTTGCTCCAAAGACCAAGACATGCAATGCTCTTATCGTTTTCATCCACAACAGCCGTACCCTATCTTGTTTGAACAGTTGGTATGTGGAGAGTGCTGGTTGCTGTCTGGATCAGCAGAGTTGTGTGTCTTTTCTCAAGCATTGTAATGCTTTTCTTATCGAAGTCAAGCTTAAAATACAAACAAATGGGTTGTCATTGAAATTATCTTCCTTCTTTCAAGGCAGGAAGTCAACATCAAATCCCAGAAATCTGCAGATTGATCACTGTTGAAATGTTGGTATTTTGAATATGATGATCTAAATGCCATATGAAGAAAGATAGTATTACTTTTGCTGAGAAGAACAGCATATTAATGCTTTTCTGATCAGGCTGTGTTTGAGATTGGGTTTTTCCCGCCCCCCTCCCCCACAATTTTTTTAAATTTAATTTGACTCCTTTTACTTTTGAATGTTTTAATTTATTTTTTTGTAGGGAGGTTCCTATGAAGGATGCCAAAGAATATGCAGAATCCATAGGTGCAATTGTTGTTGAAACCAGTGCAAAGAATGCTGTTAATATTGAAGAACTTTTTCAAGGAATAAGTAAGTAACTGTTTCCTTTGTTTAATTAATTCATTTTGGTGGTTTGGAGGTCTTCTGAAAATAGCGGTTTGTTTTGGGTCTGTAAACTGCTTTCCCAAGGACATCAATAAATCCCACTGAGCTAGTATTGTGGCTGCTGTTTATGCAGAGGTAAACTAAGAAAAACTTTGAATACACCAGAGCAAAACATAATAGATACAGGATAAGCCTGTTCGTTCTAAATCTGTACATAAACCCTGACCTGGGTCACATCGTCTGTTTCAGACAAAGACTGCTGTAAAGGCGATGCTGTTGATCTTATCATCATGTTGATAAAAACTTAAATGTTGATAAAAACATAAATGTTGATAAATGCTCCTGGAGGGCATTGATAAGTAGAATGGAGTTATTGCAGTGGCATCCGTTTAAGAAAATGCCCCAACATAAATTTCTTTCCAGGTCTTTTAAACATGATGAGACTAGCACATGGCATGAGGAGAAAAAAAATGTCTCATTTAGTCTGCCTTCTAGGGGTTCCAGTGTTGGCCTCTGTCTGCAAGTGGGAAGGACCTTGCAGGCTGGAAGGGACCTCACAAGACCTTGAGTCCAGCTTCCTGCTCCAGGCAGACTTGACAGTGAATTCAGACCAGGGTGCTTGGGCCATTGTCTGGCTAGACCCCAGAGCAGAGGTTCCACAACCTCTTTGGGCAGCTGAGTCCAGTATTTAAAAAGCCCTCACAGTGACATCCCCATGCTGTTGTATCAAGCCAGAACCTATCCTGATTCAGTTCACAGCCACCATCTCTCCTTGTCCTGGATGCACCTCACTAAAGAACCTGGTTCAGTCATCGTAGCAGCTTTTCCCACAGGTACTGACAGACAGCTTTGTGGTCCACCAAAGCCATCTTATCTCCAAGCTGAACCGGCCCTGTTTCGTCAGCCTTTCCTCACAGGGCAAGTGCTCCAGCCCTGACTGTCTTGCTGCCTTCCTCTGAAGTTGTGCCAGCTTGTCAACATTCTTTTTTCGGGGGGGGGCCCAAAACAAGTGTGACCCAACTGATGTTAGACTGTATCTAGAAGGGGATAACCACTTTGTCTGATGTTCTGTCTTGGCTTTTGTGGGTATGGCTGAGGATCCTGCTGGCTGTCTTTGCTGCCAGGACATGCTGCTAGCTCATACTTAGATTGCTGCCCTCAGGTTCTTTTTGGCATATCTGCTTTCCAGACAGCCAGTCCCCAGCCTGTATCATAGCCAAGGCCTCTTCCTTCCTACAAGCAGGGCTTGAAATTTGTCCTTTCTGAAGTACATAAGGCTCCTGTTGACCCACTTCTGCCTCCAGCCTAAGAACTCTGAACAGCTGCCCTTCCCTCAAGGATATTGAATGCACCCCTGAGTTGGGTATCATCTGAGGGTTGAAGTGGGTGTGTGTTTTTTCATCCATCAGGCCATGGATAAAAGGTACTAAGCAAGGTACTCCACTTGTAACTGGCCTGTGAGTGGATGATTACTGTTAACCACTGACCTTTGAGTATGATGATCCAGCCAGTTTCTCATGCAGCTAACAGTTCTATCTAGACTATAACATCCCACCTTGGATATACCAGGATGCTGTAAGGGAAAGTACTGAAAGCCTTGCTAAAGTCAAGGTAGACAACATCCAATGCTCTCCCTCGATGACAGATCCAGTCATACTGTCGTTTAGGGCAACCATGCACATGTTTAACCCTTACTAAGTTCATACTGACTTGGTCCTGGTCACCTTCTTCACCTTGTGCTCAGAAGCGGCTTCTCAGAGGATTTGTTCTGTGCTTTTCCCAGGAAGTAGAGTGAGGATAAGGAGCCTGTAGATCCATGGCTTGTTATTGTGCTTTTTGAAGACAAATGTAACATTCACCTTTTTCCACAACCTTTCAAAAACAATAGGGATGATAAAGAACAGCCTTGCGGTGGCACCAGCTTGCTCCTTATGCGTGCTCAGGTTATCTGGGTTGAGATTTCTTCAGAGCTCCATGACCTGACCCTCTTCCATTACGGGTGGTTCCTCTTCTCCCTGAATCCTGTTCTGGGGTGCAGAGACCTAGGAGACAGTATATCCAGAAACTCAACCTGGTTTCCCTGCAGTTACTTTATTTTATTTCACATATTCGTAATCAGGTTATGTTATCTACCACACTTCGCCTGAGATGGGGCCTGTTTTGAAGTGTTTGCTTCACTTACACAGGATGTATTTGAAATGGTTAATGAGAACCAGTATTCCTAGAATACACTACCTTTCTTTTCCTCCTTTTGAAAAAGAGGTGTGTGTAACATGGCTGTCTGGAGGAACTGGTTCTTCCTTGTGATAGTTTACTTGTTTGTCTGCATCCGATGGTTGTGAATGTTCTCGCGGAGGAACTCATTCTTGCCACGTAATTAGATAATTAGTTTCCATCTTTGATAGGCATTGCTGCAGTTGGCAGCATGCACCGTCCCTAATAATGGATATAATAGACGAGGAAAATCAGCTAAATTAAGTTTAGTATGAACTAGATACCCAGGCAAGTGCACTTAATTCCACAGGCAATTATTTCTATATATAGAAATATTTGGTCTCAGTGGACGTACTTGTGACCTTATCAAGCACTCAGCAGAGAGAAAGGAGAAAGTTGGTAGTGTATGTTTATGGAAATATGGTGGAAACCAAGTGAAAAATGCTTGAGTAGCAGGAGAATTAATTAGTATGGTTATGACTGGGCAGCAGATATTTATAAGTAACTTTCTGATGTTTTACACCACTTCAGTCTTGGTGCAATTTCCAAAAAAGTCTGTCTCTGCCAAAGTTGCATAGCAGCCTATTCAGTGTATGAAATCCTTCATAGGTCATGTCTCCTGCTCTGTTGACTAATTTTGTTTGTGTGATGCCCTGGAAGTCACGTTGCAGCCTTAGTTTTGCTTTCATGCTGCCTGAGAGCTCCTGCCCTTCTCTTTGTGCTGCTGTAGAAGGGCATGGTGCAGCTCCCCAGCCTCTGAACAATGAGACAGCAGCTTCTGTTTACCTTGGAGTTTGTAGGTGGACTGTATGTGTTGTCTGTTTTACAGCCTAGATTTGGAAGAATATTCCAACACGTGTGGAGAATTTCTCTGTTAAATCCTCCTTGAAACTGATACCACAAACAGAAAGCGTAGACTCCATTTTAATTTAGCTAAACAATTTACCTCCTGCTTACTTATGCTTTTCATTTCCCAGGGCTTTTTTAACAGAAACATTTTTCCTTCCTAAGGTGTCTAACAACTGTCTTTTTTCCAGGGACAATGTTATGAATGGAGTGAAATGGTATAATGGGAGAAACTTACTTATCATAATGATATAAAGAAGGTGTAAAGAAGAAAAGGGGAACTGGGATGTTTTGCTGACAACCAGAAATATCTTAGAAAAATTATAGAGATTATAGACAAATCACCTAATTTCTAAGATTATTATATTACATTATGCTTAAAAGATTTTTAATTAAGTTTTCTCTCAGAATTTGAGGTTTTGACTGCCAAGAGGGATGTCTTCATAACACAGTCTCAATACAAATTCTGTCCTTAATTCTTACCAAGAAAATACAACCTGTGAATTACTAGAATCAGTAAAAGTTTCTGAATTTTTGAGGATGGGTCAAATTTGGCAGGAGAGGTATTCTGTAGTCAGTGTACTTAGGCAAATAAGGCTGAGGAGGCAGACTGAGCACAAGTCAGCAACGTTAGTGTTCCTGTGCTGGAAGGTTTGCACTGAGCTGAGTGATGGGCTACAGCTCCTGGGTTCTGTTGTACCCATGTGATTTCAAATGGCAAGCCACTACACTTGCCCTGGTTGCATTTAGCAGTGCCTGACTGAAAGCTTGCTGTGATTGTGAAATATCACGTGGCTGATTTATGTCTCTGTAAACAAGAAAAGAATGTTTTTGATACAGCTGTATATTCCCCACTTGAGCTAAATTTTTCCCAATGTCTTTCTTTATAGGTTTTTGACATAAGAAAGATTTAACAGTATTTTTTTCATGTGTTCCAAATAGTTCTTTTTTAATAGCTGAGTTTCTATAGGATCAAATATTACTAACTTTTCATTCCCAGCCTTAGAAGAATCATACGCACAGCGGCTCCATGTCACTGGTTTATACTTTAGCAGCAGCAAAAATGCCAGTAATGTATTATACAGTCACAGCATAATAAAGTTGTGCCTGTGCAGGGGGTCATACCCGTTCTGTATTGCCCTTTCTTGGTTGTAGGGCTGACCTTTGTCCACTGACCTTTGCTTGTGCCTGGCTGGTTTTCAAAGACTAAACAAGCTGCCCCATGTGCATTGTCATTTAGTAGCAATCACACCCTTGCAATTTTCAGACACCTGTTCATTTAGCAGCTCAAATAAGCCTTAGTTACCTTATTCAAATCTAGTACACACCCAGCTGTTTCTCCTCAGCCTGCGTGTGTTGCCTGTTACCTCAGAGTGAAGGTGCCCCAGATACGAAAGAGCAGATTACATAAAAGCCATCCTCCGTAAATGGCAAAGCTGAGGCTGTACCTCCCAGGCTAATACTAGTCTGCATCAGTAGGTCCAAAGGTGAGCAGGTGGTGGGACAAGTAAGCTGCTGAAGAATACCTAGCCAAGTGAAACATCAAATAAACTTGTGCCTAAACAGACAACGACAACAAAGATTCCATCCATGCAGTATTTTTTTGAAGTCTGGCAAATCATGGAACCATAGGATGGTTTGGGTTCGAAGGGACCTTAAAGATCATCTAGTTCCAGCTCCCTGGGGAAAACTGGGGCAGGGGTGCCATACACTAGATCAGGTTGCTTAGGGCCCCATCCAACAAATGTTGGAGATCAGTGTGCTACCAAAGGGGGCAAGATTGAAGCATTTCAGCATCCTTTGTCGAGGGTGAGAAGGAAGTGGGGAACAAGATTACTGGAATCAATTTATGGAGAGAGTGTAAAGAGTGGTTAGCACACTCAGTCTTACTGATGGTAGTACTACGAGAAGGAGAGACAGGGTGATGTTTAAAAATCCAGATAAGAATGTTCTTCCTAGATGAGGCTTCCTAATTAGAGCAGAGTTTCTGTCTTGGGATTCAACCTTTCATGTGGTAAATGCTCAGTTATAAATGTATGAAGCTATTGATTTTCTGATGCTTTGCCAGCAGCTCATATATTGAATATTTAATGTAACCCAAATACTTGTTTCCTAGAAATACTTAGAGATTAAAAAAAAAAAAACAACAAAAAACAAATCAAACTCAGTCTCTAGAGTTTACAGTTTAACCAGTTGTATACTGGACAATCTAAAGAGGAAGGTGTGAAATGTCTGTCTGTGGAATGGAGAAGGGATCCTTCCAGCAAACATTCAGTGTTTGCGCTGACTCAGGATCTTCAAGCTTTGTGACTGATGAGTATGGTGGTTTTCATCCTGTTATCTGCTACTTTGCAGGTATCTGTGAACTCCTTTGAAGAGGTCTATGAAAGATATTCTAAGAAAATAAAGTACATTTATGTTACAAAGCAATTCACATACACCAGTTTTTAAGGTAGTTCAAACTCATAATTGAAATTTTGTAGGGAGGGTGAAAGGATGGAAAAACATTGTCCGAGCTTATATTGGAGATTATGTTCTTTGCAGTGTATGCTCCCTGTGTTATAGGATTAGTCCTCCTTTTGATTTCAGATTTTAGTGAATGGAGCAAAACTTAATGACCTTTGGACTACTCCTAAAATTAAACATCAGGTACTGGATTTCTCTCCAAACAAGGAGAGCTCTTCAGTGTAAACTAGTAAATAAACTGAAACAGCCCACAGTTAATTACAGCAGGACCTTGAATCAGGGTTGGATCTCTTAGTAATTAAAGTCTTCAGGACTACTGCTGTTCACTTTGATGCATGCAGGATTAAAATATTTGTTGTGTTTGTTTGTTTTTTTTCTGGAGATTTTAATTAAATGAGCAAAATGCAGTTGTATTGCTGCTTCCCCTAGCAGGAGCCTCAGTGTCAGCAATCTATGATTTTGCCTTAAAAAAAAACCAACCAACCAAAGGCTTTATTTTCTTGCATGGAGATGCTGTTAGATATGCTATTAGGAGTATTAAAATAATTGCAACTTAACTATGTTTAGTTATGCAATAGGTTTTATTTTAAGGATGTGATCCCTTGCGTGAAAACTTACAACACGAGTAAAGAGTAAACAGCAGTCATCTTTGTCAACTGGGGAAAACATTACTTCACTATAAATATGGGGGAGAAGAACAAACTAGAGTCAGACTAGTGGGCCAGACTTTATGACCCTTGTGAGAACATGAGCAACTTTTAAAATACCAGTGAAATGTGTTTCAAAGTGTTAAAGGATTTGGGGAGATGTGAAGTGTGACTATTTTAAGTCCTACAGGTGCAGAAAACTGCCAAAACTGTTGGATAAGATGTGCCTGCTTCATTCTGTCGTGTCTTCACAGATGGGTGTTCTTTATTAATGAGGTTTATAGAGAGCAGTGCTTTGCAGTGGCTCATACCGCTGTGATACAGCGAACACCTTGAGGAGGAGGTTCTGGCCATTGTATAGCTGTCATAGCACCACTTGAAAATGTTGGTCTTTTCTCAGGGGAGCCATTAGAAGAGCTCACCTGAGCTTTGATAGCTGTCAGGCTGCTGCTCTGGGGCAGAGTGAAATGGATTTCTCATCCTCCATTAACAAAAACCTCCCCTTCCTCCAGCCCCATAAAAATTATGCTGTACGTGATTTTTGGGAAGATGGAGAGAAATGCACAGAAAGCCACCGTGCAGTACTCTGCCTCTTGCCCTTAAGCAGAATTGTTGTTGTTGTCTGAGATAGCAGGACTGTGCTTCTTTGGGGCTTGACTTCATCATCTGGATGTGCCAGGTCAGGTTGATCACAGCACATCTGTTTCCACACTATCCAAGTATCTGTTCAATGCACTGTTGTGTTTGTGCTGTCAAACTGTCCCTTTGATAGCATGGGGACAGTTGTGGGTTTTCCATTTCCTTACACTCAACTTTAAGGCTGTTTCCAACCTTTCCTTTCATGCAGTCTTGTACAGGTCAAGGATGAAAATAGTTTCACATTAAAAAACCCAAACAAAACCAAAAAGCTCAACTCCGAGCCTGCTTTTTCTGAGCTAGTGAATGTCGCAGCTTCTAACTGGAGCATCGCATTCCAAAAGGAACAAAGTGAGCAGCTTTTATTGCTGTGATGATGCATCCTGTTTCCAGCAGAGCAATCCCCATCCGCCTTTCTTCAAGTTCTGCTCACTGAGTTGTCACCCAGTCCTTGTTGTCTCTCTTGCTTCCCTGCTCCAGTTTTCATTTTTTTCCCTTCACATTTTGTTTATCTCTTGTCACACCCTCCCATTTCCCAATCTCTTTGCCTTTGGCACTCTCAGAACAGCAACGCCCACAGTGCTGATTAATCTCTTAATAAATCTCAGATTCAGTAGCAGGAGTTGGAACTCTACCAGGCTTTGGAGAAGACTCTGACCTTCATCCTGGACTACTCAGCCCAGCTCAGACGTGCCAGAAAGGAGGAGATGCAATTGCTTTAGTGCTTTTCACCTGTTAACCTGGCTAGTTCACTTCAGAACTGTGACAACTTCTGTGACCTTACATTTGAGCAGCCTCTTGTGATGCTTATTATTTCACACTGTGGTGTGTTTACTGGAATGAGATAATGGAGGTCACCAAGACCTCTGCAGGAATTATGTGGAGGTGCATGTTTACAGTTTTGTTGCACAAAATCTGTGAAACGTGGTCTAAACCTTAGTGAAATGAAACCAAAATATATAATCATATATTTAATAATACCAGTGCAAAAGCAAATTTTTAAATTGCAGTCAGCAACTCTGTAGGAATATCAGAAATGGGAACCATATAGGACTTCTGTACTGTCTCAGTAATATTATATCCCTGAGTTCCTCATTTCACCAGTTTAGCTGCAGAATTATTAGATAAAGGTATGCACATTCTCTGTGTGATTAACTGTTTCATCTGGAATCCTAAGATGTTGTCTTGGTGACCTTTGGCAAGCTGGCTAGTTGTGTCCTGCTCTGCAAAACAGAGCAAAGACTCTATTTGTGGTCTAGTTTGTCATCTTAAGCAACAGATGAGAACAGGTTGCCCTGAGAGGGTGTGGACACCTCATCCCTGAAGTGTTCAACGCCAGGTTGAGTAGGACCCTGAATAACTTGATCTAGTGAATGACATCCCTGCCCATGGCAGGGGCATTTGGAACCAGATGATCAAGATTCCTTCCACTCCAAACCATTCTGTGATTTTATGAGTTCAGTCTCTTATGGTCCTTTTGAGCTGACTGTCTTTACACAGCAGGACTTACTCTAATCTTTTTACCTCTTCAGCATGAGAATTGCATGGCTGGACGTCAGAGCACTGCTACCTCTTTCTGACATGACCTCCATGAAAGAAATAACCTACAGCAATGCTAATTTATGATACCTAATACTTGGGGTATTTTTTATTGCTCTGGAAAAGAGACTATGGATGCCAGTGAGATACAAATTTTAAAGGAGTATATAGTTTCTAAAATTAATTCAGTTTACGACCTCTGTTGATCCTGACTCAGTGCCAGCTGTATTTGAGTTGGTGTCAGCAATATTGATGCCATATTTCTCAGGAGCTGAATGACAAGATGAGATGATCGCAGTGCTTTTAGGTGGCAATAGTGATTGCGCTGGTTTAGATGCAGGAAGTGTGGATGCAGGCTCAGCGTTTCACTGCTCATTCTTAGTGTTCTGCTTCTGCATAAGCCTTTGTCTATTATAGCATCTGCCGTGAGTCTAGCTAGCAGGGAGGCCTAGGGAAAGACAATCAATCAGATTTCTGAATTATTTTGTTTATTTACTTTACCTGATGCTTGAAGAAAAAAATCACTGTATCATTTGCTGTGGAGCTGGTTCTCAGGTGTTAGACTGAGTTTTATGCCGCAAAACAGTTACTCCTGTCGTGACAAAAGCCGCTTGGGAGGGATGTCTTGTTACTAAACTAAAATGATTTAACTTGATAGTTTGTTAATTCTGGTAATAAGAGAAACAGTAAGTGAGAGAAAACTCACCTACTGAAAAAAAATATTCTCAAACTTGAAAAAAGTTCAGACTGTTTAAACATTTATTTCCTTGCATTGAGTTCAAGGAACTCAAGGGAGTGGTGGTGGTATCCAAACAGCAGAAAACATGGCTAGTTCATGACAAACAGTACTTAAGTTCAAAGGCCAGAATAACTAACCAGCAAATATGTCTAGAGGGTTTTTTTTTTTTGTCTTTATTATTTGTACTTGTTATCTGTGTGGGTTTTATTGTTTTGAGAAGTGAATTAAATCCAGGGGATTCTCAACAACAGACATTGTGTCCTGGTCTGAACTGGACAAACTGCTTGCTGACCTTGAAGCCTGCAAGTTTTTTGCTCCAACGATAAGTTTGCCTGCTTCTTGGCACACACGTCAAGAGTACTGTAGGAAAGATTTGAAACTCGTAAGAAATCTGAAACTCTGAATGAAAACTAAATAGAGGTAACTTCATTGTTTAATGAGGAGTTCTAAAATGGAAGTTAGGCTACTTTGCATGTTAAACCTCTCCTCTTCCAAAGTGACTGTTAGAAGAACCAAATGTTTACAGGGTATTTTCTTAATGGCACGTTATGGAAACCATGTCTGTAGATTCATTATTTTAGCTACGTTATGCTCTGAGTTAAATTGACAGGATTTTATTTTACCTGGAGCTGAGTTGAAAGCACTTTGGAAGTAGCAGCTACCTAACACAGAGGTTCCCTTCAGGTCTCTGCAACAACAGTGGTACTGACTTGGAAAGCCAATACTATGTTCTTCATATTCTGTAGAGTTTTAAGAATTAGTGGATTCTCTTTGTCTCCAAACAAAGCCAACAGAACTAAATGAACGTAACAGCTGGGTCTATAACCACCTATTCTGCTTTTTATTTTATTTTACAAGCATGAAGTCCAAACAGAATGTTAAGCAGTGTGTAAAGTTGATATTTTAGTGACCTGAATAGAGTTCAGCATTGTAATGTCAGTGCTTATACATGCTTCAACCCTCAAGATACCCATTTCTCACTCTGTTGGACCAAATACAATATCTTTAGCTCAGGAGTGTTAGGAATTTTCCCTTTCACATTCATTTGTACAAAAATACTATCTGCTTCAAAAATCACAATTCTTGTATAACATACCTGTGCAGAACTGACTGAATAAGAGAGGTGAAATTTTGATGGTCTTGGCCAAAGGTAATTTGAGGACAAGTGTTAGAGATGAAATTTTGCATTGGAATTGGATTTTACCTGAATGCTTTTAACTCTCCCACCCACAGCCACTTCCCCAAATAATTTGCAGGACTTGGGCTTCAATAGGTACAAAACTCATTGGACATTTGGTAAGAGAGCTGTGGATAAATGAAGCAAAGGATGGGGAAATCTAAACTGTATAATCTGCCTGGATTATGATGAGTTGTTCACAGGAACTTTGTGTTTTCTGAAGATGGCCTACAACAAATGTTAAAGATTTTAACTCTTGTTCTTTAACATGGGTAATAGTAAAACAAGGAGTAATTCATAGAAAGTAGATTCAGCTTCAGAGAAAAAATTCCAAGAAATCCGCAAAGTGATGAGAAAGTGCATTAACCATGACTGTAAGATCTCAAGGTACTGATGGAGAGATCACACAAGTGTTTAATGGAAAAGCCAGGTGCACACCAGAGACAGAGGATAGATTGGACCTGCGAGGTTCTTGGTTTTCCATTTATAATTCTAATTAGTAAGTCCATTAATAGGAAGCCAGTTAGACAAAAGAGGCAACAGTACTAAAAGGGCACACAGGGGATGGAGTTGGAGCAGTGCCCTGCTGCCCCAGGAGAGATGTCTAGCTCTCCTGTGCTGGCTGAAATTCTTTCAAATACTTGAAACAATCACTCCATAAGATGATTTAAAAGTCAGGAGACTGACTTTTGGGGGAGGGGGTAGTGTTGATGTTAAGTAATCAAAGCTGTCAGTTAGAAAGACATGGGTGCAATTCAAAGGAGGGAGAGATTCAGTGGAAAGAACAGATTTGTTTTTCTCTCTCAAGTGTAGGCACCACGTGTTTAGTTACAGTGCTTTGTAAAACTCTAGTGTACAGGGACTAAAGGCCATGCAGAGTTAGGACTCTACATTCCAGTGTACTTCATGCATTCTCAATAACCATATTTCCTATATGTTTTTAAATGTGAAAATGTTTTTTCATAAGCAGGATGCAAGGAAAAATATCTAAGACACACAGGAGATGTTGTTTTCTGGTGAAGTTTCACAGATGTAATTCTCATGCAAGCTAAATTCTTCTAACTGTTACCTGCATGTGGTGGTGTTACTATATCAGGAAAATTGAACTCACTGTCTCCTCATGTGTTTCAGGTCGGCAAATTCCACCCTTAGATCCTCATGAAAACAGTAACAATGGAGCAATCAAACTTGGAAAGCAGACTTCACAGACGGGTAGGCGGTGCTGCTGACCCAGCTTGATCTTTTTAGATTTACTTGAAAAACAGCACCATTTGCCTTTTTTTTTTCACTGAGAAAGGACTTTGTGATCTCAGTGACGTGGCTCCTTATCTTGAAAGCAGTAATTTCAATACTTCCCATGAGCAATAACGCAAGGACCAGAAGCAGAAGGCTTTACTTCAAAGGGATTTTGCAAAACCCAGTTGGAAAATCCTCTTTAATATCCTGTCAAAATTACAATGTCAGAGTACTCCGACTCTCTGTTTAAACCAGTGACTGAGGGTTTTTTTTTAATAAAAAGATTGGTTTATATATAAAATTTAGGTTTGCTGCAAAAACTTATCTTTTACATTGCAAAGTGGACTTGGCATGTTTTTAGTGTTTTCTCTGTAATAATAGGGTGAAAAAAACCCACCATAAAACCTGATTTGCTTTTTTTTATGGCTTCACTGCCATCTTTTTTCTGGACTCTGCTTCATGTTTTTGTAAATCTGTAGCTTCATCTCACACTTTCAGTAAACATCAGCAAGAAATGGACTGAATTTGCTAGCTGAAGAAAAAAAAAAAGGATCCAAAGGATGAGCAAATGCAGTTTTTATGGACTAGAAGGCAAAATCTGTGTCAGGAGGTGCTGTGTACGTGAAAGGAGGAGTTGTCATGAAAGAATCTGCTGGACCCCATACATTTCCATTGTGCTCCAGAAGGAAGTGAAAATGCAGCCACTGTGCAATGACTGGAATGATTCCCTGTGCAGGGTGTAGGCTTCATTAATTACTGAAAATGTAGAAAGAATGTAAATACACGCTTAATCTCCACTACTTACCAGGTTTCCTCCAAATCTGTGCCCCAGACCAAAGTTGTCTCTGTTCAAAGTTGCCTATTCCTTGGTTTCTAAAAGAAACAGTGCCTCACTCCTCATGGTCTCACTGCTGCGCTCCAAGAGGTCTTCAAGTTCAGAGAATGATATTTCTGTACAAAAACTGCTTGAGAGAGCACAATATAATTTGGGGTCAGAGGCTGGAATCTAATAAAACAAACCCGAACGTTTGTTTACAAATGTAATTCTATGAATTTGTGGAGTAGTCTCCTCATTTGGTGGTGTGGAAAACCCACTGTGTGCTATCTTTGGAGCGTGATGCGCTTGAAATGCAGTGTAGGAAAAAAATCCTACAGATGGTTATGAACTGGTAATAGTGTAAAACTGTATGCGTTTTTCACTTCCATCTTTTATGAATGTGTGTGACTGAGATGATAAAATCCCAATTTATCTTCTTCATCAATTTCATTGGAAATGGGAATTAGGGTAAGAAGTGCTGGATTCATAACCAGAGCCCAGCCTGCATTCCACAACATTAATTTGTTCTCTTATGAGGACAATTATCGTCACTGCACATTTTGGGGGGAAATTTATGAAAAGCAAACAAAAAGGAAAAACAGCTTTCCACAATAAATCATGAACAGGCAGGCTAAGAGCGTGGTTTCCGTGTTTATACATAAAAAGCAGGCTTTATTGGCTGGTTGTGAGATTGCTTTGATAAAATGTCACTAATTATTAGGGCTTGAAGCAGAGCCAGCTAAAATCAACAGGAACATTTTGTCTCCTGAGGGCTTGGAGTAGTTATAGGTGGGAAATGTCCCTCTGGATTTTATCTAAGAATCTACACTGCATTGTTTTTCACATATAATCCATTTCTCCCATATTTTGGCTTCCTTTGAAAGCACTCATACTTGAAAATATGCTCTTGGATATTTTGGGTAAACTTTCAGTTGTAACCTGTGCTGATCCATGTCTCTGACTCATTGCAGCAACTATTTTACTGATAATCCAGGGTTATTTAAATGAAAATTCAGCAATCATCATTGTTGATAGTTGGGGAGGGAGACAGGCTCCTTTAGGGAACATTTAATCCCTTCCTGGTACAAGCAAGTCTTCCAGTGGTGCCTGGCTCTTTCACCTGGCTGTGGAGGGAGAGCTTAACCTGGCCATCAGCTCTAAAGAAATACCAAACTTACCAGCATCACAAATTCATACAATTTATGGTCTTTGTGACCCAATGCTGCAAGAGATCTGGTTCCTCCTAAGTAAACCCCAGTAAAAGTCTAGACCTTTTACCCAGGAAACAAAGTGAGATCAAACCCACGTTTTCGAAGATGTCATAAATTTTAGTTCAACGTACAGCAGTAATGCAGAACTGATTTTTTAGCTTTTGTAAATCCTTGTACCTTTTTTTTTAACGTGGCATCTCAAAACTTACTAAACCCTAATTGAGATGTCTGAAAGCTTTGTAAGACAATTCTGCAAGTACCTTGTATAATTTGTGCTAGAACTGGCAAATGATGCTGATCTGTTTGGGATGTTGTCCTGAAGTGCCAGCTCTCACAGCAGTATGTGAATCAGAACAGATTTATGAATTATATGTTAAAATAGTTTAAAATTGGAAGTTTTTAACCGTGAATGTCAGATTTTAAAAATTTGAATGCTGACTAAGTAGGCTCAGGATGTTTTTGCATTTGGTGGGTCAAATCTAAACCACCTTATTCTACTTTTAGTCAAGAAAAAGATTTAAATGAATAAGGATTCTGATTGTGTCAGTTCTTGATATTTGGTTTGCTGTGAGCTTGAGCAAGGAAGTCTGAAGTCACAGGTGAAAAAATAACAGGCCACTGTGCTGCGCAGAGCATCTCATTTTCTCTGAACACAGGGCTCGCCTTCAGCGATGATGTTGCCTCTCTGCTGTTCGTCAAAGCTGAAGTGCAGCTTTCACACGCCTCTTGAAATGGGATTTGTTACAAAAATTGTGATTTTCAGATGTAAAATTAATGATTTCTGCTTCCTTTTGTTGCCTGTGTTGTTTGGAAAGTACCACTACCCTTCATAAACAGCCAGAAAAATGACATAGAAAAATCCCCCAATCTCGGAGTCGAAAGTTTCAGCAGCAGCTGGAATTCTTCTTAGTAGTTAATGGCTGGTGAAAAGTTAAATTACTGTACAGGAGCACCTGACTCAGTAGCTGATCATCTGTAATAATAGGAATAATAGTAATATCAGTGCTGCCGTTCTAGGTTAGCCAGCTGGTGCTGGATTTGTCCAAGATTTATTTTCTCAAGAGAGCTGGCAGCGGGACTGAGGCACAGGCTGTAGTGCCAAGGATATTTGGTGGAGGTTGTTTGCACCATGACTCGAGACTGTGACTGTCCAGTTGTGGGTGACTTGCTTTTCTGGCTTGTCACGAACTAGTTTAAAAACAGAATTATGAAGGAACTGGTTTTCATATATGCTCCGCATATGTGTGTGTATATAAGTACAGTGTTATATTGCTATGCTGACATGTAGTGTTTTTTCACTATGTCTGGTTCTCATATACTGCACATTGTATTCTGTAAGTACATTTTTTTGTTAATGATCATTTCACCTTTACGGACTTAAAAGTTGCGGATCAAAGGTAGCAAGAAGGTAGGTACACGTAGGGGTACAATTGTTGACTTGCCATTCTTGTGCATGAAAATGGCATATTATAGAAAAAGTTTGTCTTGCAGACTGAGAAAATCCAAAAAAGGCCATTATTATTCAAGAATTGGGATTCTGAAGTAATAAAGTGACACTCAAAAAAAAAAAAGGAAAAAACTTCCTATTTTTGTTCGTGGTGCAGCGTGTCTGTCTGAAGTGCTGCAGTGTAACATGGGTCTGTACCAATACCTACAGAAGTTACCTGTCATCCCATGTCTTCACTAATCCTTCATGGCACATGGTAATAAGCATTCTGACTATAATTAGACTGCCTTAGTACAGCGATACATTTTACTATCCTACCCTTAATTATTTAAACCAGAGTCAGTGATAAATCGTCAGTTTAAAATCACCCGCTAAGTAATCTTCCTCTGTTTTGTTTATATAAGGGCTTTGACTGGGCTGGACCCACTCGCTTCATGTATGGGATGCTGCAATCTGTTAATACTTTACCTTTTGTTTTACATATTAATTGTATCATACCTAATAATATTTTTTCCCCTAAAATGTAGTTTTGGTGGTTTATTTAACCTACAATTATTAATGCTAATAAATGTTTTAAATGCCTCTGATTTGGGGATGTCTCTGGTTTCAATAAAACAGAACAAAATTGCTCTCATTTTGCACATCATTTGCTCTTGAAAAAGGTCTCTCTGCAGTCTGTGGATTACTTGCCTGGGATTTAAATGCTGCTTGAAACGTATGGCTGGCCTTATAGCAGAAGCTGAATGCATTCCCGGAGGATCCTGCAGTGCCGGTGAACTTTCAAAAATCAGAAAAAGATGATCTGAAAATCCCTTTGATAAGTTATTTGATTTATCCATTAGAAGAGAGGGACCTGAGTGGCCAGTATCTGCTTAGAAATTTAGAATAGTAGCTGTCAGTAGAAAGTGAGCTTCCAGTTACCACCTGCTTTGAATAGCAGCAATGACTGGGATGTCTCATAAGACACTTCCTCTTTTATCCTTGTTTTTATCTTGGTGGTACATGTATTTTTTCCCCCTACTTTATGTCCCTCAAACTTGTGTTTAGGAGGTAAGAATTAACACTCTCTTAAGAAGTATGCAGTGTTTCATACCCCTTAGTGCTGTTGTTTCAAGAGATGTTTAACCTCACCAGAAGTTTTTTGCACTGTTTCTCTCATATTTTCAAAGTTGTTACCACAACTATGAGGACTATGAATAAAGGGTTGGGTTGTTTGTTTTTTTTTTAAGGAAAAACAGTGTTTTGGCCTAAGACTTTTCTAACTACCGTGATAAATTCAACACACACCAGTACACAAGAGGCACAGTAACTCAAATAACAGCACAGAACACCATTTTTATATGTAATGAGAAACAAGTATTTCAAAGAGTTTTCGTATGTTGAGTTCAGTTACTGCTGGATAGATACTCAGCAGGATCTGTTCCCTGCCTTAAAGCACTTACAATTATCTTGAAAAAATTGTGCATCTTTCCCCCAGCTATGCATAAATGAGAATGAGCCCATGTACACAACAGTAAACTAAAAGGTGATGTACTTAATTCAAGGAAAGTCTTAGCCCCTTAACTATTACTAGGGGGCTGGAAAATCAGAAGTGAATGTTGTTTTGCCTTTGCGTATGTAAAGAGAGTTTTGTGCCCCTTGATGGATCAGTCCTTGTGTTGTCAGTGGATGTTTTACGTGGCTTAGAAGCATGTTCTTGTGGTGCTTTAGGTTAGTTTGGAGTTGAATTTAGCATGAGAGAAATTAGCATGAGAGGGGAGCTATACAGTTGACTGGAAAATAAATCTCTTCTGCTTTCCTTTTGAAGATTGAAGGTTGTGTCTGGAGGTACTTCAGGAAAAGTATTTGACGTTTCAGCTTTCAAAATCTTCACGACTCCAGCTTCAGTCCTTCTGCAAAGAGCATCATAGGACACCCTGCTGTGATCTCCTGAGCACTGTTCTGAAATTAGGACAGCGAGGCTGATGAAATAGACTGTGTAGCTATTTCATACCTCCACCCCCTCACCTAATCTGCAAAAGTGGTTAGGGCACTACTGGGTTTGTGAAATGCTTCCCTTCCCTGAAAGGAAAACAGTAAACTGCAGGATTCTTACTTTTTTATCCCCCCCTCAATGTTGTTTTGCACGAGGCGACAGAGTAATTTTCTTTAAAATTGTTGAAATGCTCATGGGAGGATAGACTAGCTAAAGGCATTTGTACAAATGCCCCTGTTAATTGGTGCAGGTTACTCCCTAAAGTCTCGACATCAATGATAGGATGCCTTCATTGTGTAATGGGGTTCTTGGCCATCAATAGTGTCCTCTTTTGATCTTCCATTTTTAAAGAGCTGGACCAGGGATAAAGTAATTGCTTGATAGGAATGCTCGCTCACTGTCCAAAAGTAAGACTTTCCACTAAAAAGTATAAAATCAATGTTTGACCACATTTAACAGATTAAGATGAGAAGAAATACGTAATAGCATAATGAGACATAATACAGCTTTTTTTTGGAGTATGAAATACCTATTTCAGATGGATTTCTTCTGTTTCAAGTAAGAAGAGTCCTTATTGCCAAATGCCTGTATTTCTAATACTGCCAAGTGGGTCTTAATGCAGATTAGTTTGCATTACCTCTTACCACTGCCGTGTGTTTTGCAGGAATATGACGACAGGCTCGTGATACTAGCAGTCAGAATCATTGTGTTTTCAAGAGATAGGTGTAGAAGTGTTACTGGAATTGTTTTGTAACACAGGTTGTGAAAACTTGAAGACAGTACACTGACAGAACTTGGTGTAAGAGACCTGCACAAACTTGCATTTAACGTCACAGCAATTAACAAGTTTTTAATCAGGTGTCATTATACAGTACAGAGAAGAGAATTTTGAGGCTTCTGGTTAGGTATTAAACATTCAGCAGCACAGGAGTGATTTCTCTTTTCTGGCTGTTAAATTACTCCAGCAAAAAAAAAATTTATCCCTGAGACTCCCCGAAGAACAACAACAACAAAAAGCTTTCTTTGAAAAGTACTGACCTTGTTTTCTCAAAACCTCCCTGAGAACCTGAGCTTTTTCTTTCCCAGCACCTGTCAAAAGTTCTTTGAGGCACACCTTATTTATGATGCATCCAACCTTTATATTTGCTACACTTTGGGAATTTCAGAAAACAAAAATGCCTTTTCCCTAAAGTCCATTTAATTCACATTTATTTTACCTAGTCAGTGCCACTCCTGCACCCTCCACAACAGTAAAATACATGTTTAAATAAGAAGATAAATACTTAACAACTGAATCCCTGTACCCCCACAGTAGAGTACTCTGGGGAAATGATCTGTTACAGACTAAAACAGAAATGATCCCTATGCTTCTGATTACATATTGACAAGTACCGATCAATAAGGAAGTCAGCTTACATGTCTGAGAGATGCCCTTGAGGAAAATGAACATCACATTCCTTCCTCCTGGTCAATATAACATGACTTGGGGGGCAAGTGATAGCACTGTTGTTACTGACAAAAAATAAATAAAAAATGAGTAAGAGGATGGTAACATTTTCTCTTCACCTGTTTAATAGGGTTGAAATGTAAGTTAAGCACCTTATAAAAGTAATTCCTGCTGCTTCTTGTCTTCAAAGACTCAAGTTGCTTTGCTGACAAGTGTATGTTTGGAGTTTTGACAGCGGTTTAATAAGAAACAGCAAAGGATGGAATCTGGATAAAACAGTGCATTTCAAAATCACTTTCCTATATTCTAGCTCAGCAAAAATTCAAGTCATCACCAATCCAACGATCACTACCAAATATCCAAGATCTTGTCTGTTTTCATCACTCATCACACAGGACAATTTTGCACTGTAGATATTTACCAAAACATAAAATGTGTAGAAGGAATCTAATGAAAGCCCTGAGAAAGAAGGACCTTCAAAATGAAGATTTATCTTTACTGTGCTATTTCTTGAGGAAGTCAGGAACACGAATGAGAATGAAATAGCTTTTCTGGCACCATTTCTTTTAGAGATACTGTTTGTACTTTGAGTTTTGCCACATTCTGTAGGTCATTCCTGATTCTCAAGGAAAATTTGCTTTCAAGGTGGCAACCTGAACCGCCTGCTGGCACCTAACCAGCTCCCCTCCCACGCCACAGCCTTTGAATGGTTCTGCTCATAATCTCAGTAAGGAGGGACAGAACTCTTACTAGCAGCTGACATTTAATGGAGGTGACTCAGTTTCTTGACAATTTTGAATACAAAGGAGGTTCTTGAGATATGCTGGAAATCTGAACTCACAATGACCTAGGAAAAGGCTTTCAACAGATAAAGTTGTTTCCATGTGACAGAGGTACCAGAAAAGGAAACTTTTTAATATAGAAGTTTTTCACCACAGTTCTTGTTTGTTTGGTGTTGTTTTTATGCTTTTAGGACGTGAAATTTCTGGAGGGGAAATAGGTCTCTTGGAATTAAAATAGAGTTGGAATGTCATGTTTATTATTACATTCTGAAGAGGGAAAATAATATTTAAAACTGAAAAGAAAGGACAAACAATGTGATGATGATGGTGGGTCACAACCCCGTTGAGGTGATAAGAAAAAAAAGCTATGTCTGAAATACAAAATCTGGATTTGGGGTACAAAATTATAAATGGTCAGAGTGCATATAGACGCATTTCATGGCACAGCCACGTTAACACCACTGTTACTTGAAAACCCTAGCTAATAACTGTGCATAAACAAACTCAAGATTAAGAGTACATCAGGTGCCTATGCTCCACCTATTAAACATGATACCATATCTTTACCTATGGGTATGTCTGAATTTACAAAGTACAAAGTCCACTGAGTAAAAGATGATACAATTTCACGTAGTCCATGACACACTTATTGAGTTGGAACCCTGGGCAAAGGGCTTTGGCTGATATATTCCAGTGCATTTACACAGCCACCCT
Organism: Lophotriccus pileatus; assembly: GCA_035583135.1. Classification (NCBI taxonomy): domain Eukaryota; kingdom Metazoa; phylum Chordata; class Aves; order Passeriformes; family Tyrannidae; genus Lophotriccus; species Lophotriccus pileatus. The sequence goes on along the minus strand of JAWWES010000081.1, from coordinate 99,576,877 downwards.
GCCTATGTGGTTTGGCTTTTCTTGAAGCTTGATGCTGTCTTGGAATGATGGGTGGTTTTGCACAAAATGGGCAAATTGCTCCAGAGAAAACTAAAGAAGAAAGGATGGGGTGCTGATAAATGCATCCAAGTAGGTTTGCATTGACTGATTTAAACCGCAGCATGTAGCATGTACTTAGGTACTTGCTGCTGGCAGTATAAAGACTTTACAATAACACAACATCCATCACTGAAAGTTAAAATGGAGGGATTTTTATTTTATTTCTCCCAGGAGGAAATTGATGCCTTAGAAAATCCACAAGGCTTGAGTCATCAAGTCATCACTGTCAGAGGGCATGTCTTTCAGACAACTTCGCCTTATCTCACTGTGAATCACACACCAGTGAAAGATGCATACCATGGCAAAAAATTGCACCCTTCCTTTTTAAACTGTGATAGACACAGTTTAAAAAATTGCAGGGCCTTAAGCAACTTCTAGATTAGAAGGAGAGCCGCCATCTGAGAAGCCTGTTTCGCATCACATCAGTGACAGCGAGGTGAGGATGTCTGGGAGCTACAGGTTTCAAAGCTCTAGGAAAGCGGTTACTTAGCTATTTGGCAAAATTACTCAGCCCATGTCTCTGGTAGTGTAGAAGTAATTGAGGTTGCCTTCTGACAGGTCTGCTTTTGAAGAAAGCTAGCTTTCCTGGTGAAATGGTGCCAGGATTCCCATGGGAAGTCCCTGTTCCCCAAGATGTTCAAGAAAAGACATGATGTCTGCCATTTTCAACCACCTTCAGAAATGTTCCTTCCATTTAGTGGGAGATCCAAGCCATAAAATAATCCTGAATGTTAGATAATTCTAATGTATATTTCAAGCCAGGCAGACACAGGCAAGAAATCAGAGTTCAGAAACTTCTGGTGTCTTCAGATTATTCTGGAAATGTAGGGAGGCTGTGTTTCAAGCTGGGACATCTGATTTTATGCACAACCATGTCAAAAAAAAGTGTGATGAGAGCGATGAGGTAATGGAAAAAAATCTGTGAAATTTTGTAGTCATTGCAATTTTAAATATAACCATTACTATAATGCCACAGTTGTTGTTTGCCTACATCTTTCATACTCAGCTGGTCCATAGAGGGGCAGATTTTGACTGATGATGACAGAGTGTAAATTGTTATACTTCTCCCACCCAGGTAAATGCCTCCAATTTATATATCCATCCTCTCTGGAGAGAGGTCAGAGAGGATGGATCCTTCTATGCCATCCTTCTATGAGGCCACTGAATAAGGAAAATTTAGAGTGTGGCTTTTGAGACCTTGAGGCCACAATTTGCCTCCATGCATGTTGAACGACGTCAGGCTGTCAGGCCTCCATGGGAACTCCTGTTACCTCCATCAGAACTGGCCTCATGGCTTCGGGAGTGGTTTTGTGCATTTCCTTATGATGTTGTCTGGTGTCTGCTGAGGACACAATCAAGGAAAGTGTTACATTTTATTACCTACTCAACTCACAGGAGGGCAACAAGGACAGTAGAACCTGAAGATGCGCAAAAGTTTGTTTAAGCTCATCTTGGGCAGACTCAGCTGTTCTAGCTTCCAGAAAGGGATTCAGATAATTGATAAACACTGCTATGGTCATCCCATCAACTGAATTACTTCTGCTTGCATTTAAGAATTAATCCATGTCATCAAGGCTGAAACAGTCGGAAGTCAGGTCAGTCATAATGTAGTCAGAAGTCATCTGATCCTGTCCAGTCTTTTATAATAAGTCATTACTGAAATTTGTTAAAATTAAGTCAGTGGCCTAAAAGAATCATTCAGAAGCCTCTATCTACTTCAGTCCCTAAGAGACAAATGTAAGATTGAAACCTTCACTTCGCTTTTCAATAAATGGAAAAAATAGCGAAGAAATATCACACATGATGTCACTGGAATACACAAACTTTACCAAATACATGACAGGTTTTGAGGAAGAGCCTAATTCTCAGATTTAAAATGTGACTTAGTAACAATGTAATGATGCAGCTCCTTGCTTTGCTGTCCATCAAAGTTGTCCAGATAAAGCCTCCTGAGATTTGCTGAAGCTTATGTACCAGGCTTGGAAACAAAACTTAGATTGTGAAAATTGCCTAAAGAGTAATCTTTTTAGCTTAGTCATGCCTAAGATCGAACATCCAATATTTTAACTTGGTTAAAAGTTTTGTAACTGATGCATAGGCCAAAATCCAGGTCAGGTGTTTCTGTCACAATTGTATTGTTTCTAAATAGCTAAAAAGAACAAAATGCAACAACTCCTTTTTTGACTTTGATATGAAGTCATGTAGGTACTGCTTTCTAGATAATAAAGCACAGTTTTTCCTAAGCTACTTTGAAGAGATGGATTTTTTTCGGTTATAATAATGAAGTGATATGAAATTTTTTCCCCTTCACTGTATGTGTGAGAGAATGTTCATCAGTGAAAACAAAACACATTTAAGTCTTCAGGCTCTAATCCTCCCAAGAGTATGACAAAAAAATTGGTGGAAATACTGTTGGAGCCATTCATCTTCATTCTGAAATAATATTGGTGCACAGGGGAGATTTCAAATGACTGGTAAAAAAAATTGAATGTGGCACACTGTAAAGAATAAATGCAATGGGTTTGTATAATTACAAGCATTACATGGATGCTTGGCAAAATACTAATAAAGACAGATTATAAATACAGAAATAAATAGAAATTAATTCATGGGTAGTAGCTTATGTAATGTTAATAAATATTTTCTTTTTGGTGGGAAATAGTTGTATTCAAGCAACAAGATGAGACTAAAATGCAGTTGCTTAAGATAGATGTATTGACTTAATACAGATGGATTACTTTAAGTCAATTGATGTAGCCCTGCATGACAATCTGGTAAAAAAATGCCATACTATACAAAATCAATTTACCTATATCAAATGCTCTGGGAACCAATTAGCAGCTACATCAGCATGTTTCTACTCTTTTACAATGGGTTATTTAACAGCTTCAAAGGAGCTAATGCAGCTCAATATCTTTATCAGTGATCTGGAAGAAAACATAAACTCTGCTGGTAACTTTGCAAATTACACCAAAATTGCTGGAAAGGAATGAATGAACAGAAAAAAAGTGACATAAAGGTATTGAAGTTGGTGCTTCAGATCTTAAGCATTAAACCAGTATTTAAAAATAGAATGATCTCAATGTGGAAGATATACTAGCTGCTGTCTTCAGAGGTGGGATCCTCTGAAGCCTCTGGTGCTGGCCCACAGAGGGAGGGTGATGAATGTATAGAAACTACTCTCTGATCCATGATAGATTCCCATTTTCCTCATTTCTATTATTTGCCTTACTCAAGGAAGGGAAAAATGCACGGAATGAAGGCACAAGAAAAAATCACATTCCAGATTGTCAGTGCCTGTTTTTTTTATTAGATTGCTATTAATTTCTATTAAATTTCTTTTTCTCGTACTAGGGAAAAAGGAGGGAAAACCCCACCTGCCTCTTTTGAAGGTGAAAGTAGGGGAAGTTCGCTGCATGCCTGCTAGCCAGCAGGAAGACAGAGGCAGGAACAATGTGAATTAAGAGAGAGCGAAAGGGAAAAAAACACCATCAAAATAGGACAGAATTAGTTTGGGGATGATGGAGTGGGAACTGAAGGGCTTCTCTCACACTGTAGTGTGTTTCCCTCCGAAAAGCAGAATTGAAGCCAGGAAACTTGTGGAATTAGACTGTACAGTTAAAGTCTGTATTGAAAGGCATGCTCACAAAATATTTACAAGCATTTAACTTTATGAATTTAACAGTGAAAGTTCTATTTATGTTTTTGTCTGCAACAGGTAGGTAGGCACAGGATCAAGGCAGTGGGTGAGAGAGTACATTTTCTTAACCTTCCTTGTCAGTGCTTGGTGTTTGGAGGGGGAAAGTGGTGAACCCTCATGGTTGTAGGTGGAAAACCCTGCACATGGTTGCAGTGCCCATGGTGTAGGTAGGACCTGCTGAAGGGCAGAAGGGACTGGGTTGCCCGCAGGGAAGAGGAGCATCAGAAAAGCGTGATAGATTGCTGGCTGGTGGGTTCGCATGAGGTGGGAGTGGGAAGGTCCCACGTGGGGTAATCCAGGTCAGAGGATCTTTTGCTACATGGGGCTTTATGCAGACCTTTTTACCCGTTGCAACTTCAAAAATGCTGTCACTTATTCCTGCTTTGCCTCTGCAAAATGTTCATACCTGTTTTAAGGTGACCCCCGAAGTCTGAATGACACAGGCCTGTTTTTGTGTAGTGTATCAATTGCATATTGCAATCTAACAGGTCCTCATGGGTATCATTTGCACAATGAAGCAATAAATAATTCAGTATTTGGCATTCAAAGATTCCATCCATAATAATATGCAGACTTTTTTCTTTTTTTTTTTTCTTCCCCAAATGCAAAGTAAATATTTCATAAACAATGTCTCAGGTACAGTGTTCAAGCTTCTGTGCAGACACAGAAACCAGAGTGGGGAGATGATTCTAGAAACCTTGTGTCTTTATTCCTAGAGATAATGAATTAATCAAAAGCAAAGATTTTTCATGTGTGTATTAGTCCCACATTAGCAACCTTAGCTTCCTGCATTTGCTAAAGAAGCATTTTAAGTACTTGACTGCTTCCTGCCACAAGACAAGAGAAACAATTTCCAAGAGACGCGCACAATTAATGAAAGAAGAGTGGCTGTGGATGCCCACAGGAGCTGTGATCTTGCAAACCTGCAAACTCCTAACTTTATATAGAACTTTATGTATCCAGTATTCCTCTCAATTGCATAAACATGTGCAATTGCAGAGGCAGACCTTTAACTGGCATAAGTGCTTGGGAGTTAATTGATCATTCAGAGTGAAGAAAAATCTTTATGTTATTTAGTAACAGACTACAGGGGAATGGATATTTCCTCATTGGTCACTATCCAAATGACTGAGTCCACTGACAGTTTCAATGTCTCCCCTTCCTTTGCTCTGCTCATTTTCAGGCTCTCAACTAATTTGATCTTTCAGCAGAGACAAACATTTCATTCCCCTGTTCATGATACCTATTTATTTTTACAGTGTTGTTAGCATAGTTTTAGTCGTCTCCTTCTGTCTGGCCCTGCTTAATTGATGTAAAAAATAGCTGTCTAAAATGTTCTTCCTTGAGAAAACTTGCTAATTTTCCCCTAGAGATCTTCTCCTTGTGTCTGCCTTCAGTCAATTCTACTCAATTTTGTAGGAAAAATCTAGCATTGCTCCTTCAGTGTGTTTACTTTCTCTTGTAACCATTGCAAAGTAATGTGCCCTGGGAAAAGGAGTTGGATTCTTCTCCTTTGCAAATACCATTAACAAAATTGTGGACCGAATTCCATGCGCAGCTTCAAATTACACACTCAATTAGGGCCTGATCCAATGCTTATTAAAGTCACTGGAAAAATTCCTCCTGATTTCAATGGGCTGTAGCTCAGACCTTGGGGAATGGACATTTCCACTGCAGATGATGAGTTTAATCTTTGAACATGCTGGAATTCACACAGTGATAGACTCACAGGGCTGGAAAGGACTTTGGAGGTCACATCTCTAGGCAGGATCAGCTAAATTTATATCTCCCAACAGATGTCTAACCTGTTTTTAAAGGTCAGTGACGGTGACTCCATGGATTGTGCTTCCAGGCAATGTTTTTCGATAATTATCCTTACCCTTAAAAAGTTCTTCATATCTGCTCTAAATCAGTTCTTGCTCTAATCTGCACCCATTACTTCCTTTTTTTATTCAAAGTAAATAAGAGAGAACACTATTTTCTTTCTCTTTGCAATAGCTTTTAATGTATTTGAAGACCATTACTGAACACGTGAGACAATCTTGTCTTCCTTAGGCTAAACAACCCTGGTATTTCAGTCTGTTCTTGTGTTGCAATCTGTCTGTTTTCTGGATTTTAGTCATTACAGGTCCTTTCTTCTGGACCCTCTTCACTTATCCCACACCTTTCCTGAGAGAAAGTGCCCAAAACCAAACAAATCACTTCAGTGCAGGTCTTATCAGCGCTTAGTAGAGGGAAAGCAGTTCATGTGTCAGGCACAGTCTCAGTACAGTGCTTGCCTTTCACATGTTGATATGACACTATTTGCTCCCATTTACCTTGTGACCAATTAGAACTGAACCTAGGCATAATTCGAAAATACAATTTGAGGGTTTCCTGGGAGTGCTGGGGAGATGCTGAGAGCAGAATTAGCAATGCAGAGCTGCTACAGGTATTAATGGAGCAAATGAAAGGGGGAGTTTGAATCCCAGTTGCTGGATGAGTTCTTCAAGCTGAGATTGAGAAAGATCATGATGTTGTCAGTTCGAGAAAGAGATGTGATGATCACAGGGCACCGTCATGCTGGTTCTGCAGAATTACTTCTTGGGGTAGGGCTTATTTAAGTCTTTATGAGTCTTTAAAGAGTCTTTAAGGAGTGTTTAAGACTCCTCTTCTGGAGGCAAGTTTCAACTGCCTACTTATGTTTGTACATTTGATTTTTGGCTACTTTTTAGGGAAGTCTTTGTCGATTTTTAGATATGCAACACCAGCAAACAACAACCAACACACACACATACACACACACACACACCCCCCCTCAACATATTGAGTTGTCTCATTATATCCCTCATGAATGAGTATGAGTGTAAGAATCAATTCCAGAAAACAGTATGCAGAACTCCATTTCCTTAATAATTTTGTCCTTTATCAAAGGACTAACGGCTGTTAGCATGTTTGAAATTGTCTGAGGAATCATTCAGTTCTTTAAACTGTATTTTAAACCACAAAGACAAGATACCACTTTTATCTTGTTCTTACGGAAGTTAATGGTCTGGGGCATTTTTGTGTTCAGCAGGACAGAATTGGGTCCAAAATATGAAAAGCACATAAAATTTTACACTATAGGTATTTATGAGAATGCCACTATGTATTGTTGTCTTCTTTCTATATGAATATTCAACATGCTTTGTGTGATTTTATAATAATGTACTAGGTAAAGTAACACACTGTATTTGAACCAAGTTGAAGACATTCAACTAAGATCTACTTTTCCAATCTGTGGCAACATTTGAATTGTGCCATAAATCATCAATAATAGTGTGGACTGCAATTTTACCTCTGATTTACAGTATAAAAAGTGGGCCTAAAATTATATACGGAATTCACTAGCAGTCAAGTAAATGATGACTAGAGCCTGCTGAATGAACATTCTAATATTTCAGAAGATAAACAGCAGCACCAAAAGGCTAGGTATTTCCTTAAAGAGAAATTGGAATGTACTCTTACCTTTATACCTTTGCATTTTGCAATATTTACTGACTTAGCAGTGCAGGATGCAGGAGATACTTCACTGAGGGAAACCTAGAATTTTCCCATTAACAAAACAAGTAATGTGGCACTTGGTTGCTTTTTCTGACAGTTTCAATAACACCAAGAAATTGCAAAGAAGGTTGTGATATTGTTTTATTGCAAGACATTTTCAAGAGCTGGTGGGACTGAATAAACTACCTGTACAACAAACAGTGGAAAAAGCTGTTAAGAAACTGAATCTATTCTGCTACATCTCAGGTACAGAGAGTGTTTATTTAATATTTATTAGCAAACGGTTTTGAAAGATGTCAAACCATCTCTAAACCGAGCTATTGTAACAACAGTATTGAGTTCACAGTGTGAAAAACATTAAGATCCACAAATACACAGGACAAATGTTGACCTCAGATTAAGCAAATGTTATCCTTTTGCAAGCAGTGATAAATGCACTAAAGACACTTCTGGAATGACATCATCATCTTACCAAAATCAGTGACAGGAGTTCTATTGACTGCAACAGATCCAAGATTTCATTCCCGAACTGTGTTGAAACGAAATGAATCAGATGTTGGAGAAGGTTGCCAGATATTGCTGATCAACAGCACAGGTGTTGTTTAATATAAAAAAATCACATCAGTCTGGATGAAATAACACCATTAGATCAGAAATGATAATAAATGCAATAAAACAGATCAATGCATTATTAAGGTTCAAAATGTGTTCAAACAACAACAAAGACTACATTAAAAAAACATATTCATGCATAATTACCGTTAAGCTACCCACTCAGTGTTTATGTACTAACTTTGCCAATACTAGAACAAAAAGGAGCAGATTGAAGCTGGGCAGGGAAGCACTGAGCTGGGCTGCCCAGGGAGGCTGTGAAATCTCTGTCTTTGGAGGTTTTAATGATTTCACAGGACAAAGCTCTGAGCGACCTGGGCTGAATTCAGCTTTGACCCTGCTTTCAGTTGGAAGCTGAACTACGGCCCTAGTGGGGTCTCCTCCAGCCTCAGTGATGCTGTGACATCCCTCTGTGAGCCACAGCTTGAGGCTGTGCCCTGTCCTTCATTCACTGCCTTTCCACATGCTGGTGATAAGTATAAACCCAGTTTCCCCCCACCCCGTGCACACCCCCTGATGTCAGTTATATCTGTGGTACAACCATGTCCAACAAGGTGTTCGCACTGAAAACCGTGCATGGGAAAACCTGTAAGATCTGTTGTCATATTAAAGGAGAGATCTGAACTTCTGGTTCTCCCCTGATTTTCTTAGACACAAAATGTACAGAAGAATTAGACAGCAGGGGTATCCCTGTCTTCTAAATCTGCGTTAGAGGAAGCTTCTTCTGTAATTTGCTCTGCACTATTACTTTTTGTCCCTATTAAAAGGAGAAAAGACAGAAACTTCTGTGGCATTTAGTATTTTGCAGTTTTCTGCGTCTACTTTTCTTTTTTTCAAGCTGAGACCCAGTTCTTCTGGTACATAATCACCAGTAATTCTGGAGCTAAATAACCACTTTCTGAGAACTGCACACTATGGCTTAATCTTTGGTGGATTCATGAACAGAAACAGAGAAAGCATGGAGATAATAGAGTTAACATTCTTCTTCCATGTTAACAGAAGAAGAAAAACCTCTATCTTCCAGTTTATCTCCCAGATCCCAAGGGTAAGAATGCATAAACAGAGTGGAACATTGGTTTTGCTAACAAAGCCCAGCAGACCACCAGATAACAAGTTTAAATATTGCACGGTAAATAAAAGATGTAATTTAAGATGCTGTTTTATGTGCATCATAAAATAAGTTTGTAGCAGGAAAACTGCAGCCAGAGTAGTTACAGAGTTCTAATGACATTTTCACACATATGCCACATAACTCCACCTATTGAAGTCAATTCCAATCAGGTAAGACTGCTCTTAGGTACTTTTCTAGAGCACTTTTTACTTCTTTCTTCTTCAGTCAGTGATGGTATTAAAAGTCACATGGGTGACACTTTGCTGTTGGCAAGAATAGCACAGAGAAAAGTCCTGACTAGGCATGTGTGATGGTGGCAGGCCTGGATGGAGGCTCTACTGGACACAAGGCAGAGCCTGAATCTAAATTACTCAGAGGGTCTCTCCAGCTGAATGGCCCCAAAGCCCTTCCCTCATGGGTGGAGCTGAACTAGAGGTATCCAAAGAAATGATGTAATTCACAAGTCTCACTATGATGAGCCAATTTTGAACATAAAGCATTTATGTAATTTTAATTTTTTAATTATCAGGACATATTTTTCAAATGGGTTATTATGTCCCTATACATGTTCTCAGCACACCTAGACCAGATTTTGCATGGGAGAAAAAAAATGTGTAATCCTTCTGACTTCATTTCCATCACCTATACTCCATCCTCACCTGAATACAATCTTGTATATCTTACAGCCAGATTCTTCAGAAATAGATGTAGGACCCAGGAATCATCGAGGTTTGGGTGGATTTGGCTGTCTAACTGTATTTTTCTTGTTTGTTTGTTTGTTACTGGTGTATTCAAATACCCCAAGATGCACCATCTGCTTGAAAGTATGGTACTAATGAAAAGGCCCACTGTGCCTGACAAAAAGTGCAAGTGAGGAAGATGGCAAACACCCCATGTTCCTGCCGACTAATAAATAATGGCTCTTGTTTCTCATTCAGGTTTTGCAACAGCTCAGTCTGTCTCAGCATTTCACAGAAGTTTGGAAGGGACTTCTGGAGATCATCTAGTCCAACCCCGCTGCCAAGGCAGGGTCACCTAGAGCAGATTTCACAGGAATATATCCAGGTGGGTTTTGAATGTCTCTAGAGACGGAGACTCCACAACTCCCCCGGGCAGCCTCTTCCAATGCTCTGCCGCTTTCAGTGTAAAGAAGTTCTGCCTCATGCTGAGGTGAAACTTCTTGTGTTTTAGTTTACGGCCTGTTTATTGCTCCTCATCCTGTCACTGGGCACCATCCTCTTGGCACCTGCCTTTGAAATATTTATAAGTCTTGATGAAGTCCCCTCTCAGTGTAGGACCCGGCACTTCTCTTGAAGACACTTCTCTTCTCTAGACTAACCAGGCCCAGTGCTAACATTCCTAAGCCTTCACATAATGTAAATTTTCCCACTTGAGCAGTAGTTTTGGGGGGTTTTTTTTTGCCCACCGTGGGACCCACTACCCGGGCTTGTCCTTCCTCCTCCAACTTCGAGGGCAGGTCCAGCCCAGCCCAGCCCAGCCCCAGCCCCCTGAGGCCCGAGGGGAGGGCGCCGGCCGGGGCTCCCCGACAGACTACAACTCCCGGCAGGCCCCGCGCCCGCCGCGCGGCACGCTGGGAGCTGTAGTTCCCCCAGCGCGCCGTGGCCGCCAAAAGAGCGCAGCCAGTGGCGCTCTTCCCGCTCCCGCCCGAACTGGGAAGGCGGGGAGCGGGGGTGCAGCTTCTCCCCGCTCCGCTCCAACCAGCGGTGGGGACCGGACCGAGCCAGGCCGGGCCGCAGCGGGAGACAGGCTGGAGCCATGACCCCGGGGGTGTGAGGTTCAGTAAGACCAAGTGCCGGGTACTTCTATCACACCAAGCCCATCCAGCGCTACGGGCTGGGGGCAGCGTGGCTGAAAAGGTGCTCATCAGAAAAGGACCTGGAGGTGCTGGTCGACAGCCAGCTGAACATGAGCCAGCAGTGTGCCCAGGTGGCCAAGAGGGCCGACGGCATCCCGGCTTGTATTAAAAATAGTGTGGCCAGCAGGACTGGGGCAGTGATTGTCCCCCTGTACTTGGCACTGGTGAGGCCGCCCCTCAAATCCTGTGTCCAGTTCTGAGCCCTCAATTCACTGAGTGAAGGACGCTGAGGTGCTGGAGTGCATCTAGAGAAGGGACACGAAGCTGGTGAAGGATTTGGAGCCCAAGTCCTATGAGGAGCAGCTGAAGGAGCTGGGGGTGTTTAGCCTGGAGGAGGATCAGGAGGAACCTTATCACTATCTACAACTACTTGGAAGGAGGTTGTCACGAGGTGGGGCGGTCAGTCTCTTCTCCCAAGCAAACAGTGACAGGATCAGAAGACACGGCACCAACCTGCACCAGGGCAGGTTTAGGTTGGACATTTGGAGGAATTTCCTCACAGAAAGGGTGATTTGACACTGGAATGGGCTGCCCAGGGAGGTGGTGGAGTCACCATCTCTGGAGGTGTTTCAGGAAAGACTGGACGTGGCACTCAGTTAACGCGGTGGTGTTCGGTCACAGGTTGGACTCGATAATCTCGGAGCTCTTTTGCAACCCCACGGATTCCGTGACTGTGATTCCACGAATGACTCGCTACAGCGAGAGCAGGAGGGCTGCGAACGTGCCTGTCCCTCTGCGTGTGAGGTGGACCCCGAGGCGCGCGCCCGCGCATGCGCCCAAACGGGGAGGGGGCCGCGCCGCCGTCCTCGGGCCCGCGCCGGGGGCGGCGCTGCCGGGGGGGGGAGGGCGCGGGGCCGCGCTCGGGGGCGCGCTCGGGGGCGCGCAGCAGCAGCGGCAGCGCCCGCCCTCGGCCCGCGCCCCGCCGGTAGCGTCCGCCCGCAGAGCCGCGCCGAGACACCGCCCGCCCGTCGTGAGGGAGCGGCGGCACCGCCGGCCCCCCTCCGCCCCTCCTCCGCCGCCGCCTCCTCCTCCTCCTCCTCCGCCCTCCTCCCCGCCCCTCCTCCCCGCCGGAGCGAGCGATCGAGATGGCGGCCGCCGGGGCTCTGGCGAAGCACGAGCAGATCCTGGTGCTTGATCCGCCCACCGACCTCAAATTCAAAGGTGAGGAGGGGGAAGCGCAGCGCGGCGGAGGTGCGGGGGGAGGCGGCGGCGGGGTGTCCCGCTCCGCTCGGGCGCCCGGCCGCCTCCGGGCGCCTGGTTCCCCGCCGGCTGCCGCGGGCGGGCCGCGGTGCCGGGCGCTGCCCGCCCGCCGGGGGATGGGGGGCGCCGCCGAGCCGGCGAGCGGGATCGGCCGCCGCCATCTTGGGATCCCGCGGGGATCCGACGTGCCGGGTGGGACCGGCCGCCCGCTCCCCGAGCTGCCCCTGCCCGGCCCCCGCCCCGCCGCCGCCGTGTCACCGCTCCGCTCGCAGGCCCGGCCCCGCGGCGGCGGCGCCCGTCGCTGGCGGTGCGGGCTCCCTCTGGCAGCGGCGGGCGGGAGAGGCCCCGGAGCGGGCGGTGGAAGCCTTGCGGGGTTCCAGGCTTCGCGAGGCTGCCCTCGCGTCCGGCCTTGTCCCACTTTCCCTTTCTGGCGCGCTGGAGCCCCGGTGCCCCCGCGGGGCTGGCGCGGCTCTGCACCATCGCTCCCCGGCACCCGCGCCCTCGCCCCGGCGCGTACCGGCCCGGCAGAGCCATCCCCGCCCTTTCGCCAGAGCTGTCATGGCTCAGGCAGGTTATCGGAACGTAAACAGGGAGCTCGCCTCTTCCTTGGGAGCGAGGGAGAAGGAATGCGTGCGTTTCGGAAGTTTTATGTGTGCTGCGTGCCGACCGCATGGCTGTGACCGGCGTGACGCGCTGCTGTCAAAATAGGTCCCGGTTGGTGCCACTGCCTTGTCGAGGGGGGTTTTCTGCCCTCATCAGTTAGATAGTTGTGAAAGGGAAGGCTGTATCAGAAATGAGTGACCCTTGGAAGGTAAGGCCATAAATAACAGCGCGATAGAACCTGTGGTTCCCAGTAGTATCTTGTGATTATATCCTGTACCTATAAGGGACATTAAGGAAAATCTAAAAACGTTTCAGATTTAGATTCAACACTGCTAGTTTGGTTTTTTTTTAAAGCAGTTAATGTTATATGAACTTAAATTTTTAAATGTTGTGACTAGTGTCAGCGCATGTACGTGCCTAATGCTGTACATGCTTCTATTTTCCACTTTTAGTAGTTATTTTTCATTGTTTTCAAGGGATAGAGTGGAATTTATGACGTAAAAATCTTCAAATGGACAGCTAGAACAAATGAATATTCATATTAGAAAAGAACACTGTTTTCCCCCCAAATACTTTTTTTTTAGACAGACTTAACAAGCTATGCTTGTTTTATTGATCCGTTAAATCAATTGAAGCCCAAAATCTGTCTGATCACCCGTATTAATTTCTTGATAGCTTCAATTTCAATTTTTTTAAATCACATATTCATATACAGAGTTAAAACCTTAGCAGGAACTTATCTTTTTCACTTTGGTTTCATATTGTTAGAATGCTGCCAAGTCTGGCTGCACTCACAATTCAGTCTGCTGAGTTCTTACTGCAAGAACAGGTTGGAGGAAAATGCATGAATTTTTTTTTAATTAAAAAACTGCTGTGTCTAATTAGAATCTTTCATATGTTGAGCTCTCTTTGAGCTGGAACTAAAGCTGTATTTGTGTGATATGAAGCAGTGTGTTGATAGAATAAATACTAGATTAGAAATTCTGTCAGTATGAAGCTGTTGTCAGTCAGCGATCTTTATTGTGCGGTGTGTTTATGTACTTGGAGCATGAAATGGGTATTCTTTAGGCATAAACTTTAGTTTCAGGTTAGTGTATATATTAGGAAAAATTCTATAGAGCAGACTAAGCAAAAACAAAATCTGAAGCGTAATGAGACTGCAGTCTTAATACTCCGTGGAAAGCACTTTCCATTGCTATACAATTGCAGTAATATACTATACAAAGTGCTGTCAATTGAGAGGGCATCGAGTGCACACTCAAGAAATATTTTCTAACTGCTTATTATATGGAGGTGTTTAAAAAGGTTTGTGGGCCACAAACGAATAGAGTTCTAAATTACTGCACTGAAGAATACAATATTGGCAGGAGGGAATTCTGAGTGTTACCTTTAAATAAGTAATTGGTTAGTAAGAGAATATATGACTTGGAATAAATGTAGCTTAGTTTAAGAAAATCATGCAACTTTGTTCAGCAAATAAAAGTATACATATTTTCAGTGCAGCTGAATTATTTTATTGGTACAATCATCCATTATTATTTTTGACTTAACACTGTTGATGGTGTCTAACAGAGATTCAGCTTAAGTCTAAACATTTGGCTGGACAAATAGTTTTATTGGTTTTCTTGCCTCAGGAACTTCTAGTGGATTGCTGACCTTTAGGGTAACAGTGAAATGTGATAGTATGCCCCTATGCAAACAACAATTTAAATTAAAAAGCACACAGGACTTATCTTAAGGAGTTGTTAACAAAGCTTTAAATTCATCATTGCCTGATGAAACTGCTTTTTTTTTTTTTTTAATACTGATATAACCTAATTTACTTAATCGGCAGAAATAAGCTCTATAATATATTTCTCCTTGAATTTTGTTCAGCATGACTCAAGAGGAGGTCTAAAGAACACGTCCTGTGGTGGCTGACACATTACATATTTCCCTTGGTGTCCAGAAGATTAGAATCCTGTTTTTACAGTGCTTTATAGTCCTAGAAATTTAATAGTATTTTGAGTCGTGGTTCCCTCTGTCCCTGTGATGGCTAGGATTTTTTTTGTTTCTGAAATTATCAGCAATATCTAACCAAAACCACGAAAGAAGTAAGTACTTTGATAGTCCTGTGCAAACGTGACAAGGGGAAAAATTTTACCTAAAAGTGATGAAACCAGGAGGCAGTTGATACACTGCATAATATCGTTTTCAGATACTCAGTATAGAGCATTGGAGAATTTGCCTTGTGGTCCTTGTGCCCAGATCTTTTGCCATATCGCTCCTGTAGGTTGGCTTTCTTCTGTATTCTAATGTGTTTTGTTTAGCTTCTCATATTTGAAGGTGGTTGAGTTTGGACAAGGATAGGAAGAACTGAAGCATGAGGCACTTAAAGGCATCTGATTTGGAAGGTGGAACATCTGCTTCTTACTGGTGTCTTCTTTATGTGACTCATGCGTATAATCGTTGTCTGTAGCTCTAGTTTAGCGAAGATTATGGTAATCTGGAATTGGTTCCTTGTGAGTAAATATGGTTTTTTAACACTTTTTTTTTAAACATTCATGGAGTTTAATAGCAGCATTTGAAGCTTTTAAGTTCAAAGATTTGTAGCATTTTTATGGAAACTTAGTCTTCCCTAAGTCGAAGAAGCCAGTTTTGCAATTTTGAGTAAGATGTATTTAAGTTGGTCTTGGATGATGGTCCATTTTAAAAAAAAACTTTAAAAACCTTTGCTGAATCTTTAAATCAGTCATAAGACGTGTTTCTGCAACACCTAATTGAAAATCAACACTAGTTGATTTGATGAGCTTTGGAAGATTAGTAGACAGTGTTCAGAATTTGAATTTCATGTGATTCAGAGGTGTCTGACGAGCAATAGTCAGACATCATAAAAATGTCTGAATATTCTAAATTGATATCCCTTATTAAAGTTCTTGCTTACAAGTATGTGAAATCCAGTTACGTTACCCTTGTAAACAACACAAAATAATGTGGCACATTTCCTTTAACAGACTAAAATAAAATTTTAAGTGTGTCTGTGCAGTAAATTTTCCCTTAGTTGGTTTGAGTTACTAGGAGAGATCAGTGTAACAGGGGATATTTAATTTCTGATTATTAATCTGATTCATAATCTAGAATTGTTAGTGTATAAAATCAGCTATCAGCTGGTATATTTTCAAATGACTTTTCATGTGAGGTAGGAAGCGCTTAAGTGTTACCACTTATTCTGAAATGCAGATTTCAACAACCTTTTAAATAATACAGAAATATTGCTGTAGGTTATTTTGTAATCATTACACTGCTATTGGTAACATTGAAAGCCACAGGCTATGTGTTGCTGCAAATCGAGAAGGTGGAATTTAAAGGCAAAAATAGCTCAATGTTAAATGCATCCCCTGCCCTCAAGGTCTGTTGCCAGAATTGGCCTAGAATGCCTTTTAGTGTAGGCAGAGTTTGAAGTCCTCAAATGTGATCTTACTGCCTTACTTTTGTGTGTCTTGATTATATCAGTTTTATGCCTGTCTTCACTCTCTCCAAAGTGTCAGTAAATTTGTGATGTCCCCGTTTTTGAAGGCAGGTTAAAAAAAAGGTGATCGTGATGTCAGTTTTGTGGTATCTTCATTCAAGAACATTTTTGAGACTAAACAGTGGGAGTGCAGAGGGGAAAAACTGGTTGTAAGTGATTACTAATATAGTTGTGGCTTTCTGATACTTTGAAATGATTCCATATAAGTTATTACTCTTGCTGGCTGATTATTGCGTAGTGGCAAAGATTGAACATCCCATAGAATGACTCAGTATTCAACATGTAGTATTTAATTTTTTTTTTCTTTTAAACCCAAGAGTAGTTCCTGGCATTGCTTGCTCTTCTTATATATCTGTACTTCTGTCCATTGTTTCATGGCTCAACTCTAATATATGTTAGTATCTTCATTTTTTAAATTAGATGTATTAATGAAATTGAAACACAAAATGATTTGTGGGAATGTGTTGAGGAAGAGAAAGGAAAATAATGTTTTTTACTTGGTGTTGCTTATGAGGTGGTATTATGTTAATACAGTTGTCTCTACCATTTTGTTAGACTGCCTTTAAAACTGTCTTGTAAAAAGGGAGTTCTATTGATTCGTGAAGTCAGGTGTATTATAGGTGCTAGGTTATATTTTGGCAGAACTAGTTTGTCATTTGTTTTAAGAGTCAATAATGGAAAAATTTCCTGTGGTTATACACATACACAGCAGTGAAGATTTGGAAGTTTTGTCTCCTTTACCTGCAATTTTTAGGACGCTATTTTACTTAGTATTGCCATTGCTTCACTAAACAGCGTAACACAATCAAAATCTCACTATCTTGTACTTCTAATGTGTACAAATGATTATTGGTATAAAAGCTTCACCTTTACATTGTAATCAGTATAAAGTGCCTACTCATGCTGCTTGTTGACAGCCTAAGCAAGTGTTCTAGATCACTGTAAGACATAATTATTAATAGTATAAAAAAATACTGTATTATGCATGAACAGTGTACATTTGTTCAAGGCCAGGTTGAAAAGTAGAAAATTATGATGATGGAGAGGAGCTGTTTTATGCGTCATTTAATAGGACTGAATATTTAGTGCACTGACTGTCCAGTGTGGTGTTACAAATTGTTCCTGTTTTGGCTTGACTGTGGTTTGTGAACATTTTACTTTCTGACCAACTTTGTCTACAGGAGATGTTTGTTAACCAGACCTTTGTGACCATCAGTCGTTACAAGGTTATTACATGCTCCTCTTATAAGCCATGAATTTAAGTAGGAAAAGACTCCTGAAGAGAACTTGCTGCTTTTAAAGTGGGAAAAAAACACCCTGAGTAATTAGATAAGTATTACATTTTTTGACAGTTGTCAGTTTACAAGGCTTGTATGAGCCAGATAAGTGAGTGTAAGCTAATTTCATTTTAAAAAAATCAGCAAAATTACTCTACTAAAATAATTTCTGATGTGATATTGTTGAAAGTAAAAATGCGGAAGCATGAATTAGAATTTTAGTAACTTTGTTTTTCTTAATGTAGTAAGACTTTATCTGATGCATAGTGATCTTGGCCTGTAGCTTGTCTTGCCTTTTAGTGTTGTTTGGTGTTGTATACAGTTAATTCATAGCAATTGTAAATTGTTTGGCAGTGTAAATGTCATATTTTATTTTATGATTTGACAGTCTTTAGAAATAAATGGGTATGTAAATTAAATATTTTTTGTTCAGTTTCACTTAAGAGTTAAGATAGTTTGCCTAATACTATCCTGGTGTTGGACTTCATGTGTTTAATACCCTGAATAAGGAAGAAAATAAAAATAAAAAAAAAAAAGATAGTCAAATCGGAATTTTTCCCTTCTTTGTTTCTCAATATGGTCTTATTTGGCGTAAAATCCTAATATGACACTTAAATGCTAGAATTGATCTGACCTCAATAGTATGTAAAGCCTTAAGGAGAGAATAGTCAAAGACATGGAGGTAAATGGAACATGGAATAAAATGCAGCATGAGTGTCCCAGGTAGAATGTGGCAGTCTGATCTGAGACCTTCTCCTCTGCCCGTGTCTCTGTTTTCTTCATCTCTTCTCTGTGCACCTCCTGAACAAAACCTGGTTTACCTCTGGATTTACTGGGTGCCATTACATTATTTCATAGCATCATAGAATGGTTTGCGTTGAAAGGGATCCTTAAAAATCATCTAGTCCAGCTCCCCTTGATGTCTGTCACTGCCATCAGTTTGCTCAGGGCACTATCCAACCTGGCCTTGAACACTTTGTGGATGGGGCATCCGCAGCTCCTCTGGGCAACCTCTTCCAATACCTCACCACTCATAGTGAAGACTTTCTTCCCAATATCCACTCTAGACTTACTCTCTTTCAGTTTAAAGCCATTACCCTTTGCCCTGTCACTACATGTCCTTGTAAAAAGTCCTATCCCAGCTCTTCTGTAGCCTCCTTTAGGTACTGAAAGGCTGTTGTAAGGTCTCCCCAAGGAGTTCTCCAGGCTGAACAACCCCAATGTCTTAGCCTTTTGTCATAACAGAGGTTCTCCAGTCCTCTGACTATCGTTGTGACCCTCCTCTGGTCCCATATTCCATAGTTCCATATCTGTCTTATACTGGGGTGTACACAGAGCTGTACACAGTACTCCAAGTGGAGTCTCATGAGAAGGGAGTAGAGGGGAAAAATCACTTCCCTCTACCTGCTGGCCCTGCATCTACTCATGCAGCCCGGGATACCTTTGTGGGCTGCAAGTGCACAGTGCCAGCTCGTGTTCGATTTATCGTCCACCAGTAGGCCCAAGTCCTTCTCTGCAGGGCTGCTATCAATCTGTTTTGTCCCCCAGTCTGTACTGAAATTGGAGATTGCCCTGACCCAGGTGCAGGACCTTGCACTTGGCCCTGTTGAACCTCATGATGTTCCTGTGGGCCCACCCTTCAAGCCCACCAAGGCCCCTCTGGATGGCATCCCTTCCCTCAAGTGAACTAACTGCACCACTCGCTTGGTGTCACCTGCAAACTCTCTGAGGGTGCACTTGATCCCACTGTCAGTGGATGATATGTCATTATATAATGATATAATGATAAAATACTGAATAGTACTGGTCCCAGGATGCATCCCTGAGGGATACCACTCGTTACTGGTTTTCACTTTAACGTTCAGGCATTGACTGGAAGTCTTTGGACATGACCACCGATACAAGTCCTTGTCCATCTAACAGTCCATGCATCAAACCCACGGCTTCCCAATTTAGAGGTAAGAATGTTGTGGAGGACTGTATCAAAGGCCATACGGATGTCCAGGTAGCTCTTCCTCGTCCATTGATGTCCACCATGGAAGGCCACTAGATTAGTTAGGCATGATTTACCCATGATAAATCCACGTTGGCTGTCTCTAACTCCCTGTCTTCCATACATTTTGATATATCTTCCAGGAGGGTTTGTTCCATGATATGAATACTGATTATTTGACACAGAGGTATCTGCGAAAGTACTAGTTAAGTTGCAGGTAAAAAAGCTGAGTGGAAAAACATAAGGTGGAGAAGGGACAAGTTATAAAATAAATTGCAGCACAGCAGTTGGGCTGTTGGAAGCGTAATAGGACCTTTCTAAATGATGGACCAGTGTTGTGTTTGAACTTGGTTTAGTGTTTTCATTAATGACCTTGGTGTGGGTGGGACTGTGGTGGTAGAGCTCACTGGTAATGCAGAGTTAGGAGATGTGATGAATGCAAAAAAAAAGTGTGCATTTGATGTGTGCTAATAATAGAACATTTTGCTTCGACGTGACGAAAAAGGAGTAAAACTAGAGACTAGGACTTAATCATAGGTTTATTGTGAATGTCATGAATGGGACAAATGTGAGACTGTAATTTTGTAGTGAGGGAAGTATTAATGTCAAGGTGTGTGGCATTGATGAAGCCTTATCTGAATGCATCCTTGGCAACACCTAGTCACGTAAAATGAACCCAAATGGGAGTGGTGCAAAGAAAACTTTATTAACATAAGTGAAGTAGAATAGCTTTGGCTTGTTAATCTTAGCAAAATGAAGATTGAAAGGGGATCTGATTGCTGTCTATGAATACATCAGAAGAGGTAAGCAGTGGAGAAAAGAAAATCTCTGTAGGCTAAAGGATAGGATTGGTATAAAAATGAATTGGCTTCAAGTGGCTATGACTGTATTTAGATCATTAGAAACTAGTTGAATTTCAAATCTGAGTCATGTCAGTCTGAACCAATTTTCTGAAAATCATATGGGCAAAAATAGTTTTAAATTTGTCAGATACCATCTTACAAAATATTTAGTTTCATGTGGACTTCAGAAGGCTTCTGCTGGGTCATGATTCTACAGTCTTCTTGAAAGTTTGGTAGGACAGCAGTGGTACCTAATTATGTACTTAAGCTAGAGCAGGTATGCCATGTTACATTCCAAGACATTAGAATAGCTTGACTGAGATATGTGTTTAATGTTTTGTCTTTGTAAAAAGGGATGTTTGTGAATTTAAAAATCATACATGTAGGAGTAACTGCTCCATATGTGAAATAAACTTAGTAATTACAGTTCGTGGGGCATGATGTTCATTTACATGTTTAACATATTAACACCATGATGCTAATGTGGCCACCAAGTGTAGCAGACCCAATGAAAGTAAAAACTGTTTTAATTTGAACGTCCGCCGGCCATCTGTCAGACACATTCTAAGTTACACCTCAAGTTGGAACTCCAGCTGTTTCTCTAGAAGTGAGCTGACTGATCCTGGGAATCATGGCTGCTTTAGCTCAGGTCAGTACTCTGTCCTGAAGTTGGTAAGGGAATGGAGTTTGTGGTCATGTCCGATGAGCAAGACGGACTAAATGTCAAGGCTTTTATTTGAAGCAGGTGTTTGTTTTCCTGAGTGACTGTAGGATATACTTGTTCTTCGCTTTCAGAAATCTGGAAGACTTTATCCTAGTAGAATTAAGAGCTGCCAATTTAAGTAGGCTCTTAATGTGTGGCAGGAATAACAGTGTAACCAAATAAAAATAAATTGCAAGTAAAGAATTCACAATATTATGGAGGTTAAGTTTAAGTAACAGACATGCCTTCGATGATAGTAACATGACAGTTCTTTAGTAATGGTACTCTTTCACTTGGAAAAATATGAAGAATAGACATTTATAACTAAATTGGGCTTAGGCTTCTAGATTTTAAAGCTTAAGCTAAGTACCAGCATTAATGTATTTGGATGAAGTTATTCTGTGTTATACCATCTTATTATATCTGGTGTTTTGTTGTTAAGGCTAAAGAAACCGTTGCCCATATTTAAATGCAAGACAATCTCCATTTAGTCCGTATTTTATCTAATATATAAAGCAGATAATGTTCTCTTTACCAGAATTCCCTGATAATGATATGTGGCTGTACTTTACCCTTGAGATAGATGCTTATTGCATTTTTGCTGTGGTTTATTGGCTACTAACAGCATTTCAGTAACAAGCTGGGATGAATAAGTTTTGATCCAGAAAGAACATGTAAGGAAAATAATTATATTCTCTGCTTTGAAATGCCACTGTGTTGTATTTTTGTCTTTTCTCTGTCCAAATGGCAAGCAGAAGGTTTGAGCTCCCATTTCTCTTACACCAGCTTCCAGTAAAGCATTCTGCCAGCATCTGCACAAGCACCTCTAATAAGCTGTGTAGCCGTATGGAGCCTCTGCCCCTTTGACAGAGGAAGATGAGCTATTTTAGGATTCCAAAATGGGCATTGTCTCAGCATTTTTTAGAAGGAAAAATCTGTGATAGACAGAGCATCAGCATGGATGCTGACAGCATGTCATCGTGGGGAGCTCAGATAAAATCTGATGTTCTCCTGGTAAACAGTGCTAGCCTAGAATCAGCCTTCAGGAATTGTGGACATTGAGGTGTGTCAGCTTTCCTATAAAGCCCCTTTTGCATTCTAAATTTTACATACAGGTTGATGATGAAACTATTTCTCAAGTGCCAGGGTAGAATAAGATATTAAAGATTCTGTAATACTGTTCTAATGTATGAATATGTTCCTGAAAGCTATGGTTATTTGTAGTATTATTGATCTTGTACCTGATTATCCACTGATTATTTCTGATCATTCAGACCCATTTTGAAGTATTAATCCATAAAACCTAAGCCATTATACTTCATAGACCATGAATAATTTTAATGTAGGTGATTTGTTAGAGTTGGGATTTTTCTTCTAGTTGGAGAAGGTATTTGAATGGTCATGCTTTTGGTATTTCAAGAGGAAGGAGTTATTTATGTTCATTGGCAATGCATGTTAGGTGTTCTCTTCAGTTTTTTTTTCACGGAAGTTTGAATATTAATTTCTTAAAACTAATTGATGGAAATAACATTCTACTCACTTTCTTTTGTATTGGCTGTGTCACCTATGCTTTTTTGCAGAAAGCTATAAAATTAAATTTTGAGCAGTTAAGTGCTTTATGTATATTTAAAGGTTGCTTATCTGATAGTCAAGGTAGTTTTGACTCGCCACAGAACACAAGTATTTCTCATTTTTAGATGTCTTTCCTTCAGTACCTTTGGTGGAAGATGATCAGGTCAAGGAATGCTTAGGTAAACTGGACCTAGTAAGTCCATGGGCCTCAATGGAATGCACCCACAAGTGCTGAGGGAGCTGGCAGATGGAGAAACAGGCTGACAGGAACTTTTTGAAGTTCAACAGGAAGTGCAAACTCCTGCAACTGGGAAGGAGCAATCCCTGGGCACTAGTGAAGACTGGGATCTGACCAGTTGGAAAAGCAGCTTTGCAGAAAAGGCCCTGGGGGTCCTGGTGGACACTGAGTTCATGGTGAACTAGTGATGTGCCCTTGCTGCAAAGAAGGCCATGGTACCCTGGGCTGCATTAGGAATGTTGCCAGCAGGTTGAGGGAGGTGATCCTTCCCCTCTGCTCAGCGCTGGTGAGGCCACAGCTGGAGTGCTGGGCCTAGTTCTGGTCTCCCTTCTACAAGAGGGACATTGGACATTCTGAAGAGAGTCCAGTGAGGGGCCACAAAGATGATAGACTGGAGCATCTCTCCTGTGAGGAAAGGCTGAGAGAGCTGGGACTGCTCTGCCTGGAGAAGTGAAGGCTGGGGAGGATCTTACTGATGTGTACAAATACCTGAGAGGATGGTGCAAAGACGACAGTGTCAGGCTCTTTTCAGTGGTGCCCAGTGACGGGACCAGAGGCAATGGGCACAACTTGAAACACAGGATTTTCCTTCTGAACATCAGAAAACGCTTTTTTACTGCGAGGATGACCGAGCACTGGCACAGGTTGTCCAGGAAGGCCGTGGAGTCTTTGTCCTTGGAGATATTCAGAAGTGTCCTCGACATGATTCTGGGCAACTGGCTCTGGGTGTCCCTGCTTGAGCAGGGGGTTTGGCCCAGATGACCTCCAGAGGTCCCTTCCAATCTCAGTCATTCTGTGATTGCTATGTCAAATGATGGGAAAGAAAAACAATGAAATCTTGACCTAATTAAAAAATTCCTTATTACATCATACAAGTGTACTATATACAAATACAGATTACATGGGGCCATGTTAATTTAACTTTTTTTTATTCCATTGTTACTTTTGATTTTGTCAGAGTGAGGTGATAGAGACCTTACTCTGTTCTTACTGGGTCTGTCCTAGAAGTCAAGTTAACTTGTTCTCAAAGTTTGTCTTTCTGGATTTACAACAGTACTGCTAGTTTTTATCCTGCTGACTTGAACTCTTCATTTCTCATTCATTAGGGCTCAAATTGTCAAATGCAGTAAATGATGTTTCTCTGCCCAGCCTGACTTTATTGTGCACTGAAAGAAAACTACCCTACCTGAGTTTGTTTTGGTAAAGGTGCCTTAAAGTGTTCTGTATGTTTCAAATGCTCTTGGGATTTCAAAGGTGATGCAGCAGCTGTGAAAAAACAGCATTTCACTTAAAGCATATAATCCCAATTGAAGTTAATACTGTACCTTACACATTTTAAGGAGTTTGGCTTCCTTTTGCCAGTCTCTGTACTTTTTAATGTGTACTTACTTTGTTTTTAGATGTGGCTGAATATATCACTTTACTGTGCCAGTTTACAGCTTAAATAAACTTTGATGCAGTGCATGAAATAGAGTGCTTTCTGGCAGTCAGCTTAGGTATTGGCTTTTGTAACAGCTACAGTTCAGTGTCTGAAATTGAAGAGGGCAATATGCTTAACACTTAAGCTGTTTTGTAAAATGCTTCGATTTTGTTCAATAATCCATGCTCGTTTTTGTGCAACTCTTACCTGCCTTCTAATTATAAAAGATTTTATGTAATTTAATAAAATTATGGTTTCTTCTTATCCAGTTGTAGGTAGAGGTGATATTTTAAGACAGGCTCTCTGTGTACATTATGAAAGCCTTGCTAATTTTAAATGGAACTCCTTGCTAACCAAACCTGCCTGCTTCTCAGAAGTGCTTTGTTTGCTCTTGTACCACCCACAGCTAGATGCTGACACTGGTCTCTTACCTTACCCAAGGGGACCACAGCCTGAAGAGGTTTGCCTAAGCTCTTCCTTCCCACTCTAGAAAGGCAGATTCACATAATAATTTTTTCCCTGATGTTTGACCATCTCAGGTGGTAGAAGGATGAGTTTTGGAGCTGAGACAGTGGACACGTTAATTTGAAGAGAAGACAACGCTGTTGATTAAGCAGATCTCTATATAGGTCCTACCTGTACAGTAATATGTAGTATTTTGGTTTTACTGCTGCATAACTAACAAGTTTGTGGGAAGCTGGGAAACTTGGCACTGTGTTTCAGCAGTGGAAACTGGCTCTGCAGAATCTGTGGCATTTCTTCCTGCCCACTAGTTGCTGTAGTCCAAGATGTGTAGTTGCCAGAGGCAACCTTGGCAGTGATGTTGCAGTGACTGCACTGCAAGATTGCTGAAATAGGAATTCAGCACATAATGTTTTTGGAGATGTTCAATATTTCTGAGTGTGATTAGGCAGTTGTCTCTCATTCCTTTCTAAGTCAAGACGACAAGAAGACTTGTGGCATGGATTGTCACTGCTCCATTTAAAATGGTTGGAATAACCTGGCACTCTCACAACTTTTATTCCAGGAAGATGATGTAATTGGTGTCTTGGATTTACACTACTAAGGAAGTTGCTGAACTCCCTGTCCCTTTTAAAATTACTGTAACTGCCAGAGGTAGTTCAATTGAAATTACAGGTTTATAAAGCGGTGATCTCCTGTCATTAAACATCATAGTTTATCATCTGTATAGCTTGAGGATTTGATTAGTTGAACTACCACAGCTTCTGAAAACCCTAGTTGTGGATCCAGAAGTCCACTGTATTAAGTTGCACAAGTACAGGATAAAAGAAAGTCTTAAGCCTTTGTATGGTATGTACAGTTAGACGTGAGCCTGTCTGAGGTCTAAGTGCTTAAATAAAAACCTGCTTTGGCCCAGGTGTCATGCAAGCAGCAGGTGACATGCTATTTTTGAGATTATAATGCTGTCCTAGTATAGCTGAACGTTTTCTGAGATGAAGTGGGCATGCATTTGTCCATTTTGGTGCATGTGCCGAATGTCTGTATCCATTTTGCCCCTTCTTTTCCTCGTTTAGGTGCAGTCTGTGTGGTGTGATCCAAAACATTTGTTCTTCCTGGTTCTCTCCTCATCCTACCACTTATTTTTCTCAAGGAATGGTCATGAATAAGGGCTGTTAGTGCCACTTTATTTCCCCACTGCCCTAGAGGTAGTGTTTGTGTTTGTGTGATTGTGAACTCCAGAATCCTCTTCAGATGTTGCACAGTTTCTTTTTTGAAGGATATGTCACACTAATTTAGATTGTGTGGCTCCTCTGAATGGTAATTGATTTTTTTTTCCTAATGTATCGTCCTTCCCCTCCCACCTGTCCATGCTCCGATCCACGCTGTTGATACACCACTAAACTACCAAACAGCTGGGTTCTGCAGGAACAGTGAAATTCAGTCATCTTTCCCTTTTGTGCAGCAGTCTGTTACCACCTGTTGATTAAATCTGATGGTTGAGGTCTTGAGAGACTTTAAACAGCTTTTTTCATTAAAGCTTTAAGAAAGCAGGTGAAAGGTAAAGCTGTCAGAAGGGTGCTCTAGACCTTGGAAAAGATTTCAGTCCCCTCTGAAAGGGATGTCTGATGCTAAAAAATGTCCCTGAGCTAAAAGCCTTTTTTTTTTTTTTTTAAGTATCCAGGATATGCAAAGGAGGTCACTGCCTTCATGTACCTGGGGAAGAAAAGCAGATTTCTTCTAATTATCTGAGGTGTTGAAGCTGACAGTAAATATCAGAATAATCTGAAGAGTGTTTTGAATCCTATCTCATTATTATACACTTTAGAAAGGCAGGCACGAGGAGACCTTTCATGTCTCAAAAGAAACATAGCATCTTTTATTTTGGCTTAAAAACCAGTTTATCATCAGTTTATAAATTCATAGCTGCTTTGTCTTGAAACAAGCTGTTTTTGAATAGTACAGCTCCTTTTCTCAGTTACTTTCAAAATGAGCCTTTGAACTGTGCCTTTTTTTCTTTTGTGCAGAATATCCTTAGTAGAAGTAGTTGTAAAGATTGCGAAGCAGAGCTCCTCAGGTCGCCTAGAGTTGCAATTAAAACAAAGCAACCCACGTCACTGAAAGCCATATTCAAGGTGCTCTTTGCCTCTGGTCACTGCAAGAGCAGTGGTTATTAGATGGCTAATAGCCCAGGTAGCTGTTAGTAAAACTCCAAAATAACTTCCTTAAAAATGTGTGTATAGCTTGAAAAACGTAAATGTTTTGTGTTTTGTGAGTGTATCACTAGTCTTAGATTTAGAGTATTCAGCTGCCTGATTTTAGTTCAGCTTGCAATGTGGGTGATGGGAGCTGTTTTGGATCACACTCTGTAAGTAAAGGCAACTGGATCCTTCAAGAACCATCAAGACCCAAGTGCTAGAAAACTTCGAAGTAGTTTTGTAGATCTTCCTCTTGGGGGCTGTGTCTAATTTGCTTGGACTGAGAGGGTTTTTTCATCCACCATATAAAGCCAGATTAAAGTGAAGTTTCAGACAAGTTATACCAATTCCTGTTTTCTCAAAAGAGCCTCATTGAATTTAAACCTAGCTCACATGTATCTTCATCGACATCTCAGTATTCTGGTTCTCAGTAATTATCTTTTTAGTCCTTTATTGATTTTTTTTATCTTGATGTTTTGTGTTAAGCGTCTGTTTAGCACTCTCTCAGAATCAAGGATTTGGAATGAGGTATAGAAACAAAGACATCAGTGAGCCCTCTAGTGCAGTAACATCTTTGATAGTAGCCAGAGCTAGTCCCTTTGGAGTAGTGTGGACACCTCTGTGGAATAAGATGTTGACTTCTGTGGAAAAAAATTGACTTCCTTTGTCTCATGCAGTTAGTGGTTTTGTTGTACGTTTGCACTTATTCATATCACATATATTTTTCATTGAATTTAATCTAAAGGTTGCTTGCTTTGTAGTTTTTTAATAGAAAAGTTGTAATATTTTCAATACTGATGAAAATTATTTTATAGTAATTTAGTGTGTAATTTTAAACAACTGTAAAGAAGATTCTCTAAAGTTAATATACACATCAAATATTTTTGAATATATTTAATATTCATATGAAGTACCATTTTCTAAGTTACATTGTTCTAGAGCCTGTGCAGAGTTGCCTTCAGATGACATGAGCATAAGAGAGATTAACACAGCTCAGAATGCTGTGGGCCTTACTTACTTTTTGTGCTATTACTCTGTGGCACTGCATGGGGGTGATCCCTGTTGGAAGATGTGCTTTTGCAGCTTGACATTGAAATGATGCCTCTTGTTCCATCCCATCTTGGAGGGAATTGCTATCCTGCTGGTTTAACATAAGTGCAGTTTAGAGAGTACACTGCATTGGCTACATAAATATAGAAACTACAACTTGTTTTTTGTGGATCAGTTAGAATATATTCATAAGCAGGGTATCATCTCTCTTGCTTATTTTGAGTTTAAAAGATGAGGTTGATGTCTCATTTTGTCAGTTCTGTAGGAGCTCAGAAGTTGAAGAAGCATACAGAAGTTGAAATCTCAAGAGCAGTTATTAAATTTCAGTATCAGTGTTTTCTTTCTTTAAACAGCTGAAAGATTTCCAAAGGATATGTTGCCTCTACTCCTAAAGAAAATTTCAGAAAAATATACTTTTGCGTATGACCGTTACCTTCTAGGTGTTTCAAATGTTAAGAATGATTTGCTAAAATTAGCATATGTAGATATGAATTTCTTGCGTCAGCAGCTTGAGTCTGTCATACTGTTTGAGCGTTGCTTGTTCATTGCTGTAATGAACATTATTATAACTGAAGTCATAGAGCGTGCTTTGCATATAACAGTGTATGTGCCTAACAGATGTATGATTTAACCTGCTTTCAGAAGTTTGTTGGCGTCAAGTTATATTTTAAGAGTTACTTGTACTGTATAAACAGATTTCTTTTCCAGACGTACGTGTGTTTTTAAAAAAGAACCACCTTTTTTTTTTTTTTTGCTTTTTCCAGGTCCTTTTACAGATGTAGTAACTACAAATCTTAAACTACGAAATCCATCAGATAGAAAAGTATGCTTCAAAGTGAAGACCACAGCACCTCGCCGATACTGTGTGAGGCCCAACAGCGGAATTATTGACCCAGGATCGTCTGTAATTGTTTCTGGTAAAAACAAGTATATGCAGTTGTACATTACGTGTTTTTAAGGCTTTTAATAAAGTTCTCTAATGCTTGGTCTTGAAGACTGTTTGAAGATACCCGTTTTTTAAAAAGTTATTTTAAAAAAAGAACTGTTTCCCTTCATTATGTGATGGCAACCTGATGTAGAGCTGCAATGATATGTGAAAAAGTGCTCCATACAGAAATACTTGCCATTTGTCACATTTATCTGTGGCTCTCTGAAAGGAAGAAAAGAAAGTTGGAAATGGGCAGTGACATTAACAGTACCTTTGCTTCAGACTGCTGTATTCATGAATCTTGAAACAGAGCATTGCTTGGCTGCTCTGATGTGTTTAAAGTATAACATTTCATAGTTCATTGCATTTGAAAAAAATTCATGTACAGTTGTAGGCTAGTTTTTTTGACTGTAGTATTAGTCTCTGAACTCTGTTGTTTCGTAATTCTTTCATTTATCACAGTAGTTTGTGCTAAGGGGCAATAATTAAATGGCTTTTAAAAAATTAAACTTTCTGTTATTTTGGATGTGTGGAACAGTTTGTAGCCTTAGATTTGAAAAAATCTAGTACGTTTCACTATAGAGACACTCTCCTTATCCTGGTGAGTGGTTTTTTTTAATTTTGTTTGGATTTTTGTTTTGTTTTGGGTTTTTTTTTTTTGGTGAGGGGATTAAAAGAAGAAGTTGTACTTTTCAGCTGAATGTAGCCCTGAAGCCAGGCAGTATTATCTTTTTTTTGCATGATCCTCCATGGAGGTTTGGTTTACATACTTCATTCTGACAGTTTTGATAACTGATTTTGATAACTGGATGTATAATAGTCTAATCCTGTAGTGGACTGTACAATGTCCAGAAGATGAGATCTTAATAATGGACATTCTCAAGAAAATGGGAAAAGACTAGATATTAGTCTTCTGATTTGGCAAATGATTTTTGTAGGTCATTCTCCTGATGATTTTGAGGTAGAATCTCTAGAAAAAGGGGATTCTAAAACCAGTGACTGTATAAGGTGAGAAACTTTTTATTTCTCTGGACCTGCCATATTTCCCAGCTTGGAGAGAAGGGAGTCCCCTTTTTATAGGCTATGGTCTTGTAGAGATCATGTAGGCTAGGTTGTGGAGATCACAGGCAAGAGGTCCAGCATCCTGTGGATGGAAGATCATTTTTCTGAAAATTGGTTTAAGATATAGTCAAAAACCTGCTTTATTTCGAGCTACAACTTACAGCCATTTTGTCTTAGCTGTGTGTTTGATCTGGTATCCAGGATCTTTCCAGTGGGTAGTCATACATCCCAATCAAGATCTTGGTGGGCTTTCTCTTTGAGAATTTGAATAGACTGAAGGATTCCATCCTATGTGTTTTCATAGTTACAGATCCTCCTTTTAATGCTTTAAATATTTTGGCTTTTTACATGAGTCAGTAGTGGAGCTGTAAACAAAATTTCAGCTTCAGGATCACCAATAAAGGGAAACAGTGTCATCCCGCTCGACTCTTCAGTTTGCATAGCAGGGAATCTTTGATATGCCTATTTCTCTATTACTGGATTCTCATGCAGTTATTCAGCTACACTGACCGCAAGATGCTTTCAAGTGCAGTTGTTTAGTTATAGTGACTCCGTGGTGCTTTTCAGAATTGAGTTCTCTCCCCCAAAGTGTCAGCTTGGTCTTTTTGTTTTTAAGCATATCATTTCTTTCGGATCACTTGGTAAACTAAATCCACAGATTATTTTGCTAGTGACCCACTTTATCTCATCAGTCTCTCAACTGCATGTTTTCAGTGCTGAGTCATCTTTCATATAATTAAAAATAGATTTCTCTCACATTGTTGTGCAGAGAAATAACTATAGGATACTGTGGGCTGTTCTTATGTTCAGAACTAAATGTTGAGATAGTGTTAGCTGTATTCAGCCTGTTTAATGCATCGTGCTGATTCAGAGCCAGGTCAGTTTTTAATTTCATTGTGGGAGATGTGATTTTAATCATTTTAAGGAAGTCCACAGACCTTTTTTTATCGTTCAGTTGTGAATCACTAAGTAACCTTCTTCAACCATGTTTATCCATTTTTTCCAAAACCACTAATTGGATAAGACTTGTTTTTCTTTACCTTGATGCCTACATTTACTGTTTATTATCACATCATGTATTGCTTGTTGTTAACTTGTTAACAGCAATTGCTTATTGTTGATTTTTCTTTTCATAATATAGTGTGTTGTTATTCTTCTTTCACATCTTGTTACTCTTACTTGTTACTGTTCTTCCTTCTGCTTTTGTGGTTTTCTAGCTATATCAGTGTTGCTGCTACAGTTTTTTCATTGCTGTAAAATAGGTACAGGTACCTGGTACAGGAGTCCATGTAATTTAAAAAATATTTTTCTGAAACCACTTCAGCTTCTCTTTTAATTTTGTATAAAGATATAATGAACTGGAATTTCTGTTCTGTGGAAGGCCAGTGACCACTGCCAAATAATTAATCTTTTCAGTTCACTGAGTTCAGTTCACTCATCCTCTGGTAGACCAAGTACCTACAGACACATATTTAGGTGTAATTTTCCTTTTGTCTCACTCATGGGATCTGTTTGTTGACATTTGCATATGAAATGTCTTTTAGCTATAGTAATTAGAGAAATAATCATGTCAGCTACAGCAGACTCTGACCTCTCAATACCTGTTGCTACAGTGTATGTCTGCTCTATTTTCAACATTGCCTTTGCATTTTAATTTTCAGTGGTTGTTCAGTGAAGAGCAAATCTAAAGTGGATAGCGTGCTTGCTACAGGGATTAGCTGAAGAATCACAGTTTTATGCTTTATTTTTTCTTTGGAACAGTAATGCTGCAGCCTTTTGACTATGACCCAAATGAGAAGAGTAAACACAAGTTTATGGTACAAACAACCTATGCACCACCAAATATTACAGATATGGAGGCAGTGGTAAGTAAAAACATTGTAAAATAACTTGTGGGTTTTTTTTTTTCTTAAAAATCCAGGCTTATCTGTAAATGATTCATGTTTTTGCAGTTTGTTTTAGGAGAAGAATTGGTTTTTTTCTGAACAAGTGTGACTTCATATGTAATTCAGGGTTTTTAATGTGAAATACAAGGTCAATTCTTAGAACTCGCCTAGTGAAGTTATTGAATGGAAATGGGAATGAATCTAAGGTTAGGTCAGTCCACTGTGAAAATATGGACATGTTGTACCTTACATGCAGCTAATTTAAAGGGGATAAACAGATTGTATTTGAAGGAATCAAGAGTATATTTGAACAACAAGCCTGAAGCTGTATGAAATGGGTGCATTTGGTATGAAAAGTGTTTTAGTGAAGTGTTGAATGGAATTATAATGAATTAAAACATTTTCAAGACTAAGATGTGTCTTTCCACACATCTGTGGAAAGACACAAGTGACTACACAGGACAAAATTGATAGAAAACGTGTTCTGTTTTAATAGAACATGTTGCAGATTCAATTCTTAGCCAGGGTTGGTCTGATCCGGAAAGAAGGTTTGTGCTTGTTGCTTCGGAAGTAGAGCACCTGTTTCTGACATTACTGGCTGGCTGCAATGGCAATGAAGCCTTCAGTTGTCAGAACATGCCTTGTAGGGTGCACGTGGACTCCCATAAGTGTGTATTTTAAGGTAGAGGTCAGCGATGCTTCTGTCTTTATAAACTGTTGTTAGGAATGCCTGGGTTTACACAAGTGCATTTGATGTTCACGCAAGGGAGAGAAGGAGTGGGGAAACAATAAAGATGAGGTATTACAAATCACTGAAGACAACTAGAACTTTCAGGTTTAGGCTCTGTCCCCTTATATGAAGGCAGAGAGTACTGTGGCATCACTCTTCACTGAAAACAGTGGAAAACCGTTTAGATTTTGTGAAGCTTTTGAGACATGTAGCTAGAAAGTTAGCATCTGTCTTTCTCATTGGTCTGGTTTAGTTTTTCTTAATATGCTGTAATAGCTCTTGGTTATGTGTGGTAAATGAAGTGTAGCTATTTGGTAAAGATGTAAAAATAAACTTTAGAAGTATCTTTCAAATAACTGCTTTCTTAGTGTGTTGAAGTACAGAATGCTGAGAAACAGATTTTGCAGAAAATCGGTAAATGTACTTCTATGTTACTGTGCAACTAATACCACTGGGAAAAAAAAGAAGAGAAAACTCATAGTAAGGATGCTATGAAAAACCTGAATGTTTGAGTCTGTAACACCTACAGTTCCAGGGTAACTGTAGAGGACCTATTAGAAAAATTGCTGCAAACTTCAGATTAGTCTCTGAGCCTGAAGGTTTAAGGAAACTACATGAAGTGTATGCTTTGAAAGTTAATTGTCAGTTGAGCAGAGAAATTCTAGAATATTTCAGTTATTTAAATATATTGATAACCATTGGAATTTAAAATGTTTTTTTATAAGCAGCTTTGAAAAAGTCTCTAGGCCCAAATTGTTATGTAATATGCAGTAAAAAGAGAAAGTGGTTAAAAATCTAAAATATGAAGAACTAAAGACATTTACTGTGGAACAAATCTAGAGTCACTAAAAGGTATCTTTCAATCTTTTGCTTAAAATTGTTGCTTCCAAGTTGGAATATAAGAAATACATTTACTGAGGCGTAATAGAGCTTTCTTCTCAAACTGACTCAGATGGTACTTGGTTCTCACTGTGTGTTAAAGAAACTGCTGCATTGTCCCCTCCCTGTCCCATACAAACCTCTGATGGATCCATCCATCCTTACATTCAGTTTACTCTCTTTAATTTCTAGACCTGAATAATCATTTCTGGCTTTTATTACTTCACAGTAGTCAATGTGAACAAAAAGCATAGTTCTTAAGCAAGTGTGAGAGTTGCAGCTAGGGTAAAGACAGTATCCAGCTGTAGAGGAGGCAGGTACTAAGAGCAAGCTTATGAACTGTTCAGATGTTTGCCTGAGTCTGGCAAGTTAAGTAACTCTCTTAATTTTTGTCTTAGTGGAAAGAAGCAAAACCTGATGAGTTAATGGACTCCAAATTGAGATGTGTGTTTGAAATGCCCAACGAAAATGATAAACTGGTAAGTAAGGGTAAGAAATTACCATACACTGACTGATAGGATCCTGCAGAAATTTGAGGGTTTTTTTAACCTATTTGATTTGATGATTAAATGGATTGAAGGAATTTGTACTAAATTAGGCAGAAGGGGTGTTCAGTATATGACTTTTTAAGGATTCGTAGAATCACAGAGCACCCCAGTTTTAAAGGGACCTTGAAATGCCGTCTGGTTCAGCCTTTTGTCTGAAAGGGAGCATGCTGTCCAACCACATTTTAAAAAACTCCAGCGATGGAGACCAGTGCCAGAAATTATTATCCTTTAGTTACTTTTATTATTGATTTGGTTTAGCATTTCATTGCTGTCAGACTAAAAAAAGGAAGAAAAAAAGAGAAAATCCTCAATACTGCATACCGTGAAAAGCAAATTGCGTAGTTTTCTTTATAAAGTATTAAATGATTTTCAATTTTAAAAATACTTTTCTAATTCAGTTGAATTAGAGAAGAAAATACTGATTAGGAATTAATGCATGCTTTGGGAATCCTAAGTGCATTTTTATAAGGTAGTGGTAAAGACAAATAATCAGACAAAAAAAAAGCCTTATTACCTCTTTCATACTCTTGTCTTCAGACAGAATCTATTCTGGTTGTGTAGGAGATGACAGTTTAATTGTATATAGACTGAAGATGTCTGTTTTGTGTTGCCTGATACTTGGAATAATAGTTAACAGTCAGTTGCTAGAAATTTTGTAGAAGATGACTAAATTCTTAAGCATTAACATATTTTTTTATCCTCATACTTGAAATTCTGATTTACGGAATCTTAATACTGTATATCCCTTTTCTTGGGGAGGTGGGTTTTTTTGGTGCTGCTTATAACGTCATGAATAAGAGCGCTTAAGTGGGATTTCTGTTAGGAACCTTACTGCCTTTATGGCTTTGAGGTTGTATTTTTCTTTCAGTACTGTGCAGTTTTTATGGTAGTCTGTAAGGCATGCATGTAAGACCATGGTCCAGGTACTAGACAAATGATGAAACAGGGGAGAGGCATTGCTGGACCTGTTTCTCACCAGTGTGGATGAGCTCCTTAAAGAAGTTAATGATGTTGGAGCAGCCTGGGCTGTGGTGACCATGCCCTGGCTGAGTTCATGATCTCAAGGAACACGAATCTGGCAAAGAGCAAAGTCAGGACCCTGAATTTTAGAAGAGCTAACTTCCAGCCGTTTCAAGAATAAGTGGATGGGATTCCGTGGGAAACTGTCCCTAGAGACTCTTTAAGTCAGCTCTTTAGGGCGACTCTTAAGGGGCTTTAGGCCCCTTTAAGGCCTAAAGTTTTCTTAGAGTGCAGGAGTTCTCCATCCTGATATATAAGAAATGAAGGAAGGCAGGCCAGAAACTGGTATGGCTGAGCAAGGGTCTGCTCCTCACGTTGAGGAGTAAGAAGGCAATGCAGAGCCAGTGGAAGCAGGGACATGTGACTTAGGAAGTACAGGGATATAGTTTGGATGTGTAGGGATGGGATCAGGAAAACTAAGGCTCAGGTGGAATCAGACTTAGCAAGGGATGTGAAGAGTAACAAGGAGGGATTCTTATGACTTACGCCAGAAAAGAAAGGTCAAGGAGAGTGAATCCCCCTGTTAAACAGGGAGAACTGGTGACAGCAAATAGGGAGAAGGCTGAGGTACTCCTTGAATTCTTTGTCTCAGTCTTCAGTGGAAGTCAGGCTTCCCACATCTTGGGGATTCTTGTGGATGAAAAGCTGGACATGAGTCTACAGTGTGTGCTTGCAGCCCAGAAAGCCAACAGCTCAGGTTACCTCAGCACAGGAAAGATGTGAACCTGTTGTAAGGGTCCAGAGGAGGGCTGTGAAGATGATCAGAGGGCTGGAGCCCTCCTAGGAAGATGGGATGAGGGAGCAGCCTGGGAAAGAAAGAGCTCCAGAGAGACCTCATTGCAACCTTCCAGTACTTAAAGGGGGCTTATGTAAAAAAAAAGGAGAGTGACTTTTTACACAGGCAGATAGTGATAGAACGAGGGGGGAACTGTTTTAAACTAAAAGAGGAGAGATTTGGATTAGATGTTTGGAGGAAATTCTTTACTCAGAAAGTAGAGAGGTTCTGGAAGAGGTTGCCCAGAGAAGCTGTGGTTGCCCCATGCCTGGAAGTGCTCAAGGCCAGGTTGGATGGGGCTTTGTGCAACCTGACTGGTGGAAGGTGTCCCTGCCCATGGTAGGCGGGTTGGAACTGGATGATCTTTAAGGTCTCTTCCAACCCAAATCATCCTATGATTCTGTGGTTTTGAGCAGAGCTGTGGGAACAAGATTTTAATTTTATTTTTTGCTATTTCACAGCTTTTTGCGTGACTTTTCATTAGTATTCAGAGTTACTAATGTGTATGTAAGATGCTGTGAACTTTAAATTTCACGTTTGTTCAGTACTTTATTTTCCCTCACTAAAAGGTGCTATAAGTGCAAAACATTTGTGTCATACGTAATTCATATTAGTTTGTGAGAAGACCTGTTTTGTTTTTACTTTGGTTTGTTTCTTACTATTGCAGGATTACTTTCTTCATTTTATTTTCCCCCCTCAAGTTCAAATGCTGTTTGGTGTATTTTATGCTCTTTTTTGGATGCCTTTTGGGTCAGTGTTAAGCAGCTGAAGTATAAATTTGTGTCTCAGTAGTGTGTAGTACCAGATGTAAACAGTGCAATCTGCTCTTGCTTTTTAATATTTGAGCTAATCAGAATTGAACTGATAACA
Organism: Lophotriccus pileatus; assembly: GCA_035583135.1. Taxonomy (NCBI): domain Eukaryota; kingdom Metazoa; phylum Chordata; class Aves; order Passeriformes; family Tyrannidae; genus Lophotriccus; species Lophotriccus pileatus. The sequence goes on along the minus strand of JAWWES010000081.1, from coordinate 99,540,196 downwards.
GAACTGCCTGTTCAGGTTACTGTAATTACAAACTTCATTGAATTGTAGTAGCACCTTCATTGTTTTAGTTTTAAGCTGTGGGTGATTTTTCTCTAGGAAGTAAAATTCTCAAGTCATTCTTAATATTTGTAGAATGATATAGATGCAAGCAAATCCGCCCCAATACTGAATACATCTAAGCAGGATGGACCGATGCCAAAACCACACAGCGTTTCACTTAATGATACTGAAACAAGGAAGCTGGTGGAGGAGTGCAAAAGACTTCAAGCAGAGATTATGAAGCTGACAGATGAAAATCGGCACCTGAGAGTAAGTTCTGCTTCTGTGTTTACATTGAAGTGACTTCACTCCCCTTGATTGAAAGGTCTGATTTGTAATTAGGCCAAAAGATGTGTATTTCAGCAAGTAGATAAAACTGTTACAGTGTCAAGATTGATTTGTAATATAATTTTACTGTCCTGTACATACTGTGTATTTTGAACTTCTCAGTGATTGAGACTTTGCGATTGTCATGGATGAGGCATTGAAGCTACATAACTTTCTTCTTAAATGCAACTATCCTATTTAAGGTGGTCTTAGTTACTTTAAGTCTAAATCAAAAATAGTGCATTATTATTCATTAAGAGTGAGTAAATGAGATCCAGAGCAGTAACATTTTGTAATAAAAATGGACAGTGAACAAGAACAGTTGCTGGTCAGAGGGGGTAAGGAAACACTGCTTTCCAGTACCTTCGTGTAAAGGTGTCATTTAGGTAAGCTGTAACTAGTCAATACATGACTATATGGGACTTACCCATATATTTGCTTTTGGAACAGTTCTAACAGTTTCATTGGCCAAGATAGCCTTTTAAAGAACCATGAAATAAGGATGTCTCCACACCTGCAATTCGGATGAAGTTTACACAAAGCAGATGTTTCTCCTTAACAATAAGGAATTACTGCTATTTAATTTTGACATGTAAATAAAATCAAGATACTTCATTGTGCCTGTCAAGATTTTCTGAATCTTTTTTAAAGAGAACATGGATAGACTAGTGGATTACCTGTTCTTATTTGAAACATTATGGTTTTCTATGTCTGTGTTTTGGATTTCAGTGTGCTGTGATGTTGTGTGTGTTTTGTTGGGTTTTTTTTGACTTCATTTAAATATTCACTGGCAAATTTGGCCTTTTAGTTGTTTTTAGTATTGTTAGGAAGATGGCTTTATAATTTTTTTTCTATCTGTGTTTTTCTCCTCCCCTTCAGGATGAAGGCTTGAGGCTCAGAAAGGTAGCGCACTCGGATAAATCTGGATCACCCACAGCTTTGGCCCTCAGAGATAATGGCTCTAATTCTCTTCCTTCACTTCTTGTTGTAATTGCAGCCATTTTCATTGGATTCTTTCTAGGGAAGTTCATCTTGTAGAAAGAATGAGTGAGAGAAGCATGCAAAACTGCAGCTTCCTTGGTTTTTTTTGTTTTGTTTTCTTTTTTTTTTGGTTCTTTTTTGTTGGCCAGAAAAAGGTTTGTTTACCTACCACATCATGGGTAGTATGGCCCAAGTGGCCCTTTTTGTGTACAGCATCATAACAGGCTTTGCCTTTAATGATCTCGCACGGTTAGAAAACACAATCTGAAAAGACAAACTGTTTGGCTGCTGGACAAAATTGTACATTAAGTCTTCAATAGCAGGTATCAGTTGCACAGTCAGTCCTTTATGAAAATTCATAAATAAAGAATTGTTCTTTCTTTCTGTGGTTTTAATAAGAATTCAGAAATTGTTCAGAGTCTTGTAAATGTTATTTTAATAATCCTTTAAAATTTTATCTGTTGCTGTTACCTCTTGACAAATGATTTATTAGATTGCTAATCCCACTCATTCAGGAATATGAATACAAGAGGTATTCTGGGGGAAATGGTGCCTCTTACTGTGTAAATTTTCTCCTTACCTTACTTTGCTAATATCATGGCAGAATTTCTTTCTTATTCCTTGTGAGGCATTGTTGAGAGTTCTTCATCCTTACAATCCTGTCCCATAATATTTAACATGACAAAAGAAATAAAATTGTTAACAGATTTTTCTGCTGGGTAGCCTGTTTGTGTGTGTCGTACTTTTAGAAGGGATTCCTAACACGTTCATTGTTCATGGTAATTTGCTACTTGTAACAAATGGCTATTTTGAAGTTTATTTGCTTAAGTCTCTGGCTTAGACTGTTGTAATTGAAGCTTGGGAAAGAAAAAAAAAAGGTTTCCATTCCATTTGTTTAGGCTGTTTTCTGGCTGCTTTCAGCTACAGAGAGGATGGTTATCAAATTTGTTTTGGGACAGAATAATTTGGGTATCCAGCAGGTACAAATAGCAGACATGAATGCTTTCAGTATATTAACAACTTGCTTGGATTGTGCAGGAGTGTAATAATCAACCTTCTGTTCCATCTTTGGATCTTCTGGGTGTCTTCCAGGAGTCATTATTATTCTTTGATTTCTTAAGGATACTTAATTCGCATATACTAACTTACCGGGTTTGTAATTCTCTTTGAGCAGATATTCAGAAATGCAAGTTGAATCATTCAGACACCCATAGCGAATTCCATGATGCAGAAGAGTTGATATTTGCTGAGTGAGCCTCAGTTGTTCACCTTTGAGAAATAAAAAATCATTTTTATGCAACTCTTAGCAGACCTACCTGTGTTAACTGTGTATAGCTGAGTTTTAAAGAATGCATTTTTTGGGGGTCTGAAATGCTTCCCTGCACTTAGTCTTATGTCTTGCCTCATCTCTGAATATGTCATAAAAACAAACAGTAATATTGAAGCAAAATATTATCTGTACTTCTAAGTAAGCATAATCCAGTACAGGGAATTACTTGTAAACTTGAAAAACTGTGGAAGGGGTATACTCCTGTAAGCAAAATTGTGTATGCTCTTGGACAGCTTGACTTGATGTGGTGCAGCTAAGTGTGTTAGACCTTGGTATATGCACACCTGATGTAGCTGAGAAAAATGTTCTGGAAATGATGTACGTTATCTTGGTTGCCTTTGATTTTTAGTGCTTTTTTTAAAAAAAGAAAACAATAATTACATCATGTTCTGTCATTGCTCTCTGTGATAAACTTTTTTATAAAATCTTGCACATGTACAAGGAAGATGATGGAGAAAATGCAAATACTGCTTATCTTTTCACTTAAGCATGCAAGCACTGATGTTTCTAATTACTTCTTCCAGTGTCTGCATTCAAGTCTCCTTCCACCCCAGTGACTGGAAAAAACTATGTTAAGGTCTTGATTATTTTGGTTCCGCTGGTTCAGAGAATGGTGTATTTCTCCTGATTTTTTTTTTTCTCTAACAGAACATTGCCACATCAAACTTTCATAGCCTGTTCCAAACTGATTACGTGGAAAATAATGAAAGCAATATTGCGCAGGATATAGTTTGCTTCAGACAGAGCAGTCATTCCTGCGTTGAAGGGAGAAAAACCAAACAAAACCCTCTGGAAGATCTTAAAATGTTTACAGCATGTTGTATGGAGGTTTTCAAGGGTGCTAGCACTTAGAGGACTTTTTAAAGCAGAAAAAGAAGTCGTTGCTCAGTGCAGCTGACTCAGGTTTTGGTATCTGGCAGCAGAAATAAGGTAAAAATAATGATAAAGTCAGAATGAAATAACTTTTTCCATAAATAACAAAAGAGTTGGTGGTAAAACTTGGTCATGGTTTAAGTAATGTCTTCAAAGTGAAAGTGTACAGCAGCCTCGTAACCAGTGTACTCAGAAATGGTATAAGGAGACTGTCATGGTTTCCCGTAATCCCTTCATAGCTGTATATAAAATGTAATGCTAAAACTATTTTGCTCTCAGGAGTCACTTTGGATGAGATCAACTGTATTCAGTGAATTATGTAATATGGATTAAATTGTTTGTCTCTGTTCCTGAAATGGTTAGAACTTCTTGCTTTGTCTGCCTGCTTACTTGTGTACGTAAGCACAGGGAAATACAGTCTCTCCACTGCTCCTAGTGAAATGAGCAGATGATGATGCCCATGAAGTCACGTGAGGGTGTAATGTGTAACTTCAGCAGCCTACACGTTGCAGGTTGCTCTTCTGATTTCTTAAGAGGGTGAGATAGAACAAGTATAACAGTATCAAAGTAGTATTTTAAAGTTTTTATGAATATAGCACTTTAAAAAAAAGAGTAGTATGGTTCAGGGGGAAAAAACAAGCCTAGTTAACTAGAAGATACAGCTTCTGTAGTAATGCTGGGCACCAAATTTAACCCACTGAAATATATATATATATAAAGTTCATTTAAGAAAAAGTTATTTGTATCAGTGCACAGGTTATTTGTGCAATTTCTACTCTTTCTCTAAAAGCTATTAACAAACACTATTGCCCAGGCTTGCATGTTTCTGCTGCTGTGTTTGAAGCCAATTCACTTATAAGAAGCAACCAAACACTAGCTTAGATCTTCATTATCCTCCTGGGAGGAGGGAGGGTGGAGGGAGGAGTTGAAAGGTGACATTTTGCCAAAGGGAAGAGACAAAGTCAATAAGCAAAAATTATCTTTCAGGCCTTCTTCAAAGTTATTAAAAGTTGAAGTGTTAATAAACTATGAAAAATGTAGTAGTGTCCTTTTTATTTTGGAACTTCTCCCTGACTACATTCTGTGGACTGCTGATAGTGAATAGGTGTACCTAGTCTGCCTCATAGGCAGTGTAACTGCTCTGCTCTGAAGTTCTGCTGGGAAATGGCATGAAGCTGCCTTGGATGAAGATTCAATGTTGGAATGAAGTGCAGGTGCCTGGATCCAGGCAACACTGAGGATGCTGATGGGTCTGTCAGATTTATAAGAATCACCTCGACAAAGAGTTTCATTTTTCCTGTTTGGAGTCGCTAGATATTTATGTATGATCTGACTCGGCAGAGCAAACACTTCCTTCAGTCTGTGGCAAAAGATGGAATGGGAGCTACGCGGTTACAGAGCAGCCCTAATAAATACTACAGCACTGAAATGCTCTGCCGTCCATGTTTACAGGCAGGATTGAAATTCTGTTACTTGTCTTTTTAGCCACACTGCTGTGAATGTCATAGTTCAGCGCTTTGCCTTTTATTCTGGTTCCTGTGGAGTGGCTTTGTGGGGGGTGTCCTGGAAGGCCCATCCCTGTGTAGCAGTCACTGCTGCTGCCAGCAAGGCTGTCTGTCTTTGCTGATCCTGAGCTGCTGTGGCAGCTTGAGAGTGGTGGCACATTGGAATGTTGGACCAAGAGGGGGAGCTAAATGCAGGAGTCAGTCTTCACAAGGATTTGAGCTCCTGTGAGAAGGACAAACTAATGATGGTAAAATGAGACAGGTTATTTCCTGTCTGAATGTCTTACAAGGGCATTCAAGTAGGTGTGAAACCAAGTGTATGATTGAGGTTGGTCCGTTGTGTTTTTCTTTTTGAAGGTGTGTTGTGTATGTTCAAGAACTGCAGATTCTGACAGGGCTGCATAAGCAGAAGTGGTGATAATGGTGTCATCACCTCTATTGAGTTGCCCTTCATGTGACAAAGGACCATGTCGAAATGAGGTCTTGTGCAAAGGTAAAACAATTTATTCATATCTTTTATCTGGCTTTGTCATTACTGCCAGGTGGTGGTAAGGTCAGTGCCTGTGCCTCCTTTTCTAGGACAAGGGTTTGTGTGTGGTGTGGAAACTCCTTTGGATGAAGATTTGTTTCATCCCCTACAAATTATATTTTAACTATAAGTGGTGTAAACATCTCTCACCGCATTACAGTGCCGTTTTATTTAAAACTTGGTACCAGTTTATGTAACGTTCCCAACACTGCCAGCAGGGAATTGAATCCCTGTTTATACCATAGCTGCTGTATTGCTGGCAGGGGTGGAATGCTGATCTTCTCCCTCTTCTTTAGAAAAGATTTAAAGGGTGTTACGGTAACCAGGCATAGAGGTGTGAGACAGACAGCTATAATTAGAGCTAAGTAGTCTGAACTCAAACATGTGAAATAAATAAAACTAATTGAAAGGTGGTTGAAATAGCTACCTTTTAAATCTGTTTATAAGAAAAAAAGTCTTTTGAGATTTTTTTTTTTTTAAGTTATGCTGCTTATCATCCAAGTTCTGCAAGAAAAAAACCCAACCAACCAACCAACTGCTCTAGTCTGGGAATGATTATTTCAGGACATTATTGAAAGTTTTTACTAATGCTGGTGCAGGTTCACATGCATAGGTGAGTTCAGAGAGATTATCACTAGGGATCAGTGTCTAGACTGTTCTTAGAATGGGCAGTAGTTAAATAGCAATCCTTGTGAGTGTCTCAGTCTGCCTTGTCAAGGATGGGTTTTCCTGGCTTTAGAGATGGGGAGGCTGAGGTACAAGTGTTGAGGCAAATTATTGGGAAGGGGTACTTTAAGCACAGACCCTGTTCTCTAGCACACATTGTGCTGTTTCTCATCAAGTCTTCCTTGGCTTTTTTGTTTGTTTGTTTGTGGTTTTTTTGTGTGTACGTGTGTATGGGGGGTTGTGTTTTGGTTTTTTTTTGGTTGGATTTCAAAAATGCTGCTTAGTGTTGCTTAGAAGTCTTTCATAGTCTTTTAAAGCACGTTCCTAAAGGCTTAGCTGTTGCCTTGTCCCTGAAGCTGAGTGTTGAACAGACAGAAAATGTGGCTGTTAGGTGTTTAACAGTGGAGTGTGCTGGGATTATAATGCCTGACCTTGACCTAAGACAGTGGGGGGGGGGGGGAGGAGGAGAAAAATATGCTAAACATTTGGGTGTGTTACTTATGTAGTCCTGGAAGTGAGTGTCTGTTCCAAAAAAATCCTCTGAGAAGCTGCCGGAAGCTTCCCCTGTGTCCAACACAGCCAATGCCAGCCAGCTCCAAGACAGACCCAAGGACCCAAGGCTGAGCCCATCGGCATCGGTGGTAACAAACACCTCTGGGATAACATGGTTAAGAAGGGGAAAAAGCTACTGCAGAAGCACAAATAGCAACTGGAGAGAGAGAATATGTGAGAATAACAACTCTGCAGACACCAGGGTGAGTGAAGAAGGAGGGGGAGGAGGTGCTTCAGGCACTGGAGCAGGAATTCCCCTGCAGCCCATGGTGAAGGCCATGGTGAGGCAGCCTGGCCCCTGCAGCCCATGGAGGTCCACAGGGGAGCAGAGATCCACCTGCAGCCTGTGGAGGACCTACACTGGAGCAGGTGGATGCCTGGAGGAGGCTGTGACCAGTGGGAAACCTGTGCTGGAGCAGGCTTCTGGCAGGACCTGTGGACCCATGGAGAGGAGCCAATGGTGGAGGAGGTTTTCTGAGAGGAATTGTGACCCCATGGGGAATCCATGCCGGAGCAGTCTGTTCCTGAAGGACTGCACCCCATGGAAGGGACCCACACTGGAGCAGTTCATGAAGAATTGCAGCCTGTGGGAAGGACTGATGTTGGAGAAGTTTGGGAAGGACTATCTCCCACGGAGGGACCCCATGCTGGAGCAGGGGAAGAGTGTGAGGAGTCCTTCCCCTGAGGAGGAAGGAGCAGCAGAGACAATGTGTGATAAACCAATCACAACTCCTGTTCCCCATCCCCCTCTACAGTTTGGAGGGAGAGGAAATTGGGAATAGAATTAAGCCTGAGAAGAAAGGGGGGGTTGGGAGGGGGAGAAAGGTGTTTTAAAGTTTGGTTTTACTTTTCATTATTCTATTCTGATTTGATTGGCAATAAATTCATTTCCCCAAGTAGTGTCTGTTTTGCCCATGATGGTGATTGGTGAGCAATCTCTCCCTTATCTCGATCCATGAGCCTTTCATTGTATTTTCTCTCCAACGGGCATGATGGTGGGCATCTGTCATCCAGCCAGGGTCAGCCCACCACAATTGCTCTACCCATGGAAGTGGAAAAATATTTCTCCATTGCTGCTTTGATAGCCCTGGTACCGATGATACAGACAGCTACTCCCTGACTACATCAGAAGAGCCAAAGGACTTCCTTTTTTTAAAAAAAAAACCTGAACATGCTTGACTCCTTCAAGCAAAGGTGCTCCAGCAAAAGTAGACTGACTCAGAGGTTAAATCCAGTGCTGTGTTTTTTATTCCCAGTTAGTAAATGCTATTATTACTGCTTTTCAGACTGCAGTAGATTTCTGCATTGGTATGAAGGCTGTTCTGAGGAATATTAGTAATGAGAATCTTAATTATAAAGGCTCTTAACAGTTGAGAGGCGTTGCTTTAAATTGTTATGTAGTTTATAGAACCATGATTTAGAAAGGCTTAGGAAGAAAATGTGCAGAAAACAAAACTTGAACCCTGGGTCAAATAGAGGGCCCTCTGGAGCTGTAATCAGAGGTATTAGGAAGTGCAGCTTTGATGATGAAGTGAGTGATTTTTAGAAGGTGGGAGCTTGTGCAGTGGTTGTTTTTCCCTGATTGCCTTAAGCAACTCTGTCTAGTTTAAAATGCTGGAGTCTTAAATACAAAATACCTGTTCCACACCTCAGCGGCTGATGTCAAGTGAAGAAAATGGGAGTGTGTTAGGAAGAGATGGCCATGAGAAGGGTAAGATGGACCGCTTCAGAAGTGTCTTTGTGATGACTTCATAGTCCCAGGACTATAGAAAGCTCTGTTAGAAAGGGGTGTAGGTACTGCCGTCTTTCCAGACCTGTGCTGGAAACTGCTCTGCCTTCTTCAGGAATGGGAATTTCTCTCCAGTTTTAGGGTGTAAAGCCTCAAACGTGGTGGTCAGCCTTTTAAAGGGAATGCCAGGAGAAGGACTTTATTGTATTCATGCCCAGGATTGTCTAATCTCAGATTTCCAGTGCAGCCTTCAGCTTTGTGGCAGTGTTTTCAGACTGCACTTTCTTCTGTAATACCTGGAAATATTTTAGCCTTTGGGTTTCTCATTTCACATCCCAGCTCAAAGAAAATCAGAACAGATTGCTTTCCTGATTAGGTGAAATAATCTCTTCATCCTGCCTCCACAGGAAACAGGTTACAATGGCAAAGAAAGGTCAGTGTATTTGTGGAAAAACTTGACTTAAAAGAGACAAAACTTAAAGAGACAAGGTTTACGTGATTACAGCATCTTTGTGCTGCTGCTCCCTGTGTGCATTTTAAATCTAATTCAAGCCACATTTGATAGGTGTTTGTTTCACAGATACCAATTACCTCCAATTAAAGGAAAATTAGAGCTCAGATGAAAGACATTTAAACTGAGGCTCCCATCCTGGGCAAGCCTGCATGGTGAACTGGCAAGATGCATGTCCTGCTAGCTGCTGTTGGACCAGTTAGTGCTGGCATCCTTGCCAAGCTGCCAGCATGGGCAGAGATGAAACAGCCCAGCAGCTGCCGGTGGTAGCCCAGCATTGTCAGCAATGTGGGTGAGAGATGAGCGGGTTACCAGGGAGCAGGTTATCAGTCACCAGTGTAAGCTCATGGAGGGCATGTGGAGGTGGGAGTGGAGTTTGATCTACCGGGGGGCAGGAAGGGGTGATGCGAGGAAACTGCTAAGGAACAAGAGAAAAATGCTAAGAATTGGTAGGAAGCATAACTCTGCATGTGTGCATCCTCAAATCTCTGACCTGCTCTGTTCAGGGGTTTCAGAAACACTAACTGAATGACTGCAAACAGATGGTACGAGTTTGATGTTCGGAGTAACCGTAAATGAGCTCAAAACTTCCTGTAGATCAGTGCTTTTATTTCTTTTTTTTTCCCCATATAAAAGGTGAATTGTGGATTTCTAAGTCCAATTCCAACGGTGTGTAGAAATCGCATTTGTGGAACTAGAGGTTTAGAAATGAAGCAGCCAATGAAAAGTAAACATGAACATTTTCAGCAAGGTAACCAGCACTGTCTGGAAGGGACCTCCTGCTTTCCTTGGCTCTGCTCTGAGGGAGCAGTAGAGAAGAGCAGCGCGTGAGCGGAGCCCTCCGGCACACAGCGTGGCTCGTTGGGTGAGCCACACAAACACCGACTGCCCTGTGGGCAGGTGTGACAGTGGGGTTGTGCAAAACCCTCGTGTGTGTGTGTCTGTGTACGTCCATATTTACGTCTGATTTGTGAACGCAAATCTTTCTTGGGTGCCTGTGTGCCAGTGTGTGAGCTGGTGGTGGTTACAGCAGGCTGGGTTACTGTGGGACTTCACACAGTGTCATGTGTTTGTAATTGCTTCAGTTGCCTCTTATCTGTCTTCTTCCTTCAATTTTTGACTTTAAAATTGCTAATGTTGAAGGTGACTGAGTACAGAAACACTTCCTTCCTTCTTGCCAGATGGGAGCCATCCTGTCCAAAAATGCACTCTGAGCCTCTGCAAGTGTTAATTTGAGACCTTCAAAGAGAAACAGGAGGCTTAGGCAGGAGGATGCTGACACAAGGTGAACTTCCAACATCCAGAAGCAATTGCTACTGCTTTTGTGAAGTCTAAAGATCTCTGCTGTCAATGCAAAAGCAATTTTGGGTTTAAGAAATTTGAATCTAGATTTTCAGGAATTAAGCTACTTTTACAAGAGATTCTTCCCAATCTCTAAGTCCTATATGTTCCATTCCATGTCACTAAATATGCATAGATACCTCTTAGTTCTGGTTAGAATCATGGAAACTAAAGCACTTGCTCGTATAGCTGGGCGAAACAATAATAATGTAAAAATTTTAAATGTATTTTAAATATATTCTAAAATTATAGTGTATCTGTCAAAATTCAGTGCATATTTAAGGTATTTGAGAGTTTGTGTTGCTCTTAGTTTTAGTGAGTGTGTGACACTCCTTATTAAGAATTTTGGTAATTCCCTGGATAAAGTGCTTCCATATGAGCTATATGTATATATAATTACAATTTTCAGTTGCCACCACCTATATATGCACTTTTGGAGAGATGCAGAATATGGATCAAAGGGAAATGCAAGGTTTACAGTTTAGTAACAGTATTCTCCTTCTATGGAAAAGGCAGAAATGGTTGCTACAACTTAGACCATGCAATCCTGTCCCCTGTATCCTTTACAAAGTGCAGAGGAGGGATTCCTTTAGTGCATGCTGTGTCAGTCCAAGTTTTGCCCTGATTGGATGGCACTGGGCATGCAGGAGGGACTTCAGTTAAGGTGGGGGGGCAAAACTTCATTTTGGCATTTCCTAGCTCTTTCAAGGGTAACTTCACTTTTTTTTTTCTTTTTTTTTCTTCTGAGTGTAATTACTGTGATTTCTTTCATCACTACTGCTCCCATGGATGGTTGCACTCCTCTGGTGAGGAGGGAGCATCACATAGAATGAAACTGTGGTGACAGTCTCACCCTCAGGGAAGATTTGTAAAGTGTCTTTAACAGAAGAATGTTTTATTTTCTGTATGCTAAAGCCATGGCCTCCATAGAGAAACTGGCTTCATTACTCATACGCATTTTCTGTTAATTTGCCCAATTACAGAATCACAGAATGGGTCAGGTTGGAAGGGACCACAATGGTCCAATCCTGCTCAAGCATGGTCATCCCAGACCACATGGCACAGGATTGTGTCCAGACACTTCTTGAATATCTCCAGTGAGGGAGACTCCATAACCTCTCTGGCCAATCTCTTGCACCACACAGTCACACAGTACAGAAGTTCTTCCTCATGTCCAGGTGGAACTTCCTATCCATCAGTTTCTGCCCATTGCCTCTTGTCCTGCTGCTAGGAGTCCCTGAGAAGAGCCTGGCCCCATCCTCTTGGCTCTCCCTCTTTAGAAACTGATGAGGTCCCCTACTCAATCATATCTTCTTGAACAGTCCCAGTTCCCTAAGTCTTTTGTCATAAGAGAGATGCTCCAGTCCTTTGATTCAGTCCTTTTGTAGCCCTCCACTGGATCCACTCCAGAAGCTCCATGTTTCGTGCCCATTTACGCAGGCTCTGACGATCCTTTCGTAAGAGCTGGGGGTGTCACCCTCTCCCCTCTCAAGCGCTCCGAGTTCCCCAGCCCGCGGGGCAGCGCGACGAGCCTGTGTGCTTACCCTGGGCTCTGCTGCTGCTCCTTGTTCTCGATGAAGGGCTCAGAGCCTCACGGCCCGGCTGGGTTTGGGCTCCCCCGCGGCCGTGTCGCCCCCAGCGGATTTTGGCGGGAAGGAGCGGCGGCGTTCCGCGGTTTCCAGCCGCCAGGTGGAGCTGTGTCCCCGGCCCTCGCCGCTCCCGCACGGACCCACGGGCCGCCTCCCCGCTCCCGCCCCCCCGACAGCCCGCGGGAAAGGGGAGGGGGGCTCCTCTCTGCGGGCTCCGCGGTCTCTCGTTTGTAGCGCTGAAACTATTATTAATCGTGCTTATTGGAAGACTAGCACAATAGTTCTTGCTAAAACGTTTGTCCCCGTCATTTTTATACGGCCCTTTTAGATGTGGAGAGGCTGCAGTAGGGTGTCCTCGGAGCCTTCTCCAAGCTGAACAGTGCCAAATCTCTCAGCATTTCCTCATAGGTGAGGTGCTCCAGCCTCTGATCGTATCTGTGGCCCTCTTCTTGACCTGCTCTTACAGGTCCATGTCTTTCTGGTGCTGAGCTGGACACAGCACTCCAGGTGGGGTTTCATATAGGGCAGTTAATAAAGCTGATAAACCTGATAAACCTCATTTTGATTATTTTTGTTGGGTTTTGGTTGGTGCTAAAGGTAAAGTGATCCAGTAGTTGGGCATTTATTTAAAGAAATTAATGATGCACGTGTCTGTATAGCAAGCATCTGTCCTCTGGATGAAAGTATGTAGGTTTGATCCTGGTTTTTCTTGTGTGTGTGAAATTTCAGAATTCAGCAGAGTTAATCTAGGAGACCTAATGCCCAACATCTTCAAGTGTAAACTTTTTTTCTCCCAACTTTTTTCTTTTATTTATTCAAAAACAGCACTACCCTGTGCAGCTTGCTTTCTCATTTTCCAACAAACTAACTGTCTTGGAAATGGCAGCAGACAAGGACCACTGTGGTTCTCATGGGAGAGACTGTTGGGAATTGTGCCTGCCTGCTTTGAGGTGGTGATCATGGGCAGTTCCCATCATTGGATGACACACAGGAATTAATTACTGTCCTTAGGGCTTGGTAGTACCACAGTTAGAATCCATCCGATGGACTGGTCCCATACCTTGGAACAGACTTGCAAAGATGGATGGGCAGAAGGTGCCTGATAAATAATTGCTCAGGCCAAGAGCTACCTTGGCTATTAAGGGACTTGAGAGAGGTTTGATTCCTCAAAGCTGTGTTGGTCTCTGCCTGATTCAAAAGTGGAGTTCTTTATTATTATTTATTGCTGGTAGCAATGGCAGTGAAAAAAACCAACAGTGATTGCACTAGGGGAGAAGACTAGAAGGAAAAAAAACACTTGTAGGAAGACAGAAGATTATGTAAAATTAATGAACCGGAATCAACCGGAACGAGTGGTGCTGGTTTTTATTACATGGTCTTCCCCGTTGTGTCAGGACTGAGTAAATTGTGCCAAGCAGAAGCTTGCATAATCTTGCAATAAATTGCCTGGACTCATCGATGCTCACCACTTTGTGTGGAAGGGAGGCCATTTCACAAAGCTGTGGCTACTGCAGTCAGGGTACCTTGTAATTTAGGGCATGCTTCCTGAAAACAGAGCTCATCTTTCAGGGATCTCCTGAGTCACTCGTAAAACTCAGAAACTGGTCAACTATAAAGCTTTTGATGGTGGCAGTGGAAAGCTCACTGACTGCATTTCACCTCTTTCTATGTGAAACTGCAAAGCACTTAGGAAAGATGCTTTTGTTGTGCCGTGGCTTGCTTTGCCTTCACAGTTCATTTCAGGTTTTTCTTTCAAGAGAAGTGTCCTTTCAAATCCCTCCATGCTCCTTCTCCCAGGCCGTAGCCCTTAAAGCAACTGAGGTGCAATAGCAGAGCAGCAATGCCAGTTTGTTCATTGACATCTCGCTTATGAAAAACACGTGGTTTCTGTTGAACCATACTTTTTGTGCTGACACAGCTGCTCTGAACATACTCTCCCTGCAAGCCAACACCATCGTTACTCACTGAGCACTTACAGCCCCGTTTTTATTCAGAGAACCTGAGGATGTGCTGTGAAACCCAAATCATCACAGCTGTATCCAACAGAGCTGTTTTTAGTGACAGACATGATCTGAAACAAAAAACGTTTTCCTGTGAATATAGTAAGAAATGATCTTTTCTGTGCACAAGTTACTCAACAGATGGGTTTTTGGCTGTTGCTTTCTGAGGCACCCATCCTGTTTTTACAGGTAAAAAGTCAACAGAACAGGAAACTAACATGTAGAGAAGGCAAAGAAATCCTTATGTTTTCAGTTAGGCTTTTTTTTATTTCAATCAATAGTTTAACAAGTGCTTAAACTTCCCCAGCAGTTTAATCTGGAACATAGTTGAGAAGAAAAATATCTTCTATAACTTTACAAAAATAAAAAGATTTTTTTTTCTTTTAAAATCCTGCACTTTAGGCAAGCACACTCCAACTCAAGCAAGACAGACATTATATCTTAAAATAGAGACTTCTGTTAATAGAAATGACATTTTACCCCACGGCAGCAGGCACGATATGTAAATGGTATAGAAACAGAGTAAGAGCACTTGTTTTGGCTTTTCTGATCCCTTTTGTCCTATTTCTTAAATAGAACCTGTTAAACAATTGGCCTAAGAGTTTCTTCAGGTTGCCATTTCTTCTGTCAGGTAGTTCCTCGAGTAGGATATTACTGAGGGAAAAGTTTTCACCTGTCTTGGTAACATGGGCAATTACTGAAGATACCAACATTAATGGTTTCATTTTTTAAAAGCTTCTGCATTTCAGCAAGGGACAAATCACTCAGTTTGTAGGTCTTCCACTGCTAAACCACTTGCAGCTTAATTTCTTTAGCAGCCAGAGCTGCCAGCACATGAGGTCAGGCTGGAGAAATAAAATTAATGTAACATATTGTGTCACAAATGTATACGGTACTGTGAAGCAGTTAATTTAGTATGTGATGAAGCCAAAGATTGAGAGAGCTTTAGCTCCTCATTCTGTGCCTGTAAGCAAGGAGAAGCCTTGCAGAGAGTATGGACTGGCATGTAAACTGTGCACTCTGTAGACTTACAACTTTGTCTAGCTTGACTCGTATTGGCTAACAGAAAAATAAAAAATTTATGGGCACATGGAGGGAAGCTCGTGCTGCATATGCTAAGGAACCCAGATGATAAAATTATGTTTCTGGTCAATGCTACAAATAAACTATGGGAGTCCCCACTCAGATTTCTTGTAATGCATTATGAAGACCTTTTTAAAGGGGAAAAAAAAGATAATTTATTATACAATTTGTACATTGAGTCACATTTGGATGTAGTCTAACCGTAAACCTTGGAAAACCTAGGCACGTCTGTGATTCAAAACAGCTGAGACATGAATGTGCTTTCGGAGGTAAGAACTAGACAGTGCTTTCTCTTGAACCTGTTGTAACATTTCTGACATTAGGCAATTTACAGAGAAGCTACATAGCACTAACAACCTATGGATGATTTCCCTGATGAATATAGAAGATCATGCTGTGGAGCAGTTCCTTTGCTCTCTGTCTGCTTCAGTCCTGCATCACAAGCACGTGCAGATTTCAGCTGGGATTGGACTGTGTGTGGCACATGCATGGGGAATGGACATGGTCTGACAACTCCTAGCCATTGATATTTATTCAGAGATAGCACTGCCTAACCTGGGAATGGTCAACACTGGTAGAAGCAGCTTTCCTTTGTGATCTAAGGAACATCACACCATACCCATCCTCTTTAACAAATTCACTCAAACAGAAGTCAGAAATTACACTAATGTTCAAGGGACTTGTTTGACTGTAATAGCTTGGTAACCCAGTGGGATACTGACTACAAAACTCAAGTCTAGCTAGAGAAAACCAATCTCCATCCTGGTTCTTAGCTCTCTTTTAAAGACATTGTGTCTCCTTCTTGACCCACTAGTTAAAACTGCGCTCCTGATGCCCTCCCTTACCAGCAACTGATCCAGAGCTGGCTCTGAAAGTAGGTTTGACTATGTGGAGCAGAAAACAATGAAGAAAAGCTGTTGTTCATAGGGCTCAATTCATCATGATGAGTTGGCTTTCAGCTCCTTCCAACAGGCTGAAGGAGGATCTGATATCAGGTGGATGGATGAACAGTTTCTCTGGAGACTACTGACCCAACCTGAGCTCCATTTCTGACTCTTAAAGAGTTTTCTGTGACTTTTCATTTGCCTGAGGGAAAACTGTGGAAGATGTGATCTGACCTGGCAGCAAGCCTATGATACTGTTCCTTCTCCCCATCGTCCTGCTGTCTCAAAAGTAGGTGAACTGATTTTGTTCCAGATCTGAGAAAACTCACATCCATGTTTTCAAGGAATTCTTTTGCTGTAGCAGACAGCATGAAGACTCACCATGTAAAGTTGAAAGACCTTCATTCAAAACATACTTTTCCTGTGATACCGAAATTAACTCAGTAAAGGCTCTTTTTCTGACACAGTACTAAACTGGGTGGCTAGAAGCTGCTGATACTGTGAAGAAACGCTATGACCTTACTCCTTATGTTTCTTACACAGGTTCCTGCTCCTCCTGCAAATCAAAATGTGTACATTAGTAAAAGCCACAGCTGAAATGCTGCAAGGTTAAGCTATCCTATAAGTTCACTCTCCATTAAAGCAGGGGAGGATGGTTCATCTTTGAACTTGTAACTCCTTGCTGGCCTTAAATGTCTCCCATACAGCCTCCAGAGTCTGCTCTGATTCACGTCAGTGCACAAAAGGATGTATTAGCCACTGAGGAAAACTTGTGAGTTTCCAGGGCAGGCTCTTGTTGAAGAATGCTCTCTGAGGCCTGTGCCTATCCTATTTCCCAGCAATGTCTCCCCAAACAATACTGATTTAAGCTCTATGAAACTGTGGTACGTGTTTGGACAGTTCAGTAAGGAGAAAAAGGAGGACCTGACTGCATTTGGGCATCTCTTGCCTCTCCCCCTCCGGGTCAGTTTCCAGCTGCTTTCTTGCTCTCCTGAGGTCCACGGAGTGCTTGCTGCTGCACCTCTTTTCCCCGTTCCTACATGAGGTCACAACACTAAAAATACACCGCTAAGTAGGTTTGCAGAACATATTAATCCCAATTGCTTCTTTACTTTGCCCACCTGGCTGACACAAATACTGCACACAGAGTATGCAGAGTAAGGCCTCAGGAATATGAAAACAGAAGTTGTCCCTGCAGCCTTGTACTGACAGCTTACCTGCACTGTGTGCAACCAATAGAAAAAATGCTGCTGCTGGCTGGCTTTGAGGAGGCTTGGTTGTAACTGCTTGCTAGTTACAAAGGGAGGCCTCAAAGCAATTACACAGCTAACAACTGAATGAGAAAATATTAAACCACTGATTATTTTTACAACTTAATGATTGTAAAAATAGCTTAAATTACTTGGAATTTTTTTTTTTTTTTTTAATTAGAGGTGTTAACCATTTAGCACTTTTGGAACAGAGGGCTGCTGATCTGCCGATTCCTTTTTGTGTTATGAGCTGTGAGATAATGGCGAGATAAATCTTTGTGGGTTTCCTCCTTATATACATACCTAGATCAGAGCTGTGAAGTCGGAGGGGGAAGCTGCTATCACAGTACTGGCACAACACCGAGCCCTTCCCCAGAGCTACATTCTGATGAGAACCCGGGCGTTGGGGAGAAGAGCACCACAATGGCAGGATGGCAGAGGCGACTGAAGCAGGATCGTAAATGTTCATCCCAGCAGTTAAAAGAAAAATAAAATAAAAGGAGACCCCCTCCCTCCCCCAAGAAGTCTGCAGTCCTAAAGTGCAATTACTTTTGTGCAGTCATGTCAGGCCAGGGATCAGACTGGATGAAGTTCAAAGCACAAACATCAAACGAGTGCCGTTCGGGATTCGAGGAGGAAGAGGGAAGTAAGGAAAAGAACAACAGTTCTCAGGCATTCAAGTGCATCAAGAAAATAAATGTCCCTTTCTTTCGGAAGAAAAACAACCCCCAGTCTGGTGGAATCCTGGCTTTGTAGTCACGAAAAATAAATTGTTTTCACTTCTAGCTGAGAATGTCCCAATATGACACAGTACAAATAAACAACAAAGCAAGAGCTGGGGCGCTGGGATATTTTTCCGGTGCCCTGCTGCTATACAGCCTTATTTTATTCTCCTCTGGTGACTCTTCAGACCTGGGTACGGATGAGGCGCACTGAATCAGAGGTGTCTGGTAGGAAGTGGCTCTCTTCTCGGGTCGGTCGGGGCTGGAGCCGTCGCTCGGCCTCTGCCCGTTGTACAGCAAGTACCTGCCTCGGGCATCCTGCTCCATCTTGAAGATCTCGTACTCGGTGTGAGGGAGGCGGATGCCGAGCGCGATGCAGCCGTTCGTGTGGGTGACGTCTTGCTGAACCCCAACCTGCCAGGATCCCTGTGCCCCGCACTCGTTCCCGTTGAAGACGTTGAGCAGCGAGGCTGTGGATGTGTCCATGGGAGTGACCTTCATGTGATTCACTGCGAGAGAGGAAACAGGGGAGCTATTAGCAGAGGGACGAAAACACAAACCAAGCCAAGATGCAGATTGGGGCCCGTTAAATCAAAATTGTCTCCCCTTGTTCATTCTTAAATGAATTTTTCCTATTATAGGTGTGGCCAGCAAATCTACTTGCATCACTTCATGTCTATTCATTTTTGCACAGAACAGCCTCCAACTCCTCCAGCTCGGTTGAAAAAAACCTGACGGCCACATATCTCAGCCAGAGATTAAGCAGAGGTTTTCATAGGTTCCAGACAATCCTTTACAGATAAAACCTGGTTGCTTATATTAGGTGATAGGGAGAAGAGGAAACAATAAAATTTCACTGATGTTTTATTACCATCTGTATTAATCCGTAAGTGGGGCTGTTTATCATGTGTTTTTCGTCATTTTTTAACATCTGTTACCCTGTAAAGCTAATGAAATAATTAGTTTCAATTAGGAAACTTGGAAAACACCACAGCTGCACTATCGTCATACATTTTCTTTTTTGCATGAATTATAAAATATTGCTGACCTACAGAGAGATGCTTTTTCTCATATCTAAACATTGGCTGCAGCTTGCAGTATCAAATGTAGGAGTGCTGCAGCTTCCTCAGTTCTAACCTGTCTGTATTTCAAAGGAGCTTAAGGCACAGAAACTTTTATTTTCCAGCCAAGTTAAAAAAGTTGGGAAAAGCCAAACTGAATGAGCCTACAGAAGCTGAATAGAGATTTTTCCTGGTGTGTGTTTGACACAAGAATATATGAAGAAAAGAGGATCTGAATGGATTGGTGCTGACCAAAACAGAAGCAAATAACTAGGCCTCATGGCTCTCAACACACCAAAATCCCAAATTCTCTTTCAAGTAATTTTATAGCAATATTTTTTAGGAGTTTTATTCTCAGGCTTTTATAAACAGACATTTGACTCAATGGCTTTGAACTGACAGTTCACGTTATTTGCCCTATATGGTGTAAAAGGTAATTTATAAAAATTGAATGTACAAGTTTTATCAAAACCAAGTTAGTGACCTTGATGTGTAAGGTTAAGTTGGCATAGCATAAACCAGAAATTCAAGTAAAACCAAACTGGATTTCACCCCAGGAGCTCAGCTGGGCCATGCTACATATGCAGCTCTAAAGAACAAAGGTTCTGACAGGCAAGGGTATCTCCTGCCTCCTATGAAAATCCCAGATTAGTTAATTATTTATTATAGATAGATGCTTTCCTAAATTAGACCCATGCAAGAAGCTTTATGCTTCTCACATGGTAACTGAAATAAGGAGGAGAAGAGCCTACAGAGTGCTTGAGGCTTCCAGAGGCTTTGCTGGGGCTGGTGCCATGGTGGGATGTCGTGTTTTGGAGATGTTTGTTTGTGTGAGTGGTTCAGGCCTCTGAGCTCTTTCTGTGTAGGGAGCCTTGGGGCTGTTTGCATAGGAAGGCTTCTCAGCTGCGGGGACCTGGGTGGCATCACCACTGGGTGCTGCTTTCCAAAGTGCTCGAGGGGTTTTGGTTAGATATGTTTAGTCTTCACTCTGGTGAGATTAATCAGAGCTGTCTTTAGGGACACCCTTACTTGCTTGAGGGGCCCTTGGAAGCATATAAAAAGACGGGTGCTGCTACAACTGTGTTTGACAGAAAATTATCAATACCTCTTCAGATCTGAAATGCCTTCTGAAGGTCCTTTTTTTTCTCTCTGCTGAAGGAATCCTAGGACATAGATCTAACTTTAGATGCTTTTCTTAGATGCTTAAGTCTGGCCACATAAGAATTGTCACATTTCTTATGTGAAATAAGATTTCACATCACTAAGATTCCATGGCTTAGTGATGTGAAATCTTATTTTCTTGTGTTGTACTTAAAGACATCTGCCTCAAATGAGTACTGCTTCAGTGGTGTGAAATGCCTAGCAGCTGTACAGTTTGGCTGGGCATTCACACAACACCTGAAAGCTTCCCAAGAAATTATGAACTCCTAAAAATCACGTAACGAAAACATCAGAAAACAAATCACTGTGAGCAAACTCTGCTCTGGTCCATACTGACCACCTCTGCCCCCAGGGTAGCAAGTCACTCTACCTTTGAACACAAACTCTGTGCCACCCATCACTTTGGAGGAGTGGACTCCCCGGCTGTAGCGTCCCTTGGCGTAGATGGTGAAGGTGGGGTGCTTGCAGATGGGGTCGGAGTAGTGGTAGTAGTGACCCTCCCAGGTGTTGTTGTTGTCGTGGAAGATGAAGTGCCGGGTCAGGAAGAGAACCTCCGGCCGCACCTCGCAGCGCTGGCTCACCCACTCCCCGTGCAGCCCTATGGTCAGATCCGCCTTGGGGGGCAAGATGGGAGGGTGGTGCTCGTCCGAACGGTAGATGATTCTGCACGCGATGCACGTGCGGTCATGGTTCTGAAACAAAGCAGAGAGAAACCCTTGTTAGGCATTATCTGTGACACAGGGCAATGAATCAGGCGAGCCACTTCATGCTGGAATGACACCAGCCCCATGTTTTAAGGCACTGTCATTTCTTATCTTGTTCGTGGCAACTTTGGGTTTGTATGTGTAAGACTGCACAGCAGGAGAGCACTTAAGAGATTAAGTCCCTTGTCTGCATTTATCTGAAATTAACATTTTAGTTCAGCTTTTTATAGGATGTAGAAAAGGCTGACTTTACCCTTCAAATCACAGGAGAAGCTGGCAGATAGTAATTTACCATGATAAGGACTTTGCAACACTTGTGTTAGAAATCAAGCCATTTGCTGAGCTCTTATTTTGCACCTGTCTTCCTTTTAGTTGTTAACTTTGGGGACTGTAGATAAACGTGGGTGTCCTATGGACATTTTTCTTTCTGGATGGCAGCCTGGGAGAACAGTAACCAGCGATTTTAAACTTTTTTCAGCTTTTCTGAACCCTCACGCAAGTTTGTGAAGTGTGCGATATGGCCAGTTGCCGCTGGACATGCTGAAAGCTTTATGACCCTCTCCAACCAGAACAGGGTCTGTGGTGCCTGCTGAGCAACATGATGGCTCACTGCTGTGGGCCAGTCAGCCAGGTACCCCAGCTTTAAACATGAGCACCACTGTATCTTACTATAGGGGCATACAGGCTCCAAGTCCATGGCAGAATGGGAGGGAATTTCACACTGAGGCTTCCACCTCCTGCCATCAGAAACTACAGAGACCTGTAGGTTGTTCCTAAGGCTAACTCATTCTGCTTCCGTAAGGTTTTTGTCTTGTTGGCAAAAGTTTGGCCTTTAAGTTTTGAACCTGTATTTTGCATTTTTTTCAGTGGCAATAGAACCATTAGCTTTTGTCTCTGTTCTGCTAAGCCTTGAATTAAATTTTATGGACCAATAGAGGATTAGGATACTAATTTTTTAGCTCATTTTATAGATGGCAAATAATTAGCTTAAGAAGAACAACCCCTCAAGATAAAAGCAGTGTTGTTGCCAGGGGAGGTCGTGGACTCCTCATCCCTGGAGGTGTTCAAGTCCAGTTTGGATGGGGCTTTGAGCACCTTGGTGTAGTGGAAGGTGTCCCTATCCATGGCAGGAGGGTTGGAACTAGATGATTTTTAAGTCCTCTTCCAACTCAAACCACTGTATGATTCTATGATTCTGTTTTACTGGTGCCTCTGTTGGGTTGGTGATATGCTGTTTACATCTCAGGACTTGATGGTAGAGGCTTTCCACTTAGCTGGTGACGTGTGGAGGGGCAGCGCTCTGAGCTGTAAGCAGGCTTACACTCAGAGTGAAGGGCAAAGACCACACAGATAGCTTGTGCCTTCATCTCTCAAGGGCACTACTTGATCCTTCCTGGAGAGAGTGGGATGCACTGGGGGGGTGACTCACATCTGCCTCATTCAAGCTGTGAGGTGTTTTCCTGAGGTGCAGTTCAGAGCACATTGAGTTAAGAGCTAAAGCTCACCATGCAGCCATCGGGAAGAGAGATTTATGCAAATACTTTTTCCTTGAGCCCCTTTCCAGCCCTTTTTTTTGAGGTCTCTCTGAGATCTCTACATAAGTGCTCATATTCATTGCTCTTTAAAGTCCATGTGAGCTGCTATGGAGTCACCATTTCTCCCCTCACTGCCTTCAGCTCACAGCTCACTTTCGGGGTGACATTCACACAATTTTCATTAGTGCCCTGAGTTTCTCCAAGAATATGATAGGACCACAGGTAGCTTCAGAGATTCAACATACAACTTCCACAATATATTCCTGTTCACATATTAAGCAGGGGTCATATTTGCCTCCACCCCAGACCAGACAGTCATCGAAAGTTTTTTCACCAAAAGTGAAATCAATGAAAAGTCCACTGTTCTATATCCCTGGGATATAGAATAATGGTCTATGTGCAAAATAACTATAAATGGTGTAGCTCAGGTTGATCTGTACCAGTGCTGGTCAACAGCCCTGCTCTGAAGAGGAAGGATGTTGGACTTAGTAACCCCCAGAGGATCTTTCCATCCCAAAACACATGGTCTTCTGGGAACTATGTGTCAGCACGCAATTAAAGTGGATGCGCTTCTTTCCCACTGTGGAGCTTTTTAAATAATGTTAAGATACAATTTTTTCAGCTCTGTTTTGCAAGCAGATACAAGGGCTATTAGTACCTTAGTGAAAAACAAAGAACATTTAATTGAAATAATGCTTTTCCTTCCTGGACATCAACATCCAAAAGATGCCACCACTGCGTTGTACGGACACCTGCAAAGATCCAGGCCAAGGGATTGCTCTGTGGAGATGCCAGTGCCTGTTAACCACTTGTATCTCTGCCATGAGGCAGACTGGTGTCACTCCTCCCTAACACATTGAAGGTTAATAAATTGCACTGATGATAGTGACTTTACAGTTCTGATTGCCCCACTCACATAAAGTGAAGCCAGAAAGTGAGGCAAAGACGGTTTTATAAACTTAAACATAGCTTATATAAGCTGGATTGGTCAATAGTAGGAGACAATTTCTGCTACAGTCCCTTCTCTATTGAAGTAAATTTGAAAGCTTTTATTATCTCCCAGAGGAGACCCAGGCAGAGCATTATGGTGGTTTGGTTTATATTCACATCTTCTTTTCAGGAGCCTTTCCTCCAAAAACAATTGTTGAGTCAAGGCAATTCAACATGGAAACCAGTGAATCCTGTGTGCAAGCCCATTATTTTTTTACTTTTTTTTCTGAAGCAGAAAGGACCATCAAGCATGAAAATTCTTTTTGTTGTTCTTCTAGCAGCGATTAAGTTTCATCTCTCCTCTATGCCATTAAAAACACATGGGTATTCTGAGTCACATGTGTATTCTGAGTCAAGGCTCTGATGCTGGACAGGAGTATTCTCATAGTTCGATGTCTTCTCCGTCATACTGGGAGTGCAGAAGATGCTGACTGGTAACACCTGAAGCTCCTTGTTCCCTTGGCTGTGGCCAGTGCCAGAGTGGGCAGGAGAAGGTTCATTGAGCTCCACAGTGGAAAATAATTCATAACCACAAACAGCTGCTTTCTCCTTATCAGGGGTGGACTCACGTCTTAGGGCATAAGAAGGAGCTACTTCCCAAAACATAAAACTACACTGGCTGGCATTACACTGTGAGCAGAGGTGACTCCTTTGGCAAACTCTAGGAAGGTCCATGTTAACTCCCTGTTACTTTTCTGTAGCTCACCTGTGGCTCTTTGACCTGTGCGGTCCAGAACTGCTGTACCTCTGTGCAGCCCTTCCAATTCTGAAGGCTTTGCTCCAGCTCTGATGGTCTGGCCAGTTGGGCTGCTAAGAAATGTCCGGCCTGATGGCCTTCTGGTTACTGATCCTGTGTGCCTGAACGCAGGGGCAGAGGCGAACCGGCACCTTTTGCATCAAACCGGGAGTGGGACAGGGAGAGGTTGGGGTGATGTGGAAGGAAGCAGAGGGATATCTTTCCCAGCAGTGAGACACTGGCTGGCTCAGGCATCCCATACGCCTGTACCCTGAATGCATCGGTTCGCTGAGACCAGCACTTGAATCTAAGCCCATAAAACCCATTTTTTTTTCTGCTGTGATACTATCTTTCACAAAGTTATAAATTTCTTAGAAGAAGAATATGCCATGTGCAAACTCCCTTGGCATGATTTTTGCCTGAGTAATGGACAAGGGAAAGATCTAGTTTTGTTATGAGGCAATTTGACTTAATTTTGGAGTAATTTATGTTTAACAATTGACTGTATGTTTTCCTCTTGTGTTTTTTAGGTCAGCTGCTCTTGGATCTTAATTACACTAGCTGTGGCTTTGCAAATCACTCCCTTTCCATGTGTTTCAGGGCAAGATTATTTTCTAAAAACAGACGTTCAAAGACAATAGGGAACAGAGACAGAGGACATTCGAGTCCAAACACGATTAAGTACTCTCTAATAAAAAACTCATTTGGGCATGACATAAACTAAAAAGCAATAAAATGAGCAGTGGACAGGATGAACATCTGTTCTATGTTTTGATTATCTTAGGTGTACAATGCAATATTTTTAATAGTGGGGTCTTGCATGAAGGACTGGCCCCTGAAATGGCTGGAAGATCCCTTCCCATGATGGGTGCCTCCTTTGCAGCTCTGCAGTGCCAAACCCATAGTGCCCTGATTCCTTTAAAGCCAGTTTCTGAACTAAGCCATGTGTGCTGAAACAAGCCTGAATATCCAGCTGGAAACTCAGCTCTTGTAGTTGTGGAAAAATAGCTTGTGATCTGAAAATTTCCACCAACATCTTTTCTTCTCCCTCCCTCCTGCTGTCTCAGCTGAAATGGTAACAGGGCCAGAGAGCTCTGGAAGCCAAGCAGGGAGGTTTCTAATAAAAAAAAGCAAACAAGGATGAGGTTCCCTTGATCTTTTTCCCAATTGCTGTGGATACTCAGAAACATAAACCCTCCCAGCATAGTTTAATTTTCTCTTAAGTTCCATAGATCTCTGTGGCTGCCTAGGATTAATTTGCCTCTAATAAATTCATGGTGTTTTTTATGGCCAAGGCAAAAAACCTGTCATACAACTGGGATGCTCTCGGAGCAATGGTGAAATGAGCTTTGAATAACACCTTGAAAGATCTTTTTGGAAGGTGTTCTACTTTTCACTGAATACCTTTGTATTTTGATGCTGTTGTTAAGAGAATAAGACATCTATGGACCAAACCATTTTCCAGACATACAGAAAATGTGCCCTTTCCTTAGGGTTCAAGCAGAAACTAAAACCAGTGCTTAATTTGGAGGCAAGGACCTGCAAGTTGTACTTAGGGACAAAGCAAACAAGCACTAATAGTAAAGGGGAGGATGAAAAACTAGTTATTTTTCAACTGCACACCTTGTTCAAACATATTTGCTCTCTCCCCTGTATGTCTAGTTACCCTTTATGTCTTGAAAATGTGTCTGTAAATACTATTTGTCTGAAATAGCTCCAACTGTAACTCAACCTTTCTCCACTATAATTACAATAGATAACTATTCTGATGTGTGTCAATTTGCATAATGGAAAATTAACATTATCTCAACTATCATTTACTGGTTTTTAAGGGAAGATTCCTTGCTCAGACTCCTTAGTTTGAGAGATGCAGTGCATTCTTAGCAGAACAGACTGAAAAATTACTGTGATATTTTAAATTAGATTCTTATTTTTAAAAGGACACGGCTAAATATCTGATTAAGTATACACAGTCTGGGAGAAAAGAGATATGAAGCAAAATTTTTTTTTCTGGTATTCAATTTTTCTCTCCAAATCAAACGTTTCTCTTAAAAAAAAATGAGAAAAGCACTTTTAGGGATTTTTTTGGTATTTATTCTCCATATTATGGAGACTTTTGACCATTTTCTGTCAGGCTCTCTCCGTTGTCTTTTCTAGTTGCAAATTGTTGGTATTTTACCAGACTAGACACAGTAGGAAGACAAAAATAATAGAAGGTAGCAAGGTAAAGTAAGGTCCTAAATCATCTAAAAATATGGTAGCTGCTGTTATAGGAGGCCTGATGTTGGGTCAGATGTAGGACTACTGCTCCTCAGAGCTGACCAGGGCTAAAAAAAGCAGAGGATAATTCTGTGAAGTGGTGAACCCAGTTCCTTTTCTCAGTAGCAGTTTGTTTTAAACCTGCAACATCTTTGAACCTGAATGAAATTGCACAGCAGATTCCCAAAGTAATTAGAGAAATTGCCTCTCCTCTTTTATCTTGAGCTGCTGCACAGTGGACACATCCTTCCCATTCCATAACCAGGTTAAGAGATTCAGGTATCAGATCTTTCTCAGAAAGATGGAAAGCACATGTTCTTCGCAATCGTCTGGGCTGACATTGGACTCCTCACTCACCTCTAGCCCCCAGCAATGGCAGTGTCAAGCCAAAACCCAGGAGCATGTCTCAGTCATGGCTAGAAAAGGAGCACAGGTTGCACCTACACAGTAGGGTGAGAAGCAAGGGATAGCAAAATCCCCAGCACTCATCCCAGCTCCCTTCTGCACCCTCCCACCACTGGGGAAGATGGTCCTGACCAAGCTGTGGAGCCCACATGAGGAAACCCAGGCTCTGGTTATTCACAGGGTCAGGTTGCTCCTGCATTGGGGGCTTCCCTTTTAGGGTGGATTCTGTTTGGATCTTGTCTGGCATTTGCTATGCCACATAGCATATGGCTGGGTCTGGCACGTTGCACCCACATACCCTGGCTGCAGGGTGATGTGAGGTGAGGGAGCAGGCACTGGGTTTCCTCAAGCATGGGCTCAGGTTTGAACTGTGTGTGCAGTACAGATCTAACTGGTGGCCTGGGATCTTGTAGGATCCAACAGTCACAAAAGCTGGGGTAGGAAACCCCTGTCACATGAATGCACGTATCTCTGTGAGGGGAAGTACTGAAGAAGAAGGGAATGAAAAGCCACGCTTAGCAATGATCTCGCACCCGAATCTCCTGTGTCACAGACAGGGCTAGATGGGACAGGAAGGAGGCATGCCTGGTCAGGAAGCTTTAAAGCTCACCACCCAAGAAAACCGGGTACCAGGTTTTAGTGTCAGTGAGCGAATGCTCCCAGGATGAGTATAAATGGAAATGTTCTCTTGGGAAAACATCAGTTCAAGGAAATGCTTCCAGCTCAACAAAAAAAGTTGGATGGCTTTGCTTCACAGTGCCAAGGAGCCAAGTCCACAAGAAGGAGACCTTCATGGATTGCTCAGTATAACATCGAGCTCGCTCCTCCACCACTCCAGATAACTGCAGACCAAGACAACGCTTTAACAAAAGGCCACAAGCTCTCTCCACTGCAAAAGTGATAATCTGCAGGTTTTCCATGACCTCATATGAAGCTGAGTTGGCTAATGTGCATTAGGCTAGCTCTGGGGAGTTGAGAAGCACGGCTGACACAGTTATAATTCAGCCTGCCAAATGGAATGAAGAATGACAAAGATTTAAAACTTTAATTAAAAATCCTAAAGCAAGTAAAATGCCAGAGAGAGTGGTAACTCCTTTACAGGGTTGTCAGATGGGGATTTCTTCTGGTGGGGAGCAGAGGTGCTGCAAGCAGGAAGGAGGGTGGAGATATGCTCAGATTTATCTGCAAATGTGTACCATATATTTTAATATATTGAGGAATGGGTTTTGTTAACTGCTCTTATGAAGGGAAAGATAGTGAAAGAATCTGAAGGCACTACCATTACACAACTATCTGATCTATGATGTTGATTCTGTTGCACAACCCTGCATAAAACTGAAATAAACACAATCAACATGAACTGCAAAAGTCTTCTGGTTTTTGTTGTTGTTGTTTTTTTTTTCCCCTGGTGTAAACTACTTTAGCTTGGAAAAAAGACAAGAACAAAGAGAAAACCAGACTTCTCAGATGGATGTGCTTGCATGTCATCTATCCCATTAAATGATGGATTAAATTAAAATGATATTAAATTATGGTGACATGAATGTTCTATGAAGTATTAACAAAAAATATTTCCTGGAAAACCCGAAGGGACAGCTTAAATGTCCATCTTCAAGAACAAGGTATTCCCAAATAAAGCTGCTTTATGTGTTTATTATGCCTTTAAAAAGCAACTTATATAGCCCTCTGAACCATGAAGCAATATTACCAGGGAGTCCTCCCTGCTTCTTAGAAAAAGATGAAGCAACTATGCTTAGATGCCAACCATAAAGAAGGGGTCAGTAGTTTAGATACGTATGTTGAGTAGATCTGAAGGCTTGTGGTTTATTTTGCTACACTAAATAGTTAATTTTGATGTGTGTTACTGCATTTGTGTTGGGGCAAGCCTTTACTGGAGTTGCAGAACAGACAGTGGTAAGTGCAGATGTGGCAGCTTCAAAGGAGCAGGGCCACAGCCGACAGCGCCGCCGAGCATGGCAAGGACCATCCTCAGCTAGAAGCTGTTTGCTTCTCTCATCTCTGCAGGGCACAACACACACTGTTACTGTTCATAAACCTGCAACTAACCTATTTGAACATTCTTCTGAATATTCTTTCTTTGTTTTCCCTCACAATTTCTCCAACCATAAGCCTTTTTCAAGTAATAATAAACAAAGGGAACCCTTCAAATCTTGGCTTAATCTAAAGGTCTAGTGGCACTACTCAGGCAAACAAAGAAGTTTTGCCTGCCAAAATTCTACTTTTTGGTTGAGATAATGTTTCGCATATTTCTCTGAGGCGCTTCACATGTTGAACATCTATTTA
The DNA here is from genome assembly GCA_035583135.1 of Lophotriccus pileatus. Taxonomy (NCBI): domain Eukaryota; kingdom Metazoa; phylum Chordata; class Aves; order Passeriformes; family Tyrannidae; genus Lophotriccus; species Lophotriccus pileatus. Next base: position 99,511,130 of record JAWWES010000081.1, on the reverse strand, counting down.
TTAACTTATGATTGCATTTCCCTGTGAGCTCCTCAAGTATGTAACATTCCCCTATAGATGAAGTCACTGCGTTTCAAAGAGATGAAGACTCAAATTCTGAAAAGCACAGAAAACTGCACACTTTGTTCTTTCACCACTTGGGTAAAGGAAAGCCCAAACACCAGTCTCCATACACTGAATCTGTACTAGCTGCAAATGCCAGGTGCTGCTGGAAGCCAGCTCCCAGAGGTGAATAAACTTGTAATAGACAACTAATCCACTGGAATCACATCTTCAAGGGAAAATGTCTAACTGAAAGAGCGTGACCAGCAAATATTTGAGCAGGACAAAGAGCGAAGGTGATCCTAGCTCTTTCTAGGCTTCTTGTGATGTTCCAGATCATTCAGGCGTTATTCCCAAATAATGATCTAACTACAATGACCGGTCATCATAGTCCTGTTCTGATCTTTCCCATTACTCTGCCAGATGATAAAATAGCACAAGGAGTTCTTTGTTTACAAAGCACTACTACTGAGGTAATTACAAGTGAAATAAGTCTCCCAGACCTGCTCTTGCACACATTTTCTGTAGTCTGGAGCAGACATCTCTGAAAACATCTTCTGTGCTGCACAGTGAACAAATACGGCATTCGAGCCTTCCTTCATGCTACGAGTCCCTCTATACATTTGTGATTTTACAACTAATCGTGCAGCATCCTTGGCGTCATCCTAATCAGGAATATTTTTTGTAGGATGCATAATGGTGGCCCAGCAGTTTCCCCAGCCTGCCCTTTCCACCCAGGTGCTCTCTTCATGCTGGCTGAGGAAGCTTCATGGGCAATAGCTCGAATCACTTGATACACTTGCAACGCCAAGAGACATCAGAGATGTTTATCTCCATTCGTCAGCCAGTCCTAACTGATATCTTGAGCCAGGTTAGGAAGCAGCTAAGATAAATCTATATAGTGATCTATGCATCATCTGCACTCAGCAACTTCCATGTATTTTACGGGAGGACTTTGTTTAAGGTATGCTCTTATCTAAGAGAATTTGTAAAGCCTTAAGAAATGACATACTGTATGTTTTTAAAAGCTCCCTGATTTTATATGAACACTTGAGATACTGTAATCTGTGATTTTATTCAGATTTGTAGCTCAGCATAAAGCTGTCTGGTTTTTGGACAGCCCTTTTGATTTACCATCCTGTGGTGAAATCACTGCAGGAATTTGGATAAGGTCCAACTGTATTTGTTTAAAGTCCTGATCATGTGGCTTTGGCATTCCTAACATATCCAGCAATCATTTGCTTTTAATTACCGTTCATTTCAACCACACAAGTAATGAATGTGGCTACCACATCCAATTTACAGGCTGTGTAAACTCTTGAGCTGGGTGGAACTTTCTTCTATATAGAGGCTTAACTATAAATTTAACTCAAAATGTGAATCCTCTTAACTTATTTTAGGCAGGCCTTTATAAGTCTAAAATATAAATAAATAAAAAGGAAATGAAAAAAGCCTTAAATGAAAGATTCCACACAATACACCTGATTCACTTCAGAGGCAATTTCCTGGCCTCCCCAACCTCTTGGTATGACTGTGGAAACCTTAAAAAAACAAGTTGATTTAGCGTTTCTATTTATTCATGGTGTCCAGTTTCCAGAGGAGTCTGTGACTTGTAGTTTTAAACTCAATTTAGCATTTAAACTCATTTTCAGCTGGGTCCCAGAGGAGCAACAATTAGAAAACGAAAAGAGTTCAAAAAAGAAGGGTTATAACCTTTCAACGGTATGTTTGCCTGGACCCTTTTTTAAAAAAAAAAAAGCACTTCTGTTACTATTCTTCCTACTTGGCAAACACTGGGTCAGACAGCCGGGTTGAGAACCTGCTGGTATAAAGAACTTCATGGTTAGGTACAAATCAACACCCCAGGATCTCTCATGGCAGCTAAGGCAAAGGTTCATTTTTTAGGGGTATTGCTGTTTATATCACTCTGAAAGACTACTACAAGCAGGCCCAGATCCTCTTGAGAGAAAAGAAATCTCATGTCAAACCTGAGCGTGAGGGACCTACTAGAAAACATAAAGAGAAGCTGCATTGTTACACACTCAAAACTTGTGTTAAACCTACACGTCTTTTGCCATTGAAGGCTCCAGATGAGACTGATATCCCAGCAATCCAGATGCTGTGTATATATATATATGTATATGCTATACATACATTATGGGAACCAAGCAGACAATGTCTGCAGGAGAAAAAGAGGTAATGTAACTTGTCAGAAGTCATAATTGGCCAAACTGGGAGTCGAGCAGTAGCCGGCAAGTCAGGACCTGGGGGCCCCATTTATTAAACTACTCAGTTTCATCATGGAGAGCTGGAATCTGTACATATGTTGGTGTGGAAGCCTCCTCTGCAATCCACACTGCAGGCTCTCGCAGCTGGAGTGCTTGGGACCATCTGGACACTTGGGGCTGCAGTATAACAGTGTGCAGGGTGACTCAGGCAGGCAGGCTGAGCCTGCTCTTTTCTTCCACATAGAGGTGTTACCCACTCATGTTAGAATGGATGGGATCATGCCTGAAATATTGGGCTTTGTGAACATAAATGAGAGTATCAGTGCTCTCATTGTTTATTTAGCTAACCTGCTGCTAAAGAAACAGGCCTTTTATGCAAGATTTGATCCCTTAAATTTGAGAATTGTATTTTAAAGGCGCTATATTTTAGAGGGAAAAAGAGATGCTACAGTAGCAGAACAGACAGGCGAGAGAATCACTACCAGTTTGTCCTAAAATTACAACAGACCTGGATGACAAGCTTAATTTCATAAATCTGTCTGAGTGTATATTGGACTGTTCTGACTGTAATGAAATTACTATGAGGTGGAAGTGTAGGCATTTGCTATGTTATCTCTCAGCCCATAATAAGACAAGTAGATTAGACCAGAAAAAAATACTCAGCTACAGTGAATTAAATCAAGATTTTGTCTCTCTTCATGTGGTCAGAAAAAGATGCACAATATTTTCTAAAACAGATGCAATATAGCTGGTGTCTAAGGATTTCTATCAGCAGATACTTTCAAGGAAGAGATTTAGCAAAGAACTCTCACTCCCAAATAAGTAAAGTGAAAGTCGACGTGCTTGTTTAATTAATTAAAGAAAAGCAAAATTTTTATGAGGATTGTGCTGTGCTTCGTCTGCTGATGCTGAAACTCTTTATTTTGAGAAGTTAAATAAGTTTTAAAAGAAAATTCAAATTTGCCTGTGGTCACTTGAAGAGAGCATAAGAATGACAGAAATGACAACAGTTTTGATACAGAAATATGGTTGACTGTGGATTAAAATTATCTCTAGGCCAGGCTATAAAACAATTAAAAAGGCAGATCACATAAGGTCCTGAACTATTGAAATTTAATGTTCACAGGAGGCAGACACAACCCATGGTTTTGAACGGAAAGGAAAACCAAAGCTTTTTCATCAAAACTCTCCCTTCCCCTGTTGTGTTTCCTGCTATTGCTGATAAGCTGTAGCTGATTTTTGAACTGTTTGTGACTGGGTGATTAAAAGTGGTGGTAACCCATTAGCTGGAAGTGATGCTGTGGCAGTGCCCAGCTGGAGCTCACCGACAGCGGCAGCAGGACCTGGCAATGTGGTTCCAATTGCTGCCTGCCTTTGAAATGTCACCAGGAAAGATCTACAGACAGTCTTCCTGCTACAGGCCATCAGTGTCCACTCCTCCTGTTTGAGTTTTATTTAGCTTACTATGGGTTGATCACTTCCCAATGAAGCAGAGGGCACTGTGAGGCCTCTTTGAAAACTGAATTATCAAATGGAATTAGAGCCCCATTCAAAATTCACCTGTTTTTCATTTCATTAATGTGTATGCCTGCATCTGGATCCACAACCTGAATAGCCCATCAGTTTTTTACCCTTCATGCTGCCCCTTCCAATTTCCTCTTCTCCTCTTCAGGTTATGGATCGCCTTTCTCAGTTCTATATAAAACCTTCTCAGCTGCTAGGCTACAGCCACAGTCCTGGCCAACCACTCCCCTCTAGGCCTACAAGTTTTTGATTCCATCTTCAGAGTGGCCTTTATTTGCCTCAGTTCACCCGACTACTTTTTTGCATGTTTGATGCAGTCACATAAACCACAGCAAAGCTACTATTCTCACAAAATAAGTTCTATGATCTTTTGTTAACGGGCTACATCATCTGTAAGGCTGCAACGGACGGCTTATATTAGAAGCACGTATATATTTTAAGTTACAATACTCAGAAGCACTGAGTAATTTGGGCTTTGCCACCAGTATTTCAAAAAGAGGGCATATATACACACACATATACACACTTACCTTGGCATTTTGAAGGGGAGGTTGATAACTAGAGGGCCGATAGTACCTCCTCTGAGCAGCATCAGTGTGAATGTCTCCGAGGAAAAGCTCCTCCACAAGGTGGTCTAAATTGTGGTGCAGGTACTGCTTCTCCACACGGATCAGCTGGAGTTCGTGCATGGCAAAATTCAGAGCTTTGGTGCATTCACAGCCATTCTCTTCTCTCAGCAAATCGTAGCTCACGTCCTGCTCCCAGGGACTATCTCCTGGGATAAATCCAGGGCACGTGTGGTTCACCAACTCGCTTAATCTTTTGGCTACTGCTTCGTTGTGGCATATGATCTGTATGTTGCGCAGCTGGTAGTCAGCTTCAGTGCCCCCTCGGATGATCCAGGACGCCTGTCGGAGGCGTATTTTGCCACGAATAACTAACGTGTAGATGGGGTTTGTGCAGCGATTGCCACCGTAATAGAACTGGTAGGCCTTGAAAGTATTATTGTGGTAGAACCTGTAAGATCTCGTGATGAACTCTGGGCCTGCTCTAACTTCACAGCTGTGGGAAGAAAGTGTGGAAACAAAATTTTAGCAAGGTGGCACATCATGTACACTACAGGCAACAAGACCTGCACCCAGAAACACCTGGGTGCAAATGCCCCCCTGGCATGAGTGGGAATAAACAGGAACCAGTCATCTGTGGCCTGCCAATTAACCAACAATTCCCTCTGCTGTTATTAATGCACTGCTTCATGTGATCATATCTAAAGGCTTTATCTTCTAGGTTTGAATGCTTTGAATCACCCTTTGCTTTTCCTTTTTGTTTAGGACTACCATGTGACTCAATTCTCCACCGAAAAGAGTAGCAGCCTTTTAAACATCGATTCCTCTCTTTTGCATGGTACATTCAGCAGAATGACTGATAACATCAGAAAGTGAAATGCCATATGTCCACGGAATAGCACGAAGAACTGGCTTCTAAGCTGCAGTAGAAGCTTCTCAGTGGAGCTCCATGAGCTCTGGCCTGCTGAGGACATGCAGGATCATGTCCTCAGCTTTCCCACTCAAACATTCAACGGGGCTGACAGTTAATGCAAACTTCTGACCGTTAATGCAAAACTTCTACTTTGCTTGAATTTGGACCATGCAATATTAAGGTTTTGGGGTTTTTTCTCCCCCTGAAGATGGAAATAGTAGTTAAATTCCACTTCTGTAGAAAGCCCATTTGTGCCTTCAAACTTGTTCCCCTTGTCACCTCTAAACTGTTTAACAGAAATAGATTCATAAAATCATTAAGGTTGGAAAATACCTCTAAGACCATTGAGCCCAACCATTAACCCAGCACTGCCATGTTCACGATTAAACCACATTCCAAGGGCCACATTCACATGCCTTTTGAACACTTGCAGAGACAGTGACTTCCCCACTTTGCTGAGTAGCCTATTCCAATGCCTGAACACCCTTACAGTGAAGAAATTTTTCCTAATATCTAACCTAAACCTTCCCTGGTGCAACCACTTCCTCTCATCCTGAGATACGCTCCTTTCATTTAAAAAACCCCCAGTCTTTCCTACTAAGAGTCATCTCAAAGGAGCATGTGAATACTGTCTGCTGAGACACAGGAAGCAAAACAGCTCTCTCAATTACAAGTCATCAAGACTTGTAGAACTAGCGAAATACAGCTTCTTAATTTTCTTTTGCTAATAAAACCTGTGCTAGACACATGCTCTGAAAACAAGTACTCATTCAGTGGATCTAATGCATGTAGACAAATATAGTACAATGTTATGTTTGAATAAGCATCCACTTTGACAAGTTGGTAGGCTCCTTCCTATTCAAAGAGAGATTTAAAGATATTTCACAGCATGCTGTTTAAAATCCAGACTATAAATTGATTAATCAAGACAACTTTATAGCATGCTATTCTAATGTACATAATGCTACTCCTTCTCCTTTTATGCATAAGCATATAGAGAGCATCTGGAATTTAGAGCATCACCATATTAAAGAAAATATTTCCCCTGCTGCTTGAAGTGGGAATATTCACCCTTCCCTCTCTGCTCCTTCACCCACTTCTCCTTCCCATCTCCAACATCTTGTTTTATCTTTCCTTACCCAGTAGAGACCCAGTGGCCCTCAATATTGGGAGGCATCTGCACAGTGATCCGAGCTCCATTGTGAAGGTGTTTCAGCATGTGATGACACTGTGACTCCTTGAAAGCCCTCCACGCACTCTTCTCCAAGGACCGAGGGTGGGACCTGCTGTCCGCGTGAAGAAGAGCCGAACCTTCTCCCAGCCCTGTGATAGAGAGTGTAAGTTATATCATTAGACCCTGCTGAGAAGGGCTTCAACACGATAAAGGAGGTTTGTGAACATCTTGAGTTGAATAACATTTGTTCACATTGTCAAGTTTCTGGACAAATACTGTTTACATTTATTTTCTCATCTGAAAAAAAAAACCAAAACCACAGGAAGATCTCCCTTTCTGTCAGACCACTAATATTCCACTACATAAATTTGCTTTACAAAATACACTAGGGACCAAATACACTTGAACCAAAGTGTTGTGTTTCCACACCCAGGAGATGTGGTTCTGAAAACGAATTTTATAGACACCTCTGTAATCTCTGGTCAGGACAATCAAAAACCTGGACCTTCAAACTCTTAGAAAGTTGTATCCATGTCCAGACATAGACTTTGCGGTTACAGACCACCTCTCATTTGAACGCTTCTATAATAATCTTTGAAATAAAGACTACTCTTTAAAGGCAAGGGAAAACAGATATTAAAAGCAAAGCCTCTGCACACAGGAAGCCTCTGTGATGTCTGAGGTGGTCAATTAAAGGCAGATTCTGCTATTTTTATTTTAAAGGAGAAAAAGAATTTCAAAAGCTAACTTTATCTCCAGCACACAGTAATTTTGGTTTCTAGTAATGTATACATGCAAAATCCACCAGCACGCTCTCTATGCAATATTAATTGAACAAAATGAATACAGAGCTTCAAAAGGAATGTGTCTTTACTCTTTTAGGCACAGCCTGCTCTTAGATATGTTTGAAAACATGGATCAAAAGAAAAACACACATCTAGGGGTTAAAAGGTGACAAACATGAACCTTATATAAAGTGCTGGAAACTGTGTTACATTGCCAGAAGGAATTTGAGTACCAGGGGGCTAGAAAATGGATATGGGGTAGATGGAGCAGTTGGTTGTGTGCCTGGGAAGTTGGGGCAGCCATCTCAGGAAAGGGATGTCTTGCTGAAACATGCTCCCAGGGGCAGAGTTTGGGATTGATCCCCACCTTTTCTGGTGCCTTCTTAGATGATCACGCTCAGAAACTGCACTGGTGGAGATCACCAGGGCGTGGTGCAACCCTACACTGTGCTGAGCCACCTAAGACAGGATCCTACACTTCATGTCTCAGACCCCATGTAACACTTGGGCACATGCTTGGGCAGTGTGCAGCATTGCTATAGAAATTACAAAAAAAAAAAAATCAGTATTATTTGATATTAAATAGGCACTGTCTTAAACCTTTGCCATTTCCAATTCCAAAACAAACAAACAAACAAAAGTGTCAGTGGTTCATTATGTTGGCTAGGTCTTAGTACTTCTAGAAGAAACTTGGGTAATACCTGGGAAAATGGCATTGCTAAAACTATAAATACATGTCAAACATTTAAAAATGGCAATTCCTAAGCTAAACAGAGGCAAGGACTTATCCAGTAGACAGGGCAAAGAACAATGAGAAAGAATAAAATAAACACCCAAATCTAAACAGTGCTCACCACCAAATGATTGCCAGATTTAATGAGATTGATGAATACAACCTCGCAAAGTCTACTGGAAAATCTGGTAGCTTTGTTGCAGGGTACAAACAATTCTTCGATGTGAATGGGAATTTATGGCCTTGCTTTCTAAAGGGTAATAAATACTAGGGATGCTTTGATATTTGAGCATGCCATCTGAGATGCCCTTCCAAGAAGCTTGATTTTCAGGGGGTCAGTATTTCTCCCTTTCTGGAAGTCAAGGCTTCTCAGGTATTTTCACATTGCTGAGAGCACAGAGCCACTCATGCTAGCACCAAACAGCTCCCATTCTCCAGCCAGAAATCGTAAAGCAGCATCAGAAATGGTATGGCCAAGGCAGGGTGATGCTCTGCTTGAACTGACTACACAGGCTCAGAGCATCTGACACTGCCTGCAAGGTACCTGGTAGAGGTTGTAGCCACCAACTGCTAACTTTCAACAGGATGTCTCCTGCAGATACATTATCTCATACTGGAAAAGACTGAAAATTTCCATTTCCTCTTGAAGTTAAGTATTTGAAATCTGCCACCAAGAGGAGGTTTTGAAATTGTTCAAGTGATTATTTCCAATTTATTATACTCCTTCCTTTTAAGCAGTTGTATTTTGCCTAGCTCACGTCATATGATTCATGAATACAGATGCACTTAAAAATGATCTATTCATGTAAGCATACTTGGGCATTTCATTTCTTCAAGCAAAAATCCTTCTGTGGGAGGATCCCATCTTATATGAGCATATATCAAAGAAGAAAACGCAGTAACCACATTAGACATTCTCAATTATTCCCTGAAGGAAATAATGAAAAGGAGGAGTTTTTGAAAAGGAGACAAACTTTATGTGGTATTATACAGCGTCTTCTCTTTGATAAAGCTCAAAAAGCAGTTGTGTCCCAGCTCTACATGTTACATGTACATAGTTCTGTTTGCAACTTGCAAATGACAAACTGCAACCAGTGAACGGAAGAGAGATTTGCATCAGTAGCCCTAGAGACCTGTACCTGAAAAGAGGGTATTTGTTTGGGACTCTGCCCATCCAACTATGACAAATGAAGGCAAGAACAAGTTTAGGTAATCAAGACTGGCACAATCAAGAACATAATGAAGGCTGCAGAGACAGAGGGAGAGATGTAGAAAACACACACATAGAATCATGGAATGGTTTGAGTTGGAAGAGACCAAGTTCATTCAGTTCCACACCCCTCGACTGTGGGTAGGGACACATGCTACTTGAGCAGGGCCTTCTCTTCTCCAGGCTGAACAACCCCAGCTCTTTAGCCTGTGTTCACAGAAGAGGTGCTCCAACCCTCTGATTATCTTCTTGGCTTTCCTCTGGACTTGTTCCAACAGGTCCATATCCTTCGTCTGTTGGGGAACCCAGAGCTGGACACAGTACTTGAGGTGGTGTCTCACCAGAGCAGAGTAGAAGGGCAGAATCACCTTCCTCAACCTTCTGGCCATGCTGCTTTTGATGCAGCCCAGGATACATTTGGCATTCTGGGCTGCAAGCATGTATTCCCAAGACATATTGAGCTTCTCATAAACCAAGACCCTCAAGTCTTTCTCCTCTGGGCTGCTCTCAATAATGCTAAGCAACACCGCATCAATAGGACATGAATATCAGAATTTGAAATATAGTCTTGACAGTGATGAGACCTTTACCTACGTTTGCCTTGCTGGGGCAAGGAAATACTTAATTTAGCACAAGCTTCTTCCTTACAAAGTAATCATTTCAACACTTTTGTAATTACTGACATATGCCTGTAGATATAACTATCACACAAAGGAGACACAACTTCCTCTTGTGCCATCTGCAGATCAAACAGAAGACCGGCGATATGCTTCCCACACAGAGCAGCAAACCAAACATCATCTTCCTGTGTTTTTCCTCGCAGCAGGTGCTCAGAAGCAGTGCAGTGTCCCCCTGCTCCATCCTTGGCAGTGGACACGAGGTTTTGTTCTGCAAAAATTAGGTCCTGCAGGGGTGACATCACTAATTTTAAAAGATCCATTTGGCCATGTTAAATGGGACATCGCTGGAAGGCTCAGGGTTAAAACAGGCATTCATGAAACTGGGAAAAGGATTTCATGAGTCTTTAGAAGCTACTTTGGACCATGGATGCAGTTGCAAGATAGTTGGAGCCATCACTTTCATTCAAGGGGATCCAAATCCGCTATTCCCTACAGCACTGACAGATGGTAAGTTTTAGTATCTCCATGACTGAGCATCTCAGACTCAACTGAGAATACCTCAGACTCTGACTGACTGTTTAAATTTTTATGTGTTATGAAGAAATCTTACCCACTTGTTAAAAAAAATAAAAACAAAATCCACCCACCATGTTATTACTCAAAAGTGTGACAGACTTCAAACACACAAACAAAAAAAATCTCTGCACAAGACCAACAGCAATAATTTTGTGAAGCCTCTGGTTGGCTCTCGTTTTAGTTAGACCACAACCAGAGATCATACGGTTGCATCACCCACTCCATAGTGTCTGTTTTCACAAAGGATCAAGTCCAAAAGGAAAAGGAAAATTCCAGAATCCATCAGAAATGCCAGGTACAAAAACAAAGCAATATAAAAGCATATTATGGTGAGCTGATATCCAGCTTCTCTTTCAAAATCAAGCTCTATCTGTGTAGGTCACATCTTTAGCATCAAACTAATTGAACACAGTATAAGAGGTGCTCCAGCTCACTGGGGATCCCTGCCCAGGCCCTCACAGATCACACTTTACAGGGGAAGAATGCAACATCCATCTGAGTGGGAGAGTGGAGGTCTATACAGCTGCCACTCCAGTAAGACAGGCATAGGAGCACACACCACACCAGACAGAGGGCTTCAGGCTCTCAGGTTTGCTTATAAACCTCTATCTGATGTGGGAACAACCATTCAAGATAAAAATAATTGTTAAGGGAAGATAGGTTACTTCCAAGTTCTTCAAAGATTTCTGCACGTAGCTGCGAGTAAAATGCAAATCTTAAAAGGGCAATCTGTTGGCAGCTCGTCACCCAAACGTGTTTCAAAAATGGTTATGGTAAAACTTTCCGCCAACATTTATGGAAAAAACTGCAAGCTGCTAGAATAAATGTTTTGGTTTTCTTTAACAGAGTATGCAAAAAAAATTGCAACAAGGATAATGATAAGCAGAATTGTGCTTGAACACAAATAGTTTTAATTTAATTCGTGCCTAAACACCCTGGCCAAATTCTGTTCATAGCTATGCCAGACTGCTAAAGTATAAGGCAAATAATCTTAAATCTTAACCTGTTTAGATTTTATCAGTTTAATGAACACCTCTACCAGAATCTAAGCCATGGCTTCAAACATGTCCAAGTGTAGCTCTTCAAACCAGTTTCAAAGCTACCAGGTGTTCAGTAGGTTCATTCTTCGCTAAATAGGGGAATACATGTTACCTGAAAGTAGGATTCAAACCTGGATTTAGGCTGGGATTGCTCTGCAGGAACCACTTCATTTTTTTTTTTTTTTAAATTTCTAGCAAATACAGACAAGCACAATTTTATTATGAATTAAAACAACCTTGAGTGACAGTACAAGTTCAAAATATGCAATGGCTTCATCTTTGACAGAAACATTTTAATATTCATGCTTTACTCCTGCAGCAATCTCTTTTCAAGTTAGAACTTGTCTGAAACTTGAAAAACCTTACAACAGATAACGAATAATTGGCTGGATTAACTTTATAGCTCTCCTTATCTGGGCAGTTGCCCTGCACAATTAAATAAACAGACATTTGGATTACTCTCTTTCTTGATGTGGAGTAGTGTTAGATAATGCCCATGACAGGCCTTTAGCTACAGCAAACTTACATAATTGCCATGGAGAATATAATGTCCTGTTACCAAGCCCTGATCTGTGTTTACCAGTGTTTTCCCTGCACTTGAAACTTCAAAGAGTTCTCGAAGGACTGGGACCTAAATTAGCTACTACAAACAAAAGGGTTGGGAAAGGAAAGCCGGGTTTTATGGCCATGGAAGCAGACAGGACAATGACTTCCTTTCACATGTATCTGTTGCCTCCCTTGTGCGTACAGAGTTTCCACGTACAGCTTCCAAAGAGACACAAATTGAATGTTTCAGAGCAAAGAATATCCTGAGGAGAGATCTAAAGTATGTTTAGAAGGTACAGCCAGAAGGTAACTCCCCCCAAGTTGAAAGGCCCAGCATAGAGGTCCCCTGTTACCCTACAGCTCAGTCCTTACTCAGTGCCCTATCTTGGAAGAGGTCAGAGAACCAAGCACCAGTTACACAGCCCATAACCTCTGCTTAGTTGAAGCTCTTAATTTGGATGGCTACTGCTACTTAGGCCAGGTGAAACAGCACTGCCTAGAGTGCGGGCTTGTTTATGAAATCCTGAAGGGTTAAAGCTCATCTCCCCTCAGGGCAGTGGGAACTCTGCCACCAACATGAGTGGGTGCAGTGCTAGGATGTCAGTGCAGTTCAATATCAGTGGTAGTTTGGTCTTGCCCTCTTTGAAAGAAACATCTGTCAGAGACATCTGCCCTGTCCTCCACCCACACCTTGGCACTGGGATTTATTCCAGAACTGCCCCTAACTTCAATGGGACTTGTGCTTGAGTAAAGACAATGCTAATAATCCTCACTACATATAATACCACCCTCTATCAGCCTTGCTTAAAGCATCACCTCAATAATAAAATATTACCCTTGATTTGAATAGCAAAAGGTATTTGCCTTCAGCGTGGTTGAGGCTAGTTTTGGGCCCCATCACATGACAGCCCACTTCCTACAGGCACCCTATAAAACATAAAAAAACTACTCTTTCTGTTGATGACATCTACATCTTGCCACTGTTAGCCCCCAGTCAAGCTACAAAGATGAGTGAAAGAGTTTACACTGACAGTTTACACTGTGAACAAAATTGAGTCCATCTTCTAACTCTCTCTGCAAACTCTAGAAGTCTTACAGCTCGGCAGGGTGCCCTCCCCTTTTTTTCTCTTTATTGTCTTCCAGATTTTGAAATGCATTATTTAACTGAGGGAACAGGTCACATATACCTCTTGCACAGAGCACAGTATATGTTCATTTTATGGCTATGGGTATTTATATCTTCTGATGCTATTTACTTATTACTTTCCTGAAAAGGTTTTGAAATAAAACACTTCTTTGTAACTAACTTAAGCAATATTGCCAGAGAACTTTTAAAAGCATAAAGTTTCACTCTGAAAAGCCTGTTAGTCCTGTCTTCATCGTCTTTATTAGTACCATTTCCATGATGTTATCACCTAATTGTTTTAAAGTTTCTAATTCATTACTCTGAGAGTAGCATAATCAGAAAAAGACTAAAGTTCCTTTTTAGCATCTGCATTTGTAATAAAAAAGCTTACATTTACAAAAGAAATTAGCCAAAATTGTTTTGAATTCACTTGAACGTAGCTCTTATTAATTAGGTTTTCTGGAGCTGAATGATCTTAGTGTTTGACATCTGAAACTTCTGTGGCTTTTTGTCTAAGCAAAGAAAACAGTGATAATGGACAACTTCCAGCTGCAAACCTTTTTTTTTTTTTTTTTTTTTTTATGACACCATACAGGTTTTTGATGAATGAGGACAAGTTTTTCTAAATTTTGATTCAGTGATGTTAAAGATGGCATCTCTTAATGCAATGAAAGCAGAAGCGTTAGCCTTACAGGATATTTTAACTTGGTTACAAAGCTTTAAGCCCTAGAAATCCTTAACCACCCACACTCACTCAATTTTAACCCTTAAATTGCCTCATGCAATAGAAATGCAAAAAGAAAACATCACATGCTGTAAAGAGGCTTAACACTGCAATTCCCTGGGATTGCTGGTTATTCTTACATATTACCAATCTGGGCTAGCAGCTGACCTAAAGATGTTTCTATTGACTCCATGATGTGGAAGGAATAGCTCTAGACCAAATTAAAGCTAACAGAGTAAATACATTTACACATACTACATTTCAGTGCATTATATGCCACTGATATATTTTTCAAGTTTGTAGGAGGGCAGTAGTTTCCAAACACTTGCAACTCTGATCCAAACTGTGCACAGCTACATTAACAAGGTGTTGGTCTTTATGTGCAAGGTGGTGAGTTATCTATTTCTACAAGAACTCAGGTTTATGTTATTTGGTGAAATATAACTGCAGATGGAAGAAATAGATGATTTTCCTTCTTCATCCTCTTTTGGCAGCTGCTGTTTTGATCTGATCACTGGCCCTGATTTGTTTCCTGCTCCAGCCAGGGTTCAGCTCTGCTCTGTAATTCCAAGCAGATGAGCCAGGGAGTCCAACCCTGTAATTACACCTCCTCTCTTTGCCCTCTAACTTCAAACCTCCCATTTCAACTTCTACATCTCAGATCACAGAGTTTTAAAGAACACCTCTGGCATCCCGTCAGGTCTGGATCAGCTAAACATGTTTCTGCGCTCTCCGGATTTCATAGCTGAGCTGTGAGAAGGGTATAAAATCCCCTCCTGGGGAGCAGGGTCTCCTCCTCTTTCTTTCTCAAAACAAAATACACCATCAGAAGCCCATGCTCTTTATTATTTATTAAATACCATCTGTGTGCTTAGCACTTGTACAAACACATAGAGAGAGACAATCCCTGCCCCACAAAATCAACCCCAGCAACTGCTTTGAAATCCTTACCCCAGCTCACAGATATCCCACTGAATCCATGTAGGTCACTTGCATTGTAACAGTTATAAAAAAAATCCTGTTTTTATGAGTAAGCTCGGGGTCCTAAGAAATTTAACTAAAGAATGCTGGATGTTACAAAGGACTTCAGAATTAGGAACACTCTTCAAAACGATGCTGTAACTGAGTAGCTTGAGTCACACTTTCAGAAAGATATCGCACCCAGGTTTTTCAAATGTGGCTGCCAAATGTTAGACATACTTAAGCAGCTCATTAAACAGCGTCCTTTTCAAAAGTTTCTCTCGAAGAACACTGAGTTTCTGGAAAGATGGGTTATTTGTTTAAGTGCGTAAAAATGGATTTACAAGCTGAACTTTTAAGTTTAAACAGGCTGACTTTTCCTACTAAAACTTTGCCTACTGTGCAGTTTCAGAGATGTCAGTCCAGGGCTAAACTGAGAGACTGTCAAAGCGGGACTGCGTGCAGTAACACCCGGAGTCTCTGTGCTCTGCAGCAAAACAATTTTAGCTCGGCATAAGACCCGGTGGCTGGTACACTCTGCTGCCGGAGGCTTTTCAGATAATACCTCCATGGCAAAAGATCTCTTCCCAAGAGGCGGCGGAACGCGGACCCCGCAGGGCGTCTCGGCGAAACTCCCTGCAGTTCGGCAGAGCCAGCCCTTGCCCGGAGGTGAGTAAAGAAACTGTGTGTGAGGCGCCCGGACCAGCTGCTCCATCCAAGCAGTCACAGGCGCGCCACATAACCCCCCGACACTCACTTCGGAGCGGGGCTCTTCAGGCGCGGCTTTACCCACCCCGGCCGGCCGCCGCTCCGCTGCGCGGGGGTCCGGCCAGCACAGCGCTGCGGGCAGAGCCAGCGGGTCTCTGCCCGCCCCGCCATCCACACGGGCCGCTCCTCTGCCAGGAGACAGGTCCTGTCTGCTCCCCGTGCCGACCAGACGGGACCCAGTGCCCACGGCCACGAGGGGAAAGCGCGCCCACCCGCGACCCTCTGCCCCCCCACCAGCGAGGTTTCGGGGCCACCTCGCAACCCACAGCCGGCTTTTCGGGCCACCCCACGGGCCGAGAGCCGCAGGCAGCCGCCCCGCACTCACCGTGCAGCAGCAGGGCTGGGAACAGGTACCGCATCAGGCTGCCGTACGGGGCGGACATCTCCCCGCCTCGCCGCGCTCCGGCCGCCGCCACCTCCCGCCGCGCCGCCCGCGCCTCAGCGCCGCCGCGGGCAGCCCACGGCCCGGCGCTGGGGGGCAGGCGGCTGGCGGGGCCGGGGGCCGCCGACCACCCTCCGCGGCCGGGCACCGCCGCCGCCGCTCCTCCTCCTCAGGGCTCCCGCCCCGCACGCCGACGCCGACCCGGCAGGGCTCCGGCTCAGCCGCCGCTCGGTGCCCGGGGATGCCCGCTGCTCCGCTGCCGCGTTCCCACTCTTCTCCGCGGAGCGCTCCGACGGCTCCGCTTCATATTTCCCCTTCCAGCAGCAGGAGGAGGAGTGGTCGGGAGGTGGGGACTCGTCCCGGGGCGGGGCGGGGGCGGTTCCGCCGCTGGGCTGACGGTCCGCACTCCCATGCGGGGGAAAGAGCGCTCGGGGTCTGCGGGAGGGAACGGGACGGAGCCGGCACCGGGCATCGCGGGGGCTGTGCGATCGGGCACATCGGGTGGGATGTGCCCGCAGGGGGCTGGAGAGCGTGTGGGAGAGCGCTCCGCGGCTGCCGTCTGCGAGGTGCCGGCGGGGCTGCGGCTCCCGGGGACGAAATCCCGCTTCCCTGGCCGTGAGAAGCGAGTCTTTGCCACGGCGACTGTAAGCTGGAGAGGAAGAAAGTTCGTGTGCGTCCTCTTTTCGAAAGGCAACCTTTGTGTGGTTGCGGTTTCCACGTAAATCAGGCATTTTAAAAGCTAAAAACGGATGTCCAGGATGCATTTGGTACTGCACTCTCCTGCACGCTTTTCTCCATGTCTGTTGATTAGTTTCGGGTTTTTTTTGTCTAGTCTTAGGCCCTGGTCGTGCAAACACTCATGTACTTAATGTTGTACATGTGTGTGACTCGTGTGCCTGAGTTTAAGCTCAGGGCTTTCATTTGTGATACCCTCTAGACAGGGACATCATGTTTTCCAGTTTGTGTTTGGTCTCATGGGCTCAGTTGTAGGGCCTCATGGCAAGGAATGTGTAACAAGTTGGAGGAAATTTTGAGAAAATCAGCATAACTGAGTTTTGAACATCTTGACTGAGCTAAAGTGTTTACACGCTGCATGCCTAAAAAGAAATACAAACAGTGTTGATTCCTTCCAACTCTCTTGAGAGGGAAGAATAAACTTTATCTTCCTCACTTACATAGGGAGGAAACTGAGACAGAAACACATAAGTGATGAGTCAGAGTTTGCATTCTGGTGCTTTGGATTCTCGGTGTTACGCTTGTGCCTTCACACAAATGTTTTTCAAGCCAGAAAGGATGGTTTCTGGAGCACTTGGTGGCGGTCTGTACAAGCCTGTAGTGATCAGATATCATCTCAGTGGCCTGGATAGAGGTGGACAGAGAAAAGCAACATCCCTCAAGAAACAGGTGTCTATGAATATGATCAGTTAACACTGGGTAAAGCTGTAGAAATATCCTTACCCCACGTTGGTTGCTCATCGTCAGCCCATTCCTGTAGTTGCCACAGAGGTGTTTGTGAGGTGGGTGCGTGAAGGGAGGCAATTTGTTCCATAGATGCAGTGCATTACGAAAAAAGCAGTCCTGTTGTCAGGACTAATCCACGGCAAAATTCTGATTTTGCCACTTGTAGCAATCCTGCAGTGGCAGAGACATACAAGTAGTTTTTCTTCACCTGCAGGTTCAGTAAAGGAATCAGGTGCAGTGAGTAAGAAAAACAACAATGTTCACTCAAAATGCAGTACAAACACCTGTATTTCTGAATTGTGAGGACCCATGAAGTACTTCAGACCTGCATGTGCCAGTTGCCTCTCCTAAGAGAAGTTCCTGTCAGAGTTATATCAGTGACATAATTTTGGGTGTTCAAATGGGCTTTATAAGGAGCAGGGAAAGGTGGTGTGTGTGGGAAAGCAGATTGCCCTGTTGTTGGCCCTGAGCACGAGATTATTCCTGGGGGGTCCTGCCTCGTGGAAGAAGTCAGCCTAAAGAGTCTCACATGTTTGGCAGGCATACAGGTAATATGGCGTGTGTGTATCTTAATGTAACTCACCTTCTATTTACCTGAATATAAAAGGTAGACCAGTGTCCCTGTGAGCAGTAATGAAGGGCTAGTAGTTTTGAAGTATAATTGTGTAAAAGCAGCAACATCCAAAAGGAGTGGCTTTTTCTGTTTTACCATCCCCAGATCAAGCAACATAATCATCTGCAAAAAGATGAGGCTGAGAATTGCCTGTGAAAAATCATTTATCCCAAAAGTCAGTTATCCCAGACGCTTGTGGTTTCTCCCCTGGGAAGTGACAACCCCCCATGGTAGCATCACAAACAGCTTTTCATAAGAGGAAAGGGCAGTGACTTCTCCATTGGACAACCTGGTAAATTAGGCTCCACTTGTGATTTACTATTAGTGCAGCTTCAGATGTGGTAATAAAATAAAATGAAATCAATACCCAGTGGGCTCAGACATGAAACAACTTGCTAAAAATGACACTTTGTCTTTTACTTGTATTCTTTTTTCTTGTTTTTGTTATTTTGAGGATATGGGTTTTTTCAGCCTGATGCATGATATTTTTTTTTAAAATATAGCCAGTCCTACTTGTTTCATTACTGTGCCCCTGTTCAGAATGTGCTGTAATGGGAAGCAGTGACAAATAACAGCTCTTCGCACTTTGATCTAAGCAGCATGTCACATCAGTGCTCATAAAAAACTGTATTAACCAATCCAACCATGACTTTCTGAACTTGGGCTCCTGGGGTGCATACTTAATGCAGGTATAATGTAATATCATTTACAAAGGCATCTCTTAGCCGTATTTTCAAAAATGCCGTAGAGGTCAAAGCATTTCAAAAAGAAAGTCGTCAGCAGAAGTTTGCACAGAAAGGACTTGTTTTGAAAAAAAACCAAACCTGATGGGAAATGTATTTTGTGGCTGGGGCCCTCTGCAAAAAGTATTAAAATAGGAGGAAAACTAACTTGTTGGACTTGTTATGTGACACTTCAAAGATCTAGGCATATCAGCATAGCACTTGTCTAGCTAAAGTGCCGACTGGTTGGCTGGCTGCCAATGCCAATCTGGTGGTGAAAGATATTTAAAAGAGAGAGAGGATGGGAAAGAATGGAGGCAGCAAGAATTTGGGACACTTTATGCTATGGAGAAGAATGAGATGGGGCAGCACAGCTATGATTTGCTAATGGCTGTATTATGTTTTTAAAAAGGCAATACGCTCTTTTGAAAAAGTCAAAGGAGCAGGATGTAAAGATTTATTGGAAAGGAGTGGAGTGACTAATTCTTGAAGAATCAGGCATCTGTCAGATTTCTGTTTGTGAATTGTCCATGACAAATTAATCAAAATAAGGGAAGATTTGGAGAGAAGTTTTTCCTACATATCCAGCTCGAGTTAGGCTCTGCAGGATGAGCTTGGAGCCTGTCCGATGCATGGAAATAGTCACTATGTGGCTACTTGTTTTGTCTTCAGCTGCTAGAGGGAGAAGATAATCTTTTTTTGTGATGTAAAACAAATAGCAATTGGTTTGTTTCTCCTTTTAATTCGGACTGAAAATGTTATTGTTTACAGGGTATAGCAGGTTTATCCATTACTTCCTCTATCAGTTTTATATAATTAGAATAAGTTGTTTAAGTTGCTGATATTTTTCTTATTCTTTGTTAAAAGAGTAATTGAATCTGGGTTTAGTTTTCTCAAGCATGTACCTGTGGTAATGCTCTCCTGCAAACCATGGCTCTGAGATGGTAGAGGTTGCTGCAGGAGTCTATCCTTTATTGCTTTTCCTTGTTTAGCTAGGTAATTAATCTGAGAAGTATATTTTGGAAATGAATTTGTTTTAGCTATTTAAGACACAATGAAGTGAAGTCCTGTTACCTGGTAACAAACATAGAAAATATAGACCAAACATAGTAAAAATGAAGTTATTGTGGCCATTGTCAAGATACATTCTGTTCTCCCTCTTCTTTTCAGATACACACAGAGACATGCATGCACACAGGCAAACACAGAGCCCATCTGCTAGAATAGACTTGCTGGTTTCACAAAGATGAGGTTATCTGAAGGAGTTTTTTTAGTTTTCCTAGAATCGTCTGAGAAGTAGGTGGTAATAGAGGTATAAAATGACATCAGAGTAGACCCTGAAGAGCTTGGGCCATCCCAGACAAGGAAATCAAAGAGAGATGTAATTCAAACAAGGCAAATGGTTTTCCAGAAAATAAGCTCTCTCCTTCTTGTTTGTCCGCTTGTTTCTGGCATTTAAAATGTGCTTGTGGTTTGATTGTCTCTGTGTAGAGTTACTTTACTACAGGTGTGAACAACTTCATGGTGCTGTTGCTGCAACCAGAGGTTTAGGGCCAGGTCCAGCTCCCGGTGAGCTTGCCATTGACTACAGCAAGGGCTGGACCAGGCCCTGGATGAGGCTGTTGAAAACACCAGCTGGAGAAGCCAGTGCTTGTATGTTAATGGCATTCATCTGGAAGCAGAGCAAACAGGGGCTGAAGGTATTTCTTCATCCAACATATGGTATGGGCAGCCATCCTAACCCTCTCCAGCTTTGCCATCCATTCCTGGCACTCCAATACCATGGAAATGAGTGTGGTAAAAATGCCTCCATAAATGTTGTTTGTGCCTTCTATTGTTCGCACAGTGGCTCTCTGATGTTGTGACTTAAAAAAGAGCAAACTGCTTCACACAGCTAAACCAGCAGATTGAAAATCTCTTGTATGCAGTCTGGGCAAAAATGCCCTTTACATATCTTGCTTTGCAGTGCTGTGCAACCAGTCAGAGAAAGGATGATTTCCATCGCTGAAGACAAAAGAAAACTTCTGGAAAATTTTAAGCATATGTAGAGTGTTGTTCATTACTCTTATATTTTCTCAGAGTGAAATTAAGCTTTGATTTTGATTAATTTCTTAGAGAAAATGGAAGTTCTGGCAATTATTTATAAACTATCCAAAGAAGCAAATTTCATTTCGAAACTGAAAAATGAGTAACATGACCTCCTAAACTTGTGTAAGAGTCTTAAGTAGCATCTAATGCACCTGGGAGCTACTTTCTTAGTTTATATTCTTCTGGTAGTCCTTTTGGGGCCAATACTTCTCCAGGTTAATAACATCCTTGGGGAAGTGGGATTTTCATCCCTCACAGATCACTGCCAGTAGTCTTCTTTTCACTTGGCAAACTTCTGCAGCAGGGGAGGGACAAAGAGTGGGAAACTGAACCTGTTCCAGGCAACTCTGTTAAAGATAGAGCCATTCCCCAGTGAGGAGAGGAGGAAGCCCTCCTGCCCTTCTGAGCACATCTGACCTGAGTGGCCAGCTGGACCGGATGGAACTTGAATGTTGCCTTGAGGGAGCAGGTGGGAAATTTTCTTTCATGGTTTTGTTCAGTGTTTGTATTTGGTAGTGGGTCTCTTGTAATGTGCCTTAGACACACAGATGACCAAACAGAAGTTGAAATTATGACCCCATCTCACAGTACCCCTGGGTTTTTGTAGTGGCCCTTTGGCTGGCTTGTATCCAGTCTCATTCTTGTGCTAAGGTTGGTTATTTCTCACTGTGATATTACAGCAGCCTCTTTCAATCTTGATCTTGAATCACAGGTATTACAGTCTTGGCATTCTGCAGAGATCTCAAATGTACCCACACTGCAGGCATTTTTTCTTTGTTCATTAGAAAGCTGATTTTTGTTCAAAACATTCACAGAATTTTAGACTCAGGGTCCTTGCTCTCAAAACCACTCTTATGTTCAAGTACGAGTCTATATTATCAAAGCTCGTTCCCTAAGGGGGCTAACCAACATCTTTCAGCAATGACACAATGAAGGTGTCATCTTGGCCACCAATGGCACAGTTGGCTTCAAAAAAATATAAAAACATATGTTTTCCCAAGTACTTTGAAAATAAGGTGGAGGGGGGAAAAAAAGCACAATAAGAGGTCTCAGAAAGTTACCATTTCTAGTCTTGATAGCCAGTGTGGAATGGAGGCCAGGGGCAAGCCCCTGCTCTGGTTTGATGTGCCAGGACAGTGCAAGCCACTTGGTTTCTCAGGGCCTCAGTTCATGAAGTTATCCACAGATTTGTTCTTTCTTCCTACTGTTAGGGCAATGAAAAGCAGTGCTTATACAGTATGAACTGTAACTTAAGGTAGGAGTTGACTCGCAGAATGGCATAAAATATGTCCATGTTCTATATGCATAAAACCTATGAAACATCTGGATAGTGCATTATCCATGCATATGCTCTTCAAGTCCATACACAGCCAACCGGCTTGCTGACTTCCTGAATTAAACTGCAACCTTCCCAGACAATTGTGTCTGCAGCTGTAAGGTGTTCTCTAGACCACCTAAAACCTGCCAGGTTTTGTAGGAAAACTGCTATCTGCTGAGAAAATATTACCAGCAGCTTCCTGGAAAGAAGCTCTAAGTTTCTCAGAGCAGTGGCTGAATTACAGTTGTAGATAATAAAAAGAATAGAGAAGAAGGAAAGGAAAGACACCAACCAGATGAATTGTGTCTCATTTCTTTCCTCTTCTGTATCTGTGCTTGGAATAAGAAGTGGAAATATAACAGCCATGGTGTTGTAAGACAGGTCTATGTTTTCTCTGGTGAATGATATTTAGGGTCTAGAAAACAGACAGTGAGTAACTGCTCAGAGCAACAGAGGGCTGCTGTGTCCCCTTTTGCATCTTTGGCTGTCATAGACAACCATGCCAAGCAGTTGCGTGGTCTCTGTGTCCAGAGGATCACAGAATCACAGAGTCATTTAAGGTTGGAAAAGACCTCTAAGATCATCGAGTCCAACCTTTGACCAAACACTACCTTGCCAACTAGACCATGGCACCAAGTGCCATGTCCAGTTGTTTCTAACACCTCCAGGGATGATGACTCAACCTGAAACTCCACTGGTGCAGGTTGAGGCTATTTATGCCCTCTCATCCTGTCATTGGCTGCCTGAGAGAAGAGACTGACCCCCCACCTTGCTATAGCCTCCTTTCAAGTAATTGTAGAGAGTGACATGGTCTTACCTGAGCCTTCTCTTCTCCAGGCTCATGAACCTCCGATCCCTCAGCCATTCTTTGCAGGATTAATTCTCCAGACTTTTCACCAGCTGTTTTGCTCTTCTCTGGACTTGGTCCTGCACCTCAGTGTCTTTCTTGTGATGAGGGGCCCAGAACTGGACACAGCATTCAAGGTGCAGCCTCACCAGTGCTGAGTACAGAGGGACAATCACTTCCCTGGTCATACCTCATTCCTGCTGTCCTGCCTTTTATGTTTGGACAAAGTTGCAATTAACTTGTGTCAAACAGCACATAGAGGTACCTTTTCTTCCTGCAGTGGGAGGGATAACAGCAGGGCAGAAGCTCTTTATCCCTATCCCATCCACTGGCTGTGACCTTCGCATTGCTCTTTTTCTGCCTGACACATGCACACACAAATAAACACCCCATGCGCGGGTGACCTGTGGATCTGTTTTTCCCATTGGAATAATCGCAGCTACTCCAACTATAACCACACGTGTGTGCAACTTACTCCTGGCAGATAATTC
The DNA here is from genome assembly GCA_035583135.1 of Lophotriccus pileatus. Classification (NCBI taxonomy): domain Eukaryota; kingdom Metazoa; phylum Chordata; class Aves; order Passeriformes; family Tyrannidae; genus Lophotriccus; species Lophotriccus pileatus. The sequence goes on along the minus strand of JAWWES010000081.1, from coordinate 99,487,673 downwards.
AGTGATTGTAAAGCTATCAAGTTACTAAAAATATCCCCTTCAGCCTGCTCTTTAATTACTGAAGTGTTCCCTATCACGTTACAGGAAGAAAAAGTACATTTGGTAGTAATTGTCTGACGTGATGGAGTCTACACACAGAGCTCTCTGCTCATCATGCAAGTGTGGTAAACTCCCTGAGATATTTTTAAAGGAGACATCTGCAGAGCTTGCCTCCACTGTGAATCAAGGGGCAGGCAGCTGCTGCTGCTGCTTTCACTTTGGTCTCTACTCTCCCAGATCTGGAAGCTAATGTGGTCAGAGAAAGCAGCGGTCTGTGACTCCACACTGATGTATGTCTGGGGAAAAGGGTTTTCTTCTCACCATTATTGTGTGTGAAATGGGAGCAAGCTGCCTGTGATGAATGGAGCTGTTTGGAAGGAAGAGGAAGAGGTGAAGTTCCTACAAATTCCTCAGATCATTTCAAATACGCCTTGTAGATTTTCATTCTTCCATAGTGGGCACAGAGAAACACAAGCAGTTGATAGGAGCTAACACTTCTCTCACATAAAAAAGGGTAAAACATAGCTTGTCTTGCTCTAGCTGCTGTATATTTTTATCATTGTATTTTATGAACATAGTAGCGTGGCTACTGTTTTCTGGAGATGCCACTCTAACCAGGGTCCACACTACTATGGGCTAACACCTCTGAGGAGTACAGGGAAGGGGCAGAGGAGTAGAGATGGTTGGATGCAAAGGGCCCTTTGCAGTGTGCTGCACTACTCTCAGACTCTCTCCTCACTTGAACATCAAGATTGGGAAATCAATAACTTGAGAGAAGTGCAGTTTGATTGCTCACATGCTTTCACAGTTGGCCATTGCCAAACTCTTGTTACTCATCTTGTTACTGTCTGACACAAGTCTGTAGCTGTTTTTGAGCTCCCCAAACTTTATTTTACATGCTTATGCTTGGGTTTGGGCATCTTAATGCTACAGAAGTTTGCTCTGAAGAGCTATGCATTCCTTATTCACTAACAAAATGCCCTAGATATAGGCGCTGGGGATGCTTCATGGTGTGATAAGCTGGATAGCTTGTATCCCAAGAACAAAGAGAAGCACAGTGATCCTCAAATAAAGAATGGCAATTAGCCTACATTTTGCTGACCCAGATGACCCACTGTGTCCTTCCAACCCTATCTTGTCCCTTCCAACCTTTCCCATTCTGTGATTCTGTGATAATGTCAATATTTATCCTTTTATTTGTTTTGTTCCCCCCCCCCCCTCAATTTTTCAGCAAACTTCGACCACCAGGTACATTGTTCTAGGTTTTGTCCAGGTTTATACCGTTCAGAAGTTTTCTCCTGCGGTCAGGGTGAGTTTCACCTCTTGTTTCAACAGAAGTGGGGTAGTTAGTAGAGCTAGTGACAAACCCTTTATAGTTCACTCTGAAAGCAAGTGCAAACAACTAAAAGAAATGTCTTAATAATTTGCATGTTGAAACTTACATTGCATAAATGTGCCATTAATATCATTAATATCTTCCTGGAGATAAGATGCAATGAACTTCTTTGAAGATGAATTGCTCAACTCAACCCTGGCATGACTTCAGTGGAATCTCACCCACTTCTGACAGTGATTGATTTCGTCTGGAGCACTTTCCTCTGGGAGTCCAAGATGTCTATCTTTTCAAGTCCACACAATCTAACATCAGAGAACTCAGAAGCAGGACTCTCAAGTTCCAGTACTAGCTCAGCCAGGAACTAGCATTATGCTGGTTATCTCATTTAATTTCTGTGGGCTTAATCATAAATCTCCCAAGCATACTTATTTCTTGCAAAACTTATCAGAATCTCACTTTGAAAGGTGTACTGATGAAAAATTTAAATATCCACAAATTAAATGCTTCTAAAATAATTTGCAAGGAGGGAAGGAGATTCATTCCCACAAAAAGGAAAGGAGGGAATGTTCCCTGAGGCTGTTGTATAAATTTTTTATCATGTCTAATATGGTGGAATAGCAAAGAAATATTCTTGGGATATTTGTTTGCAAGAGAAAGGAGGTCCTGTCATCAGCTTTCTCTGTTGTTGTATTGGTGTTTGTCTGTATATACAAAAGTTAAAAGCATTACTTCTGTTGCAGGAGAAGTGGCAGTCGGTCAGGCTTGAGCATGAGTTGTGATAGGCTGCATTTAAAATTTGTCACATTTGACGTGGAATGAAAAATTCTCAGTACAAATGTTAGTTTTAGAAAACAATGCCAAAGTTTCAATCCTTTATGTTAAGTGAACAACCTTATTTCTTTAATCCACTTTTATGCCTCCCTGATGTTGGTTCAGATCTGTTTGGGGTCTGAAATGGCTCAATTAAGGGTCCAATTCTTAAGTTTTAATGTTTTGGAGGCTTTACATCTTGCCTCCAAGAAGTTGTGAGTGTTGGGGGCACATTGCCAATTCAAGGAAATTTGCCTGTATTGCAGCAGTGTAACACAGAATTTAAGAGTGGAGTCTTCCGCTTTCGTATCTCCACTCTCTTTTCACACCTTGTCTTTATGTTATAAGCCCTTGGGGTCCTTTTTCTTTCTCTGATGATAACACCAATGGGCCCCTGGTCTAACCTGACCTCTTGTTTAACAGAAGAGCTTTAATTTATACTGCAGTCACTTGTTGCTGAAGTTGAAGAAACCATGATTTATCTAAACAGCCTTAAACACTTGGACAGAGCAAAGACAATTCAAAACATTCATAGGCAAAATCATATTTTATTATAATGATATAAGGAAGTAGCACCTCAGAGATTTGGAGACAGTTAACACTTAGAGAGATGCACTAATAAGAAAAATCTTATAAGCTATTTGTAAAGATCTATTTATTTGCTGGTGAAGGACACTAAATAAATTGCTGCAGCTGAAGACATGTTAAGTAGAATGGGGTACACTTTATCATAGCAAGTACATCATATTCTCCTGTTACTATTTCTCTTCTGCACATGAATATTAGTGTTAAGATACTTAAAGTATGTCCTAAATATATATCTATTCTGGTATGTGTTGAGATATATATGTATGTGTGTGTATATGTATACACAAATACATATTTATATATATATATGTATCTATGCCAGATCCTTTTATGTCTGAACTGTAGGTTGTGTCACAAGATTAAACAGCTTGGTTTTGTAAAACTAAAATAAAACATCTGTTTGGAAAGGCCCTGGCATTGTAAGAAATTTTTGCAGGCTGTATCTGCGTTCAGTGATCATTAACCCACGTAAGTTTTTATAAGTATTTCAACTCAAATAATCTCATTATGAACATTCAGAATCTGCAGCTAAAGGATCTGTTGAACTGAAGCAAAGGTTTCTCCTGAACTGCAGTTGTAAAGTTTGTGTAACATTCTCTATGGTAATCTGTTGTTTCCAGTGGCTCATAATTTTATGAGCTATCTTAGCTGTCTCCCTTCTTTAAGGTGAAATACATTTTTAAACACTTCAGCAAGAAATTATTAGTTTTTCACCATTTCTGTTAAGTGCAAGAGAAAAATTTCACCTTACTTATCAGAAAATGCTGCCTGTGAACCTAGTAAAAGGTCCTGGGGCTAGAACAGGGGATCATAGTCCTTCTCTTACAAGGAAACCAAGTATCTTTAAGAAATATTTATTGAACACACAGAAAAATGTGACATCTATTTAAAGAATAAAAATTAGTGAGCATTTAAAAAATAATCTACATTATTTATCCCAGGTCTTACATTCAGGTCTTGGTAGCCAGCTCTCTGGAGATGCTCAGCACTTTTGTGTGTACAAGACATCCTTGCTTCTCAGACTGAAATGATTCCAGATTCTCTTCAGTTCTGTTTCCTAGTGAGCAGAGGATATATTTACCCATCTGGAACAATCCCTTTATGATCTACTAGGGAAAAACACTTTGTAATTGCCATTCTTTCTTACTGCTGTTGATAGAAAGTGGCTGCCTCATGTACTGCTCACAGCAGCACTGGAATACACAGCGGGTGGAGGTCTGCTTCTCCTCTGGAAATCAGATTTCTTCATGTTACACCATAATTTCTCAGTCCTTTCTGTATTCCCCTCAGATAAGATAGCTCAGATTTGAATGCTTGTTCTGAGAGCAGGGCATGAATAGGGAAAACTGTTGTCTTTTTATCAAAGTACCACAATCTGTGTCAGAGCAGAGAAATGTGGGCTGTAAAAAAGGAAGGTTTTTTTTTACTTTATCTGCCTGAGTAGAAAGGAAAGCAGAAAAATAGCAAATGGCAGTTGTGAAAAACTTCACAGTTTTCCAGCCATAACTGTCCTTTAGTAAAATGCACAAACTGGGAAGCATGAGGGATCTAGTTCTGTGAGCATTCCAGAGTGGAGCAGGTTGGATGTCGAAAGCAGTGTGCCATTTGCCTTTTGCCAATAAGCTCAGCGAGGCAGAGGGACTGTTGCAGCCATTCCCACTTTGTCCATCTCCTTTTGCATGATTTGTTGCGTCCTCCTTGGGGCCTTGGAAAGTTCATAATTTATAAGCTGCTCTGAGCTCTTAGTGAAGCTTCTGGGATTCTAGGAGTAAGGCTATTTAGTCTTCCACACAACATTGTGGATGCAATTATGCTGTACCAAGTCCTGGACCTTTTAGATGTACAGATATAGAGGAAACAAACACGAATAGAAGCTTTTAGAAGAGCAGAGACATAAATGTATACCATATTGGTCTACACATGCAGGTGGGGGTCCTTGAACATCATTATCAATCCAGATTAACTGCACTAGGCTTCCAATGCTTGCCCTCCTATCCCTACTCTCATGTTCCCTCAACCACACAGACTAAACAATCAAAGTACAGAACTGCTGTTTTTCAGTTTTAGGCCCCCTTCTTTCCCATATGCTTTGTGTTTTGGTTAGGCAACTGGCTAAGACTTTAGAGGCTGGTTATTAGTATCCATGTGGATGTAATTTAACTGTCTTTTATTCCAGTCATGCTTTTATTGGAAGTTTAAAAAGATAGCGGTACAATAGTAAAAAGAAACAAAGAAAAAAAATTTAACATGTGATTCCTTTCAGAAAGGACACATTATTCTGTGAAATGGTGGACCACTGTGCAAAATTAATCAGGCTATTAAAGAAAAAGAACTAAAAAAGAGAAACAATCAACAGTAACAAGTATCAATGTCCAACAAATACTAATCTACAGGCTAGACACCACAGACAAAGTTTAAGCTCCATTCTTGCATGTGCTTGTATTCCTGAATAATCTTATATTTATGGGAATCATCTATGAGATGAGGTACACCATATATTTTCATGCATGCACTCTATAGCTCAGGGGGCTAAATTAGTTTTGAGTGAGGTCTGTTGACTGTATTTCTTAAGTGTATTGGATCCAACAGTATGGCACATGTGCTTTTTATGCGGAATGAAGCAAGATCCCATATCCACATAGTTTATTTCTGATGAAATATCATCTTATACATTTGTAAACATTGCTATTCCCTCCTGGAAGCTCCTAACATTGTGCGTAATTTCATCAATTTCTTGCATAACCATTTCTGACATCGCACGTACTTGGGCACGCAGCACATGCACACGTAGCCTTTAGTGAGGCCAGCATCAGCTGTGCTCTCATGGAGTTTTGGGTCTGCTTTTACTTGCAGGGATTTTGGGCTATGGAGTGACCAGTATGCTACGTGGAGGCGGAAGGGGCAGAGTCGTGCCTCTTGGTGGAGACAGACAGTCCTATCAGGGTACCCTCCTGAGGAGCCCTGTGGGTCTGCCTGTCCCTCCTGTGTGGCTGCTGGCATCTCTGGGGCCAGGAACAACCTGCCCTCATGGTGGGGGCTGGGAAGTTCAGTTCAGCCTTCCTGAAGGGGGTGTCTTTAGTTTAAAAAACAGGTCTTGGGAGAACTGAGCTGGATTTTCTGTTTTTGGATGCTTGTTCCCATCTGAGAGAGCAGTTGCTGCTTCTGGCTGGCACAAACTGCTCTCTGGTCACCTGGGGATCCCAGCCAGGGAACTGATCTGCCCAAAACATAAGCACTCCTCGGCCCAGCCATTTTTTAGCAAGAGAACATCATGCCTATGCCAGTGGAGTGTTAGGAAGGACTGGCCTAGGGTTAGGTGGTATCCCAAGGGACATACTCTGTGGGAAGAAATATGAGGGATGTAGAGCACCAAGAGCCCAGGTCTGTGGGGAGTTCCAGGTGAAAAAGAGTTACAATTAAGGCCAGGGGGGTTTGTTGGCTGTTTGTGCTCTAGGGTGCTGTATGTATGATGGGTGAAGTGAGACAGATTTAGGTTCAGTACTTTGCCTATTTAAATGGAAAAAGTATGCATCATGAAATTTGCACTTTAAACAATTTTTGGTTGACATCTTCGTTGTCTCATCAGTTTTCCAGAGTTGAGTGTAGAAAGGTAAAAGTACTGATTGTATTTTTTATCGCTTTTTATGAGCTTTTTCTTTTCTGTGCAAAGAAAAACTTAAACCAACATAACAGAGATAGGATTGTGAATTTTCTCGTGCTTTTGAAGTGGCAAATGCCAAAGCTTATAAAAAACAATAAAAAAAAGAAATCTGTTGGAGTTGGTTAAAAGACACAAACATCAAAACTCTATGTTTACAAAAATCACATTTTTTGATAGAAGGAAACCCTTTTTAATTGAAAAAATGCCTGCCATCCCGCTGACTGAATTATACAATGGTTTGGTGACAGTTACAGAATGAAATCCATAAAATCTAGTTCTTCATGTCAAGCAGGCCACGTTATCCCATGTTTTTCCAAGCAGAGCTAATTTTCAGTGCAGGATGTCTCACTAGCATGAAAGGCCTATTTTGAGAGCCTTCTGAAAAGTAGACATTTGGAATAAGTCCAGGATAAGTGTTACTGACCCTTTTTAGGCTGAATATTTATTAAGTAAGCCCAGAGGATTTTTAGCTTGACCCTGTCAAATTTAGCAACAAGGATTGTTGTTGGATGTTCTGTTGTTGCTGCAGTGGTGGTTTTGCTTTCAGTGTGTATAAATTTAAAAGTGTCTTTTTTGAACATATGGCAGAATGTTTGCATGTAAGTAAATGAGACAAAAAGTTCACAAGCCCTGAATTTTTAATTACAGTTAGACGAGCTTGAAAATAATGTGGTTTATTTTGACAATCAAATATATTTACCCATTTCCTCCATAACTTCTGAAGTTTTCCCTGCAAGATTTTTTTTTTTTTTAATTCCTTTTCTTTACCCTGGAGGACAAGATAATATAATGCAGCTCTTGAGATATCATACAAGCATTTATAGTGTACATCAGTAAAGCAGGATTATTTTCTGTTTGTGGTTTTGTTTTTGTTTTTGTTTTTTTTTTTTTAATTTTGAGCTATTTCTCATTAGCTTTAAATTTACAGATCAGGTTCAGAAAAACCAATCCCTTGGTCATTCTGCTCTGACACATCCTGCTGATTAAGTGCCCAAAGCATGAGGAATCAGGTGTTCTGTGCATTAATTTATTAATTTTTTTCCCCACCTTCTGTACTTTGCAATGTAAATACCAAAGTCGTTGTGCCATCCAGCTTGTGCAGTTCCCCTTGACTTCAGTATGGGTGTGGTTCCTTATCAATGGCTGGAATATTCCTCAGATGACTCCACAGAAGATTTGTCCACAGAAAGGTCCTCTTCTGTGGTAAAGATGAAGGACAGAAATTTTGGAAATAGGGTGCCTAAAGGAAGATTTTGTTCTCAAAGGAGGAGGGTTGGCAGGTAACTCAGATATGAGATAGTTTAGATGCTAGCAAAAATCTGTCATTTTAAGTACTTTTCAGCATCAGAGATTGAAAATAGGAATGTAGGAATGGTAAACCAGACACCCATCTAAGCTAGCGTCCTCTCTCTGATGTTGGTGAGCCATAGATGGCAACATGAAACAAGAACAGGGCTTACAGCTTAGTGAGCAGTACTTGCCTACTGTGCTCTCTTGCCAGCCAGTGATTTGGGGTACAACATCCCCTGAGCTGGAAGTTGCACCTGTAAAATGCCACAGTCCCCTGCAAACATTTGTTTCATGAATTTGTCTGGTTGCCTTTTGAAGCTGCTGGTATCCACAGCATCCTGAGGCAAAGTGCTCCAGAGCTTAATAACACATCGAGTAAAGAGCCCCTGCCTTTCCCTTGTTTTCCACCTGTTACCTTCTCTGCTCACCCTGTGTCCCAGTTCCTGCCCTGAGGGGACAGTGGTCCCATTGTGCCCGGTTTGCTCACCCTGTGACACACGTGAGTGATTTATGGACCTCTGTTGTACCCCTACTCGGTCATTTCATCTCCAGTCTATTCTGTTTAGTGATTCCTGGTGGGGAAACTGTTCCATACCTTTGATCATCCTTGTGACCTTTTCCTGAACCTTCCCCAGTTCAAATATATCCTTTCTGGGGTCAGAGGAACAAAACTGCATGGGCTATTCAAGGTGCAGAAATGAAGCAGTGGCATACTAATAGCTACAACAATTTTTTTTTGGCTTTTCTTTAAAAATCCCACTGTTTTATTTTTCTTACTGATGGATTCCTGATCCAAAACCTATATCTATGTGAAAATATCCACATAAAGAATTGCACTCTAGAGGGGTAATTGTCTTAGAAGTCATCAATTTGTATCAGTCTGGAGAGCTAGACTAGACCAGCCTAGCTGAACAGTAGCAATAAAAAAATAATAAAAAGAGTTTCTTTCAAGAAAAACAGGACAGAGAAACAGAATTTTTTTTTTTTTTTTTTTTTTTTTTTTTTTTTTTAAATCCAGAATGAAAAGAAACATTTCTAGGGCAATTCACCAAAATTTTTTTTTCACATTTTTGTTTCAAAAGGTCTTGCTTGAAAGTTTTCTTTGTTTGTCTTCTTTACATTTTAAAGAAATATTATAGTGTTTTAGAGAGCATTCAGGAAGTTTCAGGACAGGAACCTTACATTCAGACTTTGCAAAAGTCTTTGAACTAATGAAATAAAATTAAACTGGAAGATCATAATGTATGTTTGCAGTGGGAAATTGCGCTGGACAAATCCTTGGACTTCTTTATGTTAATAAAGTGTTCAGTGGATAAAGAAAAATGAGATAATAAAATTTATTTAGACTTTGAAAGACCTTTGACAGCAGCTATTAAAAAATTAAGGTATCACTGGCTAAAAGTCAAAGAGCTGTTATTACTGAAAAAGTGGGAAGGAATCAATTTCCATCCATGATCAGTTTTTATTATTACAAAATTCTAAGAGCAGGGTCTGACAAGTTTTTGTACTAGGGCCAATGTTTCGTGTATACAGTAATAACTTGGAAAGGATGGTGAGCCCAGAGGCAGTAAGTAAGCAGATGGCCCCCAAATAATTTAGGCTAGTCAAGATGAAAGAAGTAGATAGGAAGACAAAAACTGGGAAAAAAATTGGTGAAGCTTCAGAAATCTACTCATAACAAAGGAAGTATGGCTAAATGTAATTTAGAAATGCAGTATTAGTTATAAAATCAAGGGATAAATACTGTGCAAATGTACAGAAGTGTTCTGTACACTGTAGACAGTCCTATGCTACAGGAACTCAAGAGAAACAGTGAAAAATACCTGCTTAGCATGTAGCTGCTAAGCTGCTACAAGTAGCATATGCATTAGGGAAACTCCTACCCACACAAGAAATAAAAACTATTCAGGTAGTCAAATCACTTCTTTTAAACTGAAGAAGTCCCTGAACCACATAAGTTTGAAAGACAAAACATTTATAAAGAACATAATTTTGAAAATGTTGCTTCCCTTTGCATAATTATAGTCGTGGTAACAGCTAAAAAAGTGTTCTGACTGGCAAAAACCCCGACTTTGACTAAACTAGTTTAATTATCATTGCAAGTTGTTTGAAGATTATAAAGATAACTATCTTTTGGTATACCGAGACTGCTCGTAAGTTTGAAAAAGTTCTCACATCACGGACTTAATTTACTTAAGACTTGTGAAATTGTTTCTGTTTTGTGACTGACCTGTGTAGCAATATAATCCCACTGATAGTCAAGTTAGGGGATAAAACCCAATCAAAATTTGTTTTTCCTCAATGTGCAACCTTGTGCATGTCTCCCTTCTACAAACATTTGAACTAGTAAACCCCAATATCATAAATATCCAGAAAAAGCAAATATAAAAGAGCAGAAAACAGCTGTGAAATATTTGTTTACAGAGTTGATCAAATATTTGCAGACTTCCCCCCGCCCCCCAGTATTCACTTTCCTGTGTAGGCACAGAGGTAGCTTTACTTCTTTATGTAGGCAATACTTTTCACCTAGAGAATTCCAATCCCTTTTACAAACAACAAGCAACACAGAAACTTCAATTACATTGCTGTCAGCTTGCTCTTGCCTGTGGTGTGAGATAGGCAAGGCATACCAATTAGATGCAACCTCCCTTAGTTTTGATAGCATGCCAATATTGTAGCAAAGAGGCAAAATAAATGGTAGAAATGGAATTTGACCAGCAGACTTGAATCAACAGTCTCATTGCAATGAAGAACATCCCAGATCTTTTCGTGGCTGCAAACGGCAAGCAGCAGCACCTCAACAAGACCCTCTGAATGAGTCACTGGGCCAGGGAGGGGTTGGAGCACTCAGAGCAGAAGTTCGTCAGAAGTTCTGCAGTGTCGTACAGATTCCTTCCGGCTTTCCTTTAATGTCTAAGAAAGTATGTAAGGCATCAGAGGCCAGTCACTGTGGATCATGCATGGGGCACTCAGTGTGTCTTTTTTCTTTTTCTTTCTTCTGTTCAGGTAGATTTGCTGCAGCTTGAATCAAATGGATTCCATTTGTCAGTTTTCAGGGTTTATGCAGTATCTTGCTTTACATCTTGATTGACTTTTTACTCTGTGCTTTTTGCTCTGCAGCTGCTCACAATTCTTTTCTGTAAGTTGTCACAGATGCAGACTTTGACTCACATGCTTGCAAAGTGAATCAGTGGCAACATCTGTTCCCCCAGAGGGATGGGTGCACCAGCATTGAACCACACACAGCGCCAGTGCCTATGAAAGCTGGTATTTCCTGGCTTGCATTCTGGCACGCATGTTCACTAAGGAGAGGGGGGGAAAAAAATCAATCCATGCTTCTTGCTTTTGTACATAGGTGGGAAGGTCTCCCCTGTATTCAGAAAGATGGGGTCAGAGAGAGGGAGTCATGTGGCATTACTACAAACAAGCATCTGAAATTTTCAATTGAATCCAAGGTTCCCTATATGGTTATTGCAGTCAGACATGGCATTTTTAATGTGTGGTGGATGTTTCAACAACCTGTAAGAAAATATTTGTTATTAAAACAAAAACATTTTGTAGGATACATTTCTGCCTCTGTTGCTTTAGTGGACCTGTGTGAGTGTACCTGAAGCTGACCTGTGTGGACACTATGTGCAGAACTGAATGTGGATCCTTGTGGGGTTCTCCCAATCTGCAGTGACATCTGCAGTCTGACAGATGAAACATAGTGGGATTTTGGGCAGTTCAGGAGATACCAAGAAGAGGAGATCATGTGTGAGGCTGATTAAGCATCAATTTCAGTCCTAAATCATGACCTGTAGTTCTTCTGTGATTAGCTGCATACTCTCCCTTAAAGACCATCTCTGAGAAACTCTCAAAATTAAATGGTAAAATGGGAGAAAGCCAGAGATGAGTGTTCACACAGTCAAGAGCTGAGGAACTGTTTTACGAGGAAGGATTAAAATGAAGGGAGGTTTACCAGAATGGCTTAGTTTCCCCTTCCCTCTGTTAGTAACACAAGAAATACTGCAAATTGTGAGTGAAGAGATTGTGAAAGAGTCGTGGCAAGGTGTGGTTTCACACCCTCTTTGTGGCTGCCCTCCTACATGGAGCTCACAGTGTTCAGGGGAAATGTCCTTTAATCCTGAGAAATCACAGGCTAGGCGAGCACGTTGAAACATCTTGGCCTACTTGTATTTTGAGGCTTTAAACTCCTTATTTCTATAGTTTCAAGGACAGGGATGCACAATGGCAAGAAGATCATTCTCCAACACAAAATCTTGGGTGGAAATATCTTAATTCATGGTGTGATGAAATACAGGGCAGGCAGCCTGAGATCTCCATGGTTTTCTGGCAGGATCTGTGCTGATGAAATCACGAGGGAGTTACCTCTTTACCAGACCCTTAGGACAGTGGTTTACAAACAAGAGATCATGGTACTTAAGAGGTGGCTTGATAGGAAGTTGATTGCAGGAGTAGGGCTTGCAATCAGAAGTGGGGTCATGAGCCTGGAAGTGCACTGGGAAGTGAGGTCATGAAAAAACTGGAAAAAAATGGTGGAAAAAGGTGGGAAGCTGTCCAAAGTTCTGTGTTTGGTCCACCGTCACCCTTGGCCTCTCTTACACATTCCCATCACTGGAGTCCCTGACTCTTCTACTGAGGATTAACAAACCTCTTCCTGATGCATGAGAATATTCACTTGAAACTCATTTCTTTGGTATAGTTCAAAACACTTGCCAGCAGGCTAACAACCATCTCTTTTGTCAGTGTGAGGAAAAACCTGGGAACTTTGTGATCAAGGACTATTTCTCATTTTCATGAAAGCAACAGGAAAGGTTTGAGCCACAGGGGAGACATTTAGAGTCAAAGAATAGAACTTGCCTCAGCAAAGCTATAATGCATATACACATATCAACCAGGAGAACTTAGAAATCACAGTCTTGTAGCACCAGACCAGATTCTCTCTGAGAATGATCATGCATAAGAAATGAGACCTAATAGCTATTTGTAATTAAAAAAAGGCTATTTGTTTATATGTGCTGTTCTCATGAATCCTGTTTTTTCACAGTCTAAATAAAAATAAAGTAATCTTTCACATTTTCCTCTGTTTTCCTATATGTTAATAGAGAAATTAAGGTAAAACATCTAAAAAGGCGGTGAGATGCTTAGTTAATAGTAAAGCACTGGAGAGGGAGATGATGGATTGTTCTATGCAAGCAAGAGAATAATTTTATATGCTGTTCAGTCCTTTGGCTGGGCAGTATTTGTGGCCATGTAGTTTATGTTTTATTAGGAACATTTTCCTGAATGTGCAATAAGATCCTTACCTGTACCTGTTAACAATGTCCTCTTACAATGGGGCCTTAGAGGGGGTTTCAGGATCTTCAGGAGAAGCAAGCGAGGTGCAGGTTTTTCTTAGATCTGCATTTAACATAAAAGCAAAGTTTCTCTCCATATCTCTGAAAGTTTAAATGGCACCTCTTAAGCAAGAAACAATAGAAGCATCTCAGAGTTTGCTCGTCTTGAATAATTATTTTAATTGAAATGTTAGACTGTGTTCTAATTCCTACACCAAAATGTCTTGCAGGCACAGTGAAGTATTATTTGCGGAATGCAGCACCAGCCAAGTCTCAACACACACAATGCAAAGAACTGGCGTAGGCTCACCTGGTTTGCATGCAGGGGAGTGTTGAAGTGTTAGAGTTTGGCTGGTTTTTCTTTTTAATTCTTTTCATTAATGTTACTGAGTAGCAGATACAAGTTGTTCATTACCTGCTTGCTTTCCACATTTCTCAAGTCAGCATGACTGTAACTGTCAGTGGGACTTACCTTCTTGCAAATTCTCATCTCCTCTTTAAAAAAAATAAATGAAGATTTCGATTGGTTTAAAATAAATCTAGACTTTTTTCCGTTTTTTTCCTCCCCAAGGAAGGATGAAAACTCAAAATTACATTCTGTTGAATGAAACATTCTGTTCATCACAAAATGAAACATTTAGTTTCCCAAACATTTGCAAGAAAAGCAAAGGAAATGAAGGGATTCACAAAACTGGAAAATGAGGAGGAGGATTTGGTCACTTTTAACTTATTCCAGAGAACTCTTCTGTTTTGTCACTTTTCTACTTTGTATAAATATTTATTGGAACAGAGAAATGAGCGCAGAGGACCGTTCCGACTTGCAGGCTACCTACGCCTCCTCTTGTATCTATTTCCCTCGAAGATTTAAAAAAAATATTTTAAAAAAGTAGACCAGGAGGCAGCACCTTCCCCCCCATCCCTGTTCTGAAGCACAGCAGAGGTAAAGATGAAGAATGAGTTCACAAGCACCTTCTTTGCGTGGTGTAGCCTTTAACTACTTCTAACATGTACAGCTCACTTTTCCTGTGCTACCAAGCCCCTGGAGCAGAAAGCAGTGAATTTTAAGCCAGATCTCTGTCTCAAACATCCAAACTGTCAGGTTTTAGTGGGGCTCCCTCAGTTGCTTCTGTTGAAGCTCTTCTACTCAGTAAAAGATTTTTAGGAACTGAGACAACTAGAGAGCAAGTAAATGTGGCTCCCTAACCCCAGTGGGTAGGATGCTCAGCTGAAAGGTGAGAAACCTGCAGTTCAGTTGGTTTTTAAGTTAGTGAATGGCCAGTGAAACTAGATAGCAGGACAGACTGAGAGAGATGTCCTGCCCTGAATGTGAAAAGAGTTGATATCATGGGTGAACTTTTGGCAGGTGAGGGAGGATCATTGGTTAAATCTCCTCTGCCAGAGGAAAGGAAACTGTGTTTTTCACATCCAGCTGTGTTTTCCCGCTGCTACAACAGCAGTTAAAAGTATACCACAACTAATGCTCTCCTGAGTCTGGCTTTCTTAACTTTTCTTCAAGCCAAAATGATTTGGAGAAATTGACCAGCCTTCCCTTTGCTACATATATTACATGGCAGATATTACACCACATAAAAAACCTTCTTGAACGTGTGTGAATTTACAGTACAAGTCCAGAGTAAACAGTGGGCTGAATGAACCCTTAAAGGTGAAATTCAGCTTTTCTTTCAGAAAGCTCTAGAAATCAAGAAAATAGATGGCATTTCACTCAACATAAATAGAGTGGTCTGTAGGCAGCAAAGGAATTAGAATTGTAGATTTTATGGGGTTGATACCATATCTTCTAGATATAGTTTTGTAGTTGGTCTAAGCCCTTGACCAAATAATCTTTACTGAAGTTGGTTTCAGTGTTTGGGTGTCTATGGAGAGAATATTAAGGAAGAACAAGAGGAAATAGTCACTTCAAACTACTTTGCTTACGAGGATGAGCTGAGATGGGCCTTGCTTAGGCTTGAATAGATTTTCCAGAATTGTACTTTTCTGTCGTGGTGTATTCACAAACAGGGAAGCTTCCTGTGTTTTCCTGACACAGACAGGGAAAAAGGCTGAGACCAAGCCAATTGCTCTGCATGGAATTAAGTTACTCATCCTTTAGACTGTGGAAGATTGCAATCTATTTCCAACTCAGTTTTAAGAGTTCATCCTTGAGAAGAACTCTTATTGCATTTCTGTAGAAAATGGTATCTGTATATGTGGCTTTGTATATGCAGAAGAACAACTTTTGCTGGCAACCTCAACTTATGCTCAGAAAGTCCATTTAAGCTGAGCAAGCTGCATTAATAGCCGCTAAGTTCTAACATTCATAGCTTGAAGGTAAGCAAAAGGAGAGAGTGAAAACCAAGATTTTTCATTTGAAACTTTTTATTAGAGCTAGAAAATGAAAAGTAATTTTGAAAAGGTAAGAAAGCTTCATTTTGTCTATAAATGCCAGAAAATCTAGACAAAAGTTAAAAGGGAGAAGCAAACTCTGACCCAAATGTTCCTTACAAGGTCTCCACTGAATTTTCACTTGGGTAGCTGAATTGAGGACACTGAAGTAAACTGTTCCTACACTAGTGACCCTATTGTTCGTATTTGTACTGTCCTGTTTTGCAAGGACTCAGCATCAGGAATTCCCTGTGGCATTAAAATACAAAATTTCCATATATTTCAGAAAAGATAAACAAGAAAATGGTCTTCTCCACATTTCAACCACCATGGCTGAGTAACTAGATACACATAGTTTACTTTATGTTTTATATAGCTTACATATTTACAAAATATTAATGTACAGGCCCAAAGTCACATACTCATATGTAATTACATTATAAAACCAAAATAATTTGAGATTGATCAAAACATTTCATTTGACTTTGTAAGGTTTAAAACTCTTATTCAAAACTCTTTAGTTGGACAACCTTAAAGCAAAAAATTCCATTTTAAAACAAGAAAGGGAAAGAATACTGAAAATATAAAATGAAACACTTTGGCCTGTCGTTCATCTTTCTAAGATCTCGCTGCCCAAACTATTAATTAAATTTCACCTATCTTTCCCCTGCCCCCCTGCAAGAAGTGATTTTCAGCATGTAAAATACTCTATTCTATGACTACTGCTGAATTCGAACAGCCGGCCTCATAAATTTCCAAAAGTGCGGTGAGCAATGTTAATCTAGCTGCTGGTAAGGCCATGCTATCCTGCCTTCAGTGACCTGCCTCCCACAGGTCTTTCTTTTCTGCCTCCTGATGGCCAGCCACACTGGTGCCGCTGGATCTGCTGAACTTCAAGATTTAGGTCTGTGGGCTTGCAGAGGAAATTGGATTATTTTTTGCACATTTGTATGCTTGTTTCATTTTCTGCTGTCAAAAACATTTTTTTTACCTGAGAAAGAAGGAGTTAATAAAAATAGGCTTTCTGCTCTTGAAATGTCAGCCACAGCTTCTCATCACCCCATGAAAAGCCCTCTTGTTTCCTTGCTCAGCTCCTCCTGAACTTCAAACAGTCCTATAATCCCTTTGACCTTAGAAGGTCAAAGATATATAAAAAGTATCATTCTTTGTGTAAAAGCACATTAATCATTCTTACCTAGCTCTTCATTCTCTTTTGAGGGCCCTGTGATATGTTAATTCAAGAACCACCTTCTAGCATTAACACATACAATTTCAACTCTTAAGCAGGTAAAAGAGGAGGAATCCTTTCTGTCCCTTCTTTTGCTGACTCCCTGAGTACAGGCATCTAATTTATTTTCATGATTAATTTAATTGCATAATTTAAAACATAAATATTCACTCAAAATGCACATACATATGTCCAGTTGTACTATAAATATTGTTTAATTAAAATAATTAATGGAAGCAGATTTTTAAGTGTGGTGCTCTCCATTGCTATGGCATTGGCAGGACTTGAAAGTCTTAGGACTAAATTCTAATGTCAATGCAAATCTGGAGTTTAATTTAGGTCAATGAAAAAGAAAACCTCTGGACTTCCAGCTGAAGACAGAATTTGTTTTCCTTGAAGGCCTGTATCCTGCAGTGGAGGGGGAGAGGGAAAATGAAGCAACTTCAGACAAACTTAATTAGCTGTGTGGAGCCTGTCAAAGGTCAGGGCAAGATCACTGCGGGAAATGCAAGTGCAAGACTGAAACAACACTGGCAGTGGGAGTGTGAGGGCAAAGACAGCAGAAATGAGCCTTTCATCCAGGCATGGCTCCATGCTGGAGAGCCACCAGTGGGTGAGGTGTCAGGGAAGAGCCCCTGCCTCCTTAGGTCCTGCCTCTGACAAGCAGCTCGATGTGTACTGATGCCCACGGGCAGTAACTGTCACATAACAAAATCACACAACACTCCTGTCATCATGCACATGCTTGGTGTGTCTCTGCATCAGGCCCAAAATTCAGAGCAGGTGATAGTGGAGCGGGCTGCACTGAGGAACCCTGGAGTTGTTTTGAGCCTGACTCTGCTTTCTCAGCTACCCATGCTTGATCTTCTTGGTAGAGTAGCTTTTTTGAATTAAATATCTGAACGCCAGTTCCATGAGCCACTGGTGTTTGCACATTTGGAGCAACTCTGCACGAGATGCTTGGAAAGGGAGTGCACAGAAGCCTTTCTGAATGGTGTGGTTTGAAGGAAAACCGCCGGCTGCAGAACTACATCAGTGTCACAGCCGGGGAAAACCTCTCGAAGTGATACATGCTACCTTTTGTTTTGATTTTTTTTTCCCCGGATAAAAGGAATTTTGTTCATCTAGTGTTTAGTGCCTTGCACTAGAAGAATATAAGTAGCAACTGATTGGTGTGTCAATGTGCCGGGGGTGATGATGACGATGATGTTCAGATCTGTCCACCTTTTTCTTGAACCTCCTCTTTTGGGACTAGAAACAAGTCCTGGGGACATACAGGAACACAGCAATGTCCTGAAATCTGGGTACCTGACATGGCTGTTCTCAGCTTCCTTCAGCCTTCCTGGTGTAATTCCAAACTTGGCATAAAGTACTCACTAATCGCCTTAAACCTTTGGAAAAGGACAATGAGATGAAGAGAGAAGACCCACTCAAAATAAATGAAAAAAAAAAGGAAAAGTTTCCATTTTGAGTGTGCTCTGCTTCTCCAGACACAGAAGCAAAACGCCTCTCGCTGATGGTGACTTCTGCTGGCTACAGAAAGGCTGCTCTGAGAGTTGTACAGTTCCCTGGTATTTTTACCTTTCCTTCTCTCTTTCCCTCGCCAGGAAGCAAAGGGAGCTGCAGCAGCTCTGACCTTTTACTAGCAAATTCTGTAAGATAAAAATGAACTAAAGTTATGGAGTTATGCTGGGAAGGCAAGGGTGCACTACAGACAAAATGTTATCTCTGCTGACAGCATGAACTGACTAGCCTGGGCTGCTCATGCCATGGGAAAGCATGTTGTAAGTCAGAGGACTAGATGGAGAGTAGGAGGAAATATATATACCAAAAGAGAGTTTCATGAGTGTAAAATTCTCCTGCTTCTTAACATGAGATCGTGCCATCAAATCTATCTCAGACCATTTGCCCTCAACCCTGTCACTTGTCTTCCCAGTCCCTTGGCACCTCTCAGCCTTGCAGCAAGGCCGCTTTCCTTGAGATGTTAGTGATGGTTTGCCTACACTCAGACCCAAGGCTCCCTTTCCTCATGAGTTTCTGTTAGTCCTTTCTTCCCCATAGTGTGGTGAGGCCCAACCTCCTTCCTGCTGCAACTGTCTCTTCTCTTTTCCCAGTGTCAAAACTCAAAAGCCCCACCACTGTCATCCACCAGGACAAATAATCACAAGGGATTCTTTCACTGAATCCTTGCAAGGGTGCAGCACTATGCCCCTGGGCTGTCTCTATGTTTTCTTTGTTTTTATTTTCTTCTTCTATTATCTTTCAACTTCACTTTCTGAAGCTTAAGCTACTTTTGTCCTGAAAGAGTTCAGGCAACCTCTTTACTCTCCAGGGATGTGATGAATTTTAACCACCTACATTCAACTTGGCTTTTTTCTACTCCCCTGCAATGCACTATTTTGGCCACTGAGCCAACTCACTGTACAGAAGGGGCTTTTCCAAGACCATTTCTCATATATAAGAACTCAAAATCACATAATGAAAGACGTGTATTTACTGTTCTCGGTCAATAACTGTTTCTTTGTCCAAGCCGTGAGGGGCTTGCTGTCCTAATCCTGCTAAAAGAACCATCTGAGCTGATTATGAATCCCCACCTGGCTCAGACATGTGATACTGGGCATGAATTTCACTAACTTACCTCCCAGAATTTGAGAGGTAGGTGAACAGTTCAAGCCTGATTTGTGATTCCAATCCAGCTTGGAAAACCATTGAAATCAAACTCTCCCTTAAGGTAGAGAGGACAGAACTCTCCTCCAGACACTTGTAGAGGAAAATATGTAGTTACTTGCAGGTTTATGGTATGTGTGTGTGTGTGAGAAAAAGCATAAAACTTAGCCAGGTGTTTTACCAAGTGTTATGGGTTCCAGGGTATTGGCAAGCTGCGATGCTCTTAATGGACATCCTGGGTTTCCTGCTGGGACAGAGAAATGGGGCATTTATATTTTAGTAAAGAGCATTTCCAGATACACATGTGAAAGAAAGAACTGAAGTTGTAGAGGCTTCGGTGAAAACTAAAAAAATATCTTGTTTATATATTTGGGAACAATGAATAGTTTATTCTGGGTACTTCGATGCCCAGGAAGGGTTCTGTCTAAGCCCTCTTGTTTCAGTGGGAGCTCTGACACACTGCCTGCCTTGTCCTTGCCCAAATCCCTCCCAAAACAGAGAAGAGTGAACAGAGCCTGAGACATGCCCCATATATTGTGCTCCTGCCTGTTTCTGATGAATATGAGGAGTAGTTCAAGAGAAGAATTTGAAGCATGCTCCTCATCCAACCCTTTTGCTTTCTTTTCCCTTAAAAGCTGGAGCAAAGCTAATAAGCCTGCCTATGGGAAAGGCTTTTCATGCCTTACAAAGAAGCTGGCTGGAGGAAGTTGACAGTTCATTGGTATCCAGGACGAGGTTGATTTCCTTCTTTATAAACATCTCAGACTAAGGCTATAGAAGCAATAAAATATTAAACCTCCACCTGTTTAATTTATTGGACACTCTGTCAGAAGAGAAGTTAGGGAGAAAGTAAGAGAGTCACCAGTATGCTACTGCATACAGATTGGATTATTTCTTCAGAAAGGAAAGGAAAAAATCAGCCTGCATCTTTTGCAGGTAAGTAACATCACAGAACTTCTTAAGCATCCACCAGCCCGCTTTCCTTTACTGGAGAGATCAACAACTTTCTGCTTCAGAAATATGGGGAGGTGATTAAAGAAAGGATCTAGTACAGGATCTAGAACTTACCAAAATTACCTGCAACCTTGTAAAGATCTGCCTTTGTGCAGTCTGGAGAAAAATCTATTTATAATATCTGTCTTGTTCATATTTGGTTTCCCAATAGAAGTCAGAATCATTTTACACCTGTTTTTGAGTACTCTGTCATGGAAAAATTATTCTGAATAATCATGACCTAACCAACAGCACCTGAAGGCAATTTTGCTTGAGTAGCTTTGAGCTGATTCAGAGTTTCGTGGTACAGAAGAGGACAGTGCTTTTCCATCAGTCCCATACCCAGTTTACAGAGCCTTAATTTAAGCTATTTGGGAGTGTTATAGCACCCACAACTTGGATGCTTCCAACGGGCTTGGGCATGCAGGCAGGAAACATCTCACTTTCTTTATCCAATACCACTGAAAGAGCCAGCAGATCCATCCAGGGTGTGGACAGGGGAGCTACATTTGTCAATGGGGTTGGGCTTCTCTTGCTCAAGAAGAAGTAGTTCATGGGGAGAATAAGGACCTTTCATTCAGGAGATGCAGACAGAAGTAAAGGCAAATGCCCTTATGACTCCCTGGTGTACAGTCACTCTGTGATATTGCTGAATATTCAGATGTGTTACAGGGATCATATGCTGTGCAAGAGGAGACCTGTAAAAATCCTCTCTTGTTTAACAGACTTTTGGACTACGAAGATCAGGATGGAACTGAGAGGAAGGGATAAGGTAGCACAGGAAAGTGTCACCGAAGATATGATGAGACTGGAAGAGTAATGTGTGACTTGAACATTTGAATGGTTATCACTGCCTTGTGCTGATGCTGTCTGCTGCTAGAGTGGGAAATGCCTTTTGTGACAAAACAGAAAAAGACATGTTTTACTCTGAGTGTTCAAGGTGAGTCTAGGATATCCACTGATAGTTCAGGGCCTCTACTTGAATATATACAAATACTTAAGTACAGAATGTAAATAGAGGTGCAAATAATTTCAGCCTAAAAAAATCTCCAAAATGGGGAGAATTTCTGATGTGGGAGAGATGGGCTGGCTTAGCAATGAAGGTAGGCTGGATATTGATAGTCATCCCAGATGACTCAGGAGCGAGTCTGCCACATTCCATTGGTCTGAGAGGTAAAACACACGCAGTAGGGTATGGGTAATCTGGTACCCTTATGAGAGACAAACTGGAATCAAGTTTAGAGGTGGGATAAAGGTACTGCAGTCAATTATAATCTGGGAAATAGGCTGGACTTCACCAGGTCTGGTCAAGAAGGTCCTTAGAAGCTTAACCACAAGATTAAGGACTATAAACTGCAGAGCAGATTCTGGGATAGTAGATGAGATAAGGTCTAAACAATGTAAGACAAACAGATCAGGATTAGGAGAAAGAAAATTAGTAAAGGTCAAATCAGAAACCTGTGCAGAAGGGTCAAGAGCTAAGTAGGGAATTACAAATGAGGTTCAAAGGCCAAAGCAAAGACTGAGCAGGCAAGAAGCATTGTACACTGAAAATATATTTATTTTCATATGTACATATTTTCATACAAGACACCCTTGTAGCTCCTCCGCTACCAAAACCCAGCCACACAAACCCACATCAGGCCCATAGCAAAGTCTACCTCCACTGGATTAACTAGGACCAGAAACCCTGATTTTGTGTGGGGTCTCAAACAGTTACAGGGATGGAAATTGGAGGCTGCACTTGTCTTTCTTCAAAGAAAGGAGGTTTATTTATCACAGGCAGAATATTCTGAGATTCTTTTTTTTCTAGACTCTATGAAGATAACTAGCTTTAAAAAGAAAAAAGTGCTGAAGCACATGATGGTAGGCCTCATATTTGCAAATATTCAAGATAACTTACAGTGTTGAAACCCTTCCAGTCTAGACCTTCTAAGTCACCCAGAGGTTGTGATCTGACTGTAGAAACTTCTGAATGACTTCTGTGGTTTGTATACCATAGGCTCTCATCACAACAGTCCCTCTTGTCATCAAGTGTCAGGATGCTTTGGAGAATGTCACACCTTGTGGCATCCACAAGGGCTCCTTACTTATTGCTGTTCCTTATTCTACTTAGTATTCTCTTTCATCTGGGTCAAAAACTGGCAAGCAGAGAAAAGATAGTAAAGTCATTACTGTTTTTCTTGGCCTCAACAGGCTACAGACCCGTATTATTGACTGCAATAAAACGATGCTGGAAAGAAATCGAGTGTTTTGGTGCAGAGTAATTGAATGAGCTTCAAAATCTTGTGTGTTCCAGCTGAAAGATCAACATAATTTTGGTTTTAAAATGCTGACTCTGCTCTGGATGGCTGCTGCTGTTATGACTTCATTAGCGTGGCACAGATTCTTGTCTCCCTTGCCCTGGCTTTAATCTGAAGTAGCTCTGTCAGCTCACTGGAGGTATATCTGACTTAACTCAAGCTGAGAAGAGAATCAGGCCACAAATGTCCTATGCCTAACTCTTTCAGACAGGAAGGAACTTCTGGTTTGGATCTCTTTGGGTTCAGAGTTAAAAAAAAAAAGAAGCTTTAAAACCTCAAAACCAAACATAACCTTTCTTTCCCCTCAGCAGCAGGTTTTGCTTATAGAGTGATAGTATATGGCTCTATTTAGTGTGCTGGAGCTGTCCCACAATGATACAGAACATTTTCTATTTTCCTTCTGGGAAACAGCTGGCTCCCTGGGAATGATGTGTGGACACAGCTCGGTTAAGCTGCTGAAGCAGGAAACAGTGGGTTTGCAGAGCTGACGCACTTTGGCTCCCTCTGCCATCTTCCATCCTCTGATGGCATAGACAAAGTTCATCAAGGCAGACATGACCTACAAGGATGTTTATGCAACAAAACAATGAAGTATTTTCTTTTTTAAGGCAGCTCTAGTGACACTGAAATTATATCACTAGAAAAGAATTTTTTCCAATGATAATTGCAGCCTACTGCTAGATTTAGATTTTGACAGAATTTTATTACTGTAGGAGGGTGTAGTGCAAAACATCAAGCTAAAGCAGAGATGATGAGAATGACAAAAGCATTGACATGGCATTAGTGGTCCCAGTGCAGAGCAATGGCAGAGCTGGGAGCTTGTTCTAGGTTTCCTAAGTCACAGGACCCAAGGTTTCCTTTGTACATGAAACCATGACTACACTGTTGTGGTGGGTTTGTAGGTGGGTCTCTGCTCCATCATTGACCTCTGTGGCTGCAGGGAGACAGCCTGCCTCACCATGGTCTTCACTGTGGGCTGCAGGGGATTCTGCTCTAGCCCCTAGAACACCTTTTCCGCCTCTTTCTTCGCTAACATTGGTGTCTGCAGAGTTGTTGCTCTCACAATCTTGCTCCCCTCTTTGGCTGCAATTTTCTCTTGTGCAAACTGTGCAGTAGCTTTTTCTCCTTCTTAGCTACATTATCCCAGAGGCACTAGCACTGTCGCTGGTGGGCTTAGCCTTAGCCACCAAAACCTTGCCATGCAAACCCAACACAACTGTACAGGTCTGCTGGTTTGCCAGAGGAAGACAAATTAGACAATTTCTAGACAAATTAGACAAATTCTGTGAGTGCAGCTAAAGGTGTTGATACAGATTTCTGTGTGACAACTTAACACTAAGGCTGTTGGACTCAAGGATTTTTGGTTCCTCTCTCAGATTGGAGGCATACCTTTTGAACTGCTACTCGTCTTGCCAAGACAAGTGAAATGAGTGGATTCATAGAATCATAGAATCATAGAATTAACTGGGTTGGAAGAGACCTCCGAGATCATCAAGTCCAATCCTTGATCCAACCCCACTGTGATTACTGGATCATGGCACTCAGTGCCACATCCAGCCTCATCTTAAACACCTCCAGG
>JAWWES010000081.1:99395172-99463124 GCA_035583135.1 Lophotriccus pileatus | reverse complement strand
GCCACACTGTTCTTGATCCAGGCCAGGATGCCATTGGCCTTCTTGGCCACCTGGGCACACTGCTGGCTCATGTTCAGATTGTTAGTATAAGCAGTGATTTATTGGTGTAAATTGATTATTATCAGCTAATGATAGATCCCAACCAATTATTCTTAAAAGAAAAATACTACCCCTGCACCTTCTCTCCCACTGATCTAGGAGAATTTGAGATCTTCATAAAATGGTACAAGGCCCAAGTCACTTCCAGACTTCTGTCTGATGAATAAGAATTGTTGCCTGGATGTTGGTTTTGTTCAGTATTTTGGTTTAAACCAATACATGACATTGTCTAAACACACTCAGAGGCCTGGGTAGTAGAGGCATCAACAAACCAGTAATTATACTACCTGACAGCCTGTGCTATGGCTTGTGCAATCCAGCACTTTACTACACAACACAATGGGCTGAATTCATTAAAGTGATAGCAGGGTCAAAAGGATAGAGTTGCCAAGGCATAACTCATTGTATTTTAAAGGTAATTTTAGTTTTAATTTCCTTTTTGACTAATGTTTAAACTTTGATAAAGATTTTCCAGGGGAGAACAATAGAGATGTGGGATAGATGATAATGTAAAATAGTTAAAATAAGAAGTCCCCCTAAATCTCTCGGCAGAACTTTTTCCAAGAGAACTCCTTCACATTAAAGCTAAACAGGCTGTTTCCCTTCCACCTCTGTTGCCCTGCAAATGAGGACTGTCTGTAAATAAAACTAATATGTTGCCCATCTGTTACACACAGCTAAAGGAAATTTAAAGACAATACTACTAGAACTCCCAAAGATACCATCTAACACTATAAAAAATTATTTTCACAGCTCAGATCAAAGAGCTCATGGATATTGGACTCATTCCATCATGGCGTGTCCTTTGGAAGAAACTCCCAGAGTCATGTGATTGTTTTGCCACTGCTATCTGAAAAAGCCTTCAGCCTCAGAAGTTCCCTTTGCTCTGACTCCCTCTCCTGTCCCCTGGATTATGTTTCATATCACTCACGCTGTGGCCATTCACACCATCCTCTTTGGATTAACAAAGGGTTTACTTTTCCTGGATGGTGCTGAGATCTCCTGTTGCTCTGAGGAGGGTGTTGGGTAACTATGAATGTTGGACTGTCAGAAACACCTCGAACTTGTAGGAGGAATTTTTCACCCCAAAGTGGGGCTGCGTTTCTTGCCTTTGTTCTTGCAGAACTGTCTGCTGATCTCTGCATATCGCTGAGATGGCTCACTGGTAACCATGCCTTAGGTCTACCAGCTTTGGGGGCTTTATGAAAATGCTGGTGCCATTCTTACTTCTAGATAAAGTGAAGGAGGGATTAGGTTTTTTTCTTTGGACCACACCGTGGCCCAAGTAATCTGCTCTTCTGTAGTGGATTAGAAGTGGTGGCATGGTGTTATTACACACGGGAGACTAGCACCTGTTGCACTATTTTAAAAGCTGGCCAGAGCATGCAGGGTTATGTGTTATGTTGGGTTATGTGTCAGGTGAGTTTCACCACAAAAAAATTGGGAAACAGACTGCATGGAAAAGCAGAAAACATCAGCTCAGACATACCTGTGTTCAAGGCAAGTGAAGCATGATCTACCAAGATACTGGCTTTTCAGTGGTAAGTGTGAGCTCTGTGACTGCTCTGTATATATGGACAACTTAGGGTTCACAACTAGATGCAGAATAATCCAAAGAAGACACAGAAAAGCAGTCTTTTCATTTCTATTTAAATGGTCACTAATAATTTTTCTCTTGAAATGATGCATGTTGCTTCATCTGTATGGCAGCCATGGATAATGGCTGTCATACTGTTCCCAAGGAATACTTTTTGGAAACTGGTCCTTTAAATCTGGCAGAGCAAAACATCTGTGGTTCTAACACAGGCATTTTGTGACTTGATCTTCTGTTGAGCTGGTAAGCTTTCTTAAGTTCTTTTTTTCCCCTTCTTTTTCTTTAAAGCACCTCTGAGGTAACTTTATGATTAACACACTGCCTGTGATAACACTGATAAAAATAATCTCTGTAGCAGTCTTGAGTCCTATGAGAAGAATATACTTTGCAGACAGTTTACAGAGGTCTGACAACAGGAAGTGTGGCCATGGCCTGAGATGTGTGGTAAAACAAGCCATGTATCTTGTAGCCTGTTAAGGCAGGAGAGGCTGGGGAGAATGGCCACACTCAGATGTATTTTTGCAGCTACTTAAGTTTCTCTGTTCTTAACAGCTTATTATTCTCCAGGGTTGAAGACTTGATTTGGTATACTGGGCAAATCTGTTTTGAATTCCCATTCAATGTATGTATGTCTGAGCAGTGGGAAGAACAGTAAGGCTACTTGTAGTGCACTTATAGTACAGTTGTAGTGCAGATCAACATTTGTCAGCTCTCAAAATGTCAGGAATGGGACCACTTATTTTTGAAAAACCTTTGCTATACTGTCATTTATGTCCTAATTTTTTACACATATACAAGAAAAGAGACTTTTCTTAACATTATATGCTTAAGGCAGTAGCTAAGTATCTAAAGATCTCGTTACTTTAAAATACTTATGGCTTTAAGCAACATACTTTAATTTATTTACTGTGTTGGATACGTATCTTTTAAAAGGGCAAAAGGAAATATGAGTAATTATAGAGTAGCAACATCTGCACTGAATGATTCTTCTTGCTTAATAAAGAACACTGAAAGTGAAATTAAAGATTAAGACTATCATGATGTACCTGAATGTAACTGGCATAGTTTTTGTACTCTATTAATAAACTTAAATTGGATCATAATAAAATGAAATAGCAGATAAAGGAAAGTCGGTTGATGCATTTAATTTAAGTGTTTACCTTGGTAAAAAGCCTGCAAAAAAGGTTTAGACAGTCGTGATGTGAGAAACAAAGTGTTTTGAAAAATACTCCTTCCCGCTTTGATAAACTCCAAGAATATTATAGCAAAATATTTCCAAAACAGGGAGTGAATTTATGAATTCATACCCTGGGACAGAAGTTACCTTATTTGCTAATGATATGCAATAAGAGACAAAACCCCACCAGGCAATAGCGCAAAATTATTTCAATGAATGTGACATGACAGTGTCAGATGGACTTACTTGAGTAAATGAAAGATAAAAATCAAGGAAACATAAAACGTAACATGCTTTTGGAAGAAAGATCTGGAACTCTGAATTAACCCCATCACCACAGAAAAAGATCTTAAACTCAAGTAAACCAGCAGAGATACGGAAGATCTCCAGAATGAGAGGAGGGAAGATCACCTCAGTTATTTGCTGTCAGTCTCATGTGTCTCTCACTGAGTCACCTAGACATGGTTGGAAACACAACTGCAGTCTGAGAGTTTGACTGTGACCCAATAGTGCATTTCTTGCATTCTGAAAATCAGTATTTGGGTGCTGTTATGAAAGCTTTGCATTCAGCACATTAAAAAAAGAACTCAGAATCAAACTTATTAGTCAAATACCTAAGAAATAGGATGCCAAACAATTAAATGCTCTGGTATCTTCACAGTGGTGTGGCCTCATCAGAAATACTGTGTTCAGGTCAGTCAGAAAATCTTAAAACCAGTTTTAGAGTTTGTCCTAGAAAGGAGATAAATGCCTCTGGAGATGCTGAAATGGTCAGGTTTTGAAGATAAGGCTGTGGGCTAGCTGGGGTGATTCCTCTGACACAACAGTGTGTTTGCTTTTTCTTTAGCATGTTAAATATTTAGGCAACGACTGTTTAATTTCCTGAACTTGCATTCATCTTGTTTAAAGATGCACTTAACTGATATTTAATAAAATAGCACAGATACTGTTGAATTTAAAGAGTTGCCATGTCAGTTTTCATTTAAATCCTTTGATTTTTGTCTTACGTTTATAGCCTAAAGCTCTGTGTTTCATTTTGACCAGAATTATTGCTCTAGCTATTGGCACCGGATTCCCTGTATTTACATACCTGCAAAATAAAGATTGAGCCAAGCTAAATTAAAACTTAATAATAATAAAACCCCCTCAGAAAATGAAAACAACAACTGAGCTCCATACTTCACCTCCTCAGAAATCCTAAACCACAACACATCAGCAAAAAGTACCTTTTTTGCTTTATTACTCAAAGCGTGTTTATGTATTTTAGGCCTGAAATGAATGGGCCCTTCTTAAATATGACATCTGTGTATTTTAAAGCAAGCTAAAACTTTCTGTGGGGATTATGCTAAACTGACACCCACAGAGATTACAGACTCCTCTTTTCATGTGGAGAGGATGTCACCCCACATGTTTGTTTTTGTATGTGAGCATAACCCATGCTCCTGTAGTGCCTAAAATAGCTGGTTTGCTGGGGTGGATTGGGGGAAAATACAGCCTGTGCTGCTGGAACTCCAAATCTTCTGATATTTTCGTGCATGCCTTTGCACATAAGCAGTCATGGAAATAGGTGTGTGTTATTTACATGCCATACCTATCTGAGGCCCTGTTGTCATGATCTGTGGCTGCAAGTATCCCATAGTTACCTCCACATGTGAGCTGAAGTGCCATACTTTGACTTGATGATCCTTGTGAGTCACTTCCAACTCCGAATATTCTATGATTCTATATAGAAAGCAAGCACAGGGCTATATTACTCCACCAAAAGCCTTAAAGTCTCTTGATAAGACAGAGCAAAACAGAAGGAGGTATATTTTTATCAGCCATTGAGGATAAAAGATTTGTCATGAAATAAAATGTCTCTTTTTCTATGTGACTGACATTTTAGTTTTTAAAACTGTTTCTGTACGAAAAGAATTTTTGCAACAGAGTAAGTTTTGAAAAATGTTTGAGATGATTAATTTTTTTTCAGTAGAAATTTTTCTTTTTATGTTCGGGCGTTTTGAATTTCCAGGGCAGGAAAACTTATGGGTGTGACCTTTGAATCACCTTTTTGTCTGGTTTGATAATGTCCTTATTTTGCAGGTCTGCATACACAGAGTGGTCACAAATACACATGCAGAATGGCACAGATGAGCAGAAACTCCTGAGTTCACTATGTGAATTCCCAGTCCCAAAGATCACTTTTTATTTTGTATTTCTTTGTATTAACTGCAAAACAGACGCAGGCATTAAATATAGCTCTGATGAAGATGAGCAATCCATGTGAGAGCACCTTGTGGTGATTAAATTTTGGCATGTCCAGTGCTCATATTTGCCCTTATTCTTAAATCATAAACCTGGACCCGCTACTAAACTAAATTTCTCATGAGAAAGTTGTTTACAGGCTTGTTGCTGATTTAACAAAGTGACTTTATGAATGTATTTTTGGTTCTCTGCTCCTTTTACAGAACTGCCTGACAGGCAAACAGCAGCTGCTGCAACCACATTCTTAAGAAGCAGATGCTCAGGTGTACTCTGCTCAGCTAGAAGCAACCTGTGAAGTTAATTGGTGCATACAGCTATTCATGCCATATTTGTTGTAAGATGTATTAGCTGCTCTTTTCTTTAACACTGATGTAATCTCTTGAGAAAAAAAGATCTGCTGGAGGGAATGGCACTATAAATCTCCTGGCTAAATCAAGAGCAGTGTTAAAATTGTAATCCAGTGTTTCTCCTCCACCAGACTCTGTTTAACTAAGTAGCTCATGGGAGAGGTTTATTCCCCTTTTCCAGTTTGTTCAAGTGAGACAAAGGATTTGTTTGACCAAGGATTAAGTGGAAAAGACTAAGCCAGTCTTTCTATTATTGTGTCCCTCTCTGAATCAAACTCCAAAATGGTATATAAAATATTTCCCTTCTTGCACTTCAGTAAATCGCAAACTTATTTCCCCAATTTTCCTTTACCTCAGCACAGGACATTTTACTTTCAAAGTAGAAAATGTTATTTATATACGTCTGTGTTTTCCCTCCTTTTACTTTAATGTTTGTCCAGGCGTTACAGAATAAGCAAACCCTACAAAAGTAGTTTGAGAAAGTTTAAAGTGCATTAAACTTCCCCTCATTAATGAAGGTGAATGATTGAAGTAAAACATAGATGTGTCTGGGGCTTATTCTTGCAGGGCTGATAATGAGATTTTAAAAAAAAAGGAAAAGTAAATGCTCCTTAATTAGGCACCTGTTATGTTCCGTTGTGATCAGGTCTTTAAGGGACAAAAATTCCAAATGATGGTGATATTCTGCACAATTTTGAAAAGAGATAATTTCTACTCCTCCTTTGCTTGAGAAATACAATGAAGCTGGCTTTAGTTTGCTAATAGATATTTTTAAATCAGTTAGGGAAAAGTTATTCCATGAGGTAAAGATCCTGTTTGAAGTCAAAGCTGTTCATCTGAAGAAACATCCGTCACAAGACAAGAAAAGAATGATTTCTTTGTGACTGGGAAATCAATGAGACATCTGTTTTAATGTACAGGCCAGAAATAATGCAGTGAGTTCAAAAGGGAATCATAAAGAAGGCTGCTTTTTGTCTCTTCTCTCCAGTGTCCTTAGGATGGGATTCAGCAAGGTATTTTGCATTAGCAGGACTTCTAGAGTTTGTGTCCTTAACTCAGTGGTTGAGGTAGACCTTTTGAGGACTCTGGTTTTTAGGGCTATATGGGCTACTAGGGATTTGTGTTTACTGATCTCATAAAAGAACCCAATTTGGGACTGGATTTTGCCCCTATTTTCCAGACACTGATTGCTCAAAAGTTGATCTTGCCTTATTCTCGGTGGGGAGCAGGAACTGGAGGCTGTGTAGTCTCTGGGATGCTTGGCAGGAGGTTGAAGACTGATTCGCCACAGACTTGTTCTTCCTGGAAATACTGTGCCTGGGCTGTAGGCTCCCCATCTGGAGAGGCAGCAAAGCATGTGCAGACATCACTGCATGTGGTATGATTTTGTCTGTTTGTCCTGCTTGCTTCCTTACTCTCCTCTGGGGCCCCTGGAAAACTTGCTGGGTCCCTGTCTCTTGTCTTTCAAGTGCATATGCCATGAATTTAGGTTTTCCCCTGCAGGCTATTCTTCGAGTCTCTTTAGCTTTCCTGATTGGTAATGGTGTGGGAAACAGCAGAAAGAGATTTAAAAACAGTATACATCTCATTATACTTGAAGGACCCTCCCCACAAAACCCAAATACCCTGAGTGAGACCTAACCCCTTATTTATAAGGTTTTTTGAGAATAAGAAGAAATTAAACATCGAGGACTCAATTACCAGAAAGCATACTGGATTAGTAGTGTTTTACAGTTCCTTGGTGGGCACGCACTGTATAAGACACAGGACCAAGAGGAACCTCCTCTTGGTATTAGATAATGGACTTGTTAGAGACTTGTGGTGTGTGTAGCATGGAGTCTCCTTATGGCAAAATTGGGTTTGCAGATTTCTGATCCCAAGAGGAGGAGAGAATAGCAGGAGGATATGCAGCTCTGGCAGTGTTTGAAATCTGAGACCAATGGTCACCCTGGAAACAGCATGTTGAAAGTCTGAAAAACCTCCTGGCAGCTCGTGGGTGGAGTAAAAAAAAGGTCCTCGGGTTGTGTGTGAAATTCCAACAAGTTGTGCTCTGCAGAAGGGAAAACAGCTACTGAGGGGACACATGCACACATTCTCTGGGGAGCCATCTTATCACCCCTTCACACAGAAAGCTTCTGAAAATGATGTTGTTTAGGACATGCTTTCTCTTGGGAAGTGTCAGTGAAATTAATGCATTTTTGCACCTGTCAGCACAGTCCTTTGGAAAAAAGTTTGTGGAGAGATGCACACAGTCAAAGGTGGGAGAGCTGTGCCCTGCCAAAACCAGCAAAAACCTCTTGGTGTTGCCACTGAATAAGATGTTGGCATTGCAAATTCAAGCCTGGCTGGTGATAGAACAGGGTCCCAAACCTCCCTATGCTCTGATGTCATGTATTGGGGAATGATGCAATCTGATGTTTATGGATTGGCTGTTGAAGCAGACCCATGGGAGATCACGAGCAGGAGCTGCACAGCCATTCCTCACGCACACACATCTCAGTGGTCTGACTTCTGTCAGTGCTGGCTGCTACCCACCCAACAGCTTGTAATGATACTTTGCTGGTGCACTGTTCAAGCTTCAGTGAGATGCAGTTTGGTGGTTTCCCGAGCCAGCAATGGATGTCTTGACATCTGACAGCTCATGAAAGATATTTCTTTTGTGAATTGGTCTAATTATGTCTTTTAACAATGTAAACTTTGACATCCACAAAGCTGTCTGACAATGATTCCCCATATTAAGCATATGATGGTTTAAAAGATAGCCCTCTTTTATTTGCTTTGAAATTACCACCTGGCAACTTCTTTTGATGTTTTTATTTCCTGTATCATGGGGTATGATGAAGTCTTCACTCATATCCTTCTTTCCACTTGTATTTTCATCATTTGTCTCTCTTCTGAGATGAAGAGTCCTAGTCCTTAAATCATTTTTTTTACAGCAGTTTCTTCATGCTTTTTATCAACCTGACTGCCTTTTTGTGGCCCTTTTCTAGCTTTGTTATTTACATTTTGTGATGGTGGGATGGAAACTATATTCAGTATTCAGCAGGTATGTCCGCACAGACTAATGCAATCGTTTTGATATCTACTCCTTACCTAACAAATTCTGGTATTTGATTTACTTTTTCTGGTGACTGTAGGGCAGTCAGGGGAATGGAATTAGCTAGTGTGATCCTAAAATCTTGTCTTTAAAGGGCAATAGAGAAGTTTAAGTTAGGATTTGTTCAGTGCATGTGCATTTGTTTACACTGAATTTCATTTGCCAAACTGTCTTTGGTGAGGCACCTTTTGGAAATCCAGAATTACCAGATCCATTTCATCTGCTCTGATCCATACTTGTTGAATCCTTGCATGAGCTACGCCAACATAGTGATGTGACTCCCTTCTACAAAAGCTGTGTGGTGTCTTCCCAGCATATTGTGTTTATTTCTGTGCCTCCTTGACTGTATTATTTAGAATAATTGTTACCAGTTTATGGGTGCTGCTTTGCAAAGGAAGTCCCCCAGCACTAAAATGTAGTGACTCTCCTTTCCAGAACTGGCAACAGGAAGCTCTATGGATGACAGGGGAAATCACATTATGCAAGGGAAGCTGCTGCTTTTCCACCTGTGTAAAGCAAATCACTTTTTTCCCCTCTTTTTAATCTTTGTATTAGATAGGGTATCTGTCAACAGTACTGTAATATTCCTCTTTTTGTTGTATTGACTGTTCAGCAGCCTTGCTGGGCATCATAACTAAAGCACTGAAAACTGGAGCCCTGTGTGTGTTACATGCAAATACATCCCATCAAGTTTTTATTTTCTTTTTTGGTGAAACATGTAACTACTCTGTGGCTTTAACAGAAATAAAGACTGGAAATGAGTCCAGCACTGAAATACTAGCTCAAAAATGCAAGACTTGAGGGGAGATTTAAGTGTTGCAGAATGAACTTGCAGTTTCTAATCTTCATTGGGTTGTTTCCTGCAGGGACTTACTAAAGAAATAGAACAAAAAAACCCTCTACGAAATTAAAAACAGTTACTGTTTCTTGTTTCAGTATTTCCATACCCTGTGATGATTAAAAAGTAGCATCTTGCCTTGATTTGCCATCTTTTTGGAAAAAAAAGTGTAAGTAAAGAATTTTCCCAGACTTACGAACTCCCTTAAAACATAATCTCTATTTGTCTTTGCCTTTTCCATGGACCTGGATAAAATACAGACTACATTAAGAAGAGTAGGTTTATTTGGTGCCTCAGTGACATCCTTGACATGTGTGAAAATGATCTCTGGGCCAAGGATGCATAAGCCTGTGTATAGATGAAATAAGCAGGAAAAAAAAGTAAGCTGAGTGCTTTAAACCAGTGAGAAGGAATGATGTGCATAGGAACATTACCAATGTGTTTGATATATCAGCTTGTACTCTGAACATTACAGATAGGTGTGATGCAATTTATTTTCCTGCTATTTGTCCTAAATTTCTTTGTGAATATGTCAGCTAGGAAAGATAAAATAAATCTGATATTAAATTTACAGTGCATGGAAAGCACTTTCACACTTTATGGACATACATATATATATCAAGACTTTCTATTTATACATACAACTGAATTCCAAGTACCTCTTGTGATTAAATATGTATAAATATATATATATATATATATATATATATATACACACACATTTGGAAAATCCAGCTTTGTTCTATGGAACCTAATATTTTTGTATATGTCTTGTTTGTGTAGTTTCTTTTTATTTAACAAATCATAATCTATGATTTATGTTCTGTGAGAGACTATATTTGCATTCCCACACATAACATTTTATTGACTGTGGTGATTGCTTTAAGGAAAGCGTATGTTCCCTTATTTTTCTGTGGAATTTGACTTAGCTGGAGCATCTGGTTTTAAGTGAAGTGTTTTCCTACCTACTTTTCCATCTGAGCTGACCTAGGTGTAATACAGTTAAAAGCTAGGCCTAAAGTCATACAATGGGTCAGAGGCTCAAAAAGGACTATAGTTGTGACTTTTGACCATGGAGTCCTTTGTTTGAGACTCAGCTGGCAAAATGTATCTGAAACAATTTGCTCTGAGGTGAATCTGAAATACAGTTTGGAGCACACATCTGGGTGACTTTGATTAGATGTCTGTAACTGTCTATAAGCCAGTAGATTTTGATCCCTGCTATGAATGAGGGTGATTTATCTGTTTCTAGTTCAAACATGCTGCTTCTGCACACACTGTGTTTTACTTGACAACCAAAATACCCACAGGAAAAAGCAAAGGTAAACTTTAGCTTAACTTTTCTCAGGGTTTCTTGGCAAAGACCTCAGAAAGGAATTCTTTCTACAGAAATGTTCTTACCTGCCTCCCTAATTTACAGGGTTGATAGGCTGCATTAACTGTGGAGAGCATGGGATCTTCATATTTGCTGATGGAGTGTTTCACTAGGATAATGGTGGTATCCATTAATATAACAAAACTAGAACTCTTTATTCAATAGGAAAATCTACAGAATTAAGTAGAAGTTAAACTAGTAAGATTCTGCTATTTTTTTTTCATTTAAATTCAGGGAAAAGGGAAAAAACACCCTCTAAGTGTAAAAGCAAACAAAGACATGAAAATAACTTATAGTAAGATTTACTTTCTGGATTTATCTTTCTAGGCTTTGAGATTCATTAAGTATCCTTCATAGTAAGAGAAATTAAATTTTCTGATACTATCTGTGTAAGGGCATGCAGTTTCTTAGTTTTGAAACCTGATTGTTTCAGTCAAACACTTAGAGCACTATGTCACAGAATGCTGGTGTTGGAAGATCCCTTTAAAGACCATTTAGTCCAATCTCCTGGCTGTGGGTAGGAACATTGTTCACTTGATCAGGTTGCTCAAAGTCTGATCCAACTGGACTGTTACCACTTCCAGGGATGGGGCATTCAGAGCTTCTCTGGGCTACAGGTTCCAGGGTCTCAACACCCTCATAATAAAGAATATCTTCTTTATATTGAATGTAAATCTACCCTCTTCTGGTTTAAAACCATTACCGCTTGTCCTATCACTGCAGATCATGGTAAAATGTCCTTCTCCAACTTTCTTATAAACCCCTTAAAGTACTGAAGATCTGCAAGAGTTGGTTCCTCTCTAGTCATATCCAAACTTCCCACAGGTGTTTACAATCTTTCCTTCTGTGGGAGTAGCTGTTTTCCCTGATGCTGACCTTCCTGTCAGAAGTGCAATATAGGCCCTGATGTATGGTGCCATGTGCTCCATGAACACCACAAAAGCAATGAGGAACATTGTCCCCTAATTGTTGTCAACTCTTGTTGGATGCCAGCGTGCGCAGATAACAAGTTGGCATCTTCCAAGTTCTTGAATGAACCCTTATATAGAGTTTAATTTTCAACCAATGTGTTTATTTGTAGGACTGGTGTCTCTAAAGAGCTTGATAGTAATTTCTTCTGGTGTGTTTGTTGTATAGGAAAGCATTTACAACAAATGAACTTTTATTCCTGGGAAATATATAGTTTGCCATCTTCAGTCTGTCCCATTCTTGCATTGCACACCCCTCCGACTCTATAGGGAAGATGTCTTTCAGTCAGTGGAAAACAGTATTAATAAATGAATGATCTATAAATAAACAAAAGGAGACTGCCTAAAGAGGAGTGAAGTTGTTTAAATTAGTAGATTACCAGAGTAGCATCATTATTTCTGGGAATAACCCTCTATTACAAAACACTTAACTTTTTCCACATTTCAACTTCTGGTTACAATTGTCCTTTAATGCAAATTTTAGTCCAGAATACAGCATGAACTCATGTGGCTTCATCTAAAGTGCTGTGGAATTCAATTGCTTCACAATTTTTCTTTTTGCAAATTGTTATTTCTTACTATGCGGACACTATACAATGCATTTTAAATTTATTTATTCAAACTGCAATAAAAAAGTGGAAAATTCCTCCCTGCAGAGCCTGGCGCTGGGGCTTCACAGAGAGAGACTTGATCATGTTGAATTAATGTCTTGTGGATTTTTTAAAAATTAATTCAGGTGGCTGACCTACTACGTATGTAACTCTGACTGAAGTTAGTCACTTCGAAAGGTTAGTGATTATGTAGCCAAGCCTGCAGGTCTTGAGAAAAATTCTTGGCTTGAAATGCAGAAACCCAACTTTATAGATTACATGTCTCCCTTACATATACTGTACCATGTAAGAAAAAATCAATACTTTCCCTATTAATTTGGTCTTAGGTAGGCCTCAGCTTGGCAGCTTGCTCCATCTAATTTGTTGGCTTTATAACATGCTGGTTTTAGTTATTTTCTCAGTGCTGCAAGGCAAGGATGCCTATTTATTAGGAAGAACAGAAAAGTACTGGACTAGATTGGACTTTCTGAGACTGTTGTATCTTGTGATTAATAAATTTGTGATTAGGGTCTGAATACTATTTCTGAGTACTGCTTTAGAAAAATACTTCTAATCTACAGCCAAGGTGTATTAATGATTGTTTTGTAACTTTTGCTGTTATTCTGATCTTGTCTTGCAGTGTATCAGTATCTTCATTTGATGTTCCCTGTGGCCTTTTACAGACAGAATTTATATCTGCTTTCAGACTTCTATCTGTAGGGTATATGAGTCAAACTGATTTAGCTTCATCCAGCCTTGGAATCCACACCTGTTCCAGTTTGTGTTTTCATGCATGACTGGGTCTGTATGATATTACAGAGGTGGTTTCATAAAAGTGTTGTATAATGAAATCTGTATTCCTGATGAAAAGGAAAATAATTTTGCCTCCATATATATCAGGACCACATTTTTCTTTTGCAGTGACATCATAGGTGTGGTTCTTGCTCCTCCTGTTACTGATTGACTCATTGTTTTTTTCTGTTTCTCATCAAACTAGTGAAATCCCAGGCTATGCCAAAAAAACTTGGGAATTTCTAAGTGCCTGACCTTATGCTTGGCACTGCTGAATGCTGACTGATTTGCAGAGCTCCATGCCTCAAGGTCATCTGGTTCTTCTCAATGCCCAGACAGAGAAAAACCAAGAAATTCCTTCCCCATATCCACCTCCGGCTCCCAAAAAAGTGCCAGTATTTTTGGTAGGGGTGGGTGTCCAGTGGATCTGCCCATATTGGCACTGGCAGCTTCCAGCAGCATGCCAAGCCACACGTTATCAGCTGAACTATGTACACTGCAGGTGGTGCACAAGTCACTTTTTAGGTAACCCACTCTTTGACACTCTGTCTATCCTCTTGATTCTGACACTGCTTTTTAAGTCAGGGGCATCAATGAAAACATATAGCGTCTTGAAGAACTCCAAGGGATCCTCCCCTCTCAGACCAATTGTTTTGCTGTCACCACATCATTCCCTGCAGTTAGTTTCTTACCATCTTACAGTTACAGAATTCAATTCCCATTTTCTACATCATAGTCTTTTCCCATATGACACTGTAGAAAAAACTTCAGTGAAGTCCAGATATAGGAAAACGGATTCATTTCTCTCATCTGAAAAATCCATTATTCTGAAAAGTTCAAAATTTGGTAAACCTATCCTACTTTATACCCCTGGTTTTCCAGTTTTCTTCCATGTCTTTGATGTTTGTCTTGCCTTCAAAGTGTGTGCTAAAACTGTGGACGAAGTTTTGCTGTTCAAAGACCTCTAATTGTCAAAATTACTATTCTTTTTTTCTTATAGACAAGATTTCTGCCTGGTGTTTTCCAAAAAACTAGACTTACTATGTCTTGTTTTGAATTTGATGGCAAGCAGAACAAAAAGGTAAAATAACCACAGATTCACAAAGCAGGATAATGTCCCAGATCAGGAACTACAAATAGACAAGTGTATTCTGGTCTTAGCAGGGGCCTTGGAGAGGTCCACAACATCAAATATTCCCATAACAATTAATATGAAGACATATATTTATTAAATTGAGGCCTAACAACTATCTAATTCTGTGCAAATACAGGCA
Source organism: Lophotriccus pileatus (assembly GCA_035583135.1). Taxonomy (NCBI): domain Eukaryota; kingdom Metazoa; phylum Chordata; class Aves; order Passeriformes; family Tyrannidae; genus Lophotriccus; species Lophotriccus pileatus. The sequence continues at coordinate 99,448,729 of JAWWES010000081.1, read as the reverse complement.
TTGTTTGTGAAGCCTGGGAGATGACATCCTTCAGCAAACTTCCTGCTGATATCAATGAAGTTGAGTTTGACACGTCTCAGAAAGCACTCATCAAACCTGAGTGATTGTTTTCTGGGTAGTCTGGAGATCCATATACCCTCCTGTATGTTCCTTTAATATTCCCACCCTCTTTGAATGCACTGACCAGTTTCAACCAAACTTGTAAAGGCAGTAATAATCAGAAAGCTTTTACATCTTTGGAAGTTTGGACAGGTGGAGGAGAGAAAAATGTTAACTTTGACACTTAAGGAGAGGCCAGAGTATAAGCTGGTACCATAGGTAAAGATGTCTTGAAATTCCCAGCAATGGGAAGAAATTTAAGTGAATTTTTCATCTGGACAATGAGGAACTGGAAAATGAGATCATGTGTTGTTAGTCTAGTTTCAAACTGCTGACAGAGCCTGACTTTTGGTTTTAGCTTTGGGCATTCGCTACCCTGTACAGATGCCTCATGTCAAGTGACTGTGTTTGAGAAAGACCCTATTCAGAGTCATGGGATTGGACGCTTTTGCAGAGTAAGTGTCTCAAGTTTTACTGACATGGCTGTGAGTACCAGCTCAGATGGTAGCTGAGCTATGATAAAAGACCAAAAAAACCTCTTATCACTTTCAAAATCTCTTTGTTTAAATGATCTGGAACATTCATCTGGTTAATTTAATTCTGCTGTTTCTCCATGTGCAGCTATGTGCTAGGACAGTTTCTAAGGGATAAACAAGATCATAAATGTCTTTATCAGCTGCCAGGTTTTCCTCCATGCCTGAGTGGTCATATTGACAACAGGTTATGGGGTTGAATTGCCTGATTTTTAATGCTTCATGGTTAGAATATGCAAGACATTTAGAAAAAATGTTTTTCTTCATTTTAATGCAAAGGATTCCTCTCTTCTAATTCTTCCTAAAGAGGTATAGATTTTCCACCTCTGTTTTCTCTGTCTATGACAATTATTCTTGAATATTTAATATCTTCTTTCCCTACCTAGCATGCCATATTCCATGTTATCAGACATTTAGCAGGAGTGTAGGTTGGTGAAGTAGGCCAGATACCCATAAGCTTATCTTCCTTCTCATTAATTTTTCTTCATTTGCATTTTGCTTTTTTTCCTTACTGTAGTCAAAAACTCCATAATAACTGTGATTTGCTGCTGGGAGATCTCTGCCAATACTTTTGAATGAATAAGTCTGTAGAACTGTTTTTCTCACTGGAGGTAGGAATGTAAAGGAGTGATTGAGTTAACCAAGGGAATGCTTGGAGAATGGGCTTAGAGAAATGGCCTGAGGGAGTGGGATTGAATTAATTAGTTTCAAATTCAGTACAGTAGTAGTTGCTATTATAAATCTGGAGTAGTATAGTTAAGCAAGAGCTACACAAACACAAAAAGAACGACAGTTCTTGCTGAAAAATATCTAAGAGTTGTTTTGTGTCACAATTTGAATAGAAAGTTGTGATTGCCATGTTTTTTCAAAAAAGATGATCTTTGTACTTTGGTTTGTAAACTAGTTTTTGCCTGCAAGATGTGTGAAGAAAGCTTCTGCTCTGTTCCAAAATGGTTAGGATTCAGCTGGAGTACTGTGTCTGGTTTGGGACATTCTAACTAAACAAAAATGAAAGGGATTCAGAAAAAAAAGAAATTACTGAACTAACAAAAATACTATAGTACAGGAACTAAAAGTTCAGACACTGAGGTTCCTTCGCTTAAGAAAATGGAGGCTGAGGAGCTAGGATTAAAGTTTTTGAGTGTTTAAGTGACTAGTGCAAAACAGGAGTAACTTTTCTCCAGGTCCCTGGTGAGTAAGGGTGATCTTCAAAGGTTTTAAAACTGAAGCGACAAAGGTGCAGGATACATATTAGAGCACTAGACTAAAATCTGGAGCAAGAATAGCTCAGACAAATGTCAGTAAGGAATGACAGCAAGAGGGTCTCAGGGACAGAAGATGAACCCGATTATCTCCTGAGGTCCCTTTTGAGACTGTTTTCTCCATCATTATGGCTCTGCTGTCTTATAAATCATTACTAGCTTTTAACATAGCCCTCTATTACTTTACTGAAGTATTTATTGCTGGAATTAAATAGGTATCTCAGGAAGACAGCTGGCTTAGTTAAATATGCCTCAATTCTAGCTTAAGGGCTGTTGGAGTTCAAAGAAAGAGCATAATCTTGAAAGCCATGATATGACCCAAGTACAAAATGCATTTCCATGTTGAAGCAAATACAACAGTTGTGTGGGACCTTCTGACTGATCTGCACATGACAGACAGTATTTGTGCTTTATTTACAGATCAGGGCATTGTTTTTGCCTTTTTGAACATCTGAAGAAAGTTCCAGTGAATACCACTCCTGGTTGCCCTAAGACTGCAAGCAATTGATTGTTGATTGATGTGTTAAACAAGAGAGTTGACAGAGGAATCCTCTAATATTTGTCTTTTATTCAGGGACTTCTGAGTAGCTCAACCTTTGATATCAACACTCTAGAAAATATTTTGACCTAAAGATACAAATGAATTTTCTCTCTCTGATATATTTCTGCTCTGTCCTTATTAGATTAGCATTTAGAGAAACACTGCTATATCCATCTTCTTTATTTTAGGTCATCTGGCATAACGCCTTTATATTGCTGCTGTCTGATGAGGGTGTGGCTTCGAATGTACATTTATTAACAGAACCAATAAATGATGTAGAACAGCTACATGACTGCAGTACTATTCCTACAAAGCAGAAAGACCAGATCTTAGTATCTGAAAAAGTGCTCTTGCTGTGTTAGATTTCCAGTGTCTGTAGGTATCTTCTCCCCATGGTGAGAATAGCCACTGTCCTGTGTGTGAACAAAAGTTGCCTGTGCAGGCAAAACTGATTTTTGGTCACAAAATGAGGTTGAAAGGGGATAGGCAAAGCAACACTGCCTGCTTCTGAATATGAGTAACTTTTCAGAGCTCACATGCTATTTAACAGTGTACAATTGTTGGAAGGGAGAATGTGTGTAGTGGACAGCTTCTTTGTATGGGTTTTATTAGAAAAGCATTTTGTTTACAGCAGCCTCACTATAAACTCTTGAGGAACCTTGGCTATAGCAATCAGCCAGATCCGACAATGGGTTGCCAAATCATGGTAGAACAATTTCACAAAGCTGGCTAGTAAGAGAACAATCCTCTCCATCTTTCTGTTTACCACCCATGCACTGATGCACAGTATTTCTCCTCTAACCCCTTATAGATTTTTTCACTCCCTCTGAGTGATTTCTGTGCCGAGGGCCATCACAGGCACTGCCAGCGACTCTGTGAGTTATTTGCTTCCTGTTGTGCTTTCTTCTTTAAATCTCATGACAGATTCATTCAGTAAATCCTTTGATCCCCTTTCACCCTCCATTTATAGTGATACATCTACTAAGACTTTCTAAGGCTCTTTTTTCCATAGTAAAAAAGACCATAGCCCCTTCCCTACTGGAGCCAGCAGTTTTATTTCCAAAGGGCTGAAACGGTTTGCACATGGAGCAGGCACATGTGGAGGGACATGCTGGGAACTGCCTAGTGACATCAGGTGGGACTGCAGTGGTGACTTGGGCAATTGGTCTCCACAGTGGGAGAGAGATTTGTTGTGCATTTAGCGTAACACACTACCTTATGATAGGTTTGGCAAGGACTTGTCTGGATTTACGGGGATGCTGTCTGTTCTTTCTGTCTCCATGGGCTGGAAAGATGTTAAACACATTGTTGATTAGCTGAGCTATATCCAAGCTGGAGGTGGTTGCAGGGCGGATTAGTTTCATTGCAAGATTCTAAAAAGTGGGTACCAATGGGAAAGGTTTAGTGATGTTCTGAGCTGGAGGTTAGGGAAACAGGTAGGAGCAGAGTGGAGATTTAGGATTGAGAGAGAGCAGGAAGAGTGGTTTCTAGACAAAAGTGTATGAAGCAAACAGCCAAGTTATGAGCAAACCCAAAGCCTCAAGTTAAAGGCTTTAAAAAGAAATGCGTGCAAGCTGGTACTGGTGTTTTTAATAGCACTTAGGGCTTTACCAAACCTGTTAAGTTTAGTACAAAGTAGCAGCCGAAATGCTTTAAAACCAGATGTTTGTGATTAGAGAGGGAGTCCTTGGGCTAAAGGGCTGGATGAGTTTGTGCATGCCACTATGTTTTAGTAAGATGGAAATTAACTTTGGAGCCTTAGGAAAACCATGAAGGGTCACAGGGTGGGTGGCTCCTTGTTGTGGGGTTTATTATTTTTTTTCAGAACAGGCACATAATGGTTTTGAGATGTGATGTAAATAGAAGCCTAAAGCTGACTCGGGCATTAGATATATGTAGGTAGGACTGGGAGACAGAGAGAAGACAGTGTCTGACAGAGATGTGTGAAGAGTGCTTGTTTGTCTGTAAAAAGGGTGGGTTGATTGTTACTGCAGCACCAGTTTTAGGGGGAAAAATTGTGTTGCTTTCACTTTATTCTTTTGAAATCTGTTACTGCCCTCTCGCCCTTCACTCTGACCTTTTTTCTGGTGAGAATCACTGAATGACCTCCACACAGCAAACACGTGCTCCAAGGCCACAAGGCTCCTTGTGACTTAGCAGTGCTCTGCCTGTCACTGCCATGTGTTTAGCTCTCACACAGTCCAAAAAAAGGAGCTAAACACCCATCTTAGCTCTGCCAAAGTGTCAGACTCCATTTTCTGCATTTCCTTACACTTCCAACATATTTTGCCCACCAGGCCTTGCAAGAGGAGCAAATCTGTCAGTCTGCAGCTCTTCCATTACCTTGAAAGTATGATAATGAGCAAGGTTCCTTAGCAAGTGGCTGAATGGTGCTTAAAGTGAATCTCTGTCATAGAGTCCATATTGCATTGTTGATTTGTATGCTGGCATTCTCTTTTGCAGCTGGTTCCTGGAACAGCACTGTAGGTCCTCTGGTGTTATCCTTTCCCTGCAGTCTGTCTTGGTGTAACATGTCAGGCCACAGGGCTTAGGGAGCACAACTGCCCTGAAGGTTACACACAGCTGTTACACCCTAAGTGGTGTCACCTAGAAGGGTCTAGGTAAACTGAAAATGTCCCCGTGCTTTAAAAATGCTTCTGCAAATATTCCATGTTTTGGTTCTCTTGTTATAAAACTGGGCCCTTTGGTCTAGGAAATACACTGTTATCCTGTGGTTGGAGATGTATTTTCCTGCTAATTTTTTCTTCAGTGGGATGCGCAGTTGTCATTTTTCTATAACAATGCTACTGTGGCACCACTGGTTAAAAAGAGAAGAAAAATTCACTATCAATCATAGAAAAGGTGTGCTGGGATTGTTTATTTAAAGTCTGCTGTTTTGATCCTTGGATATCTGCCTGTTCTTATTTTCTGACACTGTAGTGAAGATGTTTGAAATCCTCTCTCCCTGATAGGAACTAAACTGTCAATATGTAAGGAACCACAAGTTATTTTCCAGTGGGAGCAGCTGAGTCATAAACATTCTTGAAAATCAGAGGATTGCAAAATGTGACTAACAAGTGTAATGGTATTTCCCATGAGATGGACGTCTTGCAGATGAAGACTCGTTTAAGCTATGCTATGTTCCTATCAACTACCAAAACTGCCTTTATTATACAATACCACTAATTATTCTTCTCGTGATCCTAGTTCTACAGGCAGAGTTTCCTCGGAAATGTTCTGATACAAGCACTTAGGCAGAGAAAGAAGGGCTTGGCTCTGTAACTGGGCAGCCTACCCTTGCTTGCTTCCTTGACAAATTCACACTTGATTCATGTTCCCAAGCCCTCCATCATCATCAACCCCCAACCCTCTGCCTCTGTGGGGAGAGGCAGGCTCTGCATTCAGTGATCATTTTGAAGATGAATGTGTTGGGTAGTTTTGATTATTAATTTGCTATTTTAAGTCTGCATTGTGCTTTGATGGCTCTTATGGGATTTTTCTCTCGCAGTAGGGGACAAAGATCTAAGGGGTGTCTGTTTAGTTTTTCCCATCCTGTAACAATACAAGATGTCATCTTGGCTTAAGTAGATACACATGTCACCAGCCCCACGGCAGTGTACTAAATAAAACACTACCCTGCATACAAATACTTGAATATTTAAGTGGACTTAAGGGAAGGCAACCAATAAATGAAATACTTTTAGAATATGAAACTAGTCTGCTATTGCTTCATACTCAGTTTAAAAGTAAAAACATCTTAAAATATCTCATCTTAGTTTTTTAATGCTTATTTTTAAGCTCAGCGCAATTAAGAGATTCTCATTTTCAGGCTGTATATGTGTATACGTGACAGCTTTATAGCAAAAGGGCAATTATATGTAATCTTAAATCCAAATATTTTTCTGACTAATCCAATTGACTTTTCATTATATGTCTTAATCTAAATATGATATCTCATTCTGAATTCAATGAATTTAACTGTTTCCTCCTCTTACTGTAAACTATTCTTGGTTTTTACTTGCCTTTGCTCTCATCTAGATCATAAGCTTGTGGAGATGGGAACTATTAGTTGTTCTGCATTTAAGGTACCATCATGCTATTAAACTCAATACATTTTTACTTGTTGCTTGCTAAAATGATCTCTATTAAAAATGGTAATTTGTACTAATGCTGTGTATTTACATGTAGAACCCTTACTTTGAAACTAGGTCCTATCACTCACGAGTTGGACAGTACTTTATATGTAGTACTTGTTCACTAAAACCCACGTCTGGTGTAAAAACTGAGTCTGTGTTTTTCTTTAATAGAATCAAGATAATTTGAAATCTTGAAGTTATGTGTGAAATTGCGTGCTTGTGGAGTAAATGCCAAGGACACAACTTGGTAGTCTTACATCTTAGCTGTAAGGGTGTCTGTATCCAGTCATAAATGGAGGTCTGATGCTGCAGTTGCCTCACGTCTAAGGCCTGTCTTACAGCTCTGAGTAGTCTAGTTGAAGCTAGCACATTACTTAGGTTGTCAGTACTTGGAGGATGACTCTCTGATGGCCCCAATCCTTTCAACACTTCTACATGTGCTTAATTTGGAGTTATTGATGAGTTTACAATGAAGTGCATATGTGAGAGCTGGCAGGATTTGGTGTCCGTAATTTGTTGTTACTAAGAGAGATTTCCTAACATACCTATTGTATTTTAATTTAAGATTATTTTTGTTTCCGTAATTAAGATGTTTACTACAATCAATGAACAATTTCTGGGATGAGGACATATTAGTAGAGACCGATATGCTTGCAAGAGTTGGGCACCATTTATTTTCCTACAACCAACAGATATTTCAAGAACCTTTGGTGTATTGAAGGTTTCAACTGAAGCTTGAGTCAGGATGAACCTAAGAGACAGAGCAACTGTAAATCCCATGAGCTGTACTTATTATCCCACTGTAATGTGAATCATTCCTGAAAACAGTTCTTTGACCATCTCAATGCAGTTTGAGTAGCTTGCTGCATTTTCTTTTTTACCTAATACCTGCTAACTTCTAGCTTAAGTAGAAAACCAGCGTGGTGTATTTTGGATTCTGACAAATTTAATTTAAATTTATAGGCATTAATACTTCAACCTTTTTAGGATGAATGGAGGAGTCTGTGCTATTGTTTTTGTGTGTCTCTCTTAATTTTGACAGATGCTACATACTATTTAGCCAACCTTATAAAGACATCACCTCTACCAAATGAAGGCCTGCACCTTTATGTGGCACTCACTCTGTGGAAACATTGAGAAACATAGCTGAGGAATCTCTTGAATTCATATTTTGTTTTAAAAGCAGCTCTCTGACTTTTACAGATGGCAATGCTGGGCAGAATTTCTCCCCAGTTGTGTTTCTTTTACAGTCACTGAAACAAAGGCTGAATAATTTAGCCTTTTGTCATGGATTATGTCCCGCACTGCCAGAATGAGTGGCAATGACACGATGATTGTGATACAAGATTAAATGGGGTGTGTGATGATCATCATGATTTGTAAAAAGAAAAAAGAAAAAAGAAAAAGAGAATGAAAAAGCATGACAGAGTTGGTTTAGACAGGATGCAGATGTACTGTGTTGGAAGATTTGCATAGCAGTCCTACTGGTTGGGGTTTTTTGAGTCTGAAAAGGGCATTGATTGCATGGGCTTTTCTTTTTTTCTGATTCCCTTTAGTTCCTATTTTTGCTGTGTGATCCTGTGCAAATCCCACCGGCAAGAGGCCGGTATCTGATATGGTTTGGTTCCTATTGTCACCTGATTTTTACCCTTGGAGAAATGGGAGGGATGGGAGAACTGAGGTGCCTGTGCTGGCTGCAGCCCAGTTCTGCCGTGTCGCTCACGCTGCTCTGTTGTGGACTGTGCTTTCCACCCAACTGTGGATGGTTGTGCTGAACTAGTAGACACTGAGGTGTTTTTACACACTGGATCTGCAGAGAGCCTGGATGTCTTACTGAAAGGCTTTCCTGCACTGTACCCCCATAACCCACGGCCGTGTCTTTAAACAAAATAATTCCCTTTTTGTCAACCAAAAGTTCAGTTAGAAGCTATCTCTTTTTCATGTGCAGCCATCTCACTGAGAATTTTTTTTGTTTCTCTGCCTCTGTACTTAATGAAAATTGCTGGATTGAAAACACTAGAGAAAAAAGTTCACAGGAAAACAGCGCTGTGAGAAAAAAACCAATGCAATCTCCATAGATTGTAGTATCACACTACACCTCCGTAGGTGTAGTGTGATATTACACCTGGCGCCTCAAATCTCTGTAGTTGTAGTATGATACTACACCTGGGGTCCCAAATCTCCTCGGTTCCTTACACAGGTCCCTATGCATGGCCAGAAGGTCTAGTGCTTTGTATCCAACAGTGTATCTACTCTCACAGTAGTTGTGAAGAGAGAAAAGCTTCACAAAGGAGAAGACAGAGGAGATTCACAGACTGGAAACAAACTTTGGGGGATGCCTGAAGAAGCTGTTAAACCCAGCCCAACCTATGGCAATTGGAAGGGCATAAGGAACGAGGGTCCTATGGCTCAGCCTTCTGGAGGTGGCTGCAGTATAGGTGAGATGACTGGGGCCTGTGCTCATTTGTGGATACATTTCATCGTGTAGACATGTCCTAAATGTGATTTTTTCACTCCAGAAGCCTGTGACAGTGCAGGCTTGAATTTTTAGATTGAAGTCTTCCAAGTTCTAGGCTGATGGTTTTGTTAGTTGACTACTTCTAAATCCCCAACACCCACCGAATCACTGTGTGATCCTTCAGAACAGATTCATGCTGGGATCCGCATTGCACCATCTTCTTAAGCATCTTTCGCTTTGCTCAAACATTTACACTGTAGAAGGAGAATCTTACTGTTAATTCAAAAGTTGCCTGGTATGTGTAGAAACCTTTTAGATAAAAGTTAGTCTTGCAATTTGGGCATCTAAAGTTTAAAAAGCATTTAAAATGTCACAGGTCAGCTTACTTGAATTACTAATGTTTATTCTGGGTATGTCATTTGTTGCAGAGGCAACTCATGCTGCTGCACTGTTAAATTCTGGGAAAAATGTAAGAACTCTTTCCAGCAAGACATAATTTGGTCGAATACATTTTATTTGCAAGAAAAAACAACATTTTAAGTTAAAAGTTGAAATTAAAAATGAAAAAAATGCACATGCTTCAGAGAATCTTTTCGTGGGGGCCAGATTTTAGGAATATCATACAAAAAAGAGGACATTTACTGCAAAATCAGTAATATATGAAATTTTCTTAATCATACCAGGGAGGAATATAGTATTTAACAGGAAGATATCTGTCTGAAACCATTATGAACAAAAAGACAAAATAAGAGCTGTGGAATACATGTTTATAGAGCAAAATTGGAGAAGGGCTGCGATGGTCATGCAGAAGACAAGTTGGTATGGCTGAGCTGGAGAAATTAGCTGGGATATCCATGTTCTGCTGAACTCTGCATTTTTATTGTGTAAGTTTTTATTGTGTAAGTTTTTATTGTGTAAGTTTTAAATGTGAAGTTTGTGATTTCAGCATAGTTTTAATTCTTTGCTTCTTATATGTGTGTCGTTTCTTCTGCCAAGCTTAGCAGAGCCATAGCATGAAAGGGAGCAAACTTTCTCTACACGGCACAGACCAAACTGTTATAAAGTCTTAGTTATTTTTTGACGATGAAGAAGGAGACCTTATTTTTTGTCATGTTTTGCTGGGGTACCACAACGTCCAGTGAGGGTAGGTACTGCATGAAATGCATGTTTGTTTTATTTCAGTGAAGTTCCTCCATACTCTGGAGTAAACATTCAGCTCTTTTCTAAACTGCCTTAAAAATAAGCCACTCCAGCCCTCCCCCGCCTCAAAACAAAAGTTTTCCTTCTCAGAAAAGCATCTGTTATTTAGCAACATCTGAATTTCCATAAATAATACCAGATTTCCTCCACCCAAAGATATAAACAACTGTTCCACACTCAAGCCTCCCCCTGTTTCACTGCTTCACTGCACGAGGAGAGCGGGAGAGGAGGGACCAGTGGAGGTTCTATGCAGGAGGACCCACACCAAGGCAGAGGTGGAGCAGGGCAGAGGTGGCTGTTGGGCCTTTGTGGGAGGCAAAAACTCTGTGGCTGCATAGAAGACCTCCACCAGAAGGGATTTTTGAGGTTGTTGGGTGTTCTGAGCAGCCAGCCAGCCATATGGACTGATGATTCTTCCTGTCTTGGCCATGGGTTGGAGAGAATAATGCTGGGATAGGGAAGGGGGGATGTCACCATACCCATGACCTGAGTCATGAGGCTGATGTCTCTGAGTCCCACCACAAAGCTACTAAAGACTGGAGGCTTCCCACCAGTCCCAGCTTTAGGTTTCTTTAAATAATATTTCTGCAGGATGGGGGCAGAGGGGCAGTTAATATCTTCTGAAAATTCTTCCTTTGTTCATATCTGGGAGATTTGTTTGTCTGGGATTTTTTTAAGCACTCTATCGGTAAGTAATAAGAAAGTGTAGTAATTGAGCAACAAGGGATAATGGCACAAAAGAGAAATGAGTGGTTGTAGACACACCAACTGCTTCACAAACTCATGAAATTAATGAAATTTGGCTCCCTGATATAATGTTACTGTATTCTTAATGCACAGATATTCAACTTAAGAAACAAATTCCCTCAAGAGGTTTGTTTGTTCTACTTGCCAGAATGCATTTTGTTTTTTTTCCTGCTAGGCTAAAATTGCTGACAAATTACACCATGCCTTTGGTTAGTTTAATTTTTCCCCCAAGATTATTATTATTTTTTAATTGCAAAATGTCAGGATGCTCTAATTTCTTCAGTGATCTGGTAAACACCACTTTTCGCATTAAGATGGCTATTTAATATACCTTATATATATAGAAGAAAATCAGTTTATCTGGGCTAAGATGCCACTTCACAGTGAAGCTCATTTTTCCTTGCACTGACCTTGTCCTTTGATTATTTCTCTTCAATTCTGTCACGGGTCCAGACATCTTCTCTATGCTTTGAAAATCTTGCAAAAATTAATTTAATTATTAATCTCAATATTACTCCTTGAATCTTTGGTGGATTCCTCATTGGCTGACAGCTCTGGTGGGTCTTTTGGGGCCTGTAGTACTGATCTTCCAACTTGTTTCCATTGGCATCAATTTTCTCTGAAGTGCGAGTTATTGGGCACAGAATACAACCTTAACAAATATGCCCCTTCCGTATTTGCAGTTGGTTTGCCTGAAAAATAGCTGGAAATGATCCTGAGGTTTAGAGCTGGGTAGAAGGGCTCGTAGAGGCTGCATTTATATGTATGAAAATCTTGCTGTTGGATTGGGTCTGTAAGGAAATGAGTATAGAGAATGACACTCTGCATCCTAACATGGCAGAGCACTGATGTCCCACTGTCAACTGCTGAAGTTGATTTGAATTCAATTAAAACCTTAGAAATGCTTTTATTTTACTTCTTTGATGTTTTTATGTCATCTTAGAAAGCTTCATATACTGACTCTTGGTAGCATCTTTTTCTTTACAATTTCATGACAATGAAATAATTTGCTGTGATATATGAAAATAAAAAGAAGGAATTTCTTAGGGCAGTTTAGCCCATTTGAACACTCTCTATCTGCTTTTTAAATTTATATAACCATATATAAATTAATTTAAAATTATAAATTATAAATCTGTTTAAACTTAGGTTTTCCAAGCTCAGCAAGGAAGTTTTGACTTCCTATGCTAGCCTTTGTTCTTCCCAGTGTGACTGACTGCTCTGGTACCTGACATGTGTTTGTGAATAGACCCTAGTCTCCTCTTAGCTAGGCCAGCTTTTTATCTCTTGGATCCTGCTGTTTCTTTAAATATTTCTCTTTAATCTGAAGAACTTGTTTTTCTAGAGGAAGAGATTTCTGGGGAGGGATCCAAGAGTCACCAATGCTCAGCTGCACTAAGAGCTGTTGCAGTGGGCAGGATCAGCAGCAGTTGGTGAAGATCTCTCTGAAGCTGTGAATTACAATGAGAGGAAGAGATTGTGAAGCCTTCCCTCACCCTGAGACTTGAGTCACAATACTTGTCATTATGCACCGTCCCAGAGGGTGGTGGGATGTGGTCCAGTGGCTTTCCTTCCATTCCTTTGTAAAAGCTCACCAAGAAGCAGTTCACTAAGAAAAACATTATTTCTCTGGAAAAAAAGAAAATATATATTGTTAGGAGTAATACTGTTTTAAAGCATCAGACACCTTCATTACTGATTAGTTGTTGCCCTTCCCACATGCCCTGCCTGGTGCCACAAAATTATTCTGATCTTAAAAGTTGAGCACATGTCTATCTTCAGCAGCATCTGTGACTTCAGTCTGTTTGTTTGGATTTTTGCATGACATCAGTTGCTGAGGTTTTGGTGTGCCTTATCAATGTACAAAATGAGATTCAAGGTTTTGGCTTGGATATGTGAATGGCCTGAGATCTAATTACCAGAGGGACTGCCCTTTTTGCTTCTGTGATGCTGCTGCCGTGGGAACTGTCCGAGATGGCCAATCGAGTGCCCTTTCCTCAAACAGAAAGTCTTCTGGTTGTTTGTCATCTCCCCCACTGAGTTTTATAACCTTCCCAAAGAACTTCAAAGTCTTATCCTTTCTCAGGGCCCCACAGAGGGGCATGTCTGTCTGTCGACTTCACTGGGCTTCAGATTAGGAACTGTACCCAGAATCTTCTTGACTGTCCTAGTCTTCGATGGTGGGGAAAGTCAGGAAGTTTTGTTGTATTGATGGAGTCTGCATCAAATATCTCATGTACAATGTCTAAAGCAGTAGAGACATAGAGGTTGTTAATGTGTGCAAGCGAATGTACGATGTACGGATACTGTGTAGCTGGAAGGGAGGAAACAGTAAGGCAGATGGAAAAGATGGAAGTGGATTATGGCACTAAACCACACAGAACTTAAATCCTCAAGTGCAGTCTTGGTTGTAGCAAAGATGCATCTGAATCTTTGTCCACTTGAGCCCACCCAGAACAGACTCTTTCATGAGGTTATTAATATTCAACTGCTTGATTATGAATGAAAAACATGCTGTTCTTCTCAAATACACCCTCTTCTTGCAGGACATACGTGCTATTAATTTATGCTGACGGGGAAAAATATTTGTATATTTTACTTCGAAAACAAATGCTAAGATTGTGTGATAGAGGTCCTTCTCGTAGCTATGACTTCCCAAATTAAAACTGAAATTATAATAAACTTTCTGAAAAACCTCCTGCCTATATTTTCTTTTCTATGGCTTCCCCAAACCAAAGCCCCACAGACGTGGTTTGCTTGGCTAGAATTCAGCTCATCTTTTGATTTTTTTCTGCCATTTACATGAGTTCTACATGTGTGAGTTTCATTCAGCTTAAGAGACCTAAGGAGGGATGGAAGAGTACGTCCATCCACCGTTCAGATACTGAATGCACGAACACTCCCTTACTCTCTGGCATGCAGTTTGGAAAACATTTAGATCCTCATGCAGTCTATCATACTTTGTATAACTAAACTCTTCTCTGCTTCCGCTCCTCGAATTTAGAACACAACCTGCTCCTGAGAAGAAAACTGATGTCAGGGGAAAGGACCATGGGGTAGGACAGCATCCTGCCAAAACTGCTTAGTTTGTGCAGCAAGGCCAGGGCTGACTGCAGGTCTGGAGAGGGTCCTGTGCAGTCCATCCCTGTAAACAGCCTGCCGGACTTTGTGACATGGCTGTTGGGGAGAATCAGGAGCAATCCAAAGGAATAAAACACAGAAACTGGTGATGTTTAAGTGCAGCGACACAAATGACAAACATATTGTCTCTGGTTTTTAACGTTGAGGCTTGTTGCTGTGGCTCTGGCCCTGATGACTAACTGCATCTCTTCCCTCAACAACCCCTTCCCCCCTCCTGAGCTACAACAAGGTGCAGAACCAGTGCAACACTGACTCTCCCTCCAGCTGTCCCCCAAAAAAGTACAGTGACTGCTCTGCTGAGCCAGGACAGCTGGCAGCCAGAGGGGCTGAGTGCTGGTGCACGGGAAAGGTGGAGCACCAGCAGACTGAGAAAATGGTGGTTTTCTGAGAGCGTCAAACTGAGCTACTGAGCCATATTTTACATATTTATCTACCCAAAGTTGTCTTCTAGATTTTGCTGTCTCGGAAATCTGGTCTTTGGTCTCATGTTTTCTTTTATGTAATAGTACTGGACTATCTTTCTCTTTTGTGCTGCCTTTCCAAGTTTCTGAGATAAAGGCTTCATGAAAAAGTACTGGGTTTCAGAGGTCTACACAGACCCCTTAGGCACCATGCACTGACGGCAAGACTTGAAAAAATTGACTTTTTCAAGCAGGTAGGGTTTTCTCTGCTCTGCTAACCAGCTGTAGTTGGTGTACAGTTGCAGAGCCTAACTCAGTGATGTCTCCTGCAGTGGAGACAAATATATATAAGACATCTGTGTCAACAGAATGCCCTGACAGGAATTATTCTACTGCTGTCTGCGACTGAAGTGGCACTGGCAAAAACCACAGCCGAATCGAGACACATGTGTGGGATTGTGTCAGCTGGCTTGGATCCACTTCAGCCCTGTTCTCTGTGAAAGCAAATACTGTAGGAGCTTCAGTGAATTTGGTGGAGAGAATATTTAGAAATAGAGTTGCTTTAAGTTCTCTGAGGTGCTGCTAAATCTCTGTTGCAAAAGTTTGCTGTTTACCAGAATCCTGAGTGACTCCCAGGGGCACTCTCACCTCTTCTGCAATTAAGACCTTTGCAGGCACAGATGCCCACTGAATTTCTGCCAAGAACAACTTTCCTACCTCCAGTACGTGCATGGCGGGGAGGAGAGGGCACCTGGAGTGCTGGTGTGTCTGCTGCTGACTGAGGTACTGGAAGGGTTGTGCTCATTTATCCTTGACTTAATGTGTATGAGAGCAACAAAGGGGAACATCTGAGCTCCTTTTATCTGGCCCTGTTTGCCTGCTGAGCAAAAATCAGCTTCAGGGGGGAATAAACCCTCCTTTCTTCATAAGCAGTACCCCGTTTGGTGCATAACACACTTCCTACACATCCACTGTTGGGCTCAGTGTTCCAGGCTCTGCTCGGCAGAAAAAAAGAATGTCTGCGTAATCCCTTGCAGGTGCTCAGAGCCAGTGATGCTGCAGATGCCAGCTCCTCATGGCAGGTTGGGTAGGGCTTGCCAGATCGTGTTACTGAGCATGGCTGGAGTCTCTGCTTAAAGATGTGGCTGTGTCACACGGACACTGCACATGATTTCAGTCCTGCCCTTCGGTGTGGACAGTCACATGAGTTGCATCTCACGCTCTGTAAAGCACAAAGAGTCAGTTTATTTTACTTTATGCTTACATGTAGTTCATTTTCCAGGAGTTTTTCCTTCTCTCCCATAGCACTGGAGTAGTTACAAAAAGCTGGTGCCTCTACTATTTCTGCAATAGTGTGATTATCAGTGTTTGACAGCAAACGCAAGAAGCTGTGAGTGAAAGAGAACAAGGGCATGAACTGTCCTGGGCTAGCTCTTTTGGCTATCCCAAGTTTGGGTGATTACTGAGCAGTGAACTAGTACTGAAGCAGCATGTTTCAGGCTTTCTCAGAGCTTAGAAGAACCTTTGGTATGTGTAATGGCTATGTTTATGCAAGTATTTCAACTTGTTTCACCTTCTGTACAAAAAGGCTTGTCTTTGCCTAATTATACCAGTACCATTTCTGATTGTTTGGGGTGCTGAAATTCTGGCAAACACACAAATGAGTGATTATAAGACTTTTTCAAAATGATGAGGAAAAAAATAACAATAGACAATTTGCTGTTCTTTGTGAAGAGGAGGTGGTAGAGCAGCTGAATATGTTATCCTGCTTCTCCACGTGATCTAACTCAGAGCTGAGACATTTTGCTACAACCCTCTACTTCCCTGAAAAAGGAAAACATTTGCTGAAGAGATTTCTGTTTTTCTCCATGTGGTGAAGCACACACCCCCTTTGTGACCGTGGGGTCTGACCAAGTCAGTGTAGGGATTCCTGTCTATGCTGGCCAGGGCAGTGTCCACCCTCAGCACACAATAAATGCCATTGCAATTGCATTTGACTGTACCTCAGTTACATGATGTGTGAGAGAACAGGCCACTCCAGGGGATGCTAATTATGTGGGTTACAGCCTCCCTACAACGTTGACCCCTTACCTCTGTCTTCTAGGTAAACTGGTGCTTGACTGCTCATATAGGAACCCCTTGGTCAGTCTAACATCTGCTTGCCATGTCCCCAGGTTTTCTTATAACATCAGAACCCAATGGCCTGTGACACTGGAAACAGTTCATAACAGTTTTCCACCTTGTGTTATTTACACCTGTGCAAACTGGATTTAAAAGGCTGACAGGCATATCAAAGGTACCCAGTTCATGCCCTCTATGCACCCTCTGTCCCTGTGAACACACAGTGTGAATAACCTTGGTAGAGCACTGGGAACTGATTTGGGCTTGACTCTCTTAGCCTGAATTCTGTGAATTATTACACCACAAGAGAAGAAATTATGCCTCAATTTGGCCAGATTTAGCCATTAGATTTGGAGATGACCTTTAAAAACCCAGCCAATTCACCCCAGACCTTCCTACCTCCTTTTGCAAGGAAATGTGTTACTCTATATATCGATAAAGTTCCTTCAAATCTCGGATATCTTCTGGCTGCATCTCTCCCTTTGCTGGAAATAATGCATTCCCTTCCCCCTGTGCCCTGTGCCCCACTCAAATTCTTCATCTGCAGCGAGGCAAGAAGCCAACTCCTTTTCTGAGCATCTCTTATCTGAGGCTTCATCCAGATGCTTTGGGAGAGAGAGAGAGCTGATCAAGGCAGACAGTGCTATGATTCAGCCTGTTTGCAAGGAGCTACAAAATAGTCCTGTACTCCCCGGAAAGTGCTGCAGTTTTGCGTCAGGCTGCTTTGATACCTCACCAATGATGTGGTCATCCCCTGCATCTAGGATGGCACAAAGGACTGAAAGAAATAAACACAAAGTTTTGGTTGGCAGTGTGAGTGGTGGAATTTACTTTTCTTTGGGCAAGGCTGGTTTTTGAATAATTTCTGTGATATTATTTACCCTTCCCCCTTTGCTTCTTTTATAGCTACAGCAAGTTGTCAACTTTGCTCAACAGTTCCTTGGCTGAATGATACATATAATTTGATGATGAATATGGAACCAGTAGTAATTATGAACTCTACCAGAGAAGTTGCATTTACGATGGGAAGCTTTCCCAGCTTGTTTTTTTAGTGAAAGTTATATTTACCACACAACACACAGCGAATAGTAGACTTGCACTGCTCATGCTCTCCTTTAGATAATTGGCTGGCCCATTTGGAGACAGAGTGCTGGGACAGACAGACTTACTTTCTGATTTTGAACTTTTGTTCTCAGGCTCTTTTGTTATTCCATGGTAAACAGCTCAGAAATTTCCAAAAATGACTACAGAGAGAAAAAGCCCAAACCAAAATAGAACAAAAACCCCATCAGTAACAAAGAGCTACAGCTTACGTCTCAAAGATTTGTAACCATTGAGGAGCATGTCCTGTATCAGACTGAAGGCTTGATATCTGAACCTTGCTGGTGTCAGAGGTGTGGGGTTTACCATCCTGTGGAAGCCCAGTCACACTGGATGAAAACAGAAGACTTTCAAAAACTTCACTTGGCACTTGCTTTTGGCAAGTTTGTGCTGGATGACCCACAGCTCTCGCCCCACCAGAAGGAACATGCTTTCTTCCCACAATGTGACAGAGCCAATACCTAGGCTGGAATATGGTTATGGGTATTTGAGGCCTTCTGCTAGTGCAGGGCTAGGAGGAAATGTTGTCAGAAATTTCCTCAGCATATACTAGTAGGGAAAAGAGCAGGTAGGGAAAAGAGAAGGGAAGAAAAAGGGAAGGGAAGAAGAAGGAAAGGGAAGGGTGAGGTGGGGAGGGGAAAGATGGAAGGGAAAGAATAGTTAATCTGGAAGGAACCTACAATACTCATCTTAGTCCAACTGCCTGACCATTTCAGGGCTCACCAATAGTTAAAACATGGTATTAAGGGCATTGTTCAAATGTTTCTTTCTCAAACACTGATAGGCTTGGAGTATCAACCACCTGTGAACTTCCAGTGAAGCCTGACCTCCCTTTGAGCTAACATACAATTTCTTTTTCCTTCCAAGTGGAGCTCCCTCTTCAGCCAAACTGCTCTTCTGCTTTGCTTGTTTGACTCAGGATGCAATGGGATTGCCTGCTCCTGTGTTTTTAAAAGATGGTTCTTCAAAACTGACCAGCATTCATGGACCTCTAAACCCTCAAAAGCAGATTCCCAGGGGACAGGGCTAAGTAGCTCCTTGAATAGATTCAAGTTTACTCTCTGAAGTGTTTTTCTACATTATTCAGAAAAAAAAGAGTTGGAAAAATAATTTTGAATTTTTCATCAAAAATGAAAAAGAAATTCAAGACCCAACAGCAATTATTTTGCTTCCCCTCCAGCTTTCTATTATGAGACACATTTACCATTTGTGAACTTCTTTGGTAAAGGCCAGGTCATGTAATTCCTGGAGAAGGATGATCCCTAAAGTAAAGCCAGATGAAAAATGAGGATCTGTGTGATTTTCTTTTATATTTCTCTCCAACTTGCCAGGGTTTGTGGAATATGCCTAGGTGCTGCTTGTGCCTGTGTGTTTTTGGGACCAAAGCCATGACAGAAGTATTAAACCTGCAAGAGAAACCTTGCCTAAGCATTTAGGCAATTACATGACATGTTAGAAATTTTTAGGCAGAGTTTAAGCCTTATGTGTAATGGTTGTTTCCTCTGTGTTTTTTTAAATACTACCACAGCCCTGATTAAAAATACCAAGGTGACAAGTGATGCTTTGCCACTTACACCTCCTACTGCTAACACTTCTGTTCACTTTACATTTCGTTATGTGGGGGGAAATGCCCCCCTGCTTCTTCTTGTGAGGAACTTTGCTAGTACATTGGAAAGTTTTGTGTGCACATGACATGGAGGTTGCTGAATGCCGACTATGAGATATGTAGGATGGCAGATTTCTTGACTTAAAAGTGATTTCCAGGTATCTTTGAAGAATTGATGGACTGTGCTGCTGTCCCTTTTGTTGCTGGGAGTGCAGGTCGTCAGAAAATAGGAACGTTTCAACATTTTCAATATTAACTTCTATTTTTTCAGGTTTTATTCCGTCAGGTTGAAGTGACAATTTTGGAAATGATAAAGTAGCTATGAATTTTAAAATAATTTACTTTATCTGTGGTTCCCCAACATTCTGTCAGCTGCAAAGTATGTGCAGGTGCTACTGATTTTTAGTCCAAAACTGTCTTGTAGCAACATGTGCCTCCATAACCCCACAGATCAGCTGTGGCCTTTCTTTTGTAGTTGTATTTCTGCAGACCTGCTCTGTCAGGCTCAAGGAGCAGCAGGACTGTTTGTTCTCCAGCTTTAGGCTGTCACACTCAAATTACACTCACCCTGCATCCTCTACATTGCACCCCTATAAAGTGGCAGTTTGATTTTAAACTAGTGGTGTTGAAATTTTGGCTACATTGACTAACTATTTCTTTCTTTGGCTGTTGCCTTCGCAGATATCACAGGAAAAGATTTAATATTTCTGAGAGAACCCCCCTTTCATTATAAATTGCTTTATTTGGTAGATGACGATGAAATGGCATTATGAATAACCAGTGAGATCTGAAACTTCTTTCTGTGCTTTTCTGCTTCTCTCCATGCTAAGCAAATGAGACAGCCTGGCTCTGGTCACTCAGGCAGGTGTTTGGATGGGAGCTGGCACAGCACAGCTCATATCTCCTCCCACCAAAGCAGAATGGTCCTGTCCCTGGTTATTGTGGCCATCCCTGGTCCACTGATTTTCAGAACCATGCTGGAAAATTGCTTCTGGTAGGGTTGGCTGGATTGGGTTCTGTTATCACACCTGCACTGGAGAAACGTGTTGCAAGGGTGGTGGATGACCCTTTGGGTAGGAGCATTTGGTACTCAGGTTGGAAGAAAGGTTGGATTCTGGATTCTGAGGCAGTTTGTTTAACCATCAGTGCAAGACATTTGTGGTTTTAAAAAATATTTTAAAAATCCAGATCTGAATGCTGTAGTTCTTAGTTAACTTTGTTAGAATATTATTACATGAGTAAAATAAAGAACTCACAAAAAACAAAATGTAATTAAAGCATCAGAAGATTTTGAATAAACATTAGATGAAAGAGATGAGTGAGGATAAATTTACAGTTACTGTGTTCCCATGCTAGTTTCACATTCCCATTCATCCTGCAATTGCCTTCTTAGACAATATTTCAGCATAAGAAAAGCCTCTACAGTTTGACTAAACTTGCTTGGGCCCACCCTGTCTAAGATATGAATATGGTAGTGCAAAGGATGCAGACATGCTACTGCAGGTCTGCAGAGAGATAAGGCTCGAGTTGTGCAAAAGGAAGCAAATAACAACTTCCTTCTGAGTGTGAACTGGAACAGCTGTGGACTGCAGCAGCCATCCAACCAGTTTAACTGGTTACATACAGTGGCAGCATTCAGCATGAAATCCCGTGCCTGCACTCAGTAGGCTTTGGGAGGTAGTGTTTGGGAGCTGGGAGGAAGACGAGGTAGAATCCAAGAGCAGATCTGGAAGTATACCAGGCAAAAGGGAAGTGAAATGGAGAGTAGCTTTCACCTTCTGAGGACAATTTAACTTTAGAGTTTGACAAAGCTGTTTCTGTCATGTTTCAAGTAACTAAACTGGTTGCTTCACCCCAGCTGAGGGTGAGGATACGATCTTCCACACCAGGGCTCTGCAGGAGCAAGGCCCTGGCATCCGTGGGCTTCAGCTGCCAGGGCTGCAGAGTGGAGGTGCGAGGACAAACCCTCCTGGGGAGGGAGAGAGGGGCTCGGCCGCCAGCATCGCCTTCTGCCTGTGCTTACAGGATAAGAAAGTGGGGAGTTGCACACTGACACTGCTCCTATCCTGTCCCCCGAGACAGTCATTTGGGGTTGGTAGTGGAGGGTTACAGGTGCTTGCTCTTCTGTGTCTGACACCTATTGCACAGAATGCTGCTCAATAGTGGCTCAGAATGGTCTTTTTCTCTGTACATGGTGTCTGCCAGTAAGAAACAAGGATGCTCATGACTTGGTAAGTACCCACTGATCTTGGTGTGAATCAGGTGTTTATATTCACACTTGCCACTGCTGGAAGGGGAAAAAATGGAAATAAATCTCACACATTTTATACTAAATCTGAACTGCTAAATGACATCTGATGTTCTGGACTATTTTTCCAGTTGGATGCAAAAGTGGCTGGCCATCTCTGGCCTCTTTAAAATCAACAAGAGCTGTTGGAAGGAGGTGAAGGTGTGCCTGGAGGAAGGTTGCATGGCAAGATAAGCATTGCCCTCCCACCACGGTCTAGCAATAACCACTATGTCTCCCTTGCGACGGAATGGTATTTTGTACACTTGCCAGCTCTGGGCTTTGGTTTTTTCTGCTGTCACACATGCCGTGGAAGGGTGGAAGGAACATGAGATGTGTAAGGCATTTGTGTGATTGCTCTGACATCTGCAGAATAAGGCAGAGAGTGAGGAGCTGCTGAAGGCTGGGAGCAGAGAGCTGGCATGCCTGGCCTGCGAGTTGGTAGAGTGAGAACTGAGGAGTCCACTGACTGTAACTTCTGCTTAGCATCTCACCTGGCAGGGCTCACTCTAAAATATCTTGCTGTGGGAAGGCAGGACCTTGCTGCAGACACCTGCTGGGTGTTGGCAAAAGGGTGCTCCTTACAGGGAGCGACTTTGAAAGCTTTTTCTTCCTCCCACAGTTGATACTGTTTTGCTCCACTGACCAGTGAAAGATCAAAAGGAGAGGTAGGAGCACAAGGCAGAAATGCAGACACCTTTTCCTATAGACAGTGAAAAAACAACTAAGAATCCCTTCCCTGCGGCACAAGGGAAAGCTTCTCTCATGACCTTCTCACTGATCACTTCTACCTAAAAACTCATCTTTTTTTGTCTGCACTGTATTAAGCAATGCACATATACCCAAGTCTTGCTAATGTCTGAGCTAGATATAGAGCAGGAAGTTTTCCAGAAAAAATGGGGAAACCCTTCCTAACATGATTATTGCTTGTGTGAACTGTCAGCTGTGTCAGGGAGAGGGGAGGCAGAAGGGCATGAGCAGCAGCAATATGGTCTTTAGCAGGTGTTGGGGAGAGCAGAATCTAATGAAAATCACAGAAACACTTGAAAGCTTTTTAACTCCATACAGGATTTTCAGGAGCTGTTGATAGGAAACAGTAGTGACCCAACTGACAGTTAAAGAGATGAAAGGAAGCCCTTCAGATTAAATAAGATTTAGGAAATAAAAGGATTAGTGCTGGACAAAAGCTAGATTTGGGGGTTTATTTAACCAGTGCAGTGTGGCATGATGGGATGTGGGGCATCAGAAAGGAGATGAAAGACAAAACAAAAAGACAAATGCGGGAGGTAGTGCAGAGGCAAGGAATCAGCACAACTTCTTCAAAACCCCTTCACAAATCTTCTGATAATTGAAAATAGCACCAAAAAAAAAAAAAAAAAAAAAAAAAAAAAAAAAAAAAAGGTAGTTTTCATTATCAGTCCTGGCTTCTTTACATAGTAACAAGAAGCGTTACAATGGCGGGAAGTCTGTGGTGGGGCTGTCAGCCCAAATCCCTGCCACAGGAGAGAAGAGCCTATGTTATCAACCTACTTGCTCTTATAGATACCTGATGAGGCAAAATCATATTTATGTAAAATTATCACTCTATTGGATTCATAATTTGTTATGATTTCAGGTAGGGGCTTCTGAAGGACCAGTGAAGCTGGTGGCAGCCACAGAAATGAGGGATATACACATGTCGGTGGAGCCAGGAGCATAGAACCCCTCAATGCAGCATCTGTCACAGGAATATTTAATCTTGTAGCTTTGAAAACAGGACTGAGAGCTTTCCAGAGATCAGTTTCTCCTCTTCTGGTTAATGATCTATAGATGACCATTTGTGTTATTAGCAAGGTGAATAAAAAGTCACATGTAAGAACTTGACTTAAACGAATTTGTTGTTCATTTAGCAACTCCTCCAAAGTTTGCTGGAGAAAGTAGAGTGGCTACCAGTGGGTTTGACTCAGACATTACGATAATGTAGTCAGGTAACTGTAGATACTCTTGGCTAATGCAAGTGCTATTTGGAGAAAAGACCACCTTCTCTCTTCCAAAGATTCTGTTACTTCTAATCTCCAGGACAGTTATGGATATCTCTAGCATATTAGAGGCTATTAGAATCATACAAAATCGCAGAGTGTGCTGTGTTGGAAGGAAGCCACAAGGGCCATTTAGTCCAACTGCTGGTCCCACACAGGACCATCCCCAACAGTCACACCATGTCCCTGAGAACACCGTTCAAATGCTCCTTGAACTCTGTCAGGCTTGATGCTGTGACCACTTCCCTGGGGAGCCTGTTCCAGTGCCAAACCACCCTCTGGGGTAAGAACGTTTTTCTAATATCCAACTTAAACCTCCCCTGACACAGCTTCAGGCCATTCCCTCAAGTCCTGTCACTGGTCATCCCAGAGAAGAGATCAGTGCCTGCCTCTCCTCTTCCCCTCAGGAGGAAGCTGTAACTGCAATGAGGTCTCCTCTCAGTCTCCTCTTCTCCAGGCTGAGCAGACCGAGTGACCTCAGCCTCTGCTCAAGGCTGTTCACCACCTTCGTTGCCCTCCTTTGGACACTCTTTAACAGCTTAATATCTTTCTTATGTTGTGGTGCCCCAAACTGCACACAATATTCAAGGTGAGGCCACCCCAGTGCAGAGCAGAGCAGGATAATCCCCTCCCTCGACCAGCTGGCAATGCTTTGCCTGATGCCCCCCCCGGACACAGTTGGCCCTCCTGGTTGTCAGGGCACTGCTGACTCATATTCAACTTGCTGCAGAGGAGGAACAAATGCACCTTTTTTTCTCCTTTCAAGTCTACAAAGTGAGATTGGATTCTTTTCTAGTCTAAGTGAAAAAGAAAATGTGTTTTGTGGCCTAGCTTTACCAATAGGAAATTTTTTAGAAGCAGAAGTGGTTACAACTGGAGTGGGAAGGTTTATAATGCTTGGTGGATGTTCAAATTAAAGTAATCCAGATTTATTCTGCCAGTGTTTATGGAAAGACACTAACATTGAAATGCCTCTTTAGACAACATTCTCTTTTCACTTGTTCTGTTACCATAGGGAAACGTTACTAGGGTTTGCAAATAGTTAATAGGTAAACAAACAAACAAACAAACGAAAAGTTAAGAAATTACTTTATATAAGTTCTTGGGAAACTTTTATATGATACTTTGTAGTTTGGCCTCCATGCTGTCCCAGAGTAGTTTTGTCACCGAACCTGAGTAAGAAATCTAGATATTGAATAATAAATTTAAATTTTATTTTTTATTTCTTTGTGTCTTTTATAGTGCTCTCTGTAAAGAGATGTGTGGTCCAGCTTTTGGATGGAAATAGAATCTTGACTGAAAATTTACAGAGTGCCTAAGAGTCATTTTGTTTGTTTATAAAAGTGGCTTTCAATATACTGAACAAATAAGAAAATCTTAATGATTTTTTTCAACCAAATTAGCCCTTTCATACATTTTATTACTGTTTTTGTCCAGTTGAATGAAAGCAGTTAAAAGTTGTTTTCCTTAATAAGTTGGTCATCACATTATTGATACAAAGGGAATATGGTCCCCATTCAGAAATGATTTTCAAACTTATTTCAAGATCTGCTTGGATTTTCCAAAACACCTAGCTGGATGAAGTTTCTAATAACTCATGATGTCAGGGAGCGTAAGTCAGCACCTTTAAGTGCTTAGGTACCCTTGAAATTGGGGGTTTCAAAGTTTGATTTAAATAACTCGCCTGCAGCACTGGACTCCTTGTCAGTGTTTTCCCATTTTCCAAGCAAATGCAATCAAGTCCAAGGGGTAAAACTGCCATTCTTTGGACCACCCGGCAGCATAAGTCCTTCCTGCTCTCTGAGCTCTACAGCCTTGATCGTGCCATGCTGCTTTTGAGAGCTTGAATTTACAGCCTGAACAAATGTCCTAGAACATTAGGCTTTGTTCCTATGTACTTCAGGAGGAGGGTGGGTGTGCTGGTTTGGCTGACCTATTTTCCCCCCTTGTTTTAAAAAAATCATGACCTAAACCTGCCAAATCCTGTTGCAGGTTGCCCAGGTGACAACTAGGAGACAATTGTGGTCTTCCTTTGTCCCCAGTCCTTCCTTTCCTGGGGTGGATGGTTGGCTAAGTTTAAGCAGTTTTTCACGAGCATAGTAAATGCCAGGAAATTCTGGTGCAGGTTATTTAAAATCTTCTGCTTTCAGTTCCACATCCTTCTTCCAGGACATGAGGATGGTACTGCAGATGTCTGCAAGTCTTATGGAGATCACTGGAGCTTAACAACTGGCTGATTTTTCAGTGGATATGTTGGTTGCCATTGGGGTTTCTGCTTGTTTTTGAATCTGAAATCAATTATCTGTCATGGGAAATGTTTTCTTGGATGAGCAACATTTGGAAAATGTGTTTTAAAAATGAGAAAATAAGGGTATTAATAAAGGGGAGTTTCGGGCATCATATTAAACAATGTCACTATACTGCCTTTAGGTAGTACATGGGTGACTGCCTTAGCCATTATTTCAGAATATCCTTAAACACTAATTTTTACATAGCTACACATTTATGATAATTGTATTCCAAACTTTGAAAAGGTTCCAACATTACTTTCTTTAACAATTACACTTAATTAAAGTGTGCATCTGCACTGCTCTCTTCTCTTGTTTTTGTCTCCCTTTCAATTGCAGTGGAAGAAATGCTGAAATATTGTCGTGGTGGACTTGAAATTCCTCAACCAGAACATACCAGAGGTTTCAGAACAGCAACTCCTTTTGTCCTGAGCCATGACAGAGTACTTATCTGTTGTCTAAATGTATCCCTGGGGATAGTCTTCACACATAAACAATTTTTCCTCACCTGAAACAGAAATTTACCTGGCAATTCCTGCTCTCTGCACCCTCCTACCAGGTCACTTGTCCTGTACCAGCATTACTGCTGGTAATGCAAGTCTGAGGGGTCTTGCACCCCTCTCAGACATTATCCAATATCTTTCAGCCCCAAAATGAGTCAGCAACTGACTGTTCCATGTTAACCACATATTATAAAAAGCCACAAAATAATATGGCTAAGGAAAATGCATGTGCTTTTTCTTACCTCTGGTTTATTCATTCTTCAAACACACTTTTCTCCAGGTGATATATATGGTTTAAGCTTAGGAAATTTTTTGTGTCACTTTGGGAAACTAGAGGGCATAAACTGTATGACTTCATAATCAATGTTCTGAGAGATCTTTTCCAACTGAAATGATTCTATGATTCTTTGACTCTAGTCCTATCTGTTTTTCTAGTAGACATTACAAATGAGAAAGATTTTTTTTTTTAGTGTGTCATGCTGTGGCAAGCATCAGTGAGGTGGAATGCTGAAATCCCTGTTCAGATGGCCTGGCTTTCTATGTAAAAGCAACAGATGAAGCTTGTTGAACTCATACTCTCTCTTACATGAGGTCATTGTGTTGATTGTCTCAAGCTTCTGGTCAGCTTTGATGTGAGCTCTAATATTTTTATGATCTCAGCCTAGGGACAAGCTGGTGGCCCTGGACTCAGCAGTGGTTAAACATGAATATAAACAAAGCGGAGATTTGCTATGTGCCAGACAAGGCCACTTTCAAGTGTACTCACAAACACATAGAAAATTGATATCTTTGGTCTAGTGCAAATATGTAGGTGGTACCAAAAGAAACAGTATTCCAGGCAAAATGACATGTAATGCTTACCAGCTCACATACCTTGACTCTGTGATTCCAGTCTGTGGAACAGATCAGACAATAACTGTAAATACTAGTGGAGGGATTTTAATGTATTGTCAGCTTAATTTCTTACAGATTAAAGGGTTTCTGCACTACTTGTGTGAGCCCTTCATTTTCATTTGTTTTTCCTTGAGTAAGTTGCTGCAGTCAGCTTTATGGGATATGAGATCATGTATCAAATGCATGTATATAACAGGATAGACACATTTCCCTTTTTTTTTTTTTTTGTCCTTGTGGGTATTTATTTTGATGGAAGTTACATATAAACTATCAGCAGTTCTTAAATGACTGAAGCATTCAACTGCTGTGTTTTGGGGAGCAGATGGCTTGTCTGCAACTGCTGAAGGATGGTATCCTATGTTTCATATTTTCAAGCCAAGGAAAAGGGAAAATGTAAGCTTACATAAAAGATGCTGTCATGGAAGGCATAGCTCAAACATTCCTAAGTAGTGTCATCACTGAATTATATAAAATTTGGCACATGAGAGGCCAAAATTATGGGAAGATTCTGGGTGGGTGCAGAGGAAGGAGGAAGGATTTTTATAAAGATGGGAAGATATACAAACCACATTAGTAGTCAGCATGAACATTCAGCCCTATTCCTTGGCCTAAGTCTAAGATGAACACAGAGGTTCAACCTATGGAGATAAGCTTGATTTACTTCTCTTTGTGTGCTGTGTAGCACATTCTAGAACTGCTTTCATGTTTAGCAATTGAGTTTATTTTACAGCATTTTGGTTAAGTTTCACAAAGTTGTGAAGACTCCCTTACCATAATGCAGATGTTGAAGAGTAAACTTAAAAGGTGGGCTCAAGACGAAACCTGCTGAGGCTGCTTCCCTGTGTATCCACCATAGGAAAAAAGACAGTTTTTGGGAGTGATTCTTCTAAATGATAATGAAAAGCTATGAAGCTGCCAGTTCAACCCCTAAAAATCAAGACAGTTTTGGAATGGTAATATGTTCACTGTAACAGGTAATGGGAACATTACATCTGGTCTTCTTCAGGATGAATCACACTTTTCCTCTTTTCTAATTCTGCAGAGACTTGGCACCTCTGTGTGATGAAATCCATATACTGGCTGTGGTTACAGGGCTGAGCAAAACACAGAGCAGATGAAGAGATACAGGTCAGTATGTGCATCTATAGCTGTTTGCCAAGATGACACGGATCCAGAGGAATGTTTGAATATCATCCAGAAATTGTCATTCCTAAATATACATCCACTGAGATGACTCTAGAGAATATACACCTGGTTTTTGCTTAACCAGTTGCAGAAGAGATACCAACTCAAGGGTCCTGAGACAATGGAAAATTTTCAGACAGGTCAATGGTACTAAAACATCCTGGGATTTGGGGTACAATAGGCTGCAGTTTTAATTAAAAAAAAAAGACAAAAAAAGACTCCGCCCTAAAAATGATGACAGAAAATGTGCAACATTACTTCAGCTTTAGTAGTCTGATAAACAGGCCACTTCTTGTTTATTTTCCCACTGGGTTGGTTTGTGTTTTATCTTACATAAGCAATAGATAACTTTTTGAAGTGATTTCTGCAATAACACTCCTTGCAAATACCGGGTCCTTTATCTGGAAGATGATGCTCGCAGAGAGAAACCCTCTCTCTGGTTTCAGAGATTAACAATGCAAGAATTTGTCCTCCATAATGACTGACTTTATATTGCGAGGAGATAAAACTTTGTGTACTATGCAAAAGTGTTTCTACTCAGGTCTCTGGGAATATTCTACTTCCTAGGACTTATTATGGTAAAAAACATTTAGTCTAAGTTTCGCCTTTCTTAGGGTTGCTGTTATTTCGAGCTGTTGCTCTTTTACTATCCTAACTTGTTATTCCTCTGCTAGCTGTTTATTTCTAACAGATGCTTGTAGCCAGTTAACATATGTCCCCTCAGTCATTGCTCGCCTAAACTGCACACATAACAGTTACTTCTTTCCATTTTTTTAGCCAGCTGAACCCCGTTTTCAGCTACTTAACATTTTCTTTGGTTTCTCATGGTTTCTAATTCGCCTACATTTCTGGAGTGCTGACTGAAGTATCCTGGGAGTGGCAGTTTGCTATTTAAAAAAAACAAACCCTAAAACAAAACAAAACAAAACAAAAGGTCTAACAAAAACACACCCAAACACCACAATCTTTTTTTTTTTTTAATTAAAGCTATTTATTATTTTCAGTGATGTAGGTTGTTGGGCCTCATTGTTCTGGAAGGCTGCACAACAAAATGAGAGGCTATGCTCTATGGAGCTGTTGCTTCTGAGAGGAACTTCAAAAAGGAAAAAAGCCCAACCCCCCAACACCAACAGCTTACTCTACAGACAGAATAGTCCCTGACAAAATTGTCTTGGCACCTGGTGGTATTCAACCAGTGGCATTCAACATCTCTGCTCAGTTGTTTTTACCATCCCTTCCACAGTCTGTGCTAAATGATTTTTCCCGTAATTATTTCATAATTGTAGGTATACTTGGTCTTCACTCCTCAGTTTGGGTTTGGCTTTGTTTTGTATCAGGAGTCTCCAGGACGTTCAAGGAGTCTCCAGGAAGTTCAAGGTTTACAGTACCTGGCATCTTCTTGTCAAAGTCAGTTGCCCACAGATGCTGCTGTGCTTGTGGCACTGCATGTGCTGGGGCAGACAGATTGTTTCCAGACTGAATCTGCACGTAGCAGTACAAAGCAAGCTCTGATCTCATGCCTGGAGATTTCCTTGGAAAGCACAAAGAAGATGTGGCATGCTGCAACCACGGGAAGAGCAGCCACCTTGTCCCAATGAGTCCCGGAGCATCATGAGGACTCCTTGGAGAGGGGGGAAGTCAGCTGCCCTTTTGGGGCAGCAATAACACAAACAAGAGCTACTTCTCTAACCAGCTGATGTCCATCCTGTGGCACTGAGGACAGCCAGTTTGATGCCTTGGTGGTCTGCTGAGATGGAGCAGTCAGTGGGCCTGAAGTTCTTTGTGTGACTACGGAAATGCTGCAAGCAGGCGCAGCTGGGTGACCCTCACTGAGGGCTGAGAAAGATATCTGTGCAAAGGGGGCAGTCAAGCTGAAGCCATGCAGGATTGAGTTCAGTGTCTTCCTCTCATGGCTCTGTTCACGTGTGAAAATGGTAACATGGAGATCTGAGGAAGAACAGGCCACGGATGAAAGTAACAATCAATCTTACAAGACCTTTAAAAGAAGGTATGAGTAAGTATCCCATGTAGCAGAAGACTCTTACCTAGATAAGATGCTTTCCAAGAAAAAATGAGAGATGATTTCTTCCATCACTGACATCAGTTACACATATGTGGATAAGCATCAGAGTGAGCAGCAGCCCTTCTGCAGTCCATGAGGCCCCTGGAGGAAGAAAACTCTTGGGTGACACTTCCAAGCAGTCAGTTAGGTTTTGTTCTCCAGACATACCTAAACGATGGTCTGTGATGCCTCAAATGTAGGAATTGTTCACAGTCCATGTATAATATACTTTCACAAGAGTTGGAAGATTGCTATTGAGCAAGTCCTGTTACCTGTAATTATTTTGTCTGAGGCAGGCACCCAAGTAGCGTTGTTATTTCAGCATTAAGTCGGGTAAGGCATGGGAGAATATTGAGAAGCAGAGCTACAGTTTTCTCCAGCATTTTGCCGTCTCCCCTCATTGCATGTCTGGTAGAAGTAAATAAGATCAGATACATTTATATTGAAAACAGTTCTGGCAAATTTGGAATCTCTCAACTGCAGGTGCTGGAGGTAGACTTGATACTTCACATTTACTGCATATTTGGGGCTCTATATGCCTGCAGTTCTAGTGCTGTTTTGGCTCTCAGATCATTAGCTTCATTTTGTTCAGCCTTCAGCAATGTGGCTCCCAGATGTGTTTTCCGGTATTTCATTTATAACTGTGAGGAATCTACAGCATCCAGTCACCCCTGTGTCTGTCTTTTTTTTTTTTTTTTGGCATTGAAGTACTTTGAACAGGACATTCCTATTAACATCAACAGTCAAAAAAATGAAATAAAACCAAAAAACCCTGTCAGGTTTTCATTCTCACCAGGAAGATCTGAAAGGTAGAACTTTAACACACACTTTTGTAGAAATATTTGCTGGTAAAGCTTTGGGTTCTTTTTTCTCGCCACTACACTATAAGAGTTTTTATCTAACATCTTACATCCATATGCAGTGTGCCTTTTCAGTCCTCAGCTTTGTGAGTATTGATATCAGTGTTGTAGTTATGATAGTTTTGGGATGTAAATGGTTTCTTATTATTATACCAACTTATAAAGTTCAGAGAAAAAATGAGCTGGTGAAAGGCTTGTGTGCCTGAAAGCTTGTCTTCTTTCTCCAGGTATATGGACTTGAAAGATGTTATCTCCCTTACAAATCTTGTCTTCCTTTGTAAGCATGTGGTTGGATAATTGTTTTCAACTATTGTTTAGATAAGTGGTTTCTAAAGAATTTGGAGACACAAAGTAGGTCTTGCTAAATTTTCTAAAGATGGTTTCTTAAAAGAAGTGATTTTGTCTCTGAGTTTATTTCTCAGATATAGAAATGTTTTTTGCCAAATATATTTCTATGTCACTTTTTAAAGCACAGGGAAAGATTTATTCTTACAAATTTTCATATGCATAGCAAAAAACCATAGGCACTTGTTTTTGTCTAAATAATTTTGAAAAGCTGTCACTATGTCTGACTTCAAAGTGCCTGATAAATGTAGATCAGAAAGGCAATGAATTTGGAACGTTAAATCATGCATCCCAGAAGACTGGGGAAAATTAAAAAGGGAGGCTTACTAGAGGATCAGGAAACAGCTCACACAGAACTGCGGGAGTTTGAGTTACTTTCTTTTTCAAATTGATTTTTGTTTCACAGGATCTTCCTACACCTCCTGCTGCAACGAGAAAATAGCTTCAGCACACTTTGCTTTTGCAGGCTTTGAATTTGCAAATTCACCAGCTGGATCCTGAAGGAGGTTCATGAACTCTGCAGCAGGCAGCTAGCCTGATCTTGCCTGTGCATAGTTTTAATTGCAGTACCTTACATTTGGTTTGTACTTGAAAGAGTAGAATATACCATCTCTTCCGAAAGTATTTCTGTTATTGATAACTGCGCATATTCCACATAACAGGATTTGAATCCCAATTATGGTGCAGCATCCCCATCTTTTGAGACAGTGTGCTTTTTGTTTTAATATAGTGCTTTACGGAGAAGCACTGCATGTAGATGCTCTGGGTATTTACCTGGGTTTTATTGCACTGACTGCAGAGTCCAGGATGTTCAATAGGAAGCCTAACATTTTCTTTGTTCTTGGCTGCCACTGGACAAAAGGCTTTCTCCAAGCTCCCTGCTGTGTCTCACATTCTCTCTTTTGAGCTGATATGGTTGTCAGGATGCTGTCAATCATAAGACCAGGTTACATTTAACTTTTTGCTTTTCAAAAGGGTGTTTTTTCTGGTTTACACCTGAGTTTACCATTGCATTTCTGGTTTTCTTGACCTCTTAGTCAAGAAATGACACCTTGGCTTGTGTCAGCAATAGTGTGGCTGGAAGGACTAGGACGGTGATTGTCCCTCTGTACTTGGCACTGGTGAGGCTGCACCTCAAATCCTGTGTTCAGTTTTGGGTCCCTCACTACAAGAAAGGGACACTGTGCTGGAGTGTGTCCAAAGAAGGGCAACAGAATTGGTGACCTCTGCAGCACAAGTCTTACGAGGGGCAACCGAGGGAGCTGTGGTGGTTTAGCCTGAAGAAAAGGAGGCTCAGGGAGACCTTATTGTTCTCTACCACTGTCTGAAAGGAGGGTGTTGCCAGATGAAGGTCAGGCTCTTCTCCCAGCTATCAACTGGCAGGACAAAGGAAAGGGTCTCAAGTTGAGTTAGGGGGGGTTTAGGTTGGATATTAGGAAAATATTTTTTCACCAAAGGGATAATCAGGCATTTGAGTAGGCTGTCCAGAGAAGTGATGGAATCCCCATCTCTGGCAATGTTCAAATGGCGTGCGGATATTGCAGTTGGTGACAAGATATAGTGGTGAAAACAATTGTGATGGAGTTGGACTAAATGATCGTAGAGGTCTTTTCCAACCTTAATGATTCTATGATTAATTTGCTTGAGCTTGGACCAAGGCCTAAATAACCAAGTCACCTGTCAGTGCGGGCTTGTTCCTTCCCCATCTCTTTACAGATATCACATATTTATTAAGCAGTGCATAATTTCAGTGGTCTGGTTGATGTCTGCTGCATAGCGAATTCACTGCTTAATCCTATCCTTTGTTTTCTAGCCTGTTTCTGATCTAGCAGCAATTCTCTGCCTTTCTCCCCATAAATATGGTGCCTTGAAAAGACATTTCACGTTCATTCTCCCGTGAATGCCAGAACAGGACCCCAATCACCTTCAGGAGGATGACATCTTAGGCCCACCAGTAAGATGACCAATATGAACTGTTGTCTTCAGAAAGGCTGGAAACCCAATTATTTGAGTTACAGACTCGCCCAGCAGTCAGCTGAAAAACATGTACAAAAACTTGGAAAACCAAAAAAGCTGACAAAAATTCAGTTGTTAATTAAAAAACAATGCTGCACAAAGTATTGTGTTTCCCTAGGAAATAACGAACCCAAATTCTGAAGCTTTTAATAGTTTAAAAGTCTGGGATATGCCATGGCAGAGCCTCATGACGTTTCCAGTTCTGTAGCCTTAAGTCATTATACTGCCATATGGGTGACGTTAACCAGACTACTGCATCTTTGAGGCAATATAACAGCTATTCTGGAACAAAGTATTTTTGTTCTTATTTTGTTTATGTTTTGTGTGTGTGAAGAGACTGAACTGTAGCGAGAAAGGAAAAGGAGGGAGTGAATTTGTGGTTGGTTTTCTCTTACCAGCTTCTAGTTAAGCTTTCAAGTGTTGTTAATATCTAATGTACTCTCCAAGGCCTTCTGTGTATTATAATCTCTGATCATCTGTGCTACAGTTCTCACAGAAGTGCTAAAACCATTTCACCACCACTTCCCTGGCAAGACTGTTCAGAGAGCCTTTCAAAGAATGAAACTTTTCATGAACTACAAATCCAAGACATTTGTGAGGCCTTTAAAAAACTTGGCATTTAAATGACTGTGTGAAGTCCAAGAGTAATTTTTGGATCTGCAGTATATAAAATCAGTCCTCTAGCTTCTTGTAAATATCAGAACAGAAAGAGGACTGTGAAATTCAATTGTTTATTTTGTAATTACTAGAAGAAAGTAGATGGATATGAAGGGCTATTAAACAATTTTACAAAGGAGTAAAGTTCTCCACATTTACATTTTTTTCTTCCAGAATTGTATACAAAATTGAAAATTGACCTCTTTTACTAAAAATTTGTAGATTTGTGGATATTATTAATTAATTTTTTAATAAAGATATTCACTCTACAAAAAAAAAGATTTTAGTTTAGAACTCCATGTAGAACAAGTAGTTTTTCACCCATTTTCTAGACCAAAATTTTCAAGTTCACAACATTTTCAAGGAGCAAAGTGGAGGACAGGAAGGTATGAACTTTGCCAAAGAGAAATGGTGTAAAATAGAAATTTCATGGATTTCTTTTTCCCATTTCCTTGTGAGGAAGACCAGTAGAATCTGACTTTAAAGAAGGAACACAAGCTTATACATTTGGGTTGTTGGTTTGTTTTTTTTTTTTAAAAAAAAAACCTGTTTTGAATTGGCCTAAGTTATCATAGTAGATCTTGATCTGGGGCTTTGGGTGTTTTTCAACTCATTCCCTTTCCTTCACCCATTTTTAAAAAAATGAAAAATAGAGATGGAATCCATTTCTGCTTTCACTTGATTGTGACAGACGTCTGACTAGAATAACTCTACCTGGTGGAAATGGGTGTATATGGGACCAGAGCTAAGGCCTAACTGTTTTTATTAGACAGGTATATGGCATGGGAAGAATGCATGCAAACAGAGTCCACCACAAGGCTGTCACTCCAGCTTTGGGTGAGTAAACATACCTTTACCTTAGTGAATTTAGAAAAATATCAACAAAGCCTTTGCTTTTCAAATCCCATGAATATCTCTCAATCTATGACACTGTGTAAATGCTACAAAAATCTCATCCTTGACATTTGATTGATACCGGATAAGAGGACTGTGTCCCTTCTTTACCAAGGTTTTTGTGGGAATCAGACAGACTGATCTCAATCATACTCATACAGGCAATGAAGTCAATGCTAAAACAGCAGTAAGTCCCCAGGGGAAGAAGGAAGTTGCTGAATGCTTATGAATTGGTTCTGGGGTCTGGACTTGGCAGGTGTGAATAGTTTGACATTTAATGGCTTTGAGAACTCATTCTGAGATTGTTTCTAAATCTTATGCTGTATTCACATGCTGTGACAATAAATCATTACATATATATGTAACACCTGTTGAGTCCACACAGTACCTTTTTTCTCCTAACACTGCAGGTATGGGGAACAGTGGTGTGATTATCCTCTGCACTTTACTGAGGGGAGAAGAGGAGCTCAGTGAATTTACTCCTGCACAGGAATCTGTGGCAGAACAGGAAGCTGAGCCCCGTTCCTGCATGCCAATTTGGTGGTGTAGTCACACGTCCAGTGTGCTTCTGTGTAGATATTTTCCCTGCCTTGTGCCTACAGCTGGCATTAGTCTGAAAATTCAAATGTTGTAGTACTGCAAGGGTAGGATCACTAAGAAAAGAATACTTTTTGCATGGACCTTGTTTGATGGATGTAGCTTCGCAGCTCTCAGACTGCCATATAGGTGTCAACAGGCAGCTTGATGTGCATCAATTTAGAGACCTGCACACCTGCTTACTTGACAGCTGCCTCAGAGACTCAGTGAGCCTTGGCAGTTTTACTTTGCTATTCTTCCGCAGATGAGAAGTGTGAGATACGTCACCATATGGATCTGACAGTAAATAATAAAGCAGCCTCCTTCCTTGGCAGTGAAATGTGAGCAGTTGAGTTAATTTAAACACGTTATAATCCTTTGCTGTTGATTTTTTTGTTTTGGAAGAAAAATATGAAAGATCTTGTGTTTCCGAGAGTTCATATGACAGATTTCCAGAGAAGAAAGTTATCCATTGCAGACAATAATAATAATTTAGATATTGATATCAATTTTTATCTGTCTTGTGCTTTGCAAGCTTCTGTCTGAGAAAGTTTATGAAATCTAACAAGATTTCAGAACAGCAACTGCTCTGGAGGCAGCTCTTACTCCTATGAATAGCATGGCAGGATATTAATAATTCTTTCAAAGTAGAGTTGAGTGCTTCAGACCAGTGGCATTAACCTCCAAATAGTGAATGATGACAGGTGTTTTCTCAGTTCCCATTCCCATTTCCACCACAGCCGTCTCTTCTCTAAAACACCATATTACATATGTCAGCTGTAAACATGTCATGAGCGTATCATAGCACCACATTGCATCATTATATGTAACATTTCAGAGCAGAAGCACATCTCATTGTACCATACAAGGATTTCATGAGACCCACTAGCGGCTTTACCTTGCTTGTTTCTCCTGTTTCTGTGGATTTTTTCAGCAACCTGAAACAGCAGGTCATTTATGAGAAATACATGTGTAAAGTGTACGTATGAAGTACTTTGGATTTTTCTTAACTCCACATCTTTGACTGGCTGTGGCATTTTTAGTTTTCTAGTGGGACATATTTCCATGGGGAGGAGCACCTGTTGAGTCCCAGGGGTGAACCAGGAATGAGCGTAACCCACCAGTGGGCAAAGCACATTTACCTGCATGGGTAAAGACATTTCTAACTACTGTGTGTCCACCAAACTGAAGACGTTGAGCTCCTATGCTATGTTTTTGTGTTTGTCTAAAGTAATGGTAGTCTTTCTCAAGGAGATGTGAGCATGCTCTGTCTTTCCTCTGAGCTGAGTAGAAGCCATATAGCAAGCTGGCATGGCACCAGGCCTAAACTAATATGCCCTGCTTCTCAGCTGAGCTTTATTAGCTTGGGCTTGGTGCCCTGCTAACCACAGCTGTGGGTTTCTTGTCAGCTTGGGACTACAAGCAGAACAAGCTCAAGTCTCTCTGCAGGTAGTGCTGTAGGGTTTTAATGCTTATGAATAGTGCCAGAGTTAGAAATTTGAATGTTTTTACTTTCTGTTCTCAAAAAAAGCCATAAGGTGAGTTACCTGTCTTTCCATTTACAGCCCTCCATCTGCAAGCCCAGAGTGTTTTTCAGTCTTTGTAATCTTTGTGTTAATGGCAGAAAGTAATCCTTTCTGCTACTGAGTATTCTTTTCCTTTGGAACACTTTTATAGCTGAGGAGACAGGGATTTTTCTAGCTCATTAACAAACAAGCAAGACAACTGTAGCAAATTAACAAGGAGTAGCTGAGGAAAGATTTGGAAACTCATGTTGAAGAAATAGATGTTTCTTGGAAATGTTTTCAAATTATTTAATCTAGGTTTCTGATCTGGAAACTGGCTTTCTTCTGAGAACAGCTTGTTGGGAATTTTCCTGGGGAAAACATATTGCTGGAGAATCCTATCTATTAAAATCAAACCCAGCATTTAGTAAAAGATAAAGTGCCATTGGCATAATGGTCCTTCTCTGGCTTCTGGTTCAATACAATCTGAAAAAACTTGGGTGGAAAACTTCAGCAATGGTGAACACTGGCCTACCATGAGGAGGTTTTCCAACCTTCTGGAGTAGGTCCTCTTTTTTTATCATCTTTGTTCTATTTGATTTTGTAATTATCACCTGTCTATGGGTGATAGATTCATGGCACTTCAGAGTAAGGGGGTATGCTGCCTGCTGAAGAATTAGCTTAAGTGGGTTCTCTTCTCTCCTCTTTAGCTTTCCACCTTTTCTTTTCACACTTAAACACTTGGCACTGTTGAAATGAGTGTTTAGCTCCTACTGATAAATTTGAGTTTTACAAACTGGGCATTTTTTTACACAGCAAAATTTGAGGTGAGTGCCCAGCGGTTCTTTCTTCCTATTCAGAACTGCTCAGCTCTTTTGACTAATCTTCCTAACTTTGAACAATGTGGAGGTATTGAAAGAATAGCCAGTTATGCTTTTTTTTTTTTTTCAGGTTTTAGCTCGAATAAGAGAAGAGCATGTGAAAATAGAAATCAGCTAACAGAAATGCTCCCACATCAAAAGCTCTGTTTTCATTTTTTTTCTCTGTTTTTCCTTTGTGGAGATTTGATTAATGTACTATCAAGGTATGCAAATTTTTCACTTTACATAAACTGCTATCAGTTTACAGACGCCTCTGCAACTGCAAAAAAGAGTTTCCAAAATGCATTGACCTTATCACTAAGGGGATATTCAGAGAATTTTTTCCAGCTCACAAAAAAAAAAAAGTAGACAAAAGTTCATGTTTTCTACTTCTCAGTAAAGTCATGGAGCCCCATAGGTTTGTTTGGGGCAGAATCCAATCCTGAATCTGGAGATACAGTTTGAACTGTACGGCAGCTGGACATCATTGCACACCAGATCAGTGAGAGAGGGGAACTGAGAATTTTAGGTGCTATCTAAT
This sequence comes from Lophotriccus pileatus, assembly GCA_035583135.1. NCBI lineage: Eukaryota > Metazoa > Chordata > Aves > Passeriformes > Tyrannidae > Lophotriccus > Lophotriccus pileatus. The sequence goes on along the minus strand of JAWWES010000081.1, from coordinate 99,409,892 downwards.
ACCTCTGTGTTGGTGACCTCCACATTATTTTGGAGGAAATATTCCTATGGCATATTGGAAGGCAGTGCAACCAACCTACATTGTCCTTAGTAGGGTGGTAGCTATTTCCCAGAATGAGACAAGTTTGTCTTTAAGCAAATGCATGTTGCTTACTGCTGGGAATGTAATTTTATTTGGCTTGCATATTGTTCATTTTTTTTGTGCTGGTAGCCAGGTTTTCATGCCACTGTAATAGGATGGCATCATGTTTTCTGCTCATGAAGATGATTTTGCAATGAACATCTCTGAAGTTCCTCTTTTTCATAATCCTATAGAGAAAATAATGAATGTGTTTTATTGTTCATCCTTCAGGGGAAGAGAGATGTAAGCCCACATACCAGTGGGGGAAAAGCTTATTACAAGAGATGAGAAAATGGTTCCTCTATCTATAAAGGAATGAAAATGTGTCTTGTTACACTGCAAGGTTATACTTTCCAGGAAAATCAACATTTACAAAATAATGTTTGCAGTTTTCTACTTCTTCTGGACAGATACCTAATATTTTGAATGCTGTTCATTAAAGCTGATGGAAAGGTGATATTGAAATTCAATTTTTTTTTTTTTTAACCTAGAGGCAGTTTTCTAAATTCTCTATTTTCTACATGATTTTTACATTACTCAGCCATGGAAAATATTTCAATGGGGGTGGATGAAGGGAAGGGAAAAAGGCAGTACCTCATTTTTCTTTCTGTAATTTTTGTTATTGTTCTTGTTGTGGTGAGTCACATAAGCAGGCCCCTATTTCTCTCCCATGAAAAAATTTACCAAACTTATGACACTTACTAAATTCACAATACCCTCTGCTCCAGTGTAGTTGCATCCGTAGCAACGGAAGATAATATAAGAAATAATTTAGTATTTCAAATGAGTCATAGAGGAGTTTGTGTTGGAAGGGACCTTAAAGATCATCTATTTCCAGACTCCAGCTGAATGAATAAAGGAAGCAAATTAGCAGCTAGAGCTGGCTTTGTTTCATCATCATGTGTTATTTTCTACTGATTCAGAAAAACATTAAGGGTAGCATGACCTGGATATTAGATAGAGGATGGAATCAACAACATGTACCAGGATGAACTAGTTCTTGACAGTCTGCTCAGAGGTGATTCCTCCTATTTTCTCCCCATTTCCCAGTCTGAACATGCTTACTGGACAAGACAGAGGACTGAGTTTAAAAAAGAAGAATGAAATCCTAAGGCTGTTTTAAAAACCTGTAAGCAAACCAGTCATTAAAGTGTGATGGCAGCAGTTTTGGCCCTACTCACAGTGCTGAGACAATCTCAATCTCAGGGTTGTCCCCTGGTCCTTAACTTTGTCTTGTAAGCCTTACAATCCCATCATGTGTCAATGCTCTCATGATGCAAGTGAAGATAATTAAAAGTGACTGGGTGAGAAAAGTTCCATCCTTGTGGAAAAACTGAAGCACTCAAAGTTTGGTTTTCTTTGTTCCCCACCGGAACAAAAGAGACACTTAAAACTGCTCCTGGGGGATACCCCTGAATTAGCCTAATCTGGGTCTTGAAAACTCCTAATGAGTTTAAGCCAGGTCTTGAATCTGGGATTTCTTCACTAAAGAAGGTCCTGATAACTCCGTTGATTTAGGTAACAGAGGGTGGTCTTGATTCCTCTTAAAGAATGACAATTTCTGGGTTTTGTCATTGTGAATATGCCCCTTTATACAGGTGGAATTTTCTCTTTTTTTTTTTTTTTTTTTGATTCTCTAATTTTTTTATTAAGAGATATTTGACCTCCCTCAAGTCATTATTTGAGGCAGTTTAAATTATTAAAGAACAAAGTGAATGCCAAACTTGCTCAGTAGTTTTTTTGTGCTGAAAATAATTGTAAAAATGTCTAATAATTGACCAAACCTATATGAAGCACTGTGTTACAAGGTCAGGGTAATGGATATACATGAACTAGGGAGATGTTTTTCCATCTACCTTCCTCTTTGATCACAGGTGTGTTCTGTCATTCCACTTCAGTAACCAAACAGATTAGCTCCTAAAATGAAAAATGGCTTGAAATTTGATATAAAAGACCCAGTGTCCAGGCCAAAATGAGAGGAGGGGGAGAAGTAGTTATAAATTACACTGTCTTTATTTTGTGACATTGGCGGCATAATTTTCTGCAAAGGAGATAATCTTTCCTCATTATTCAGGTGGCCAACGAGGTGCACAATTTTTGCCAGAAGCAGAAAAAGTCACTGTAAAGAATGTGTCAAGGTATAGTTTGCCAAATTAAACATCAGCAGAAAGAAAAATATCTGCAGTATGGTGACAGCTGGGCCGTCTTTTAGGCAAACAGTCTAGATCTGTGAATATTGAACGTGGTGAATGGGTTGCCTAAATGACTTTGAGAAGATGTATTGTCCTGAAATACCTGTTATAATGTTGTAACTGATCGCAGGTTTGTGTTTCATCACATGCACATAAATAAATACTATAGTATATTCTTCTCAAATGTGCAGGAGCAGTGGGTATGCAGAATACTGACTAAACAATACTGACTGAACATGAGTTCTGCTTTCTCTGGTTGGTTGGGTTTTTTGTTTGTTTGTTTGTTTGCCTTTTTTTTTGTGTGTGTGTGTGTGTGTTTCTTGGAGTCGAGGTGGTTATGATTAGCCTGTTTCTTTTGGGTTTCAAAAAAAAAAGCCTCTGGAACTTATGCTTGCTGCTGGGACTCATAATTGTGAGTATCCACAGTGATTCATATTAAAATAAGTAAGCATTGTTGAAAATCTAAAAATCTTGAAGCCCATGGTTTATTCGAAGAACAAAAATCTGCTGGTTGAGATTGTCACCAAATTAATTATGAAAAGATTTCTAGATGTCACTGGTAATTCTTTTCAAAGTGGATTTTTTTTAGGTAGAGTAATTTTGAGATAATGGATAAATAGAAAGAAGTTCCAATGTGAGAAAAGACAACAAAACTCTTTCCTAGTTGGCTGCACTTTGTGTGGTTGACATTGGGGCTTAAATTATAGTGTGCACTGTAAATCTCAAGGCAAACGCTGGGATCAGTGTGATTTACTTAGCTGCAAGCTGTCAAACTCTCCCACCTTTATATACAGTACAGGCTTTGCATATTCAGAGAAACCAGCTAGCTGCAATTCACTGTTTGCAGAAAGCAGTGGTAAATCAACTTTTCATCAAGACTAGTACATAAATCAGTGAACAGTATATTCCTTTGAGACTCTCAAAACTGCACAGGAAAGCCACTCTAAAACCAGATTAACAGGGATCCTGATTTATGGTTGAATCAAACAGCCAAAGCCTATTTCCAGTGATCTGAAATATTAGATTTATGCAATTTATCTAGGTGAAAGTCTTTCCACTGGTGCTGTTTAATAATTTTTTTTTTTTTGCAGATATATAGGAGCTCAAAGTATTCATTGCTATGTCTATGCATACATACATACGTTCTACATTTGCAGAGGATTACTGATATTTGATTGAAATTTGCAATATCATACCTATTACTGTGGAGACTCTGCATGGGTGTTCTTTTCCTTCTCTTCATCCTTTTGCTGTGGTTTGTATCTCTGTCGTCTACTGTAGTCCATGCTCGAACACTGAACCTGGAACCCTTACAAAGAAGCAGGTGAACTGCGTCTTTCCACTGGGCTGAGGAAACAGTACCACTGCAGCCAGCAAACATTTCATTGGTGTGGCTTGCAGTACCAGGTGCATTGTTACTGCTACGTGACCTGCCTGTCTGGCTGTCATTACTGACTATTTCATCATCCTGTGCTTCCCGCTAATCAGTTAGTGGAGAGCTGCATCGGGACTGAAAACAGTGTAAACTGTGTGGAGGCGAAATAGAAAAAAATTGCTTTGTGAACATCCCTCATGAATGAAAATACACAGAGTATGAGTGGCTGGTTATAGTCAAAGATGTGGTGGTGGTTGTAGAGTTTCAGCTGGGGTAAAAGTATGTTTACAACAATAATGTGAATTTGAATGAGATTTTATAGAGAGGATAAAAATGTAAGTTATTCTGCCCTTAGCCGGACAGCAGTGGTGAACTCCCTGTCTTTCTAGGGTCTGAACCACAAAAATATAACTTCATAACACCACATGCTATATATTCCTAAATACTATGCTGAATACTCCTGTTCATGATTACTTCTGCACTTGGTTGAAAGTTGTGTGCAGTGGCAGTGCAGTGCAGCACCCTGGTCCTAGGCATCTACTCTGCAGATAATTTATATGGTGGTGGTCTTACTGGTAATCTTTTTCAAGACAGGAGTATCAACATGGGATGCTTCTAATGTCTTGCCAAACAGGAACTGACTGTATACAAACAAAAACATCTCTGTTTAAAAAAAAAAAAAAAACTGAAAGTCAAAAATAAATATTTGTTCATGGTACACATAAATAACTAATGCAAACACTGAAGACAAAAGGCAGTATAATGGTTTGTCCTTGATACAAAAAATTTTGCTATTTGTTTTGCACATAAAATGGACCAAAAACTTAAGGAATTATTAGAAGCACTGTATTTCCAAACTTCAAACTACCTTTTACCAAGATTACAAAGGTAAGATTAACATAACTTCTAGTGCAAGAAGACTGTAGCATATTAAATATAAGAAAGTTATTAACCTTTAACTTAAAAGACCTTTTTACTTCCTCAGAAGACAAATCAAAAGACTGCAAAACTTTTGTTAGCAGAAGAAAAATTACTCGTTTGTTTTTTTTTTTTCCTACATACTTGGAGCCATACTTGGAGATAGCTTGTCTTTTCATTTATTCCAGAATATTTTGCTACTTTTTAGCAAAAGTACTTGTTTATGTTCAGCCTGAAGCTGGTGTATGGCTCTGCTTTATTAGCTAGAAAATCTGATTTAGGACTTTGCCACCTTAATATCTATTTAAATAGGCTTATACTGTAGGTTGAGTTCCCCTGTCCAGACCCACAGTTTCCACTTCCCAAGGGCTGCTTTTTTTTTTGGGGTAACCTCTGTACCTGGCATGTCTATTCCTCTCTTGATCTTCAAAAACCTAAATTTATCTCATCTCTCTGTTCTATTGTAATTTCACATTTCCCCAGATTTTTATTTATTTTTAGTTGCCAAGGTTTTGCTTTTCCTCAGGAAGGGAAGAGGGATGCTTTCTGAGCCTCCCTCCCTTAATACATATAATTAGTATTTTTTTTCTTAGAAGAAGGGGATGAGATGGTAAATGCAACTCACTAAGAGACATTATTGCAAAGCGTACAACACAGGCTGACTTCTTTCATCAGGGCCAGGCCTTGCTCTATAGGTTCCTATTTCAGTAAGAAGAAGGAGCTGCTGCTCCTGGGTGAGGCACCTGTAACCCACAGGCTGAGTTTTTTTTATTGGTATTTTCATTTAAATGTTACCTAACTTAGAGCTGCCTAAATCTAGGTGAAGTGTTCCTGAGGCAGACTGAATGTAAGGTCCTTTTTGATCACATCTCAGTTTTGAGGGGATGATTTCTGTCCTGCTGATGTGATACTGGACAGAGGGTTTAATCACTTTTCATTGCCCTGTAAGATGTCACCTTGCCTGTACATTAAATTCTAGTCTGTGGGGATGAAGTAAATACCCTGAAGCCTTTGACTGTTCCCCTTCCTTTCCTACCATTCTTTTATTTCCTCGCCCTGTTAGAAAGTGTCCTTCATTCCTGGCTGAAGGCAGGTGGGAGCAGAGTGATAGAAAAAACCAGGAACTAGACAGAGGCAAAAAAAAAGTTAGACAACCCTTCTCAGGAGTGACTAAGTCTTCAGAGAGTATAAGTAGCTTGTGTTTTGAAGATCTTTTCTTTCAAATTCTGACTGATTGTCACCTGTACAATTCAATAGAAGTGCTCTTTCTCATGTTCAGATTAATCTTTACAATTGCTTTCCTGTGTAGTTTTTCTACCTCTGCCATATTTTGTGACTCTCCCCACCCTGACAATCCATTTTTTTTGTTTGTTTTATTTATTTGGGTCTCGCAGAGGGACAGATTATCTTTGTTGTGAAATCAAAATGGGAATGTCTTGCTACTGCTTTTATTTCTTAGCTTTGAGTCCTGGACCAGGGTAGGAGAGGGTGCACTGTATATGCCACCTTTATTTTGAACTGTCTAAAAATGATTTAAAATTCAGATCACTTATGTAGGCCAGACATACGTGGAGAAATGTGAGTACAGAGGATAATAACTAAGCTCTTGATTTTCCTCTGGATGATCTACAACTGCATCTAGTGCTTTTCTAGGATCTGAAATTGCACTTTTCTGTGGCCTTGTTTTAACATGTAAAATCTTACGCCACGAATGCAAAATTCTTACATTATGTACATTGGACATTAAACTGACTGCAATACAATTGCCACATCATGGTCATACATGAAAGATCTGTAGGCATGTGTCAGAGTCACTGTTTGCTCAGACATGTTGTGGAGGAAATAAGCATGATTAGGCAAACTTGTGCTTTTCAACCTGTTGAGATGGCAGGTATCTAGCAGCATTGGGAAACTCACTGAATAGCTTGAGATAGCCTTTGAAAGTTCAGGCCAGCCTTGGGTGCTGGCAAGTGTGCCTAGGTTATTTACAGTGCTCGGTGTTTAACTTCATCTGACAGAACAAGGAAGGAAGCAGTCTGAATAAACGTGGTGCTCTCTTATTACTGTAGTTTGGAAATTAATTTATGGCTTGCTGTAAAATCTTTCATAGTCCCTGCTGTTGAATGCCAAAATCTTCAAAGGACAGTGTAGTAGGGTCATATGTTTTTTTAAGGAGTTTAATTATATGACATCCAGTTAAACTCCTAGCAGGATTTCCAGGAAGCTCAAATCAAATCAAATTCCCATTGGAGTACACTAGGATAAGAGGGATCTGGACTAGTTTTGGAAGAATTTGTTCTTCAGTTATTTGATTCAGTGGCAAGCAGAGAGTTTGGTAGCCTTATGTTGCTGGACTGCGGAAACTCAAGAGAGTTTTTCTTGGCCATTGCAGTAGAGACAGGGAATGGGTGAAGAGGGCACAAAGTAGTAGGCAGGCTTCCCAGGTAGTTGCTGATGCTCCAGTAGAACCTGGTTCACCTCTTCAGTGCTGGGACGTTGGCCACTAGTGAGTCTAGAGGCTCTTCAGGCCCTCTGCAGCCTCACTCCAGCTCGTGGGGGATGTGAAGAAATGATGCCTTTTGGAATTGCTTGCCATGTTTATTTAAGGAAAAACTTGGGCTGTGAATTGCTTTTTCCTCTTCAGTGCTTAGCAATTTGGTTGGGCTGATTAAAAAAGCCAGTTTCCTTCATCTACACCAGGCAAACAGGCACTGTGATGAACTGCAGCCATTATGCTTGTTTTCCTGTGCCCCATGACGATCACCTACTGGAGAAGCTGCCTGTTATAGGAGCTGTAATCACAGGAAGACTTGGCCACTTTCTCCAGGCATGGAGGAATTGAATTTGGTGTGTTGTCTTGGGCACAACATGCTCATACCATGCAAATGACCACAGATATTGCGTCTTGGCTTCCAATTTCAAAGCCTCAACCCTCCTAGGGAAGGGCAGTCACTCTCTTGCTTTGGGAGGTTAACAAAGTCAAGCTTTCATCTGGATGCCTTGATGGATCAGGCTGCCTCCCCCACCTTTCTCTTCTGTCCTCCTTTTCCTGGGGATTGTAGGAGACCATAAAATGCTTTGATAATTAAGCAGGGAAAATTTCCGCAACCCATAAAACATAAAAGGTAAACTAAGCCCAATTTAGCTTTCAAATACCTTTCAAATAACCTGTATTTAATGTAAAGCAAAGGTACTTGGTCAGTTCTCTTGAACAAACAAATCTCTGAGCCTGGTTTTTAACGTTGTGTGTCCAGACAAGCTGTAGCTGTTCTGAGAGCACTCCTTGGTTCAGATTTCTGTCATAAACTGCAACATGGGAACCAGTGGAGGTAAAATAAAGAGGTGACCTGAAACTTTGCCCAAACCACAGACAGGACATAAACTGTTCTTCTGAAATTTGAAATAATTTTTCCCTGTTTGTATAATCTTTCTTGGCAAAGACTGCAAGAAATTTGGTAAAGGCTGGCACTTGCAGCTGACACAGAAATTTACAAGTCTGGAAAAGTTTGGCGAATGTTTGGAGTGTTTGGAGATGACATGTGGCAACTGGTAGAAAGAATGTCAGATGAATTTGATTAGAAATTACAAGAAAACATTCACAGAAGTCAGTGGTACCTGCTAGGCTCTTTAAAACTTTGAATGTGGGACAAATTCATAGAAACTGAGCATGGGTTCCTTTGAATTTAAACCATCATGTTTCACATACCTCTCCCTTGAGTAGAAATGGCAGATACTGTTTTATGTCTGGTCTATAACTGAATTTCAAGCTGCTCCTAATTTTTTGGGCCCATCATGTATTAAGGGAAAGGTAACATCTTTGGCCTGTTCAGCTTTACACTGTCCCGTGCTTGGCATGTTCTTACACACCTGCACAGCAGGGAGGCACAAACAGCATCTGTGATCGATGTACAAAGGGGCCCAGCAGAAGCCCTTGAGAGGTAAAAGAGGTAAAAGAAACCCCAGTCATTTGGTCTTCTCCTTTCACATTCTGAGTGGCAGAAAAAAACCCCAACCATGTCTAGAACTTTCTTTTTTTTTGCAGCTCCACACATTCTTTGCGGTCAGGAGGAAATTTGCTTTGCAATGGGAATATCACTGCTGGGATATTTGTGGGCAGAGGAGGTTTTGACCTTTGTTATTAAGAATCAGGTACCATATTTCTATGAACTAGCAGTCACCAGCCTTGGGTTGGGGAATGTGGTGCTGTGGTAAGAAGATGAGAGCAATGGAGAAACAGAGGTCTGAAGCAGGGAATCCAGATTAAAAGGATTGAGAAGATAGGGGAAATGAAGCCAGGGATTCTGGCTATTGAGAGGGTGGAAGTGCCTTGATGTTTGCAAACTGCAAGTCTTTAGCAGTAAATGTTCAATATAGTTGCAGGTCCATGTATTTTTATTTTTCTGACCAAATAAAATTAGGAAGTACTGAAAATTTTGAAAAATTCGAAATCATATTGGAATTTTTTTTCTGTGATAACCTTACTGAGATATTTCTCATAGCAGCCCTTGTGATAACTTGTTCTGTGCTGTTTGCAAGGTGAAGTTAAGGTGCAAGTGTTAATCTCTTAAGGTTTATGCTGTTGGAAATCTGGTATTGTTGGAGTCTTTTTACAGCACTTCCAATGATAACTTACTTCAGATTTCCTCATTGCAGAGCTGGCAGCAGGCATTCTCAGTGGAAGCCAACATTGTTTGCAAGATTGAGTTTCACTCCCTATGCTTTAGGCTGACTAATCTGCCTACAATAATCATCTGTGCTATAACATCCTGGCCTGATAATTCAAAGGCAAAATACAATCACCTCTGCCTTCAAAGTTAATTTTGTTATTTTAGGAAAGGTTATAGCACTGTCAGGATCAGCTTTTACAAACTCACTGAGTTAGCACTGTGCAACCTCCAGAAAGACTGCACTTAATGGAAAGCCTAATTAACTCTGCTTTTAGTTAGACCATAATGACTGGACAAGATTGATATGTGAGCCAGCCTTCATTTCCTGAAGCACTTCTAAAATTCCTGTTCTGAGTAACCAACTTCTGCCATTTCCCTGAAATTAACCAAAACAGTCTCTGACAAGGGCTAAATAATTACTATGAAAACCGCATCCATTTATTTCTGTGTTTTAAGAGGCAGCTACCATATTTCTATGAACTATCAGCTGCCAATCTGTAGCTGTGTTCAAGTAAACTGTCAGACATCTTTAGCAGTGAATTTCAAGTGAGATGAAGCTCTGGAAAGGCTTCATACCAGGGAAGGTTTGTGTGTGAGACTGATAACGTTGCTTTTTTTTTAATTATTTTTTAAATGAAACATTAACAGAGATAAGTATTGTGCATGTTGAATCACTCTAACCTGGGGGAAACCTAATGCCCCAAACAACCATCAAAGCCAGCCAGTTGAGCTGGGTGATGCTTCCTACATGTACGCTCATGCACAGCCATTTAGCCAGGGAGACTGTTGTTTTAAAGACTATTAAGTGAATTTGGGGGAAAAAAATGCATTGCAGATGTTTTTTTTCATTAAAAAAGAGGAGCTTTTTGCTGCAGTATGTTGAGGGACTGGAGGTTAAGACCTTTTACATCCTCTAATATAAGTTATTGCCTCGTCTTAGAATGAACTTCATATGCTTCCAATGAGCCTAGGTCATTTCCTCTAGACAGAAATCAGCATGGTGTCTAATATTCTAAGTGAGGATAATTAAAAGTAGGGCCAGGCATAGCACAGTGAAAATTCAATCCTAGTTAATTTTAAGGAGCAAGATGGTAAAGAATTTAATTGAACATAACATATTTCAAAAGGTTTGTGAATGAGTGCTGAATAAAAGGGAAATTGCAGTAAAATTGCATACATTTTCTTTAAAGTTTTCTTAATAAAGCCCTACAGGTATATGTATACCTGCATCCCTATACTATTTACTTTGAGGTTTCACACTAACCTGAGTTATATTGTGACTGGACCTTTCTCCTTGCACTGAAGACACTGCTAAGATTTCCCTGAATTTGTATGATATTAAAATAAGACTCTCTTCTCTTGTGTAGATGGAAAATATTGAAGTATTTTAAGTTTAACAGAAATATTGGTCTTAGATCTGTTGAGGTGTCATCTGTGCAAATTCCTTGATGGGTACTTACAGAAGACACAACTTCAGCCCATGGTGGGTAATTTGCATCTTTTTTTTTTTTTTCTGTCCTGGGTGGAAATGAAATTGTCCAAGAAGTTGATTCAAAATGTCTAAAGTAATGTCTAAAGATAAATGCTATTTATCTTGTCTTCTGGAGAAAGGTTTCTCTATTAGGCAGAGAAGCTTAATTTGCATTTCCCCCCACCTCTGTCCCCAGTTCTGACCTCGGTCCTGAAGCAGTGGTACCAACAGAGGTACCAACAAATCATCTATAACTTAGCAAAGCCAGGTATAACAATCAATAAATGTTTTCTAATGTTATGAATTTTCATCAGGTGTCACAAATGGGTTTATTTTGTTCATTGGTTAGAAATATATATCTGCTTTACTGATAAGTAGGCAAAAACTATGGTTCAGATGTCACTTTACACTTTTCCTCTGAGTGTTTTCATCTGCTGAAAGCACAAACAGAGAAGGTCATTCAACAGAATTTCAGTATCACTAAGGTTTGATTAGAATCTTTGCTTACATTCTTTTTCTAAACAATCCTTTTTTATCTATGGAAAATCTTATGGAACTTTAAAAATGATATACAACAGTATGGTATTACAAGGTACACTAAAATGTATCTGTCTCTCCGATTACCATGACATTAGGCATCTTTCCCTAATTCACTAATAGAACAATAAAAGTGAAGATACTCTACCGTAAAAATTAAATCGGAGAGGTGATTTGAAAAAATAACTGCGTTAATTAAGCTTCCTTGCAATACTTACAAATGTATTTAAAAGAGAACTCTTTAATGTTTGTGGTGTTATAAGTGTTTCATTTCACAAGCTCCTGAATCAGAGACTTACCAGAGTGAAAATGTTGAGTAGTTGGTAACTGGAGCATATGGAACAGGCTGCTGCCGTGGCTCTGATCTTGGCTCCGCTCCGCTCCATGGTGTGAGAGAGATTCCATGTTTATGACACGCCTGAGACATGGTAACGTTACAAGCTGTGCTCTGCACAAGAGAAACATTAAGAAATCCTTCTTCTGCCTGAGGATAAAACACGCTTGATTTGTCAAGGAAACTCGAAGTAAGGATGCATGTGATAATGGAGATGAATTGACAAAACGGTGTGCCAATAAACAGTTACAGCTTTGAAGCTGGGCTGCCGTTGCTCCAAGAGCACTCTAAAGCTGAGATTACTGCATTGCAGCAGCACATTACTACAACGGTGTAGAAAGAAAACACATCATTGTCAGTTCAAATAAATCCTCTGGGTGGAGGAATGATTTCAGGCATTTTCAAGTGATGTTATCTCCTGGACTCTCCCATCTCTTCTAGGAAAGTGGACTGAAGTGTTGAGATATGTAGTCTGGGAGCTGCATATCTCAGACCACAGATTTGAAAAGTTGACAGCTGTGCTGTCTATCCACTCAGAGCAGAGGGGCTGCTCAGTGGGCTGAATTCACAGGTTCTGCTTTGGTCCCTGTTTGAACAAAGCTCCTCTATAAGACAGCATGTTTTGGACAAGGAAGAGCAGCAAGAGCTTTGGCGTTTGGTCTAGCAACTTGCAAGTGCTTTGAAAAGGGTATGTATTTTATAGAGTCCTGAGAGACTTCAGGGAAAGGCAATAAAAAGTCACTGAAAGCTTAGATGGAATCTATGGAGAGCAAAAAGATTCAAGCTCTGGAGACCTTTAGAGAACAAATTGAAATTTGGAATTGGGTTTTGAAAACCTAAGGGTATTCAGGACTACTGTAGGTCATCAAAGGTTTGTTTGGTGGTTTTTTTTTTCTTCTTTTTCTTTTGGTTTGCAACATCTCAGCTTTGGTGGTGAATAGAAGGAAATAATACAGGAGATAATGGCAATACAATAATGTGCTCATAACAAACCCAAAAACTACTAAAACTGATGAATTTCCTTTTATGAAGTGTTCCTTGAGATTCATGTCAGCAAGCCAGATTTCTGTGTGGGTTTTTGGTTTTATTTTGAATGGATAGAAATCATTATAAATGCCACAAACAGGTTAGGTAGCCTGAAATAACTGGAAAGCTTCTCACAGTTCTGCTCAGTCTGCAATTACAGGAGAAAATGCCCGATTCATCAACTTCATTAAAATACCAGAAGGTCTTTCATTTATTTCATGTTTTATTTTGTTGGTGGAACTGGTGAGACCTTGGAGTGCAGGTGCACACTTAACCTGAGACCTTATTTTGCTTCAGCCAAAATCTTGGCCCTTATTAGTATCAACCAAATCATTCATCCTCCTCCCTTACTCCCAATAGAAGGAAACTTGACCACAGGATTCTGGAAGCTAAACCTCTTCTGATAAAGCTGTGTTGAGGAAATTATTGGCATTGTGTTGTCTCTTTTCACTTGCTTCTATGCAAGCCCTTCTAAAGCCCTCCCGTATCGAGACTTTACACTGTTTTAAAGATAACTTCTTTATTGATGCCAATGAAGACTTTAGGACACTGGGAAACTATGGTTAGCATTCTTCAACAGTTGTTTTCACCTGGTTTGATATCCCCATACTGTGGACTACAAGTGATGCTGAGGCATCTTCTTCTGAAACAAAACTTACACGCCACAGGCTGTTTATTTTTTTGTCTCCATAACTATTCTTTTTGTTTCAGTTGCAGTAGTCTCAGGCATTCTGACCTTTCTGTGACCAAATATTGTGAAATTGGGTGTTCACTGACAGAGATCACACAGATACAAAACAGATTTTAACCTTTCCTAATATTTTGAGAAAAAATGGATGTGGATTTTGATTCAGACCTGTAAGTGTTGAAAGAGAGAAAATGTACATGTGGTTATGGGATAACTGGGGTTCTCACTAGCTCTGTGCTGAAAGTATTCCAAGTGACTGTAGGATTTGTATATATCTAGTTTCAGCCCCAAAGAATGAGCTTTGAATTCCGAGGTCTGAGCTGAAAACATAATGGAAAGCTTATGAGAATCTCAGTATGCAAATTAGAAATTCTTCTTTGCTAATTTTTCTCTGCTGGAGGGTGGGGAAGAGGAAGAAGGAACAAAAGCATGCAAAATGATCCTGCAACACTTCAGAAGACAATTGAAATCCTAGTTTCAATAAAATCCTTCAGAAGAATCACTCTGGCTACAGGGAATCTCTTCCCATTTTCTGTTAGGAAACTGGAAACATAATGTAGCCTTTAGCTGATCCTGGTAACATTCCCCCAAAGAAGCCTGGATAATGCTACACGATTGCTTCAGATTTCAGGTATTAAGCTGCAATAGTTATCTTCAAAAAGAGCTCAATAGTACTGAATTGGCAGCCTCACTCTGCAAAATCTCCTTCATTAATAAAACAAACCTGAAGGTAGCCTGGTGGAAGTTTTTGTAAGGCTTTTTTTGGTTTTCTTTTTATATAGGTCAGTAAAACTAATGATAGAAACTGTCTGCAGTTAACCCTAAGGTCATAGTATAGTTTAGGTTGGTCTCAAATCCAACCTCCTGCTTGAAGCCAGGTCAGCTCTGAGATTAGTCCAAGCTGCTCTCAGTAATAAGGTCTTGAAAATCCCCAAGGATGGAGACTGCTATAACCCTGCATGTTCTAGAGGAGTTTATTTTGGATTGTAGTATTTTTACCTGTTGAACAGACATAATGCCTTTTAGTGCATCTAAGAGAACTTCCAAGTGTGATGCATAAACAACTGGGAATAGTCCAGATTCCCAGTTTATGAGGTGAGGGGAGGAGGGAGGGAGCCGACCATAGCTTTTGGGTCTTGGAGGCTCCATAACTGCAGCTTTGGGGCCATCCACCAACCTGGGCCATCCTCTTAAGTGATACAAGCCTTTCAATCAGTGGAGTGGTACACAATGGCATTACTGTAACAGGGTGATAATGATGATGATTATTATTACTTATTTTCCTCTGGTCAGGCCTGTATTGTGTGCAATACACTTGAGAGAAAGCTGCTGAGGAGATATTGCATGGAAATGTCCACTTCAAATGCTGTGATAAGCGTGAAGTGAGAAGGG
>JAWWES010000081.1:99369759-99395072 GCA_035583135.1 Lophotriccus pileatus | reverse complement strand
ACATCAGACTCAGCTTTTGCTTAAAAATAAGTGTCTTTCTTGACAGACAAGATAAAATATTCCCAGGGTAACTTAATGTATCCCTGTTCCATTCAGGACTAAAAATTAATGCTCTCAGATCCAAATGTCAACATGAACTCTTTCTCTCTTTCAATAAACTTTATTTTTGACTTTTTCTTTATAACAGCTTAACTAAAGCTACTTTTAATTGTCCACTCTACTGTTTATGTAGCTTGGGGTATATGTGATCTATGGAGCTGAGCAAATGCAAAGGTGACAGCTAAATTTTTAGGCTAATATTTAGCAGGGCAATGAATTATCTGAAAAGTAAGATAAATTTCTTAGATGTTCTACTTTTGGTGTAATTTGAATTTCTGTGGTCTCTTCTTGCCAGACTGAACTGAATCATTTGAGATTTGTCTGACATTTTTCTGGCAGATATGCATCTGAAAATTTTTCAGAGTTTTGATTTCTCTCTTGGCATTTTGCTGCTATCCAGAATTGAATTGAATTTTTACAGAGGAGGAATCTTGCTCCATAACAAGGTATCTTAGCTTACTAAGTGAGCATGGTGAGAGACTGCTCTTGGGTTATACCTCCAGTATCCGTAATGAACATACAATGTTCAGTTTTGAGAATGACCCAGAAAGTAATAAGCTCCAGGTCAGTGTGCTGCTGCTTTACACAAAATGCTCTACAGGAAAACTGAGGACAGCCCAGCTGGTGCTCTCAGCCATGCTGCCAAAGAGGCTATTAGCAACATACTGGCTCTCGAGATGTCCTCCAGCACGTGGTCCCAGTTCCAGAAAAAAAATCCTTCTGATCAAGCATTTCATTCTGTTCCTACATTTGTTGCCTGATTGGAAAGTATGTCTGAGCCCAGATATAGATCTTGCAGACCACTTCCCCACAAAGTAACCCCCCAAAACCCCAAAATAGTGTCCAAATAGTTACTGAAAGAGTTACAGGGAATTCATTCATACATTGAATAAATGCATCAACAGCATTATAGTCTACCCAATAACAGCCACAGCTGTGGCTTTCATTCAGCAGCTTCTGGCAGATGCTGGAGTACACTATAAATTGTTATTCAATAGAGAAGAATTTGGCATATGAATTAAGGTGAGCAATTTTATAGCATTACCCAGAATGGATATCCTACTGCATGACATACTCCCTTAGGAATGTTTCAAAAAAGGCAGCTGCAAATTTTCCTTTAGAAAAATTTATCTGTGGTGGGGTCTGTTCATTTTCAGAGATTTTAATCTTCACAAGCAACTGCTAACTTCTATAAAAATTCAGTTGTTTACATAGATAAGACTCTGGAACAGTCCAATGTGTAGTATCAGATTAATTTGCATTTATATTGTGCCTTTTCAATGGCTCTGAAAGATGTTACAAACATAAATTAAATTTCACTCTAGGACTGTAGAAACCACTACTGCAGTCTTTTCGAGTTGCCAAAATTATAGATGACCTGTAAGCCCTTATTTCCAAGCCAAGGTACACTGTAACTCAACCAGTAGAAATTCTGCCCCTTCTAAACGAAGTGATTGTTACTGGTTAAAATTAATTGGGTTGTTTTGTTTTGTTTTGTTTTGTTTTGTTTTTTTTTCCAGTATGTTTCTCTGGTGGGTGTTTTATTGAAAAATTGACATAATTTGTGGTGCCAGCAAAGATAAGTCTCCTGTAACTGACTTCAAGCTTCCCCGTGTTTCTAAATTAACTTGAAGAGATGATGTTTAAATGATAACTTATGGCTTGTATTTTCCACATTGGTATTCACTTTATCACTAAAGCAGTGTCAAAGCACGGTCTGTAGTAATACTCCAACTGTTTTTGGTGGCAATTTTTTAATAAATGGAGTGTAAGCAACACAGTACATTCTGATGAGAAACCATTATTACGGTGGTCTACTTTTGGAAGCTCCATTCGTTAAGCTGTAAAAAGGTGATGCAGAACAAGTTATCTGATAATTAATGGAGCAGCTGCTTTGTTTTTTTTTTTTATTGGTTTTTTTTTTTATTTTTTTTTAAGAAGGGGGAGAAAAATAAAGCAAAGGAACTGTAGAAGCACTTAAGAAAATCATGGTCCTGCCTTACCTGGAAGTGTAACTATTCGTGCAATATTTGGAGAATTAACTTCTATACAATTCATAAGAGAATCTTATTTTGTAATTTTGTATTGGACCTAATTTGGTCTCATTTTTTTTCCAGTGCCTGCTTAACA
This sequence comes from Lophotriccus pileatus, assembly GCA_035583135.1. Classification (NCBI taxonomy): domain Eukaryota; kingdom Metazoa; phylum Chordata; class Aves; order Passeriformes; family Tyrannidae; genus Lophotriccus; species Lophotriccus pileatus. The sequence goes on along the minus strand of JAWWES010000081.1, from coordinate 99,392,843 downwards.
TGGTCTAAGTCATTTGAAATGCTGTCAGTCAGTCAGTCAAATATGAGAATTGGAAAGATAGTGGCTGAAAATTATGTTTGGAAGCATGTAGTTCCTGTTTCAGTCTTCTCAGTCTTTCTTATCCCCTGGTTTCAGTAGCTTCTTTGTGGATATTTTGTGAAATCGTGTTTATGTGATAGTTTGGAAAAGCATTTTTACTTGTGCCTGACCAGAATTATACGGCACAGAGCTAAAAATGTTGTTGTATCCCCACACTGACCAACTATGTGACCAGTCTGGGTTCTACAAAGGAACTACATCAGAGGGAAAAAAAACCCTGCCACACAAATATTGATGAAAACCATCTTTCAACATCTTTCCATTGTTGCACTGTGTCAGTGGAATGATTTAGTGAGAGTAGTGTTCTCTCCCTGATGATGACCAGTATCAGGTGCACAGGGAAAGATATACTGGTAAGAGATCTGACCAGCAGCACTTTCCTCTATTTCACTTCCATAGCTTCTGTCAATCTGTGTCTGAAGTTTTTCTCAAGCTGAAGGCTCCTTTCTTGTTCTTTTTAAGTGTCTTTTATGGACTTCTCCTCTGCATGTTGGTCTGATTTTTCTTGGGACCCATTTGCTTTTAGTCCTCATAATACTACCTGGCAAAAATTCCACAATTTTGTCATCTGCTCTGTGAAAAAGGACTTCAGCATCTTGTGTTGACTCTTGCTTGATGGCATGGTGTGAAGTTAAACATTTCTCTGTTCACATTCTCTGTACTCTTCAGAAATTGCAGATCTTTTGTATCTGTCACTCTTTTCAAGGCTTGCTTAATTTTTTCCCTCGTGGCAAAATTATTCTGCACTTCCTCCTATCCTACTGGGCTTTTTATACCTTTTCTGTTCTATCTCCTCTCAGTGACCAGCTCTGTCCTCATCAATCAAGCCACAAACGCATTATAAGTTTATACCACTATGAACACATTGATAAAGATGTTTTATATTCCTAATTTCTCTATTTTTTTTTCTATAACTTTGGTAGCCTCTATGAAGTCAATGTTTTTAAAAGTAGACATTTGTTACATATTCCAAGTTACTTTCCTAGATCTTTCTTGAATGATAATTATCCTGTCATTCTGCCTGTGTAGTTAAAGTTATTCTTACTGACACATGTTACTTTATCTTTAATGTTGTGAACAGCTATCTGACATTTTATTGATCAGTCATGCCAGAATCTTTCTGTAACTTGCTGCAGTACCTTTTGATTTATATGATGCTGAGAAATTTTGCATCATGAATAATCTTTACTAGCTATTTGGCCTCTGCTACAGATCTGCTATGAATAGGTGGAGAAGTAGAGGTCACAGAGCAAATCCTTCTCCTTGAGAGAGAGCTGTTCATTTTAGCTTTTTTTTTAAAAAAGAAAAGAAAAAGTTACTAGTTATATGTTAAATCCTGAAGAATCTTCCCTTTTCCGTGCCAACTTAGCTTCTTTACATTTCTCTCAACCTGTTAGGGGTTTTTTGGGAATAAAAAATGTAATAAATTAAAGGAATAATTTTATTCACATATTTATTGGTGTCTTCAAAGAACTCCAATGCATCTAGGAAGTATGACAGCCCTCTATAAAAACTACTTTTTTCTTCTCTGTTGTGATGTAGTTATGGGTATATCTACTATTAAAGTTCCAACCAATCTGCCTGACATAGAAACCTAACTAATGGTCTGTAGTATCCTGCATTTCCTTGCTCCTGAGACTTGTTTATAAGTCTTGTCATCTGTGCAGCCTTCCTTTTTCTCTGGGCTGGGAGCCCTTTGAAACCACTGAAGTGATAAATCACATACTTAGGATTTTGTATATTAGTTCCTCTAGGACTGCTGGGTGAATGGCATCTGGTCTTAGAGATTTGCTACTGTTTTATTGACCTACTCTAATCCCCTGCCACTGCCACTTCAGTTGGAGATTTCGAACTTGCTTCATGCATAAAACCTATCTGAGCTTTTCCTTTATAAACACCAACTCAGATAATTCAATTGGCTTTTCTGATACAGCCTTGAACTTTTCTTTTACACTTCTGTCATTTATTAGTCACACAAACTCTGACTGTGCTTGCTAGACTTTTGTGATTAATTTGGACACCTGTAGTAAGTTGTTCTTCAGAATATTTTTGTGTTTTATTACATTTTTTCATTTAATGTTTAAACTTTTGTACAGTTTTTGTTTTCTTCACTTGTACATGACTTCTGCTTCTGAAAAATATCTTTCTACTTTTAAAAGCCTTCTTTAGTCTGACATTTAACAATGCTAGATTATTTGGTCCTGTTCGAAACTTTTAAAGAGATGGTACATGTTTGCACTGAAACCCTAGTAAAATATTTTTAGATAGACTCCTAGCTGACTACAGGTGCATTACCCTTTCAGCAACTTACCTTATTTTCCATTTTATACAGTTTCCTAAGTAATAATGGAGTAGGTTTTCACCCCTTATTCCTACAAGGAACTCGAATTTGAATATGTTATGATCAGTAGCAATCATGGAGATCCTTTGCACCAAAGTTTGAACTGAACCCTGTGGGCTGCTTGGAATTAGGCAAAAAAGTGCTCCCCCTTCTTTCAGGCCTTTGACTGGTTGCTCCATGAGGCAGTAATTTATACCATGTAAAAAATAAACAAATCAATTAGCTTTTTTCCTCACAACTCACTGTGTCACTTTTCTGGTTTGCATGGGAGTAACCAAAGTCTCCCATGACTATTAAAATACCCTGGGCAACTTTTAATACAGGGAGATCCCGTGGCTGAGGCATCCCTACTTTTTCATTTGCCTATTGACCGATTCCAAATTCACTAAACGTTTCATTCTTCCCTGAGAACGACTGCATTGGTCACATCTGGGTGATTTGTATTCTGATATCACCAATTTTTCCTTCTTCTGTCAGAATTTGGAAGTGATTTGAGCCTAGGTCTGGTTGACTAATTTCATACATGAAGTTTAAGAGTTTTTATTCACTTAGACTGCATTTCATGGTTTCCTCCTTAGTTTTCATTGCTTTTACACCATACCTTCTTGGGGTGTGCTTTGGCAGAAAGATATTTTAGAGATTGTGAATTTTGGTGGGAATTGCATACCTTAGGGACACCTAGTTAACCAGCTGAGGAGCTGCAACTAGCTTGAGAAGGGAAGGAGAGAGGTACTGCTTGGAAGGAAGAAAAGGGGAAGAATGTTTTCTAGTCATCCATCGAGGAAGAGGTGAATTCCCAGGACTCAGAGACCAGAAGAGATCTGCAAAAATTACAAGAAGAGATGAGACTGGGAATGGTCTGTCTTGAAAAGAATTGCTTACTTAATGGTTTGATGTGGTTTTAATCCCATACCCTAAAAGGATAAGGGGCTTGAGGGACTGGTTTGTCTACATGTTTAGAGAGTGAGAAGATCTGATTTCCTCAGCGGGGGATTGCAGCCATCAGAGGGCACAGCAACCCGAGAAAACCACTAATAACAACCTGTTCCTAAAAACATGTTCATTTGTTTGTTTTTTTCTTCTAGGATCAAATGGGGCAATTGTTTCTGACTCAATAAAACTCCTGAGACTATTTTTTTTTTAGTTGCAAGTTTTATCCTTATGAACTATTTATTCAGTTAAATGAGCATGATCCAACAGTGTTTGTCATGTTCTGATGGGCTTCTGGGTCAACTTCTTGACAACTTGACCTCCTGGCTTCCTAACCTGGAAGGCATGTTTGAGGTTTGGAAGGCTTCTAGGGTGCGTGGAGAAGTGTTGCATCTGAAATCAGTGTAGTGGAGGCCTACGAACTGGGGGTGTGTGCAGCTGCTCCTGCTGCTGTGGATCATTGTGACAGGACATTGATACAGCCAAAACTGGAAAAGGTTGGGGGCTCTGTGCCAGTACATCTTGTTTCCCCCTTTGCATCTGCAGTGATAAACTGGAGATAAAGATCTGCCCATCACAGGGGAATATGTTATACATCACTAAAAAGAAAACGAGAGAGAGATATTTTTTTGTCTGTTATCTTTTAATCTGCATGAGAAAGTATAGCCATCTGCCCGGAGCAGCCTCCCTGCTGACTCAGTACACGCACAGGCTGCAGAATCAGAGCATTCACAATGAGAATATTTTGTTCTGTGGTCCCACAAGGTTATCCCATCACTACAAAGCATATTAATTGGGCTTGAAAAATTGTTATAAGCTGGACTTGTAAAGGCATGGGGGTGTTCTTTAAGTTGCCAGAGCAGCTTACAGTGTCATTAGAAGTCATTAGCCTTTCAGTGCTAATACCTGTTCACAGCCATGGATAGAGTAATAATCTATTGGCTACCTCTTAGCTGAAAGTGCTGATATAGGAAAAAAACATTAAGACAAGGAAGCAAAAGATTTCTTGAGCATGAAAAATTTAATTCTGTTTTACGTGTGTATTCTCTTTTCCTTTGGTAGCCAGGTAAATGTGGCATGGGATTGCATATGGAAAAACGTCTGTCCTATGTCCTAAACGCACAATCAATTTGAATTGATGTTTCAGTCAGTGAATGCACAATAATTTCCCTGTTAGAAATATCCCCTTGAGTTCTTGTTACTGGAAAAGTCAGAATAAGAAACTGATGTTTGTCCTTTTAGGCAGTTTACAACATTGTATTTTTTTTGACAACATTATGCAGTTGCTCTTTCTTCAGTTAAATTAGATACTTTCTCCATCTGTTGTGAATGTGGGCCTTCGCTACACGAAAAAACAGAAATGTATGTGTGTGTATATATATATATGTACTCAGTGAAAAAAAAAACCCAAACCATCCTTGTCTACTTCTGTAGTTTCAGGAGTGGGCAGAATTCTTGAGACCAAGTTTCAGGTATTATTTCTAATTGAGCTTCACTGAACACAACTAGATTTTGTGTTTTATCTCCAAAACCTCTAACTCTGACAGGAAGTGTGAACATACTCAAAAAAATATTATTTGCAAAAAGAACATTCAATGCAGTCAGTGTTTTTTTTTTTGTCCTTTGATTTTTCCTTCTTACCTTTCTCTAATTTTGCGAGTCCATAATTTCCAATGATAATGATAAACTCATAGAAGGAGTTACACTGTGGGTAGAATAACACTTCCTGCTATTTTGGAATTTGAGCTATTTCTGTGAGAAATATTAATATATTAAAATAAGGCCTTTACAGTGTCTTGGATCTATTTTCCCTTTGATTTTAGCTGAGCTTTGAGAGGAGTAAGAGAAACTTGAAATAAATGTGTATTTTAAATGTGCTGTTTGTTCTTATGGGGCTTTTTTTTTTGGGTGTCAAATTGCTTTCACTGCTTTTAAAAAAAAGCCGTTGTTTTTGAGCAGTTAGGAATTAATTTTGAAGATATTAAAAGTTATGTTCAGGTAAGAACAACTGTAGCTGTTAAAGATGGTTTTAAAATTATAACCATAAGATCAGTGATTTCCTATTAAAAAACTTCCAGTTATCAGAATATGCTTTTAAAGGAATACTTGAGTCTTTTTCATGACTATAGGACTCTGATCTCCCTTCATAAAAGACCATATTTTTTGCTTCATCACCATGCAAGAAGCAAGTTTTACATTTTCATGGCATATGCTACTTCTGAACATATTATTCCCTCCTTGATTCTGTTTGTGATAAATTTGTCTTTTAATATAAGCTCTTCAACCCTTAAAACTACGAAGTGACACTGCTTCTGCAGGTCACTGTGGTCATGGGCAGCCAGGCCCCCGGAGTAAGTAGTTACAAACACAAGTAGAGTCACCCTTTTAAATTGAATGGAGATCTTCTAGTACTCAGTAATGTATGTATATATTTAATTCTTTTAAAGCGATTAAAAAGGTACATATAGGTGCACAGTATGCAGGAATTATTTTTTAAATACATTCTACCCCTCTGCTCCCCACTTTTTTTCCCCTGAATGTCATCAACAGCTTCTTTTTTCCCCTTTAAAATTTGTTATTATAATATAATAATAAAAATATACACAAGTAACTCTTAGACAGATATGTAAAATATGAAAACCAAGACATATTTATTCTGCTGTGAACTGAAAATACACTTTCCTTCTGTGATCATCCTTATTTCACTCATGAAATCAACTGCTGGTATAAACAATTGCTATTAAAAATCTGAGTTCAATTTTCTAGTAGCACTCCATTTTCCTGTTGTTTCACTCAAAGTACATTTTCCAAATGAGCTGAGGAAGTAATGGAATGCCACTGAGGAGAACAAATTGGATTAATATTTGAATCTGTTACTGAAAATGTTAAGTTACTTCAAGTGGTGAGTGACAGTATGTGGGGTAACAAGACTATTGACATTTTTCTCTGGTAACACTCCCTTCCTGTCCTCAATTTGTTTTCTGGTGGAGAAGAGGAATAATAAGTTTCAGAGGGAAAATCAATCTGCTTGGGTCTGAGGCACTATCATAACACCATGAAGGATGGCAGTGCCAGCCTGGACCCTGTTGTCCAGTGCTGTCCATATCGCCGATGATAACAAAGCACTTGTCATCCCAGAAGAGTAGACACTGGGCAAATGTCTTTAATATTACCTTCCCTCTTTCTTCTGCAGCCCTTCCACACCTTTTCTCAGCCTTCCTCCACCTCTGGTAACCTTCTGTGATTTTGATGTTTCTCCTCTCTCTCCAAAAGAGCTGTACGCAATTTGAAGGGTGTGAACCCAGAGTTGGTACAACAGCACTGAAGTGATTTTGCTTTGTTCTCTGTTACTTTTCTGATTATTCCTGGCAATTTCACTTCACTTTTATGGAATCATCTATCATAACACCAGGATCTTGTTCAGAATGCTAACAGTTATTTCAGAAGCTACTGCTGTCTATGCAGATCCAGGATTGTCTTTCTCCACATGCATCACTTTAGTTATATAGAATGAATTTCATCTGCTGTGTTATTGCTCAGCCATTAAGTCTCGTCAGACTCTTTTGTAATTCTTCACAGTCTGCTCACATTTCTGTTCTTCACATTCCTGTTCTTCTGCATAACTTAGTGTCATCAAAAGGCTTTACCTCATGACTCATCCCTTTTTCTAACAATGTCTGCATATATTAAATGGCTCATTTTTCAGCACCAGTGCCAGTAAAATTGAACTAGTGACCTCCCTCTGCTGTGAGAACTGACCACTTACTCATCCTTCATTTCCTATCTTTTAATTAATTTATTCTCGCAAGAACCTCCTTATTATACAGTTGCTTCATTTTCCCTGTCATCCCTAGCTAAGAAACCGTAGAAATCTTGGTCTTGGTAGCTTCCTTTCTGTAAACATGTGTGTTACCTCCAGATTGTCCATCTGTCGCCAGCATCAGTGATGTCCACGCAAATCACCACTGCACGCTCTACCCCCCGGGCTTCCTCAGACCCTGCCCAGGCTTCCGGTGAAATCCACCACCTTTCTTCTTGCAAGACAAGCTCCCCTGTGGTCCTCTCCGGGGTCACACACCCCGTTGTTTATTTGCCTGATGATTGAATCTTCCACTGCTACAACCTGCTTCTTCCTATCTGGTCTTTGATCTTCCCCTTACTTTAACTTCCTTTGAAAAAATCTGTCCTTGGACTTAAGAATGTAGCTTCCAGGAATTTTCTCTTTGGTGAAGCTTTGTTTTGAACTGGGAGCGGAAGGCCTCTTCTGTTGCTTCCTGTGGAGACCCTTCTCAAGAGCCAGGTGCTGCTCCTGAGCATGCATCGAGCTCACACTGTGAGGGCTGGCAGCGTTCAAACTGAGATACACTGCTTTGCAGGCATATGTCAGTGAGAGGATTAACACCTAGATAGAATATTTTTATAAAAACACAAGATAAAAGGATAAACTAATCTCCAGACTCGGGTATTTCATGCTTCCTTGTAGTGCTTTTGGATTAATTTTCATTGTCTGGAAGGAAAATCTTCACTGTTAAAAGCTGTGGTATTCCATTTGTACCCATAACCTGCTGATTTTCACCCAGCCTTAGCAACGCTTCCAGGCTGTCTAGGTCAATATGCAAGGCCTTTGAAACACAAATGGCTGTGATATAACCTGTCATTTCTGAAGAAACCAACTGGCTTCCAGGTATAAAAAGAATGAGCACCTAAAGAACTGGATCTTTGCTTTCCTTCTCTTTTTGCACTAAATTTCCAAAGAGAACCTGATAGGATTGCTTCATTGGATATGATAGAAATACATGTTGCAAATAACTCTTGTTGAGTATAAGCCAAATTATATAGATCTTTTTAGAGCAGGGAAAACCAAATTGATTATTAAAATAGTACCTGGAAAAGGTTTTTTTTGCCTTTTTTTTTTCCTAGAGGAAAACTGTTTTATGTTTGTGTGTCAGATCGATACATATTACTGAGCAAACATATGAAAGCCTGAGCGATGCCAGCAAGTAGCTGGTATCTCTACGCTGCCTGGTCTGCTGTGCAACAGTGGTGATTTACAGTCTAGTTTAGATCTCTGGTGTCGTCTTTCTATGAAATAAAAAGTAGAAGTCAAGTAAAGAAATTAAGGAAATCTCTATAATGTAATGATTAAATGCTCTCAGATGCCCTGTGAGGGGAGGTGGGGAAGAAGAAGGAGGGCAGCCAGACATTTTGAAATAAAGCACTCATGCATGCTTCATTGTCAACAGTGATACTGGGAGAGTTAAATATCCGAGATGGAGTTCAACCATTGCTGGCCCGACAGGAAGCAACTGTGCTTCTTATGAAGACTGAAATAAAATCCAAACCATACCCAGATGCAACTCTAAGCACTGAGAGGATGGCTTCCAAGAACTTTTTGCCTGGCATGCGGATGAGTGGCTGTGACTTTTACTGCCCTTCATGGCTTGGGGGGTGGCTATACTATCATAAGCTGCCCAGTTCCCTAATCTTTTTGGAGCACACTGTAAGATTTTGGAGCCCTAGTGTCCTGCTGCTTGTCAAATTTAGGGTTTTCTGTGTGGGTTTTTTTGTTTGTTTGTTTTAAAATTTGTTTTGTTTGGTTTTTTTTTTTTTCTTTTTCTTCCTCCCCCCCCCTTTCCTTTTTTTGTTGTTTATTTTGGGGCTGGCTTTGTGTGGAGAGTCCAGTTGAAAACCCTAACCTACTCAGCTGTGGTGCAGATTATATAGGTGGGAAGAAGCAGAGAAGGGCTTTAGATATTTCCCTTCTAAGAAAAGAGGAAAAACAAAGCCAAACAAAGAGCAAAGGGAAGAAGCTGCTGGCTGGGTGCCACCCTGAATGGCCCCGTTGTTCTCCAGCTCTCTGGACCTAATTAAGTGACTCCATTTCTACAGGCGATGGCGAAGTCTAATGGCAGCAAACAGAAGATCGCTAACACATGGGGCAGGCCTGTGATGTGGCTTTCTGGAATGAGAGATTGCAGTTGCTGGAGAAGGACAGAAAGGATGAGAAGGAGTAGGGGGAGTGGAGGGAAGGAGGTCCCTCCACAGAGACAAAAGTGGCAGACACAGGAAGGAGTTTTATTTCTTCCCAGGAATGCTGGGAAGAATTGGGGAGAGTTTAATTTCAAAGTCCAACAATGCAGCTATGTCATTTGTTTCCAATTCAGCAGGAGTGAGCGTATGGTTTGAACAATTCTTTCGAGGTTCCTGGCAGGGGCAATATAACTCGTCTCAGCTGGCTGTTTTAGGAGATCAAATGACACAAAAAATTTCACTCAAAGCCTAGGGTATCCTTCTGGCAGCCAGAGACCATGCACATCTTCACAGATCGACTATTTGCTCTAATGTGGACCAAGAGCTGCGTGCTGTGTAGAAAACTGCTTGCTTACAAAACAATGTTATTACTGCCAGATGTTGGCTTCCTGCCTGCCTTTACATAATTCAAGCTTTTCTCTGCTCAAGATGTTACAATTTAAGGTGCTTTAGAAGTTTTCTTTTAAAAGGCTTGATAATGCTTTTTTCCTTATTCTTTTTTTCCCTTTTCTCAGAGTGGCTCTCCCACCAGCACACACTGCAATCTGGTATATGTGGTGTATGCTAACTTGTGCAACCAGGAACAACAGAACTCTTTCTTAGATCTACCTCTGAGTTGATTCAAACAAGAATAAAAATACCCATAAGACCATGCTGTCTGCATCCTGTTGGCTCACACATATCAAGTACAGTATCTTTGTTTCAAATGTATCTTTGTTTCAAATGCTGTCCCACATGGTGAGTATAGCCTTTTTTTTTTTTTTTTTAAGAAATTTAAAACTTTAGGTCATGGATTTTTATAAGTGTCCAAATACTGATAGCAGAGGCTTTAGTCAGGCAAGAGGTGTACCTCTCTAAGCAAACTTCTCCATGTGGCTACTGGGGCTTTGCTTGTAGACTTCATCCTTCATCCACAGATCAAATAATTGTCAAAGAATTGTCATAATAAGCCTGTGACATATTCCTTACTGAATCTGCAGTGGGTTACTCAAAGTACCAGTGAGAAAAAATTATTTTAACAGGATTATCCTAGCAGGTTGCTGGCAGAATTGGAAATGGGATGCTTCAGTTCTGCCTCTGAGCTTTGTGCTTTAATTGCTTCAAAGACAGAAGTTGCATGGCTTGCCTAATTGCTGCCTGGCCAGCTAAAATATGTGGGTCTAGGTGAGGCTGGTTATCAGGGCTCCCTTTACTGCCAGTGAAGAGAGAAGGACAAATTCAAATGCCAGTTCATCCCCTTTGAAGGAAGGCAGGCCAAATGGGAAAATCTTCTCCAGAGGTCTCTGTACAGTGTTATACTTGACACAGTATCGAGGAAATTCAACAGTGCTTAGAAAATTATGGTGACTTAAAGGAAATCATGCAAAAAACAACACTGTACTTCTGTGGTTCTCCTCTAGTTTGACACCAACATCAGGATGACACAAGTTTGAAAAGGGTGACTCTAAGCCCTTTATTTCACTCTGTCTTTGGAGAAACAGTACTGCAAATCACAGGATAATCCTATTAGAAGTGCAGTCGTGAGCTGGTGATGAAATATCCTCTCCCCACTACCCTTCATATTTAGGCTTTTGAATAAACCATTCTCACTGGGAAATCAGTTCCAGTGTATTTTACCATGCAAGTTTGTAATTTTCCAATGACATCTAAAACACTTTACCCCCCTCAAGCCAAAAAATCCCCCCTCTCATGCTTGGAATAAACACCATTGTAAGTAATACAATAAATAAATGATGGCAGTAGTTGTAGGAAAATGTAAGTGATAATAATTTATTGCCATTCAGAGTCTGACACCTAGTTTATATTTTGTGCATTTTATTTTTCTTTGGTTTTACTCAATATGTAGGGTTTATTTTAATGAACACTGGCCTAAAAAGCATCTTAGTGATTAGAGCGATATGACTGTCTCGGACAAGCAGAATAAACCTTTCTCTCTTTTGGTAGACAAGTAGTTGAAATGTCTGAGATGTGTAGAAAAGTCTGCCTTTTTTTTTTTTTTTTGTTTTTTTTTTTTTTGAGATGATTTTGAGACAAGAGAATCTATTTACCTAAAATGGGACTTCTGTTCTGTGTTGTCCTACTGCTGTGGCCATTATGAGGGTCCCTGAAGACCAGTTTGTGGCTAACTAAAAGGACTGCACACTTCTCTCACTTCTGAAACTTTCTCTTTCCTGTGTATGAAAGCATAATTTTTATCTCTGTTGGAGTCTCATCTGTAACCTAAGAATTTAAAATGCCTCTCCTGCTTCCAGGTTGGAATTCCTTGGCCAATATTTTGTGGTGTGCCAGGACTTGTATGATCAGATGTTGCCCTTTATTTGCCAGCTGGGGTAAAGACCGACTGTGTTATTCTTCCTGGAGGAGCTAGTTGATAACAGGATCTGGTTGGAATTAGTAATTTTTATCTTCTTAGATAAATCAGTATTTGGAAATCCATTCCGGTTTGACTTAAAATGAAAACACATTGCTTTAAGATTTCATGCAAAACAAATTGCTTCAGAAAATTAGGATGTATAAGAAAGCAATCATTTGTTTTGAAATGCAGGCATTTCAATGCACATTTAACAATGTGTTTTGAGAGTTTCTTTTGATATTTTTCCATTAAAAAAGGAATATTTGTCTGAGATGTCATGACATAGTGTACAAATAGCATAAAAACCCCTCCCAAAACAAAATTCCCTTTAAAATCAGAAAATTTTCTGAAATAACAGAGTCATGATGTTTCTCTTTTAAAAGTGTTTTTACTGGAATCAACATATTTTCAAAATGTCTAACAAAAGCAAACACTTTGAAAACATTTGAGTGAATGCAGCTGGCAAGAGCTTGTTTGCAGGGACAGATACTGCTTAGAAATACAAGAAGAATCATGGTGTTGTTAAGCAACTACTACTTCTACAACTACAAACCAACTACTACAAACTACTTCTGCTACTGAAGAACTATTGAAAGAAATGTTTTGTGGGGTTTTTTTCTCTTTCTTTCAATGAACCTCGTTCAACAGAGAAGTAAAGACATGTTGAAGCAGGCACACCTTTGGCTGTTGCACTGAAAGCATAAGAACAGCAGGATGATGTTTGCCAGTGTTTTCTTCCCCTCTGGGCTCTCTGTTCCTCAAATCTAGCTGTGCATACACATATTTGTGGGTGGGTGTGCATGTGCCCACACGCACATGAAGGGAATGGCAACTCCATCATATTGTCTGGAGTGTGCGTTTCCCACCAGGTGGTGCTGAGGGAAGAATCTCAGCCATGCTGGTAAATCCATATGTACATATATGATCGAGGAAAGGGACACAGAATGTCATTTAAGATGGGCTGGGCACTATTTATCTTTGAGTTTTAAATATGTCACTTTTAGCCCATGATATCAAAATTCAGTCCATGCATTGCTATAGGAGGACACATACACAGTGTTCTCTCATAAACAATGGGTGTTGGTTTCTCTCTGATGGAGAAACTGTGCAGAAAGAACAGCCCTTGTTGTAAAAATATTTTTAAATTCACTTCCAAGACTGTTTAATAGCTCATGACATTGCTTTCCAAAAGCAAAAATGAAGAAAGAGAAAAGGGAACAAATAATTCTGTTTTATTATTGAGCATACATCTGACTTGAGTAGATCCTTCAGTTTTACTGCATTGCCTGTCATAAACCGGATGTAATAATGATTAGCAAGTTCTAGCGTACTTGTTAGATTGTGCTAAAACTGTTGGGATAATTTGATGAAATGATCTTTAGAAATTCAAAGTGTCATCATACAGAAAAACAGTCAGTTAAAATTGCATAAGTTCAGTTTATTTTACCCTTAGAATAAAGCAATGCACTGGAACATAAGCCTCTATTCAAAAGATCATTTTACCTAGCATTCCTGAAAAAGCCCTTAGGTTTTCCAAATGATTAGTTTATCAGAATTATCTGTGCTTTCCTGCTGCTGGAGACAAAGGTGAATCACTTATGAATCAAGTAAATGTAGAGTGATTTTTTAACACACCGTTCTAAATATCTTCTCAATCTATCACAAATCACAACTGAACTGAAAAAAATAAACCGCAGAATTTGGTGAGGAGAAAGGTTTAACCAGCTTTCACATGCTAAAATCTACTAATTACAGTGGTCTGGGTTTCTGAAGATAAGATGTACATGATGTCACTGTGATCTATTTTAGTGTACGTTGGTCCTTATGATACAGGGCAAGAGCATTGCGAGCTCTGTCAACAGCATTTTCTTGAAAGAAAAAAGTGGAATTTTTTCTTTGGTGCCCCTGAATAACAACTGCCCGTGTGACTTGAAAAGTGTGAGACAGATTTGAAAGCGTACTTACACTGGGAATAATTACACTGGGTATAATTACACTGGGCATGGCTGGACCTTTTAAATTGGAAAACTGTGCCTGGGTGCTAGATCACTGGATAACAGAGGTGCTCTCAGAGCACTCTTCACAGATACCTGTTTCTTTACTATTTGTTGGTTAACAAAGGAGAAAAAACCCCTCAGTTGATGGGTAAAATGAACAACGGTGAGCCTTAGTAGTATAAAATCCTCCCATGCCTTATCTTGTTCTATGGTCCTTCGAGATGACAATGTCCTTTTACAAGCACAGTTTTATTCTAAACCAGACAGATCTGCTGTGAATCTTGGAAGAAATTATGTAGGTCTTGGAGCAGTGTATAGAGAGGTATCATGGCTTCAGGGATTACAGATGAGAAACTGGTAATGGAATTGGTCTTCCTAAAAGCAAGTGTTTATGTTTTGAGCATCTACAGCAGAAAATAATCATCCAGGCTCCTTTGGAATCACTGCTAGAAACAAGCACTTTCTAGAGCAAAACCTACATTTTTTTAGATGACTCTTTTAGGTTAAGATGACTCATAAGGCAACTGCCTACACAGGGGCTGATGAATCCTACCCCTTTCCACTGCTGACTCCAACACATATTACAGACAGACAGAATTCATGCATGTCCCCTCCCTCTTGGCAATGTGCAGAGATACTTGCAGAGAGGAACTGGGGACAGTGCAACCTCTTGGTTTGTTCTCCAGCCGCTTGCTCTTGGATGTCCCTCTCACTCTTCCAAAGCATCAAGGATTTCCAGAAAATAGGTAGAATTGACAGAAAACGTATCAGTCAACGAAGAAAGTGTAATGTGAGTGGAAGGGAAGGTTGATTGATTGAGACTGACATACTTTGCCCACCAAAGTCTGTCTCAGCTGCTGATGCTATTCAGGGCTGATCCACTTCAGTGCAAATCTGGGGTACCTTGGTAGGGGTGTTTGCCCCATTCATGCTCCAACATAATCAGGCTTTCTGAAGGATTTGTCTTCCCCATTGGAAAACATAATCATGCAAGCAGAGGCTATTAGCACCTGTGTGGGGATTCCCAAAGTAATAAGGAATCATGCTTGTCCAGGTAGTGTAACCCTGAATCTGATAACGGCAGTGGGATTCAGTTTCTTTGGATAAGATTGAACCACTTTCCTTATTAAAGTAATGATACAAAGGTTCATTCCTTTTGCTTTCAAACTAAGCAGTAAATTTTGTGTGAGCAGATATATGTGTGTGAGAGATGTTATTCTTGTTCAACATCTAAGAGGAGAAATTTCAGGCAGAAATATAGATCCTCCCCCTCACTCCTCCCCCTTGCTCTCTTCACTACCAGAACCAGACTCTGGTGTTGCTAATTGATGTAGCAAACTGACAGGAGCTGAGACACAAGAGAACAACAACAACAAAAAAACCCACAACTCCAGGCTTTTTGAGTAACACCCAGACTAGTGACTTGTGCTCTCTTACTCCCAGTAGGGTTTGGCTTTTGAAGAGATATTGCACTGAACAGCTATTGCTGTCCGCTGCTGAGAAACAAGTTATTTAAACAAGGAGGCTGCCGGTGAAAGGTGACTGAAATGGTGTGAAAAAGAGAAGTTCTCAAAATTAAGGTCTGGAGGAACTTTCTTAATCATATAGCAAGGTGTTCTCCCTTAGACAAGAAGTGAGTAAAAAGTTGCATCGAGACCAGTAATTTCAGTCTGACCTTTACTTCATTTTCCCAGGGTACTTTCAGTCTTCTGTGACTTTTTGGGTGATGTGCCCAGACCTCATTCAGACAAGGAGTAAGGACTCAGCAAGGGTTCACACTAGGATCTGAGAGTGGGGAGTACTCTTGGATCCCACAGTCTAGACATAGCTTCAGGGGAATATTTCCTTTTCCCTTGTTTTTGTGTTTGTTTGTTTGATTTATTTTTTTTTTGCCCCCACTCTCCTTTTTGCATCTTTTGAACTTTGAATTGAATTACTGCAGATTATGTGAGCACTTCTGCTTGATTTGAGTGACCAGTTTGGGAGACTGTGGTGTCGTGATCTCTCAGCAATCCCTGAAGGAGAATACACTTAGAAACCCCTCTCATTTCACACTAATTGTAGGCAAGTGTAATTTTGCCCTTAGATCCAGGTCAAACCATGAGGCCTGGAGGTGTTTATCTCACAGCTGAGTCTGGGCAGGTTTCCATGTGTTCAGGGATCCATTCTTTTTGAAATCGACACCTTCTCTTTCATCTTCACCAGTATGATACGTGAAGCTCCTATGATTTGTTAATGCTCAAGTTACTAAAACACTGGCAGCTCTTTTTCTGAGTGCATGTTTAGTGTGGGCAGATAAAGCCAAGCCGTGGCAAGCTGCACAACTGAGGAGGATTCTTCATTTACATGTTATTTCCTTACTGCCATCTGAAGAATAATATAGAATATGCTGCTTTTGCATGATAAAGAGAAAACAGTGTAAGGGCCTGGCAGCTGAAGTTTCGAAATAGCCATTTAAAAACAAAGGAGCAACCCCACAACATGATTTTTGATGGATGCTATATATTACCCTCTGATCCACCTTGTATGTCATGGTTTATGCATCATACATAGTAAAAATATCTAGCTGTGCTTTCCTCGTTTGTGTTCCCAGACAGCTGGAGGCTGGATAATAGTAGGGCTTTAAATAAAATAATAACTCCCAACAGCGTCAGCACAGAACCATGTGTTATAAGGAAGAAAAATTAGAGTGCTTAAATGTTTCAAAACACTTATCTTTTGGATGGAATTAAAAATGATCCCTTTCAAGTAACACTGACTGGCATGTTCTCTAAACAGAATAAACAGCCAAGATCTTCTGGCACAGAAGGCTGAAAATAAATCTGATCTTTGATGTAATAAACAAGTTAAAAGCTTATTCTACTGGTATTTATAACAGATTAGTGGCATCTCAAGCTATAAATGGCAAAGTGTGATTAAACAACTAAAATATCCCGTTAACACAAATGCATGGATACAGGTGATGACAGAGCTCCTAGGTCTAGGGTAGAGTTCCTTCTTAAAATCTATTATTCCACCTTTTACTTTTTTTTTTTTTTCTTCCCATTGAAATCTGTTTACACTGTGTAAGCAAGGGCAAATTTATCTGTTATGAGTGCAGTGGCTGAAGAAAATCAGCCAGTGTCATTACAGAACGCTTTCCTAAACATCTCACTGCTGTGTCAAAGCATATCTAGCAGTTTAAACCACCACTGTGCTTTAAAAAAGTACACTGGAAAACCTCCACCTTCCCCCAAGGATTTTTGTTCTATCAGAAAGGCAGTCAGGTTAAATTATAACCTCTTAGACTTTTTCTAATACCAGAAAAACTGAAATGGATATAAATTCCGTGTTATCTGAGAAGAAAAAAATTACTTGAGCACAACTATTTTTTACTTAGACTTCAAATCCTAGACAAAAGCAAAAGCTTTCAGAGCCGTAGGGTGTCTTGACAACAGAAGGTATTTCTTATAATTAAGATTGCTATATGCTAGGCAACTTTTCACAATTTTCTCAGTTTGAAATATGTAAAGCATAAGTCAACATTGGGGAAAAAATAACTAAACGTTCATTTTATCACAAAATTTTGGACTTGGATAACAGGAATTTCCTGTCTGCTACTGCAGAGTGGGGCCAGAAGTGGGGAAGGCAACTGGAGGACTGCTTTGCACAAGGGCCTGCTTTCCTAGTCACTTGACCCATGCCCAGCTGGAGGGTTGAAGGGATCACAGACCCAGTCAAAACAGTTAAAGAAAGAGGGATCCTCACAATGGGAACCATTATGGAACAGTTTGTGTTTCCTCGGAGATGCAGCCTGGGGTACAGCAGCAGCATGTGGCCAGGTGGGATGTGAGGCTGTCTTCCATATGTCCTGCCCTAGTTTCCCTTCTAGGAAACTTGGGCATGGGTAGGAGCTGCTTTGTCCTGGCTAATTCCCAGCCAACTTAGCTGGGGAAATACTACATACGGTGCACCCTGAAAGAGAAATCCTGATTTGGTCAAAAGACCTACCAAAAGTGCCCAAAGGTACTTGCTACTCCCAGCCTGGGAGCAGCAATGTGGACTCAGTGAGGGAATTGCCCTGATGGGGAAGGCTCTTAATCATTACCCAAATTCATGGTTATGCCATTGTTCCGTAGGCTCCTTTACAGGATATGTGCCTTTGTGTTTATTGAGAGGCACTTGGTTTTCCTTTGGTATGAGCTACCAGTCAGTCTTGCACTTGCACTTGCCCAGTTGCATTTGTTCTCTTGGTGTGAAAAATGCACTTTGACCTACAGAGACCTTCAATTCTTGTGCCCACAGCCTTGATTATATCTTCAGCAGTTGGTACAAGAATCTGGTCTACAGCATCATATCTGTAGCCCAGATTCTTGTACCATGAGGTGCAAATGATGGAATTTGTGAGTGGGCACTAGAAAGGCTGTGTTTGTTATTTATAAGTTAATAGCTCTGTTTTTATAAATGATGTATGGATGACTGGTTGCTTAGCAGAAACACAGTCCAACAGCCAGACCTATAAATAAGACACAGTTACAAAGAGTAGTTCTATTTCTGTGGATAAAGCAATGTGTTTTCCAGTGAACACAGTTGCAAAGTACCTCTACATGCAGCATTTTTCTGCATTTTGTAGAGATTAAAACTCCCCGGTGGTCCTATTTTTTTCTGTATAGAACAAACACACGCATTGTGTGGTCCACACGTAAGCCCAAAATTACCTGAATATAAATCAAAAGCTACTTTCTTTTTTTTGGCTTTTGCATGCAACTGGTATTCTCCTGTCAGTTATCCGAGTCAGTAGTTTTCAGTTTAATTTTGTGGGTTCGAATTTTATATTGTGCAATGTAGTTTTTGTTCTCCAGAAGACTGAGTCAAAAGTCTTAATGAAGCAATGAAATAGTTAAGAAAAAAGCTCAATGAAAACAAATTCTTTCACTATTTAATTCTTTCTGCTCTCATTTATGATTTCTACAGGTAGGTTAACTGGAAAATTTCTAGAAATCTGCCTTCTTAAAAGCTGTTTTGTTCATGCCCTTGTAATGCTTTTCAGAAGCAGGTTAGTATGAGTGAACCAACAAACATACAAATATTTTTCTTTCTCTCTTTCAGGTAGTTTCTCAGAAGCAATTTTCAGACCAACGTATTTTTTAGAAAATATGTAGGATATGAATCTGAATCACTTGAGACAACTCTAACATGCTCATAGGCAAACACTATAATATGTTTTTGTGATATAAACTTTGATAACTGCCTTTCAATATACCCAGGTAAAATGGCTAGTGACAAACTGATGGTCACCTTCTTGCCTTTTGGGATACTTGTATTTTCATTAGCAGATGACTTTATTCTAATAGCATTATCAGTGGATTGGGAATGAATGATGAAGATGTATTATTATGGTAAGGGTTTAGAAACTTGCAGCCATTGTTGTCCTGTAAGGGAATATAATAATTGATTTTTTACAGACTAGAAGTCCTTTTGAGGTAAGAATTTCTCATCAGAACTGAAACCCCAAAACACTGAGGACTGTATCTCCAGTTGGATATGTTTTTCTTTGCAGTTAAGTTCTTCAGTTCTTTAGCCCAGGGCGCCAAGCAGAGAAATTGGACTTGCCAATGGTACCTGAACTGCAACACCATTTACATATTTACCTTTTTTAATGGAGCAGCCAAGGCTTCTTTGTATGAGACTTGCTCTGTAACAGTGACTGAAATCACAGTGTGCAGACAGCCAACCAGACTCTGGGAAGAGCACAACTTAGGCTTTTAAACATGGGATGTTGCTGCTCACCTCTAATTCTAGGCCGTGTCTTCCACGTGAAGTGGCTGTGTGATCGTGGCTACAGAAGACAGGCCCTTTTCGCTTCATGTTGTCCTCAAAGCTGATGTGTCCCAGAGCCAACCCCTCCAAGGTGCTTCGAGCTCCATTTGTCACTGCAGGAACATGTGCTGTTTTGGCGATTGCGACTAAGGGGGTCCTTTGCTGTCATTTCTGAGCAGTGCCTAAGGATGGTTGAGGTGAGTTCACAGCAACAGCCTCCTCCAGTGGGAAGGTTTTGGAAGAGACAACGTGGAGAATAAGCAAATACCAATCTGAACCTTGCTAGCCATTAACTGGTGATCAGAGGGGCTTAAAGACCCTAAAGTCTTTTGGAACCCCATTCTAAGGAAAATAATGACTGTGCAATGCAAATAAAGAGAATATTGCAGTGTTTGCACATTTCTGGCAGAATTTCATTCAGATGCAGAAGGAAAACAATTCTGCCTACCCTGAATTTCCCAAAGAAATTTCTGCTTCTTGGCTTCCTATGAACTCTCATCACAAGAAGTCAAAGCAAACTCAGCATAAAAAGATTTAATTATTCCCGCTGTTGTGGCTGAGACACTACAAATGCCTTACTTCTCCTCTTTAGACCTCTGAGTGTATCTTTAGAGTGAACACCTATTAATGATTATGGGGCTTTAGTACAATTTTTAATAATGTATCAGACCATGCAGTACTAGAAAATCTACCTTGAAGACCAGTGTCTGATCAACATAGTTCTGGCTCTTGGGGGTAGAAGACAAAGTGTTTTTGTTTTATTCTCTATGGAGAAACCCCTTGGAAGATTGAATCCATCATTTTAGGACTAACTCTGGCTAGGCCTTACAATTTTTTTCCTGAATTCATATGAGTTAAGCCTAAGCTCATGCAGTGCTAAGGATAGAATTTCTTTTTCATAGTTTTTATTGAGAACATTAGAGTGGATTTGATGTATCTGACTGAATTAATAATTTTAAAATTTACAGAAGCCTGATTTTGATTTTGAAAGACCAAGGAAATAGCATGTCCATAATTATGTAGTTGTCATTTAATTGTAGGTTAACTTGTTGTTACAATAACGAGAAGAAACCTTCCAGGGTCTCATCAGTATTGGTACAGCACACATCTGACAGTTGAAAAGACCAGGACTGTGAGCCTGAATCATTATTGTGACAAGAGGGTTTCATTAATTTAATTGAATTATCATTTTCTTCATTGATATTCAGGATATTTCAGTAGCTGGGCCATTTCCTCCCTTTTGACACCCTAATTTAGAAGTGAAAAAACAACAGGCTGAACTTAAAGCACTGCAAATATAAGTCTGAAGGTAAATTTTCAGTCTGGGAACAAAAGGATATGACTGATGAGGATATAATAAAAGAAAGTCTCAGCTGCTTATATGTGTTCCATCTATATGTTCAAACAGTTTTGGGAGGGTTGGTTAGTTTTTCTTTTTTTTTTTTTTTTTGTAAGATATTCAGGAAATAATATTTGTTTATGCAGTTTTATTCCTAAGTAGCTTCTCATTTTGGTATCTGATTTTCAAATTATGCTGGTCAGATTTTCTTAAACTCACAGGTTTCATAGTATTTCCTTGTAGGAAGGGTGTAGCTCCCACATGTGAGTTTGTAATTGAGAATGATCAATAAGTGAGATTACTCCTTAAAATATACTTTTCCAAAAAATATTGCTAACTCCAAACTTCTCCATTGGAATATTTCACAGAAAGTTAAGAATACATGTCCAGAAAAATAAAAGAAACACTGTGTTTGGTAGGATGTTTTTAGAAAAGATTCACAATAGTTGCTCTCCGCTGCTTGTGATGATCTAATGTTTCAGCTGATGATGTTGCTTTCAAGAAGACAGTAAAGCCAATGCTTTTCATGAGGTGAAGGTTTCCCTTGCAGGTTAACCTGGACACAGGATGGGCACAGGACTCAGTTCTGGTCCTTCCCAGATTTCTTAAGCCAAAACTTACAGGAAATGACTCAGAAACTCCTTTCTCTGGGTTGTGGCAACCCTGACCCAAGGATTACTCCAGACACAGAATTGTTGAGACTCTGAAGTGTTTCCCTACACCAACAATCCCAAAATATCAGCTCTCCATAAACATTTCAGGATAGACACTCATATGAATGGCATAATCTGTTTTGATATTAGAAATTAAAAGCTACCCTTTTCAATAAAAAAACAATCATGAGCTCTGTGAACCTCAGGAAGCTTCTTGATGTAGGTTAGGGCTACTGTTTCGGGCAGAGATCTCAAAATTTGGAGTTCTGTTTGTAAAAAAGAGAAAAGATGAGAAAGCAAAGAATTGTCATTTGTGCAATTGTATAGTCTGTACTGAAGAAGTTGAAGTGAACCATTAAGTTTAGCTGCTTGCTTTTACCGTTTTACATGAACACAGCAAAGTAAAAAGATAATGGGAAACTCTTCCAATGGTTCGGTCACAAAATGTGTGCAGTTAATCTTGTACCTCCCATGCCTTGATTCTGCAAAATCCTATTTCCAAGTTTGTTTAAATCTTAATACCTTAAAATAAGAAGTACTAGTCAATTCAAGTATCCGACAAATAGCCAGGATTCCCATTCCCATTAAAAGTTACCCAGCTGGAATAACAATGCCCCACTGCTTGCCAAATCAACACCATCACAGCTCACAGAGATAAAATTGTAACTGAATACTCTCACATGCACAATGAAACTGTCCTCAAATGCTCCCTGCTCACAGCAAGCTGGGTAAATTTACTTAGGTCTTAGTAGTCAGAGTTAAATTTTATGCTTCCAAGGCTGTTTTTTCACTCCTCGCTTCCTTCCCTTGGAGGACTGTGTAATCTAATGCACATCTCTCTTTGGGTACGTCATATAAAATTACACAATTCTTTAATAAGGAATTACTTTCTTGCTACTAGCTATTGAACTTGACATTAGGGCAAGCAGTCATCAGATGCTAACCCTTGACATTTTGATTTATGCATCCCATAGACTGTAATCAACCTGTTGCACATGGTAGCACTGGAATGCTGCCCCTTTTTAGAAGCAATAACTTCGCCCATGAAAAGTCATTATGTCTACAGCAGTTCAGAATTAGAAATGGAGAGGTCAAAGCTTATTGGAAAGACACCTACAGAAAAGCTCTCCGCTTTTTCTTTCCCTTGAAAATGTTTTTGAAAGCCTGTAAAATGGTGTGGCGTATTCCAAATGACCTGTGAAATAACCATCCACAGCTGTGGCTGTAAAAAAAATTACGTACCACTGCTGGCACTCATGTTGATCTGATAAAACCTTTTCAGTGTGAAATCATCAAGCCTTTGAAAAGATGCACCCATGCATCAGGACACAGGGCACAAATTTTGGAGGAACAAAGGATCACCGCTACCACCAGCAGCAGCTATTGAAAATAAGGAATATAGAACAGATATCTGAGAATGTATCTGAAATTGCAGATGATCTGCTTTGGAGATTACTATGTGTCTCCGTTTGAGTGGGACACAAGTGTTTTGTTGAGACCAAACCACAGGGGAGGCCCAAAACTCCTCCCCCTAAGCAATTAC
>JAWWES010000081.1:99343523-99369659 GCA_035583135.1 Lophotriccus pileatus | reverse complement strand
TCCCCCCACGAGAGAGGGGGAAAAGAAACAAATTTTCCAACTTAGTTTTAAAGGCACAAAAACAAACCATGACACTATGGCATAGCAACAGAAAGTCACACGCACAGTACAGAAACTCTCTTGCTGGAAGAAACTGTATAGAAACTCAGATCCAACTTACTCCGTGGAGAGGGCCAAATTATAATTTAAATTCGAAGTTAGTAGATTCTAATGTATATTTAGGACTGACTTATACCCCTTTTTATATCAGAAGCTCAATATGTGAATGAAAGGTTTACATAAATAACACGGCTGAATTGTGGAGCCTGTTTATTTACAGAATTATCTTTTTTGTTTTTTCATTTTGTCAATGAACTGTGAGTGAGAGACAGTATCCCTTGAGAAGAGAGGTGATATTTTTGATGTTCTTTTCACCTTTTTGATTTCTCTGTGTTTTTCCATTGTCTTTTTGATCTCCTCTGTGCATCATCAGTAATGTGTACCAAGCTCCATGGTTGTTTCGTTGATGAAATCAGTGCCATCATCTGACACCAATCAGCTACATCAATGATAAAGGTGAACGTTTGACATCTTGTTTTCCGAGGTTCATCTTACCAGCTTGAGGGCATGAGCAGAAAAAAATGGAGGAATTTTGGCTGATCTGCTGGCCTCAGCTTATTTTTTTTTTGCCTCAGGAAGGTTACCTTCATGAACATCTTTTGTTCTTTTAAACTCTTCTAAAGCATGGACTGTTAGATTCTGTATTGCATTAAATGTGCCTAGCATGTCACACACGAGCACAGCACATGGTTCTACTTATTAACCTTATTAATAGAAGAGAGTGAAATACAAACCTTGTGTACAAAACCCACGCAGATGGCCACCCTCAGACAAATTCACTGCCAGGCTGTTACCAAGTACCCCACAACTGTTAGTCCTAGCGCTGCATGACTGGGACTTGCTGGCAGGCATTAAAATCCCTTTTTGATTTTCAGGTTTAAAACCGGGAATTGGTAGCTAATGTTTCCCTATATGTGTTATTTATCTGGGAGCTGCCTTTCTTCAGATTTCTTTTTTTTTTGCCAGTGCATTTACCAGCTGGCAGAATATCTACTTGCTCAGCGTTTGAAGGGACCGTAATAAATGCTTTATAAACGCCGCAAACTTGAATAAAGCTCAGAATGCTGGGTTCCTCCTGTGATGAGACAGAGGAGAGAGAGAAAGGCAGAGATGCATAAACACTGACCTTTCTTCATGTTGACTGCCTGTGACTTACAGGATCCCAGCCATGAGCTGGGGTTCAAAGCAGAGCTTAGAGGTCAGAGGCTAGGAAGGATTAACATGCCCAGTTTTGCCTTTCAGGTCATGGGATGATAATTTTTCGGAGGTTTGTCTCGGAAACAGAGCACATTTATTTGGATTTCAGGAAATGGATAACTGTGAAGCAGAGAGCTCTCTCCTTTCTGATCTCTGTAAGGGTATAGTAAGTGATAAAGAGCATAACCCTATGCATCTCCCTGTCTTCCAAAGACAGAAACAGCAGGTCTCCTCTCTAAATTATGGTTTCCAGAAAAGCATAATTTAACAGATTTTCTCCCCTTACATTCATTTAAAAGCATGTTATCTTGTTGGGAAGACACTGATGGATGCTCTGTCTTGGTACTTTTCTCTTGTTTCTTTTTTTCTCACCTCTTAAACTGGTATAATTTCTAAGTGACTAGTCCTGTAAAGTGCTGCAGTACAGAAATACTCTGTCCTAAACACACGTGAGTACATAATGGCCACAGAATTCTCACCTCCAAAAAAAGAATTTAAATTAGTTTTGTTTCATACCTTGAATAGTCCAGGGCTCATGGTTTCAGGTATCAACATGAAGCTGTTCCATTTCAGCTGCTGACCTTCTGTGTGTTGGCCATGGTGAAGCTCTTTGGGAATCATCAAATTCAGATTGGACTGAGACACTCTCCTTTGCAGAGAAATCTCCATTAGCAGCTTTGAGAGTACCTACATGCATGTGATATGCAGTGTAGGATCCCTGCTGCTGTCACTGGGATCTTAGCCAGGTTGGGAAGGGCAGCATAGAGCCCTTGGTGGTGGTGATGGCCTAGAAATGTACAAGCTCTATGAAGAACTCATATCAGACCTGGAGTTTGGCCCTTCCTCTGGGAGCTTTGGGCCATGCTCAGATCCCTAATATATCACCTTATCCTGTGTTGTGTGGATGTAAAAAGCACTGGAAATTCTACATCTGATCAGGATGGATTTTGAAACATGCTTTCTTCATATAAATGTCAGTGGGGAAGTAACTGCTGTCATCCTCATTTCTCACTGGTCACGAGTTAAACTGTTGGTGATTTGTATTCTCCCTCCCAAACCAACTCTCTATCACTTCATACGGTCAGCAATAAAAAGGTAAGTGAAGGACACTTCACACAAATCACCCTATTTCTCATCCGATGAGAATGGCCCATCTTACTCTGAGAGCTTGTCATGTTATAATATTGCTTAATAAGATACAGACCGGGAGTCTGGCGTGCATCTTCTCCCCCACTCCCTCACTTTGAGAACAGGGCTGCCCCGCTTCTCCAAGGACTCAGCAGGTCATGCTGTGGTAGCCTCACCAAGCAGTGGAGACATTCCCTTCGGAGAGGAGGGGTTGGGTATTGCTTGTGCCTTCACCTACTGGCAGCTAAAAGCAAAATGTTAGTTTACTTCTATTAGGAAAGTGCTTTGAGAAGCACTCAAAGTCATATAGAAAATCCAACTGCTCATTGCCATCAAGCAGCACATCCAACTTTATTGAAAATGTGCTGGAATATTACCAGAAAGACTGGCCAAATTATCAAATTCCTGGTTCGTGGGAAATTCTGACATTTGGTTTTGTTCTGATTTGGAACAAAACCAGCTATTTTGAAATTACCCACAAAAGAGAAATTTATAAGGAAAAAATAGGAATAGGAAACAATGACGCGTGGTATTTCCAAAATAAAATATGCTCCCCAGGACGCGCTTCTTTCCAGCCTTGCTTCTGCGTCTTACGGAGCAGCACGATGAGCCAAGGCTGGGGTTGGGAGCTTATACTTTGGGATTGCTGACTTCAGC
Source organism: Lophotriccus pileatus (assembly GCA_035583135.1). Taxonomy (NCBI): domain Eukaryota; kingdom Metazoa; phylum Chordata; class Aves; order Passeriformes; family Tyrannidae; genus Lophotriccus; species Lophotriccus pileatus. The sequence continues at coordinate 99,366,578 of JAWWES010000081.1, read as the reverse complement.
CAGGTTTCCCAGCACTACCAGGCTTCTAGTCTGGTGGCAGCAAGCCTATGATCCCTGTGTCCCAGGCAGCCCACCAGGCTTGCTGTTGGAAGCCAGTTTCCAGTGGAAAACTACCTGTGGTTTGATGTTGTTTGATTTAAACAGACACATTTTAACAAGAAAATTTCTGTCTCTGACAAATCAGAGTTTTCCAGTGCAATGACGTGCCATCAGAAATCGCATGACCAGCTCTAATTACCTCTTTGATGACCAAAGTCTTTGTTGACCAGAGTCTCATAACTTCCTGGCAACCACTAAATATCTTGAGCATAGAAACAAATGAAAAAAAAAGCATTTTTCATTTTGTACTCAACAACTGTGAAACTTGCAAGGCTGTTTCTGGGCAAGTGTATTATGAAGAAAGTTCCTGCCTTCAGGGCAGCAGTGCTGTGGACAGACATATCCCTGTTTCAACCTTATCCCTGCTGCATTAACTTACAACCCCTTGAGAAGCATTGTGTTTCTACCTCTGAGGAGAAGACAATGGCCTCGTTGCCCAATAAGGCATGTTGTCCAAGTCTAATTAGAAACAGGAACTTGCTCACTAGAGCATTATTTATTCCTGTTCTTACAGCACAAGATTTCAAAAGTATTTTTCATTGTTTTTGTTATTATAATAGAGAAGGATGTTTATTGATTTTTCTACTACGTGAGTGTTTGTATACACAGACTTTCCCGCTTCTAATGAAACAGGGCCTCCTAAAACAAAAATAAAAATTAATAATAACCTCACTCAGGAGTGAAATAATTGTGGCCAGAATCATACTTCAGTGAAAATTTTCCCCTCTTCTGCATGTGTTGCCAGAGACTTTCTGTCATCTGACAGGCCCCGCAGTCTCCATGGCAGGGAGAGGACTTGTCGCCCCAGTCAGTGGAGTGCCTGAGCCCTTGCCAGGACTACTCCTGAATGGATTTTCCTCTTTGAGAGTCACATTTCTCCCTTGTTCTAAGCTCACCTCCATTTTGGGCAGCAGTCAGTGTGGATAGGTGTGATGTAGGCAAGCTGGTGTAAGCCGTGGCTGGGCCACCCTGCTTGGACTCACGTGGCTCTGAGGAGCTCCAGAAGGAACACCAAAAGAGAAGGATTACAGAGAGAATCATATGGGTACAAATCCAGATCTTGCTTCTAGAAACATAAAGCTTTTCCTTCTGATTTTTATCAGGTTTCTAGGAATGTGAGCTTCCAGAAATTTGGGATGAACTGACACCTTTTCCTTCACCCAGACTTTTGCTCTTCCAGTTTCCTTGTTTCCTTCCCTGATTTCCAGATTAAAACCTGACTTCACACTCAAATCTCAAACAATCCATCCCTTGATCTGAGCTTGTTGAGTGAAACCTATGTTTCAGTAGAACACCTCAATCTTTTGTCAATACTTTTTTGTTCCAGAAATGTTGGCATCTGCTAAGAATCCTTTCTAAATCTGTTCTTAAGAGCTGCAAATTCTCAGGACTGAAGGCCACTTGCTAGATACAGGTAAATACTGGAAACAGCTTAAAACCACATTATTTTCCATGGAGCTCATCAAGACAAGAACAAAAGAAGCAAAATTCCTCTTAAGAGTTCCCAGCAGTAGCCTCAGCATTTTTGGCAAAAATATGTATGGACCCCAGTAGCACAATGTAGCAATGTGTGAGGGCAGATTTATTACTTGAATTAGTCTAATCAGAGCAATAAAAGTGGTCAAGTCATTCTGCTTTGTAGTCATTCTGCTTCTAGTACCCCAAAAGTCTCTCACACATCTATAACGTGTTGAGGGAGATGTTGCTTCATGTAACCAACTTTTTTGTGGGTATAGGGGGAAGTGGTGATGCAGCTCCCTCACTCCTATGTCTCTTCTGGAGCACCTGTGGCATTTAGAGGAAGGAATTTGGTTTGTGCTTCTCTATGACAGAGGGGATTATCTTCTTACTTTCTCTGTTCCTGCAAGGACTAGACCCAAACTAAATCTCACCAAAGCCAGCTCCTGCTATTTTATCTTAAGGGATCTTTCCAGCAGCAGCTTCATCATCCTGCGTGGGTAGGTATAGCTTATGGGAACATAAAAAACCTCTCTGTGTAAAGGCACAGAGCTTAACTCTTCTGGGCATGGATGGAGCCAAGAGACTGAATGAACCATCCACCTCTTGGTGCACTGTCTTCCATGTTTTGTCAGCCTCTGCATCAGAAGAATCAGAAGAAAATCTGGTAAGACCATTTTTCTCCTTTTTTTTTTTTTTTTTTTTTTTCAAGAAAACATGATTCTCTTGAAGTCTCAAGAGGGATTCATGAGGGAATGCAGAGGGGTATTTATTTGTTGACCCTTGCAGGGGTATTCTCATGGGTGGGTATCCAGTGCCTAGTCTGCATGAAAGTGCACTGTTACTGGTTGGTTGCATTCTGGTCTGAAAATAATTCCTTTTTGATGCTTAGTTAATTTTGACGCTTAGTTAAGATGAAGTGCTATTGGTGAGACACTACAGACTACAGTGAAGTTTCATTGTTCTTTTCTTGCTCTGCTTGTGTTGTGAGTGGCCTCTCAGCTCTGCAATGGTTGTCAGCAAAGACACAGGGAGCATCTTCCTTCACCTTCACTTGATTGAGAGAGTAGTAGATGAGGTCACATGGGGAGGGAGGATTGATGAAGAGATGTGTGTGACATAGGGTGGTTCCTTCATCACACTGCTAGCTGCCATGTAGCAGAGTAACCCATCTCACATGCTGGGATATGATCCTTGATAGAACTTGTTCTTCCTGAGACAGGAGAGCTGCCCTTGGTGCCTGCGCCAAGCCATGACTCCTCTCTGAGGAACAAGCCAGGATTCCCTGGCATGTTGTGGTGTTACATTTGGGTATGACCTTGTCATGAGCTCTGAGAGCTGATAAGGACACTGATGTTCAAGGGCCTGGTGGGTCCTCAGCAGCAGCTCTGACAGGGAGACAAACCCCTCTTGTAAACACTGTAAATACAGGTTTAGAATTTGCAAGCCAAAGTCACATTTGGCTAATGTGTGAAAAGGTGTTTTCCTAGCTCTAAAATGGTGATTAACAAATCCACAACAGGCCCGCTAAATTCCCATTGAGTAGGAATGAGGTATTTGAAGGCCTGGCCTTTACTGTCATGATTCAGTGAAATAAAGAAAAAAAAAAGAAAATGTTTCTGTGGAATAGGGTGCAAAGCAATGGTTGTCAACTTGCCTTTAAGTTTGAAAGCTACTGCAAAACCTAATGAACCAGAAAGCATTGGTTTGATTTCATTTAGGATTGTTGGAGATTGTTTACAATCATAGTCTCTGTCTCAATTTCTGCAGATAAAACTCCTGACAATAACAAAGCTGACTGGAAAGTAGACTGCCTTCTATTTGTACATACGCTAGGATTCGTATATCTGTGTAAAGGCTGAGGGTTCTCCTGATATCCAGAGACTAGAAGGACGGTGTGTGCTACATCAACTGTGTGGAGTCAGTTGCGTTGACTATCCATCACTGTTTTATAAATCAAGGCCAAAATATGCTGAAGAGAATCTAAAAGCTCATATGTATTTAAATGAGCTTTAGGTTGGTGTGGTGGGTTGACTCTGGCTAGATGCCAGGTACCCATGAAAGCTATTCTATCCCCCTCAGCTGGGCAGGGGAGGGAAAACATAGCTGAGTCATGGGTTGAGATAAGAACAGGGAGATATCACTGAGGAATTACCGTCACAGGCAAAACAAACTTGACTTGGGGAAATTTAATTTATTAGCTATCTATTCATAGTAGAATAATAACAAATAAAGAAATAAATCTTACAACACCTTCACTGCACCCCTCCCTTCTTCCTGGGCTTAATTTCACTCCCAATTTTCTATCCTTCCTCCCCAAGTGGCACAGGCAGATGGGGAATGGAGGCTGCGGTCAGTTCATCATACATGATGAACTGCCTCTCCCTTCTCCTCGGGGGAGGTCTGTCTTCTGTATCTTCTCTTGAGTGTGCTCTCATGGCAATGGGTTTTGCATGGATACACCTAAAATCGGCCATCAAAACAAGTATTATTGCTTGTGTCCTGTGTGTTAAGCAAGATGAAGGTCATGTGCTGGCTTTAAAATAAAGGCTTCTCACATGGGGTCAATACATGGTGTGAGATGTCAGATTTGTTTAGTTTTCTCCCATAAAACAATCCTTTTTCCTTTTAATCCAGAAAAGCCATCCATAATGAGTGGCAAGATAGGTCTATATGTCTTGGAATACAAAACAGCCTTTTAAAGAGGAACTCACTGAGAAGGGCTGAAAGTCTTGAGTTCACTCCATGGAAACAGTCAGGCTGATTCACTGTTTAGAAGTTAATTAGTATAAATGATAGAGGATCCAGTCTCTTTCCTTCACCTTATATTTCCAAATATCTCCTGGAGCCAAATCGAGACACTGCACAATGAGTGTTTAAACACACTTGTCCCTATCCCCCGCCTTGCTAGAAGCACTGTCTGGAATACAGGTTGTAAATCAGGTCCTACAGTGATTGATCCGTGTGCCAGCAAGTGAAGCATAAAAATAGCAGTGTGCTTGAAAGGACGTAAAAAAAGGGAAAACAGACCATTATTATTTCTGAGCTCGAGGGAAAGAGCAGTTGAATCTGACATGCTGGCCAAGTGTAAGTAGCCCCGGCCTGACTAAAAAGCCCAGACAACTGCTTTGCTCCCTCCTCTGCAGCTATGTGCCCCCTGTAAACAAGGAGCTGGCCCCATTTTTCTAGCCTGTGAACCTGGCACCCAGAGGTCTGAGTCCTTTCAGGAACTTCTCTTAAACCTCTTTGTGTGCTCTAAATCAACTCCTGCATTTTTCCAGCTGTGAAATAACATACTGGGAGGACAAATTACATCTTTGCTCTCTCTGGTGCCATCATAAAAGTTGCTGACATGCCAACCATACATTTGAAGCACTTTGTCCCCCTTATCTTTTGTTGGGGAGAACATTTTTGTGACTTGCATAATATTGCTAGACATTGAAAATCCATAGTTTAACTATTCTGACAGCTTTATTGTGAACCAGAAGGTTCTGTCCTGTTAATGTTTAAATAAAAAGAACTGCTGCTGAAGCAGAAAAGAGATACATTAGGATAATGATACTTTCATTAAAATAAGTAGGTGAAAATAGAGATAAGAAGGGAAAACCTGATGTTTATATTTACACATTTATCCAGTATTATTTTATTATGAAAAGAGCACTGTGTAGAACTGACACAAGAAAAAAGACTCTTCAAAGTGTCTTTTCAATATTATCTGTATACTTAAGTAATCTTCTGATATGGATAAGCAAAATTAGTAATGGAATCATTTGGTAACCCTTTCTATTTATACTGAGTGTAGCTTTTTGTTTCCAAGGACACCATACTTTTGTTGTATATTCATGGAACACCCCTGTAAACCTCCTTGTCTCTGTAATATGTACAGGTGCACACACACATACATGCATACACATACAGACAGGGTCTGTTTTTTATGTATATAAAGTGTCGAGGTATTTGTTATTACAGGATTTAGTGAACACTCAGGTGGCTCTGATGCCACTGACCTCACCTTTAAAAGGATGAAAAATGCTTTTGTTTCTGAGTATGACCCAGTCCTCAGGATGCCTATTTAATTACAGACATCAGCAGGCTTTTTTATTAACCTCTTCTTTTTTGCTGCTTCCAAAGATAAAAAAAGGATTGTGATGATTATTTAAAGAATCCATTAACAATCCCCACTCCTGTGATTTGGTGATTTCTTAAGATTTCTGCTTTCCCCATATGTCTTTGGTACCTCTTATTCCTTCTCTAACTGATTTAGCCTTCTGTCCCTCACTTCAAAAGCCTTTTTTTGCTCTGTGCTGTATGTTGTCACTACCAATACTTTCTTGCCTGACTTTTTTGTTACTTTTTATTCTTGGAAACATGCATTAGTATTCAACAAGACCTAATAATGGTTTGTGTTGTGTCCTCCATTTCTCAGCAAAAACTTACCTTAAATAGGTTGAAAATTTCTTCTAAAACTATGATGATTATGCCCAGCTATTTATCTGTGAATGTTAAAGTCATGGCATTTTCAGTGAACTATTCTAGAGGTATTTTCTAAAGACTATGCTCTTCTCTGTGGTTTGGATAGAGGATAATATTTTGGATGCATCCTCTTTGACCAGAACGTCTTGTGGTAAAAGTTACATTCTCTACCAGGAAGTGAAGGAGCTTTTCTTTGGCTCACTTTGTTTTGCTCTGCATATGCTTTAATTAAGCCAGTCTCTACTTTAATTAAACTAATCCTCAGAAAGGCAAAAATTAGGGCAATTATCAAATCAAACATGTGAAAATGTTAGTACCCAAGCCTTTGTGCATGTCTACCAGAATTAGTAAAATAAACCCAAAGAATGTCCTGAGTAACATACTACTCAAAGTATGAAAAGTATCTACAGTATTTTAATAGGTTTCTTCATTTGCTGAAAGCATGGGTCTTTTCTGGTACATTTATCTTTAAACAAATTTTGTTAGGGGTGTGGATGCTTAGTTTGATTTAGGAGGAGCTTGCTTCTGTTTATTTCAAATCCTTTCAGCCTTGGGGCTGAGATACTTGGTGACATTACAGCCATTCAGTGAACTGCCTTTAGCAGCTCAGCCTGCAGTGAGACTGAGTCAAGCTGGAAGAGGATTAGTCCTGCCTTTGCTCTGGAGTATGCAAATACATTTTGATAGCTAAACCAGCTTGCCTCCTGAAGAGGAAGAGAGGGGTTAGACTGTGTCTGTAAGCACAGCAGTATGCCTTTTCTGTGGCCCAAGAGAGAACTATTCCCAACATTCCTATAGCCTGCTCCATTATTGTCCATCCCCTCACCTTGTAGCCTCTACAACTTGTTCTCTCATTACTCTTAAATGGGCCTGTAAAATGATGTGATCTCCCTCAATACACACTTCTAAGCCACCTCAGATGTTCAGCGGCTTAAGACTGCACCTTGTATTAGCCCTTTGCTGTAAACCTCTTGGACACTGTTTCATACAGCCATTCATGGATCATCTAGCCCAGAACTTAATTTCATTAGTTGCAGCTTCATTAGGATGTTGAACCCAGGTAGTAAATTTACTTTCTTACCATGTCCACATGTCTGTGGTTTCCACCATTTCTCTCTCAGCTTCATTATAAATCACTGAGACTGCAGATTTAAGGAATTTGATGTAATCCACTCTCTGAGCTGCTGGGACAGCAAGAGTTAAGCAACTGAGCTGGAAATCTCATGAGATCAGGCTTTTCTAGTGGCAAGATTTCCCATACTTCCTGCTTTTTGATGTGCTGGAAATACTCTCTGCTCAGCCTTTCTTGTGGTATCTTGGCACTGCTTCTGTAAATAGTTTAAGGGACATCATCAACATAACAACCATGCTTCTGTCTAAAATGCTTTCGTTACTCCAAGTCATGACTAAAAGAGAAAGAGATTAAGGTCTCTTTCATTCAGGCACTTAAATATGAACCAGTTTTCTTAAGAGTCAGTCAGATCACATCCTAGAATATGTAGGGTTTGAATTTAGGACTGTGTTGGCTTTGCTGACAATGTTGGTAAAGGAAGTTTTTGACAACTTGTTCTTGTCCTCACTACCTCACTACTTTGCTGCCCCTGTCGTTGTAGTGTGTAAGCAGCTGTTCAGTCAGCATGATCACTTGCAGGATTTTTTTTTTTTTTTTTTTTTTTTTGTGAGAGAGAGAAAGAAAAAGTTATTTTTAATCAGGACAGTTTAATCATCCTGGCTTTACAGTAAGGCTCACAGTACCTGCTTTTTGGGAAGGATGAAACAGCCAAGGGGTAAGTTCAGGGACCTGCAGACAGAACTACTTGGTGCTCCTGGCTGATACATTGCCCATCTTTGGACTTTGCACTGAAAGCCCAAAACCTAGTACATTTATACTTATCATAGCCCCTCTCAACACTCACGCCTTAAGGCTGAAATGAAGTTTCTATTGTCTGCTCTGAAATGATCCTGTTGTCTTGTACAGCCCACCTGCATGTGTTGGCTGTGCAGTCTTTATGTCTTGAGGCAGCAGCATTTCTTATTACCTTCTTATTACTTTCTTATTACCTTCATTGCATTTTCAGTAACCACTGAAATGATGCCAACTATGGGGCCACCACACTACTATGAAATGAGAATATGGATTTAGCAACTGAGTGTTCAAAACTGAACGGAACCTTAGCCAAAGTTCAAGGCTGTTTGGACCCAGTGCATTAGTTGGGTGTTATCTTCAGTCTAAAATGGATCCTGGAGTTGCATGAGGTTTATAAGCATGCAAATATGTCTGTGCAAGAGAGCACCTGCTTCTGATAGAAACACTGACTCTGGGATGACATCTCTAGACACACTGTCATACTCGTAGGTTATGCTGATGAGGAAAACTTGCACACAAACTGCTTTTAATTTATGAAATGTATTCTCAGAATGTGTCAAGTATGCAAACAGCTGTCCCCAAATGTTTGCATGCCATGTCCTCTTTCACTTGTAGCTCCATTACCCTTGGTTTCCTCAGCACAATGTGCATGCCCTCTCTTGCAGGGAAAATGCAGACCCTCCACATTCCATAGGCTAGTGGAAATGACAGGACACATTCTTCCAGAGCTGTACCCTAGTGGTTAGATTAAGACCCTTCAGAAGTCAGGAAGTCTCTAATGTATTGTCCTTTTGAATAAACAACTTCAGCTTTACAGTTCTGCTCTTACATTAATCATGCCTATCATGAGCCACTTGGAGAACTGCAGCCAGCCACTGTAGGGTGGCCTCTAATGCTGCCCACTTCACTCAGAGCTCTGCTTTTTTAAGTTTCCCTCCCCACTGTTTCTATGAAACCTACAGGAGGTGAACCAAATAATGTACTTACTTCTTTCTCTCAGTAACCAAAGTCTCTGCCATGTGGTGCACCACCCATGGGGGAGAGGAGACTGAGAAGGTGATAAGCATCATCTTACTGATGCTGTCTCTGGCTCTTCTTCCCACATTTTTACCAAAGGCTTCTTAAACCCCTGCTTCTTCATATCGTATAGTATTTTTAAAGAGTTTTAGGCGACTTCAAATATTTTATGATATTTGTTTTTCAAGCTGTTAACAAATTTGCAAGTACTGTGATCAGTATTAACAAAAATCAGTCATAGGAAATAAGCTTCTCTCTGCACAAACACATACTCCCTCCTCAGTGCCTGTCAGTTTTTGACTTTAAATATACTTGGTTTAAATTTTTTTCTTTATTTAAGGAAAACATAAAGAACATAATTTTTCAAAACATGACATCTCGTTGAACAACAGACAGAACCAGAGAAGCTCTATCCTACTTCAACACAGGGTCATTTGAATCTATGTAGAGAAATTATATCAGTCTGATACTTCTGTGATGTAATCTGAAACACTCTGATTTGGAGTGATATTTGAATCTGAATGCAAACTGAGCACAGTTTAGCCTCAAGTTTTGTATCCAGTTTATTCTTCACTGGCCTGGAGGATGGGGATCTCAAAACAGGATTTGGTTCCTCTGCATTGTATTCACACTTTTACGGCTGGGATATCTTTCTGCCTTAACTCTCATTTTCATCTTCTTATGTGTAGACTCCAAGCAAGCAGCTGCATTTCTTAGTCTATTGAACTGTAAAATGTGTTGATAATATTTACCTATTCCTGGTGCCTTGAGATGCCTGGAAGGGCAGAACTCTTCCAATGCAAAGCAAATGAAGCAGTAAGGGAAGAAAGACATAGGACTAACACTATGTTTTATACAATAAATACGTAAGCAAATGGAAAATAAGGAATTTTGCGTGACCAAGGAAGTTTTAATGTGCAAGAAGGTCTTTCAGGAATCTGCAATTTAATAATCTTACTGCAGATCTGGTATATCCCAGAGACTTGGAAGTGCTTTTATGTGATTAAGTTTTATGTCCAGCAGTAAAGAAACTAGGTCAGTTTTATATGATGTGAGATATATACTCGGGACCAGTGATTCTGAAAAAAGTTCTGGGTAGGATGTAGTGGCTAAAAAGAGCTGTTACGATCCTGAGGTAAATATTGGGGGTGGAACGTTGCTAGTGTTCATTAATACCTCTGCCAAACTAGTACTTTCCAACTTCATCTTTCTTTTTTGAAAAACATATTGGCAAATTTTAAAAAAGAGCTTTTTGAGACTTCATTTTAGGTTCTAAAATGAATGCTTCAAGAATTCAGCTTTTATAGTATATTTATGAGAATAAGTTGAGAATTTAAGTAATGGTGTGGTTAGAATCTGTATTTGCACAATTAATAACAGTGGGCTTTTTAACTTCTGAGGCAATGGCAGAGCATTCAGGAGCTAAAGGATGATGTAGAGGAATACAAACTGTAAAAATTAAGTTGCTGCTTTACCAGGTTTATGTTTCTAAGAAAGAAAAAATTTCTTCTTAAGACACGGTTTGTCATTCAATCCAAATTTCTTAGCTTCTGTAAGTAGATTATTCCATGGTATTATGGGGAAGGAGTGTGGGTGTGTGCTGTTGATCAGTAGATGCTGAAATGAAATCATTACAATGATTCTTTTTGGCCTTAGTTGTAAAAGTGTGAGTATTCCTTAAAAACCATCACTTTTTTCCATTGCTGATCAGAATAATCTGAAGTTGCCAAAAGAAGTTAAGCTTTTATTTCAGGGTATTAATGGTTAACTCTGTACACAAAACCTTTCCCTCTCCTTAATTTCCTTTTATTATATAGCTCTTTAGAGAAAGAAGGCTTTCCTCAGAATGTGTCTATCCAAATGGCTCTCTGATATGATGCACTGTTTTTAATCCCACAGCACACGGAAAGCATTCCCTTGTGTTGAAGAGATATCGTTTAGTAAAGTTGAGATTTTGCTTGCTCTGGTGACTCAGAGTCAAAGCAATATTCCTTTTGGGCTTACAGTGAGTGACAGAATAAAGCAGACATGCACACATTAAAGCTATGCTAGACACAGGTATGCTTGTGATTAGTAGCTGGCTGTCCTGACCTCTGGGTTCTCCGGTTGATAGGATGCATTTCTCCATACCACAGAGGGCCAGCAGAAGACCTACATGCAATTTAAACTTCACTTCCATGCAGATTTGAGAACTTCTATGGGACGTGGGTGGGCAGCAGGTTTTGCTCACTGGAAACATTTAAATATTTATTTTGGAAACAATTTTACTAACCAATGACTTATTTTCTTTTAAGCTTTTACAGACAAAGGAACATAGTCACATAATTCCATTAGTGAATCCAGCAAATTTTTGTTAAATTGCAACGCCTCTTTTAGGAATTTATTGAATAATGATTTAGAGACTTAAAGGTATGACAAACTTACCACTTTCCTTAATGTCTTTTTCCAATACAAATTTGGCTCTATTTATTTCCACTTTGAATTTTAGATCTGCCTTTTAGCCCTTCAGTGTTAATGCACTATACTGCAAGTTGAAGTACTAAGACTCATGACAATTTGACCATGTGTCAGAGATAAAATAACTTAAAAGAAAAACACTGAATAATAATCACTCTATCTCTCTAAATACTAGTAAAATTGATTGGCAACCTTCACACCTCGTACCCACAGAAATGCCATTTCTCTGGAGACAGTGGCTCCCTTTAACATTTTGGCTTTCCACGTTGCACATTGTGATTATCCATCAACAGCAATGCCAGAGGCTCTTGCAGTTTAGCAGGGGCAGCCCGGGACATGACTTTCATCTTGTTAAAACAAATAGCAATATCAAAGTTCTTACAACCCTCTGAAATATGTTAGAGACTTTGAGGTGAATATTCAGTGACTTGGCTGTGTGTGGGCAGTGCAAACACAAGCTGCAGCAAGCAAGAGTCTTTCAGCCTTTTCTTCTAGGTGTCCTACAGAGGACTGAAAGTCGCAGGCAATTTGCTCATTATTAGACCGGAGTCACCAGACCAGACCGGGGCCTCTTCATGTTGACTCGTGAAACCCTTTCATGCTTATCAGCGTACAGCTGGATTTCCTCTGTTTTATCACACTGCCACTTTTCCTGTATGGCTCTCAGCTTTGTTTGGAGTTCTCTTGGCTTGCTATTATACGCAGTTCTCTTTGATGCAATGATAGATCTTGCAACTGCGCTCTGTGAAAGGTGCACCTCTCCTGAGGTGTTGTATAATTGCAGGATCACTCTTATCTCTTCAATCTTAATGTTTTCTAATTTTTCTGCCCTGGGGTCTTGTTTGAGGCAAGGCATAAAATATCCCTGAAGATTTCCAAATTGCTCTGTTGAAATTCTTTAGAGATTTTCAAGCTGAACTTTTAATAAAGCGAAACTTTGAGGATTAACGTCTACTCAGTGCACAGTTTCCCTTCCAAAAGTTTGTTTTGGTAATGAAGGAAGTATTTTATTCATTAGCAGAAGAACTTTGAATTGTAGTTGTTATGATAAAGAGAAGACTCTGGACAGTTTCATATTAATGAAACTTTTCCTCTTACATCAAGGTTTCTGCTAGGCTCTTCCATGTAGTCATTCTCTCCTGCTAAAGTGGAAAAGCTTGAAATGTGTACTCCCTTGAGATTGAAATGTTGAGACAACTGTCCAACATAACAGCTATACACTGCATGGTAATCTTATGAATAATTTCAGATTGATTAACTCCAGTCTCTTGTTTTGCCTCACTTCTGACAACAGCATTTCTTGTTTTGTTCCCTGAACATTAAATGTCTTCCACATGTACTTTATAGTTAACTGATTTTAAGACGGTGGCTCCTATCCATACAAATTAAGATAAACAATTTCTTTAAGCTGAACCATTTTTATAATTTGTTTTTTCAAAGTTGTTGTTAATGCCTACTGTAACTGATATGTTTCTGACCTCTTTTCTCTTAACTTTCTCTTGCTTTCCAAGCCACATTGCTTCTTTTACACATCTGCCAGCCCATTGTAGCAGGAGGAAACTCGGCTCATGGAAAGATATTGTATCTAGGAATGGGGAAATGGGTCCTGTTGCACTATCGCCTGGATCTGACACAGGTGTAGGTTTGAGATCTTCACATAGCAAGTGCAAGAAGAGAGTATTTCCACAAGCAGGACTGCCATTTTTAAAAGGTATGGCCCAGTATGAAGTAACTTCAGCTTCTTTTTTTTTTTTGAATAAACCTGTAAATGAATAAAACGTACATCTCTAAATAGTCCTTACAGATTTGAAATGAAGGATAAGAATGAGGATGACTGGAAGGCATATGGTACATTGGTAAGAGTGTAGGCTGCACATAGGCTGGGGTTATAGACATGAAAATACGATGTTTTCAGAGTTTCTTCTGTTAAATGCTATTAAGAAAGCTAAGAGATAAATTTAGCTGCTCACAGGAACAAGACAGTGTCCCCAACTTTAGGTGTGAATGCCAGTGTGGATGTCCAAGTGAGACTAAGGGACACCAAGTCTGGCTCTAGAAACCAAGTCAGCATTGCAGGAAGAGTGTCACTCTCCCCCTTTTCTTCTGTGAGAAACCAAATGCATCAATACAACCTTTCTTAGCCCTTAATAATTCTTTTCCCTCCCTCCTGTATAGAGACAAACCCTCACTATGAATTACTTAGCCCAAGTTAATGAACAGAAAACAGATACAGCTCTTGTATTGCCCATCAGCAATAGCTAGTGGCAGCTAGATCACCACATGCCAAAAAAGGTCTATGAAGAAATCACATCTTTCTTTTTTTTTGTAGGGAATGCATAACTCAACAAGCATGTGCAGTGACAAGGAATACCCAGTTTAATGCTTTCTGGCAACAGAACACACAGTCTATCGCGTAAGTGGCTTCTAACTGTGAAGATCAAGCAGGCCTGCAGTCCTCTTATGCATCAAAAGAGGATGCTGGGACCTCAGTTTCAGAAGATCAGATTTTACAACATCCACATTTATTGAGTACTTATTAATTGCTGGAATTAATAATCAGAAAGTTAACCAAATGAACCCTGTGGGTAGGAAAACTCAGGCAATTTTTCTTCATGTATTATTGTTGGAGTCATATCACTATAGCATATGCAGAGAAGAGAAAGGGAAATTTAATCTACAACTTGGCCTTCACACCCTTTGGCAACATATTAAAGTGAACAATCTGTATAAGTATATTCTATAATTTCAGGCTCCCTGGATGTGATAGACACTTCATGCACAAAGTTTTCTTTCATGCATCGTTTTTTACATTTCTAAAATAAACTCAATTGCACATTTAAGCTTGCTTAACTGAGATAACGTTCAAAGGCATGGAACAAAATATTCCCCTTGGGCTTTTAACTGTGGCACTACACACTCACTGAACTACCAGACCATTGAAAGTGTTCTCTTCCTCCTTCATAATCTCTCAAAGGTCAATACAGACCCTCACATCCAAGCACAGCTAACCTGGAGGACCAAATGCATTACTTATTGTCATGTGAATAGAACTGCAGTCAATATCTGGTTAATATTTGCCATATGCAATGTGGGATATGCTTTTGTGATAGCTGAGAGCTAACGAGACTATTTACAGAGCAGAGGGGTTAAGTGTGCCACTATTTTCCCCTCTTCTCTGCAAAGAGGGCTGTGTTTACACTCCCTGAAATTAAGACATGGTGTGACCTCAGCTGTCATGAATTAGTTGAGTTTTTATTTGGTTTTGATGGGTGAATACAGATGAAGACAAACCATCTAGTCTTGAAAGGATGGAAAACAGAGACATGGGTCTTGCGCAGTGCAGTATTTATATGCCACTGCCCAAAACTGCAGGTAGTGAAGAGAGAGGCAATGAGCGGGGGTAGTTCTGCCCTCAGCTTTTGAGACATCAGTTTGCTTTGTACAAGACAGATATGTACACACATCAGAGCTCCTCTAAGACATTTGGCATCAAAACACTTCAAAGAACGTGACGCTGAGCCTAAGTGTTGGCTGAAGAATGGTTTGTGGGGGACAAGTTAGGAAAACCTGGGGCAAATGCTGCAGCCATGGGTCATCCCCCATGGTTACCTAAGGGGTCCATTAGAGGTCAGGGCTGCTCACAAACATCCTCTACCATGGTACAATGGTTGCTGTATATATTACACATAAGAAGCAGTGAGCGCAGGTCTGGTGATGTGTTGTGAATGCTTTGGTATGAGCTCTTTGAAGTACGGAAGTCAGACCAGTGGTTGCAAGAGGCGCTCTTGTGAATGAAAAATAATTAAAAAAAGAGTCAACCTTCCTGCTGAAGAAGTGGTGCACAGTGGGCTGGGAGCCCTAGTGACCTCCCAGTGTCAGCTGCAGGGCATGTTTGACAAGCGGACTGATCTGGTGAGATTCCTGATGTTCCGAACTTTTCATCACCACCTTTTCCTCAGTTCTCAAAATATAGATTGACAGCTGGGCTTATTCATACTGGTCTCATTTTTGCAGTGATCAGAGATAAGGAATTCAATCATGAGGCAAAAGTAGTAACATTTTCCATTTCTAATGGAGAAATAAGCAACCCGTTTTAGGGAAATATATAAAACCAGATATTTCAGTACTTGTGATGGGGTTTTATGCCAAGAAATCAACAGAAGAGGAGAATTTCTGTTTTGTATAAAACTGACATGATTTGAAAGAATTTTTAAAAATTTAATGTGACTTTTCAGTGACTCCTTTCTCTGTAATTGAGACAGAGGTGTAACTCAATTAGAAGATAATGTTGGCCGGTTTAATGCACAGATTGTGGTTTCAGAGAAGCATTTATTTCCCTACACACTGGACATCTGGGAACATTCCCCTGCCACGTTTTATTAGAACACTGAAATCACCTCATTAAATAATATGGAGAGATTTAGTTAGCAAGGTAATTGTTGGGAGATCAATCACTGATTAAACTTCCCATGCCATTTTAATATGTTCCCATTTACTGCCAGAGACACTCATTCTAATCATTGACTATGCCATTTAAGTGATTGTCATCAACTTCCAGGTTTTCTGAGCCTTCTCCCAGTGAAATGACCCTCACATCATTTTCCTATCTTTGTTATTGAGCAGATGAGCCGATAAGCAATCAAGTACATATGCCAGGTTACTATTTTAGTACCAACTGCTGCTATTGTCTTAAAACTACGATAGTAGAAATGAGGCAGGACAAAAAGTCCAATCTATTTATTCACACCTATTCTCCTAAATCCCAAAATGGAGCTTTATTCATCACAGTACAGCACGGAGTACATGAAATGGTAAGTTTACTGTTGTGACCAGAAGATATTTGAGGTGGATAAGAGGGAGTATCTGGGAGGATGTGGAAGCCTAAGGTGAGTGACCATTCAGGGATGAAGATGAGGGACAATGGGGAGAACTGCAGTGCTGATGGCTGCTGCAGTGAAGGTGTGCACAGACCAAGAGGCTTTTAAAGGAAGAATAGCCCTGCTGATGCAGTAGTTGGCAGAAAGAACCTTCCCCACGCCTATGGAGGATGCAGTCAGTGGAAAATAACAGCTGCATCAGTGGGCATAGGCAAGGAGCATGCCATGCTGCTGGATGGAGCAATAAATTTTAGCAGTCAGGTTGGAAATGAGGCTAAGGCTCTGCCAGGGAAAAATAAATAAAACTGAGGGAGTTCCCTCTTTGCAGAGATATATATTGTGGTGCTTAGCAAGTGCCCGTGTAGTCAAGGGAGCGGAAAAGATCCTACAGGCTTAGAAAGAGCTAATAAATGCCAGCAGCGAATGACAAGGAGCATCTCACTTGGAGGAAGAGCACATCAGGGAAGCTTAAACAGTGAACAAATCTCTGATAGAGAGGAATAAATTGTCTCCTAGGTGGCATAATTCAGCACCTGAGAGATACACGGATGGTGACCGTTGTGTTAGTACAAAGAAGACCATCAGTGCAAAGGGGAAGCTGCTGGGGTGTTCTGAGCAGCATTACTGATAAAGAATTCTGAGAAAGAAAAAATACAAACCAAAAATCTTACCTGGATTGACACAAGTGTCATAAAAGTGATGGGGCAGAGTTGGCATAAATTAAAAAATCATGTTTTCTTAAAGAGAGGAAAACATTCCAAACCTGTGCCCTGTATCACCTTTTTTTATGCTTTTTTTGCAGAGAGAATGAATGAGATATAATGCCCATATATGTCATTTATGGTCTATGGCAAAGTTTAATCTTCAAAACTCTATGCAATTGATGGACCTACATAACTGTGTATCCTTTATACTCTTTTCATGAAAACGTGCATTGGAAAGAATCATTCATCAGGTTAATATTTATTTGCACTTTAATCCCTGTTTCTGTCCCACTCCAGACTAGTTGTGTGTGGTTTTGTCCCTCCCTTTAACAACTGCAAATAGAAAGCAGACGGGAAGTCAGCAGCTTTGACAAAAAGCAGGAAGAGGAGAAGAAAAAGCTCTGAGAAAATGATAAGCACACATGGCACACTCTGATCTCACTGTAATGAGGAGACTTGTAAAGACTTGCATTTGTAGGTCATTTACCGCTGCCATATGGGGTGTTTGGTTTACTTGGTAAACAACGATCACAGCACTCCGTTTTTAGGCAAATAGACTGTGGATATATTTTCATAACTGAACTTGAATGACTTTAAAAGAGTGTAATAGCTCTCACTGCTTTTCATTTCTTTTAGACATGGCTTTTTAAATGTAGTGTGACTATTGAGAGCCCTGAAAGGTAGTCTAGGGTCGCTTTTCCCTTGCTTTGATTGGGGCAATCAAAAGAGATATAGCTTTTTTCCAGCTCCAGCTAGCAGCTGTGGAGTTTCTCTGTCTCTGGATATATTTTACTCCAGTTTCTGGTGTTTATGCCTGGCTCTGCTCTGCTAGCTATGATCTCAGCATCACCCTGAGGTGCTCAGCCATCGATGCTGCCAACATGTTGGCTTTCTCCAGGTGCAAGGAAATTGGCTTTCCGGGCACGGAAACCCAGACAGATGGTAGGAATCCGGTATGAACTCAGGCTCTGCCCTTTGGCTTTTGCCTTGGTTGTAACAAGCTTGACCTAAACAAGCTAGAACTAAAGTAAACCTGTACTTGAGCATGGTTTATGGAGAGAGCAGAGATGTGATCTCTGTTGTTTCACTCCGCACAGGAGCCCCAGGCACCTTTGGGGGTTGCCATGCAGTGACCTCTTCTAGAAATTATAGACCAGCTCTTACCTGTCCAGTCCAATGTGATCTAGAGCCTTTCACACAATTTGGGTAAAGTGCCTTTTAACGCTCTCTGTTGTCGACTGCCCTTTGATATTACTCTCGATATTTAAAAAGTTGATGTTCTTGTTATTCTTCCTTTGGTCTTTGTGGAAATGAAAAATGTTTTACCACTCTTGTAAAATGACATGCTTCGGGTGTACCTTGGTAATATTTTGCAGGAGTTTTGTGAGCCCTCTCACCAATTTCCAGGGCCCTCAATCTTACTGATCAAGATCAACTTCAAGACCTCAGACTGAATCCAGCTAAGGCAAATGGGTATTTATTTCTACAAGATCTTCATGAGTACTTCTAGATTTGACTGAAAACAAAATACCTTGAAAACTTCACCATGTCTCTAATCTCACACTTGCCTATTCCATAACAAGATCGCTGCCGTCTTCCCATGTGCCCACTCAATCTCCCTCCTTCCCTGGGAACTTCTCACCTGCCTTCATCACCCAAACCTAGGCTCCCTGCTGTGCCACAGGGAATGATAGGGTGGGGGCAGAAGCCCCTCTCTCCAGCCCCACAGCCTTCACTGTCACAGTAAATCAGCAGCTTGAATACCAGGTCAGTT
This sequence comes from Lophotriccus pileatus, assembly GCA_035583135.1. Taxonomy (NCBI): domain Eukaryota; kingdom Metazoa; phylum Chordata; class Aves; order Passeriformes; family Tyrannidae; genus Lophotriccus; species Lophotriccus pileatus. Next base: position 99,347,852 of record JAWWES010000081.1, on the reverse strand, counting down.
CTCACTCATGTGCAACTTGTTCTGCTGTGGGGAAATTCCCAGTACCCATGTATTGTTAGTCTCCTGACTCTAAGGGGCCCTCACCCAGAGTCTGAAGGCTGCCAACAGCAGGAATTCACAACAGCAGGATATCATGCTGCTTACTGCCTGCAAATTTAGTTTAACACAAGGATTTGGGACACAAGAGCTGTGTGCTGTGAGCTGTGGTAATCCTCTGGTTTTGGTGTCATGTTGATTTTGCTCTTGCATCTTCTGGGGTTTGTTTCAAGTTTCATACTCACCATCCCCTGAAGATAGTAAGTTTTGACTTACTATCTTCAGTCAAAGCCAAAACCTCCTTCATCCTCAGGCCCAAAGGAGCAGGCTGGAAGGAGGGAAGGAGCAAAAGGGAAGGGAACAGGGATCAGAGTGATGCCCTTTTCTACATGAGGGGACCAGCAGAAGCACAGACAACCTGACTGCTTCTGAAAGCTGCCTACTGCCCTCCCTCTTCCAGGAACCCCCTCTGCTCTCAGGAGTGGGAAATAGCTCTTGGGGCAGCTTTTCTCGAGGCTGGGGGAAGCTGGAGATCATGTCATCAGGAACAGCTTTAATGCAGTCAGGCTTGAGCTGGGAAGACTTGGCCTCTGATTGTAACCTGCCCTCTGGTCTTCCTGAGATGAATGGCAGTATCAAGCAATACCAGAAATAATACCAACCACTGAAAAGGAATGAGGGGTTAGTGCCAATTCCTAACTCCAGTTTAGCCCCAGCCTATTTTGTGCTGCTGAGAAACCCAACAGCCCACCATGTACCCTATTATCTCTGACAGTTTTCCCAGATTACTCCTTGTTTTGCTAGGCAGTGATGAGACTCAAGGGGCAGCTACAGCCCCAGCCAGGGGGGCTGTCATCCCTGTGACAGTGTTGAAACGACTGAGGGTGGTGGTGGGATCTGAGCAGATCCCGTCCTCAACTGGGACTGCACTCCTGCTATTATCAGCTGACAAAAGCCACAAGGGTGCTATAGATGGCTCTGATAGCATAACAGAGGATCTAACTATTGGACAAAAGAGTGAAGCCAAATTCTGAGACATGACTGTTGTAAGGGATGCCCTGACAGTGCTCCAGGCTTAAAAACCTTGCCATAGTGGGTCTTTTTCATCCAAGCTTTCAGAGACATCACATCAGTTTGGTTTAGTAAATATTTCAACAAGGTTTTTGAAGTTCCAATGAAAACAGAGAAAACCTTTGATGTCTACAGACCCTTTATTCCACCATACACCTCACACCACGCTTTTCAGCAACATTGTTTAGTCAGGCCAAAGGGGTGGAAGGTGCAAAATCTTAGGCCCACTGAAGGCAGCAGCAAACTTTTCCCTGGTTACAGTGAGGGCAGGCTCACACTGAAGTAAATAAAAGAAAGCAGTTTCAGTTTCTCTGTTTCTCTCGCTGTCATTAAAAATCCAGAAAGAATTCTGTTCAGAAAAACAGAACGTCTTAAAAAAACCTAAATGAAATTAGTATCATGTATGATAATTCATTTTTTAAAATTATTATTAATTTATTTTTGCAGGAGGGGTTGTCCTGAGTGTTAATCTATGTGGGAGAACCAGACTGGGTATTTTTTTGATGGCTAGTCTGGAAGTCCCTGCATCACTGAAGCAGTACTAACGAATGTCTTCTGAGTGGATAGTCGTGGATTTTCCATAATGGTTTTCCCAACAGACTTTTTTCTTTTCAGTAAAATTCTTATTCTACTCCTGAAAACACCCACTCTGTAATATGGGTATTTTGGGTATATTAATTTCTGGGAAAAATTCCTACCCAGCAAGTCTATTCAATGCCCTATTTATTTTCCTTCCTTGTGTTTTGTTTCCCAAACATAAACACTAACAATAACTTCTAGGGCTCACAGGGAGGCTCCCAAGTTTAGTAAAGACTATATTGTGAGTCTTTGCCATGTTAGATTTCTGCTTGTTTCAAAATATAGTGCAAAACAACTGAGGGGCAAAGAATGCCTCAACACAAATTGGGGATTTCTGCAATACCTGTGTGGGTGTTTAAGAGGGAGAACACGCTGAATGCTCAAGTTTGATATATTAGTATACATGAATGGTGTCTAATTTGTTTTCCTCTCTATTTTCTCTCTACTCTGTCTTTCTCAAGGTTTATTAATATTTTGATGGAGTTTTTTAAGAGTAGCTTTTATCTTTTTATTTTATTTTACCCACCAGGATGGATTTTAATTTTCTTCCATTTTTATTCCTTTTCTTTTTAATTCCCTTTATCTTCCCATTCCAGTTTCTTTTCCTTTTTCTCTTAACTCTGCCTTTCTCTGTGGGAGCTCATCCTTATCCCTGATTTAATGTGATAACATAGAAACCCCCCCTTGTTTTCAGAAGCTTCTGTCTGTCTCAGGACAAGCAATACGCTAGGCCGGCTCCTGACAAAACATAGCCCTTTTGTTCAGCATGTGCTGGCTCACCCCAGCTGAATGAAATGGCTTTGTTTTAGGTGTAGATAGTAAGCTGGGTCTGCCTGGCAGGTGCATCTTACAGCCAGTGTCACACTGCAGTAAATTCTGTAATTACAGGTCATGGAGGTGGAGCTCTCCTTTGATGTGACTTTTTCTGTTGTTGCAAGCGGATACAATTTGACTGAGATATCAAATGCAGATAGCAGTAAAAATTTAATTAACAAATCAAAGCTTTTATCTGGGGTTTTAGAACTCAAGCCAACAGGTTTCTTCAATCTAAAGAAATCACAGAGATGGAGGGGTGAAGGCAGTGCCTTTGTAGTGTATACAGCTTACAACATTTTTATAATGTTTGCGAAGATAAAGCCTTTTTAACTGTTACTTTTCCCTTTGAGATGCCTTTAGATCTTCCCCAAAAGCAAGGATATTGTTCACTGTAAGCTTAATTTTCATCATTTTAACTCTTCAGTGTGCATGAATTTTCTTTCATGATGCTGCAGATTACTTAGCAGGGCAAGATGAGGTGTGCTTGCACTCGCCTTCCTGCGTTTGGGGCTGCACAGAGCACCCCAGCACTCCAAATTCGTGTGCTGGATTATTCCTTTTGTGGCGAGCCAGTCAGTGGTGGTTTCAGTGGTCTGACCGGTGGGACATAACATTTCTACCATGATTTACTTATCATCTTAACAATGAAAGCCTTAATGAAATAAGGCTGAAACTTGGCTTTCTTTCTCTTTCCCCTGCAATGGAAGAAGATGTGCTTCACTTTCTGTGTTTTCTAGGGATGCTGTCATGACCAAAGCATCTAGGTCCACACACTGACTGCCTTAGTCACTGCCACTCGTTCAGCTGGTAGCTGGGAGTTGGGAGAACAGCAGTCCGCCTGTTACATGTTGTGTGTGTGATTACTGCCACTTGTGAACAGAAATAAATGCAAAAGGGCAAGAAAATAATAATGATAATAATAAAAATATTAATAGTATCCACACTTCCAATGACACTTCTGCTAGAAGCCATGTCAGTGCACCCCAAAAGCACATAATGAGAGACATATGGATAATCAGAGCAGATTGCACTCTCTATCTCAATAAATACAACTGTCTTGCATTTATGGGCCAGCTGTTTCTCAGAAGTTATTTCCAAGGATGTGTAGAGACTAAAGTTATAAAATGTTTCACAGCAGATTAAAACAGAATACCACGAGTAAAAGAAAAATTAGCTCAGGTGTTCATTGTGGTATTATGTATTTGAGTTTTTAAGACCTAGAAGTACTTCAGATGAATGAACATTATGCTGCAGAGATCCCAGACCAACCTTCTGTGAGTCTGTGGAGGTGAGTCGCCATATATATACTATGTCTCTCTCAGGGCATCTGGGATTGGCCCAGGAGTTTCTGTAAGTATGCATGTGAAGGTCCTAATTCAGGAAACATATACCAGATTTAGACAGCACTTAGGAAAATGTTAAGTACAGAAACACTTAATGATGGTCTTAATGATCTTCCTGAAATAAAGCCAAAGAACCTGAGTCAAAGACTCTGAAATCAACACAGTGCCATGAACTTATACCTATACCAATGTATATTCAGAGGTGCTCACTTAAAATCATAGATTTTGATTTCTGAGCTGACTTCTAGAGAGACTACTGAAATCCTGATGAACATGATGAAAAGAAGGGAGGACCCTAGTGAATTTATAGTGTTGGCCAATTATAATATGGTTATCCAGTTCTCAACTGTGTCAAGCTACCACTGCTGCAAAATCATCAAAAGCTTTCCAAAGCTGCAGCAGAAGTCAAAAGAGAAAGAAAGAAAAAGAAAGAAAGAAAGAAAGAAAGAAAGAAAGAAAGAAAGAAAGAAAGAAAGAAAGAAAG
>JAWWES010000081.1:99296826-99343423 GCA_035583135.1 Lophotriccus pileatus | reverse complement strand
AGAAAGAAAGAAAGAAAGAAAGAAAGAAAGAAAGAAAGAAAGAAAGAAAGAAAGAAAGAAAGAAAGAAAGAAAAGATAGGCCATCCTTGTATTTAAAGTACGCAAATTAACTTTTTGACATTTGCATTACTAATTTTGGTGCTTTGATGTAAGCACTCTGTTACTATACTTTAGAGCCTCAGATATCACCTCAAACAGCTAAGAAAAAAAAGGAGGAAAGACTTCAAAGTGAATAATTACCTGTTGATGATATATTATATTTAAAGACTCTGGCTGTGGATTAAAGCTATTTTTAAGATTGTTAATAGCCAGCAGTAAACAACTAATGAATCAAAGCAAAGGAACAAAAAGCAGCTATAGTTGAAGGACATTTCCATTAATACCAAAGGCCAGAGTCTAAGTGTTAAGTGTAACACAATAAAATACAGTCATTTCACACTAGAGTGTATAAGAATTTAGAAAAATGGTCACATGTGAATTATTAGGGATTGTCCTTTGAGCTTTGTTCTCAAAGCACTTTGATGCCATGAACAGCACCAGGTTTTCTAGTCCTCTGTTTTTTCTACAGTTTATGTACAATTTTTATGTGGTGTAATGAAGAGAATAGATTTGAATTGGAGAGCCGTACCTACAGCAGTGGTGAAACCAGCAAACTTACAGGGAGGAGAAATAAAAGCTCAAAGGAGGAGGCAAATAGCTGGAAATGGAGAGAAAACAGTTGAAAACAGTGCAGAATAAATTGTATGTCTATGGGGATCTCTCTGATTTTGAACAGTTAAAAATCTTGATGAAATAGGAAAATGAGTGATTTAAAAGGAACAATTGGGAAAAATTATCTCAGCATATTTTATCTAAGTAGATGACAGCAGTGCTGCAATCACAGTCCTTCAATCACGGCCTATCTTCTTTGCGCCAGAGCAAAACTCTTTAAGTTGCTGGCAGTGCTCACATGAGCAACAGTGGAAGACCCTCATTTTGTACTAAGTGGAGCCCTAATCTGAGTAGCTTTAAAAGAGGGAGGTTTTGTTTTTTTGGTTTTTTGGTTTTTTTTTAATTTGCTGGGAATTGAAATAGTTTGCAAACTGAGAACTTTTAAGGAGAATATACCACTTCTCTTTGAAAGCCATTTTGGGGGAAATAAAACACAGTGAAACACTGAGATTGCAGTGCATTAGGCTGATGCTCATACGGCGTGGTACTAAGCGACTTTTCACCTCTTGTCAGACCTAAGCCTTTAAGGCTGCTAGATCTTCTCAGGGTTTAGGAAGTAACTGAAAATCAGAGAAGGCAAAATGTAGATGATACACACGCATTGAAGAGCTAGTAGGTATTTCTAATGGAAGTGATTATTTTTAAGACTGAAGAATCAATACATTTCCATTTAAAAAAACCCCAAACAAAACTACCAAAAACCTCCAAATCAAATCAACAACAAATCACTACCAGACAAAGCTAGTGATGCCCTAGGAGTGATCTACAGATCATGTCGGTCTTCTTGTATTTTGTGGTGGATTGAGGTAATAGCGGATCTTCCTGAGGTAAGTTGTAAAATGGGCCTGGCTATTTAGCAACCACAATATACATCCAGTCTGCAGCAGGTCTGAATCACAGAACCATAGAATTGTTAGGGTCAGAGTTAGAGACTTCTGGAGATCATCTAGTCCCCTGACAAGGCAAGGTCACCTAGAGCAGTTTACACAGGAACACCTCAGCGTGGGTTTTGAATGTCTCCAGAAGGAGAGAATCCATAACCTCTCTGGGCAGCCTCTCCAGTGCTCTACCATCCTCAGTGTAAAGAGGTTCTTTTCTCATGCTGAGGTAAAATGTCCTTTGTTTTATTTTGTGGCCATTGTTCTGTCACTGAGCACCAGTGAAAAGAGTCTGGCACCATCCCCTTGACATCTGCCTTTGAGATATTTATATGTATTGACGAAATCCCCTCTCAGTCTTGACTGAACAGGCCCAGCTCTCTCAGCCTCTCCTCATGAGAGGACGCTTCAGATCCCTTATCATCTTTGTGGCCCTCCAGTGGACCCCCTCCAGAAAGACCCTCTCCTTGTTTTTCTTTTACTAGGGAGTCCAGAACTGCACACAGTACTCCAGATGTGGCCTCACTAGGGCTGAGTAGAGGGGGAGGACCACTTCCCTTGACCTGCTGACCACACTCTTCCCAGTATGCCCCAGGATACCATTGGCCCTCCTCCCCACAAGGGCTCACTGCTGGCTCATGGTCTACTTGTCAAGACTCCCAGCTCCTTCTCTGCAGAACTGCTCTCTAGTAGCTCAGCCCCAACCTGTACTGGGACTTGGGGTTATTCATCCCCAGGTGCAGGCCCTTGCTGAACTTCATTACGTTTCTGTCTGCCCAACTCTCCAGCCTATCAAGGCCCCACTGAATGGCAGCACAGCCCCCAGCTGTATGAGCCACTCCCCCCAGCTTCATATTGTGGGATTCCTCTAAGTATGCCTTTGAAGAGGCTGAAGTTAGGTCTCTGGAAATTTAGGGTTCAAGTCTAGCTTACTACTTTACATGGGATCCTCAGTTCTGCAATCTCATGGTGACTATAGCCAAGACTGCCCCCAAATTTCACGTTTTCAACCAGTCCCTTCTGGTTTGTCAGTACAAGGTCCAGCAAAACACCTTTCCTCATTGGCTCCTCCAACACTTCCATCAAAAAATTCACACAAAAATCTCCAGAAACTTCCTAGACTGTGTGTGCTGAGCCATGTTGTCCTTCCAAAAAATATCAGGGTGGTTAAAATCCCACAGGAGAACCAGGGCCTCTGTCTGTGAGGCTATTTCCAGCTGCCCATAGAAAGTCTTATCAATTTTCTCCTCCTGATCAGGTGGCCTGAAGTAAACACCCACAACAATGTCACCCATATTATCCTGTCCCTTAATTCTTACCCATAAACTCTCATCTTGTTTGTCTGTCCCTGAGTAAAGCTCAAGACAATCCAGTTGCTAGCTCACATAAAGAGCAACTCCATCACTGCACCTGTCTGACCTGTCCTTTATAAAAAATACATAGCCACCCATGACAATATTCCAGTGATGTGAGCTATCCCACCAGGTCTCTGTAATTGCAATGAGATCATGGCCCTGCAAATGCACATGGATTTCTAGATCTTCTTGTTTATTCCCCATGCTGCATGCGTTTGTGTACAGGCACATCAGAGAGGGTAATCAAGCATCCAGGTTGGGTGTAAGAGGATTCACCATAGCCATAAACATCCTTGATATGTTTAGCCCTATGATTCTCATCTTGAGAGGCAGCCAAAGAACATCTTTCTGCACTGCTTGGCATGGCTTACTCCCCAGAAGGAAGAAATTGCATTAGCATTGCCCCTTTGGACCCCACTCCCAGAGTCCTTCAGTTTAAAGCCCATCTCACCCAACTGGCCAGTCTGCTGACAAAGATTCTCTTGTTCTTTTTAGACAGGTGGATCATACCTCTCCCTAATAGGATACAGTCATTAAAACTGGGGTAACCATTGGACAACATCACAGACCATAGTCCCCAGTAGGCAGCAGACTTCTCATGGCTGTCTATCAGACCAGCAAGCTGGTGTCTCAGTGCCCCTTAATAGAGAGTTGCCCCTTATGATCACTCAGTGTATTTTTTTATGGTAACCACTATGCGCTGCTGGAGCAGGTTCTCTTTGTGGGCCTTGCTCATGGACATCTAAAGCTTTTAAAGTATCATATCTGCTTTTGGCTGGGATGTTGGATTGTGGAGGTTGAATTGAGCCGGCTTTTGTGGGTCACCAGGGTCCAAGTGCTGCCAAATTTTAGGACCTCCCTAAACATGGACAAACAGTGAAGGAGACAGTTAATTCTGTGCAGGGTGCAAGGTGTGAGCTTTTCCACAAATAAAGCAAACCAAGCAGCAAAAAATAGAGAATTTATACATTGAAATCTACATAAACTTGCCTATCTAATACATCGTTTATGCTTACTTATTGCATAATTATTTAGTTTGTGCAACCTGATGCAATACTTGTTACTGCGCTTATGTGGGCCTCTTCAGGGGTCTCTGGTGATCTCTGGTGGTCATTTGAGGAGGTGCCCCCTACTCAGTTTTAAGCAAAATTCAGCACAGGACATGCAGAACCCAGGGCTAAGTGCCAAAGAAGATGTGATCTGTAGCCTGGCACCACATCTTCTCAAACAATTGCTAAGCAGCACACAAAATACAAAAGCATAACATCAAGCAACACCTGCTTTAACACACCTGATAACATCTATTTGCATTCAAAAGAGAGGTTAAAGGTGAAAATGATACTATCAGCTTCCATCTGCAACAGAGATCAAAGGAAAGGACAGGGACAGAGAATCCTGCTTAAAGACTCAGTTAATTCTGTTTAAAGATATCACAAGGTGTCTAAGGCTCCGTGGTATCCATTGCAGGTGTATGGTTCCAAAGCCATGGATCTATCTCTGTTTCAGCCCCTCTAATACCGCACAACACGTTGTGCACACGTTGTTCACGTGTTCTGCGGTAGAGGAGTCTGGACATCCATTGCAAGCTACCACCTGTCCTGGCCTGTCCTTCCTTACCAGTTCCATCTGGGTGGAGTATCAGACTTCTCAGGGGCTTGGTAGATACACACTGGTTTTGCCACTGAGGGATCACCATTATGGCAGAGACCTCGAGCACTTAGCATCTACCTGAGCTGTGGACCTCCTTCCACCTTGGTCTACTTGTTGCACCTTGTCTAGGGAAACTGCCACACAAACTGCTGCAGCACATCCTTCTGATGCACCACGTCCTGTTTGTTCACCCTGGTCACCCTGCTCTGGATTGCTCGTGCTCCCCGGAGCCATTCAAATCTCCTGTGGTGCTCTGGCAATGCCCCCTCTATGCTTAATTGGCTCACGAGAGCTTCTGGTTCCTGACAGGGCTCTGGTCTGCTTCTCAGGTGTTCCTGAGCTTGGGAACCCTCCTGTACTGCTTTATCTAATGCTTTTCCCTGGACATATCTCAGATGCCTTTTCTGCTGCTGCTGGCTCACTGACTGTTTCATGAGCTTTAAAATGAAAGTGCAGACATTTGCACTCAGTAGATTTCAAGGAAGAACACCTCCACTGACCGGACATGTGCCATTCACCTTGCTCTATAAAAGCAGTGCTCATTGGCTCAAGATCTGTGTGGGAAAGACCCCAGGACTCCCATCCCCAGCAGGAGGGATTTTGCATGCCTAGAGTGCATCTTTAATAACAGGATGCAATATGGTAAGAATTAATTACTTTTTAAGGCAAGACTGGTTTTTTTTTTTCAACCAGAATAAGTTCAGTGCTGGGATCTGCTTAGCCATTCTTCATGGCACCAATCTCACTGAACCAGTCATCTCTCATCTCAGGGAAAGGGTTGCTAATGTACACCTGTGAACAAAAAGGCTAAACCAAGTGCCTCAGAAGTGGCAAGAAGGATGTGAGAGAGTGAATGAGTCAACTTGTGAAAAGGCAGAAAAGGGCAGTGGTACACATGATGGCTGGGGGCAAGGCTTCCCTCATGACGCACAGGGTTGGTGCTGAGTGTCTGCTCCTCTTCACAGAGGTGGCTACTGAGGGACCTGGTGCCCTTGTATTTTATCAATACAATCACTGGCTCATATCCTCAAAGCAAGTGCTCATTCTATAATAACTATAGAAGTAAACAAAGGACAGAAGTGTCCAAACTTCATTTTAAGTATTGGTCTTTCCCTATGAGATGCTGGGATTTCGCTATCTTGGAGGCAGGTATCCTTGGGGCTGCAGTCCCATGGGAATCACATGACCACTACAGGAGAAGAGTCCCTTCTGCTGACCCATCTCATCATCTCATATATTTCTTGCTGTCTCCTGACTGTAAACTCCTGTTGCTTACCATGCACAAGCTCATGGAACCCTAATTCAGATGATTTAATTAAAAATTTGGCAGAGGACTAACACATAAAAAAATCTAAAAATGGCTCAGCGAAGTATCTAATGAGGATGGAGCTGCTCCAAGTGAGGGTGGGGCAGAACCAGGAGATTCCCTGAAAGGATGGAAGAACCTGAGAGAAGGGAAAGACAGATGAGATTTGTCCTTTTCCACACACATGAGCTGTGAAACAACACCCAAAGCATTTGTCTGATTTTCCTTTATGTCCCTGGAGAGAGACAGGCAGTCTGAACTGTGGAAGTTGAACTACTCCCAAGTAGTTTTGATAGAGAGAGCCTGAACAATGAGTAGAAAACAAACTTTTGGAAGCTTAAAGTTAAATGAGGTAAAGTCAACCAAAATGCTTAGCACTTCAGGTAAATGTTTGCCATTAGTCCTGCATTCACTGTTTCCCAAACAGTTGAAATCTGTTCTTCCCCTTCCCATGAGTGACAGTACTTAACCTGTCCGCATGCTGTTCCCACAGCACATGGGACACCACAGTTTTCTTCTTTGCGCTGGTGAGAGTTATATAGATGAGAGGTCTATCTGCACCCCTTGGCTATTGAAAGTGCCCCATCAAAGTACCAAGTGCTGGAGGGTGGTTTTGTTGGAAATAGGAGGTCAGAAGCTAGTGGCTAGAGTCTAACCCACAGTTGGCACTGCCTGCTGCTCTGCTGTGCATCTCAGAGAAGGCAAAGCAGCCACAGGGCTGCACAGTCCCTGTCCTATCCCTATCAGTATGGTACCTATCTATATTGGCATGTATGTGTTGAGGGAAAAGGTAGGCAGATATTGCACATCTGTTTCTTCGCTTAATTCCTGCCCCAGGCACATGCCATGCACATGTGCCACAACTCTCTGTCGGTTTGGGGTTCCTTAGTGGACCATACATATAACTGCAATAAGCTGGCCATTTCCATGTCCTGCCTTATCCTCGTCTGCAGTTTTTGCTGCTTGCTCTGAGGATTACATCCTGCTGAGTGTTTTGTGATTGAATCCCAGAACTCTGCAAAGTCCCAGACTCAACTTGCTAAAGCTCGCCATTTTAGTGTGTTATTTGTGCTGTAGCAATGCCCAGAGGCCCCTTTGTGCAGAGCAGCATCTGTGGCTGGTACCCACGCAGCTGTTTGTCCTAAGGTCCAAGATGTGCTCTCACAGCCCCATCCCTGCCTCTTTGGTGCACAATGTTTTCAACCGTCGTTAAAGCTTAATACGTTCCATTTGGCACCATTGTGAGAAAGCTATCTTGTTTGGGGAAAAATTGTTTTACTAAGCCCAAAGCAAAGACGAAGGCACTTTTTGGTGATGGTGTTGATTATTCACAAAATGTCATTCATGAGTTGCCTTGTTTGCCAAGTGTGGGACATATGTTAGTAATTGACAATGAGCAATGTGGATCTCTTCTATAAATGGCTGTTTCAAAACACAATTTGTAATAAAATAAAGGGGCCAGGAGGTTCCTCAGAAGATCTAACGCTGCACCTCTTTTAAAACTGTTATCGCTACAGACAAGACTTGTTCTCCCCCCTTCTCTTCCAGACTGCCTTTCTTCCTGTAAAACCCCAGGCCTGTTCCTCATTTTTGCTTATGTTGCAAGTGAGGATTTTTTAGTTCCTTCAGGAGACAGCTAATTGAAATCTATGTCTTATGTTTCTGCATACACTTTCCACCACCATTGTTTGTGCTAGCCTTAGCTGAACAACTCCAGTAATGACATAAAATGATTTCCGGGACCCTAAAGGAGAAATAGTTCCATGAAACTTAATTCTGTCTCTTCATTTCACTTATACTGCACATGGATATGAAGTAACATAGATACTTTAAGACAGTCAGAGGCCTGAATTCACTCTCATGTCACCACTGCATTAGTGTGAAGACATTAATTCAATGACATAATTTCTGAACGTATCAGTGGGGTTGGAGTAAATCTTAACATACCAGCCCCAAAAGATTTACATCAGAAGGGTTTGAATGTGCAAATATTTACGTAGGTGTGCAGTCCTGCAGAGTCTATTGTTGCCATACACCTGTTTGCCCAAGGAAGTTATTTGTCTGTAGTGACGGAGGCAGAAATAAGCTTTTAAGAGAACTAAATACCACTCAGTATTGAATGGAATGAACAGTACAATGCACATAATGAGTAAAGTGCCACTTGTATAAAGCACCCTTGGAAATGGCACAGTCAGGTTTGTTTGATATCTGGAGGGTGAAGATTATTTAGTTGTTTCGGTGCCTGGTTGTGTATTTTTTTTTCATGCAGAATACTGGTAATTTTGATATGGTTGGAGTATAATGATGTGTAGGTGGATGCTGGAAATCCATTGGTGAGTGGCCTAGTCTATCAGCTAGCAAGGAAAAGAAGAGAAGAAGAAGCAGACAACTGATGCAAAGTTATACCTGTCCTTTATGATTGTCGACGTCTTTATTTCATGTTGGACTCCACATTTCTACAGCACACTTGTGTAAAAGAAGAACTTGTTTACATTTTTTCATGTGCTTTCCAATGCAACACTAGCTGCAATAAATATTAGCTAACTATTTCAACACATTCTGTACAGAGTGTAGTCTAAACCAGAAGCTGATGCAAAATACTGCATCCTGCTTCCCAAGCAACAGCCATGGCCAAATTTCTCCATGATTTACGTTGAGTAGCAGCCCAAAGAGTATTAAGGTCATCAGGAATCCCTCCACTGACTTCAAGAACCTTTGCCTGAAGCTCTCTGAGACAATGTTAGGCACTGATTTTACTCCAGAACTAAACATGGATTATGAAACATTACTGACCTCTTTCTTTTATCCCATGTGGTCAGGAATGATCCCAAACCAGAGGTGGCCTGGCTCAGGAGAGGTGGCGCTGCTTGGCTGAGAATGGAGCCAAACCTTTGGCTTTTTCCATTTGTCTCAGTCTCCAGGATGTGAAGTTTTCCTGGCCATTGAGTAGAGAATGCAGGTTAGTCTTTCCACATGGAGTCAGCATTTGTTTGTCGTGGGAGGAGCTCCGAAGTCACTGACTATCTTCACAGAAGTAGTATCCACAGTGCTTCACTTTATTAATGAAATACTTCACTTATATACAGTTTTTTAAGGCACATACATCATCTCTCAGCAAAGCCACTGGCCAACAGGGCACCTGCTGCTTCCTTTCTATTTGTCCTTAAAATTCAAACAGCACGCATAATAAGATAGTCAACATCCTGCAGAAAAACACCAGGTGCTATCCCTGCCGCTGAGCTGTTTCTCATTCCTGTTATCCATACAGTTCACTCCCATGAACCGTTCAAGGCCTCCTGGTCTGTGCTCTTCTGTGGGAAAAACAGATTGTGCACCAAAAGGGCCTGTAATAGCATCCCATGGCCTGTATTATTATTCAAAATTCTCCCAACATTTGTTGATCTTCTTTTCCAATTTACATTGGTTGTTTTTCCATTAAAGGAGGAAAGGAAGGTAAATTAGATCACTTTTTGGAAGGAGGTGGAATTGAATTATTGTTCTTACCTATTTCATATGTATATGAAACTGTAACCTGTAAACCTGTAAACCCTGTACATGGGTTGTTGTGCAGCAAATAAAGTAAAAAAATTAATAAATAGAAGGTCTGATTCTTGCTTCTCTGAACCCACCATTTTAACAATAATGGATTTAAATTCAACTGTTGGACTCATCATTTATATACTTTGTACAAGGATGGTACAACCTGACAGCACTGCTGCCTGGTAAGCAGTTAGAATAAGTGTTCTAGCAGGGCTCAGGCACCATTCTGTAAAAGAACCCAACAACCAATCAATAAATTAGCTAGCAAAACTCTAGGATTAAAAGTGTCCCATGTAAACCAAGGAAGGACTGTGGTCAACACCAGGGTTGAGCTATTTTCAGCTCAGGGTTAAAACTTCCTATTGTATACTCTCAGGACAGAAAAGAAATGCCATGGTAAGTTAGAGAGGTTAGATCTAGCTCACAAATGATGGGTAAAAACGTCAGGGCCTGAGCTCTTCCTCTCTCCCCACTGGTTCTGCCGTACGAGCTATGACTACACAGGGAGCAAGCGGGAGAAGGTTGGAGAGGTAGCACCAAGCAATGCACATGAGGGGGATCAGGCACAAAAAAGTTAACCATCACCATTCCCAACAACTGATTTCTCCTATATGCTCTTCTTTGCAGTGGGAGCCAAAGTCAATAGTATTACACTATTGCTGACAGTAACGCCTGTGTTGGGATATATGTTTTGCTGACAGCATCTGAAATCTTGGAGGTATTTGCTTTTGGGAACTTGGTCCCATCCCTCCTGGTTTGTTTATTATTTGCAGCTCTGCTGCCTCAGTCTCTCAGCCAGCTGGCTGGTGTGGAAAGAGGATTCCTGGAAGAGCAGTTTCAGGCTGGCTCAGGCCTTGGGGGGGCTGTTACCACGTCCCTGATTGTGCACTTGACACTGACACACTGAGTGATTTAGGACCAGACACTTGCTGTCTTTGCCTCCATTTCCCTTCTCTGAAATTGTTGTTGTTGGTGCTTACTTCACAAACTGCATGAAGCCGTACAGTTGCCAAGCTCTCTATGAGGCAACACATGACACCAATTAGTTGCGTTGTACAGGCCCAACACTGAGAAAGAAGAAGGTTGTTTCATCATCAGGGCACTGAGTGTATTATGTTTCTCCATCCATCTTGAACAGCTAGCCTTGTAGGGCATGAGTCTGAATCAATTGTGTACTTTGCCTTTCTGTGTTCAAATACAGAAATGACCTGTAAACATGATGATAGTCAACATTTCTCATCTGATCTATCAAAGGATTAAAATATCTTGTGATTTTATTGATTGTCATTTCTCTGGCCCCAGTAAACAAGATTTTAGTTGGCTTGCTTAACAGACTTGTAACAAAAAAAAAGGAAAGACCAAAAATTAGACTAATAATTCTCTTAGTTTGTTTTCTTCTTGCTTACACTGTTTACACATTATTTAGTCTTCTCCAGATTTCTGTGAATTATACAGGACGGATTAACTTCTGCTTCAGATTAAAGTTAATAACAAATTTACCAGAGACTTTAACAAAAACAGAAGATGCCTCCATGTCTTGCCAAAAATTTTTAAAGATGAAGATGCTGAGTTGCTTAAAGGAGATGCTTTGCATACTTCATATTGTGAGTTGATTTACTAAATACTGACAATGCACATGAGAAAGGGGAAAAAAACCCTTGCCTATCATGTTACTTGAATAGAAAAAAGTGCCTCAATTGTTTGGCATTTATACTGATTAAACCATAGTCTTATGGATTACTATGCTTTTTTCTCAATAGAGGAAAAGCATATAGGGCAATTTTGGCAGTTGCTTATGACTTTCTTAGTTCCACCAGGGTAATCATAGCAAAAAAATTTGCAGCATGGGATGGTTTATTTGTGTAGCTTTTTGGAGATGTCAGATACTTTTTTTTGTTGTTGTTTGCTAGTCTAATTTGTGGCCTTGGCATGAAGTCTATAGCTCCATTGCATTTGATGAAGGTTGCTAGAAATTAAGACCTTAACAACAGGCTGTCACTCATACCTTTGCAGGGTGGAGTGAACATGTAAAATCTCCTCACTAAAAAAGTGCCAAATCACATTACTGAAGAGGATCACATTACTGGACTTCATGCACTTCATGAATCTCTGGCATTGTGTTTGCTTCATGATTACCTCCAAGATGTGAAAGAGGAAAAAGACCTGTTGGGAAGTCCATGTTGTGTCCTTTTTAAGTCATGCAGTAATCACTGTAGTTCCCTTTCTCAGTTGTTTCCTCATGATCTATTGATTCTCCTGCACCCAGGCTCAGGTTTCGTGGTTCCTGGCAGCCCACCAAGCTCTGAGGGAAGAAGAATGAGCACATGTGTGAGATGAAAGGGTGAGAGCTTTATGCGATCAGCTGTATTTTCCCTTCCTTGTACATGCGCTTGTGTATCACTGTAGTTTTCCTGAAAGATCAGAAATAAAATCTTCTTGGATCTGGAGCAGTAAAAAGTTGTTTTTATTGCAGAAATGTGACACCGTAGGAGTTAGTGCAAATCCCACTATTTTGGTCCTTTGACATAAAAGAATGGTGCAGCTGCATTGCTGCACTTCATTACTGCACCGTTACCGTTACCAATATTGTGCAAAGGCTTTGGTACAAAGTGAGCTTACGAGGTAACAATGACATCACACCAACAGCAATAATCTAAAGTAAATTACCTCTTCTCCCTTCCTTTCTTTACCCTTGCATTTCTGCTCTGGGCGAACTATGAAATGCTCTAGGCCATGCATTTCTCTGAGGTGACTGCAATTCTGCAATAGCAAGCACCTCTGCCCTTTAGCTGTTAACCACATGGTGCTCCAAACAAGACAGCAAAGCACTAGGAATGTCAGCTGCGTTCCATCCTACTGGGAATTTCACATTTTTCTCAAGACAAAAGTATTTTCCTTGGATGATACTTTATAAGAGATAACAACAACAAGAACAACAACAACAGTGTGTTTTTAAAATGTTTTAATAACCTTGGAATCTGAACACTGTATATCACTTTTAATTGAGTCTGATATTGTTTGAAAAGGTCTGTATTATCCTTAAGAGTCAGGAAAAGACAATAACACAAATGAAAGTGGATTCTCAGCCAATGCAATCCAGAATTCCTTGGCTTTATTGGGGTGGATGATCCGTCTTGTTTTCTTCAGCCCACCTGGGTGACCATTCCACTAGGGGCAGATAGGGTGTTAGAATCTTTTGAGAAATAATCACTTTACTATCAAGAATTCAGATGGTTCAAACTGAGCTGTTTTACTTTGTAATGCAGCAAAAGAAGGTGTCATAGCTTTGTAACTCTGGCATGTGTTTCAGATGCCTGAGGGTGCATACTCAGTGACTTTGAACCTGTGGGGTAACTGTCTTTTTGCTCTTTTCTTTTTTTCTTTTCTCTGTTCTATTTTTTCTTTTTCTTTTTTTTTTTTTTTTTAATTTTCCTTTAATCTTTTTCTGTCTTTTTTTTTTCCTTGTTTCTGCTTTCTGCTTTCTTCCTTCTTTCTCCTTTTTTTTTTTTTTTTCCCTGTATTAATCTGTTTTGGTGTTTTTCAAGGTTGTCTGTCTAGAAGCAAAACAAACACTGACTTGCTTCCTTTCAAAGGAGATTTTGGTTGAGGTAATAATAAAACATTTGTGGTGAGCAGCAAGGGGCCATCTGTTCACTGCTTAAAAAAACATTCACAAAGTAAGCATATCAGTGAAATGTACCAAAAAGGACAAAGCAAAGCCTCACAGAATGCTTCTCTCAAGGCTGTTATTTAAAGATTTTGGGTTGCTTCAAGCCACATAGTTCTGAACAGAGCTTCTGAGCATGTTTGGATTAAACCTGCCCACTGTTTTACTTGAGTGACAGCCTACTCTCCCATGTCTTCAGCTACTGATCTGGAGACAGGCAGATACAGACCAACTCTATATCACACCTCCTGGGACTGCAGCATACTAGGAGTGCTGTGGACTTGCACAGCTCCATTAGACCTCCCATATTAATGTCTGCCATTAAATCAAAGGGAAATATTACATGAATGGCCTGCCCACAAGCCCTGCATGTTGATTATTTACGAGACATTCTTACTTCCACTGTTAGATGATGAAACCTGATGGGAACTACCGATCTCTTTGCATGAACACATATAGATAGAAACCCTAGGGAATGGCTCTTTTTGTTTTCATTTCTTCTGCTTGGCAAGTGAGGGTAACCTTTTGACAGAAGAACAGGGAAACTCATCCCCTTCTCCAGTGTCTTGATGCTATGGCTAAGGCACCAAAGGGATCTGGGAGAAATGTGATGGAGGCAGCAAGAGCCATGACTGCTCTGTTTCAGGAAGGTCCACACTCCAGGTGTTTCCCTGTCAGTCCTGCACTGCAGTTCCTTGACTTGCAATGACTGTCACACTGAGGTGGGACTTGCCACCTTTTATATGTGCCAGCTGCAGTAGAAAAGGATGAGATGGGAAGACCTGACTCAGTCTGCTCCAGTTGCTTCAGAGGATGCAGTTTCAGTAACACTGGTCAGGCCCTTCAACTGCTGCCTGCAGCTTGCTTATCACTGCGCTGACAGGCGTTTCGATCCCAACTAAGTAACACTGCAACAAATTTGGGGTTTTAGGTGTGAGTTTGTGTTCTCCAGTGAGCTTAGAAGGTCCTGATCCCTTCTGCACGAGAAATTTACAAGGCAGCTGGAATAAGTTTAGAGATGGGCAACAAAGATGATGAAAGATACAGAAAGAGTCTGTATATAAGCCAGGGCTTACTTGTTTCCAAAGGAGATAAAGGAGAAGGAGGTGATGGATTTACAAAAAACCCTTGAGTGGTATGGAGAGAGAATTTATTTTTTTACTTTTTTCCAGTAGAAGAGGTGAGAGACATCAGATTAAGCCAATAAAATAGTACATTTCCAAACAAAACATCTTCTCAGGCAGCTGACCTGTGGATCTCCTTGCCAAAGCATGGCCTGGGTGCTAAAGTTTATAGGTTTTGAGGACAGACAAGCAAATTTAATGGAAGAGTAATCCCTTGAGAATACTAAATACATAGAAACCGCAGCCTAATTGGGGAGTTCCTGTCCTGAAAATGGCTGGAAACTGGGACAATGTTACAGGGAGTTTTCATATATACCTGTTCATTAGGCATGCACTCTTGGCATGGTGGGAAGCAGGGTATGGGATAGAAGGACCTTCAATCTGACCTTTGACCAATTTTTTTCTGCTCTTCACTTCAGTTAAAAGTTTGCAAAGCTGTAGAAACTATGGGTAGAGTTTAGCTCATTTAACCCTCAGAAAGTAGAGGCTGTAGTTACCTATCTCCCAGAAATCAGTAGCATTGAGGGCACATCGCCCACCCTAAGATAGGTATCCAAGAGGATGGATGAATCACCATCTCCATCTACCTTTTATTTCTGTTTTCTCTGGGAGTCCGGACAGCTGCCTAGGGTTGGATGAGTAATTTCTTTCTAACTCTAATTAATCTTACTTGAGTGAGAATGGTCCTGATTAAAGTAGGTTTTAGCAGTAGGTTTAAGGCCTTTTTGCTGCAAGGTTTTAAATGCCACTACATTAAGTGGCATTTATGAGATGTGTTCTCTGAAAAATGTTACTTGAGCAAGACTGGGAATTTCTCCCTTCAAAGGTCAGTGGTCTGCAGCAACAAAACCAATCAAGCTCTACCTGGGGTCTGAGGAAGCTCTATTTCATAGTGTGGGACTTCTGATGTTTCACTGTGTATTTAGACACTACATCTGAAACTAATTAAAAGGAAGGTGACTGATAGCTGATAGACACAGATTGTTGGCTTGTGTTGTACTGTCCAGAAACAGTACATGACCATTCCCAGCTGTTGTTCCAGCGTGGGCTACACCAGCTGTCTCATCAAATCACACCGCAGAATAACAGCACAGAAATCTTCCATCTTCTCCTGCCATAAGAAACTATCACTGACAGGATCCCAACAAGAAAAAAGAACATCTTGAAAGCTTTTTTTTTTCTTCTTCTGATCATATTTACTTTCCAGATATAAACACAGTCCAAGTTAAGTCTTGCTTTGTAATCACCAACCTTTGTTTTTGTAAATGTATCTAAACTGCTAACTTCATTTGCACAGCACTTGAATTACTCAGGAAATTCTATCTCATCCAGACTTCCAATATGCAGTGTGACAGACCTTGGCACTGGTGGAGCATTGTACCCTGCCTGCCTTCTGTGAATGCTTCTGTGGATGTGTTAATCATTACAGCACAGCTTACAAGAGATTGTGACATTTAAGATGTTTGTCCCAGAATTTAGATCTCAACTGGCTTGTAAAAGCCAATCAATTGGCTTAGTAAAAGCTAAGATTAGCAGAAATACCCCCACTCTATTTTCTTTTTCTAAATTTGACTGGATGTAATCATTTAAATGTATAACCAGTATCTTAACATCACAAAAGACACTATATTTGATGAGGATATGAAACTTGCAGGAAATGGGTTAATATATGAAAATGCAGAAGTGAGGAATCAGCTTTCACAGGCTAGCCTGAGGAAATGGGCAAAAATCTGAAAATGGTACTTTTTCTTAGTTATACCTGAATTTTAAAAGTATCAGGTATTATTTGATAATGAGATATAGATATGATATTAGATATAGATGCTATTAGATAATTAGATATTATAATAATATAATAAATGAATAATAAAATCTCTGAATACTAGTGCTTCTGGGCCTGTCCTAAACCTGGAGTAATGCCACTGAACATATCTAAATGGCATTGATATGGAATTGTTGGAAAGGTAGAGTCAGAGCTGAGATCTTTTTCATCTGCTATGTTTAACCTGAACAGACCTTTACCTGATCACTGCTTTGCATGCAAAGCTCAGACATCAGGGCTTTTTTGTCTAGAGAATAAGAAAGAACGCTATCCTCAGGAAACAGGAGCTCTGAAGAAATTCACAGGCTATGCAGCGTGGAAGAAACTCATGATTTGAGCCAGTGTGGGTGGCTGAATACTCTGAATATTATTATGGATCTTTTAAAAATTAGAGCTGACAGCACCTTACCTTACCTACTATCCCAAACATTATTTCGTGCCGTCCTTGAGCAAGGCTGTCTGGGGGAGGCAAGGCTTGTCGAATGACTAAGTGCTAGCAGTGTTTAGACACCTACCTCCCCTTCACTTCAGTTAAATTTAGGCACAGAAATGCCATTGTGGTTTTGGGCCTGGTGAGCAGGGAGATATGGCAGGAAATCAAAGTGACCTGCAGGAACAGCACAGCGGCTGAGCGGCTGCAGTGGGTGTTTCGTGGCTATGGTGATGGCAGATGTACCAAAGGAATTGTCTCTGGTTGTGTCACGGCTGTTCGCTGGGTGCGGGAGCCCATGCTCACCTGAAGCTGATGCTGACTCTCCAGGATGGATGGAAATTACAGCTGACCAAGTAACTTGTCCTTGCTGTCCCACCAGCTCTCTGAAGAAACTGTTTTCTTCGAAGTTTTTCTGGAAGTCCTCTCCAAGTTGGTGGTGTGTCACTTTTTAGGAATTTGCAAAAAGTGATGTTATGAGCAGCCAGACAAGGGTTGGATGGTGTACAAAGACAGCTTCCATGAAAGAAGGCTAATGTCAACAAATATAGGTCAGATACACACAATCATTTATCTGCTCTGGCCACACTAACAGTAAACCAGCTGCAAACATATGCAGATGACATGCTGAGTCTACTTCAAAGGCCTTTTACAATTCTTTAGCTTGGACACAAGCAGGGCAATATTAGCGCCAAGATAGACAGAGAAATCTTCCTCAGACAACCATTTCTTAGCCTGGTATTGCATTTTGATTACCTCCTTTAAGAAACGGAGAGCTGCTATCATTAGCTGGTTTCACTGCTGTTACAATTGATGCCAAGCTACAGGTGTTTTATGGTTACATTTAATTTTCAAGCCTAAAGGAAGCAAGGGGGTAGAAGCCTGGGGCAGGGAATGGTGGTACTTGGGATTTAGCTGAAATAATCTATGGGGCTGGGCAATTTAGCTAGCTAGAGAGCCATGGAATATCCAAAGGAAGGATTGGGGAAGTTCCTCCCCATTTTCAGAGTCTGTTTCAGAGAATGTGCTGGAAGTTTGTGTGAGGGGAAGGCTCTGGCAGCCGTTGCATGGTCACCATCCAAGAGCCATCCAGGGGGCAGAGAGACAGGAGAAGGCACACGGAACACTTAAAGGCTGGCCTGCGCGGCCAGGACTTGGGCAATGCGGGAACAAGTGTCATGCCTGCTGTGAGGGCTGTGTCACTGTTAACTCTGTTCAGAAACTGCCATCTGACTTTGCCAATTTTTGGAGGGTTTTTTTGTGAGCCTTTTGTGGCAGTGACATGCACCTGGGCTCATAAACACCATCTACCAGCTATGAATCAGCACTGGCATGTTTAAGCTTGGACTGAATTTTTTTTTTCTTTTCCTTTTCCTTTTTTTTCCCTTTTTTTTTTCTCTCAGACAGATAAAAGATCCCTTACAAATATCTTCCAGATGTAGTCCCAGTATATTTTCCATACTGTATACAGCTACAGATTTTGTGTCTTACCAGAAACAAAGGTGTCAAAAGATTTGTGTACAATGATAGGCAGCAAATAGGGCTGATACTTCTTGACTGCAAATCCTAAAGAAATATCATCACAAATATCTGTTGACTTTGGAGCTGTTGAAAAATGACAACTGAGCTCAGGTTAAGTGAAAAAAGAAAAAGTATAACCTTTCACAATAACAAAATGCTATGTGTGTATAAAACACGTCCTGGGATTGTGATTTTTCCAAAGTGCTGTGAGTTGAAAGTTGTTTTTCATTCAACAGCTACAGCTGTGACTCCAGCTGTCCCTCCTGAACATTATTTGATTCAGGAAGCCTCTCATCTTGAGAACTGACCTTTCAAAGGGGTTCACACTGTGTGTTCCCCTTTTTTGTGCTGCATTACATATATGCTGATGAGCTGAGGGTGGTGGCCAGGTGACAAATTACTAGAAAGTGAAAAATTGATAAATAACCTGCTCATTAGTTGGAAGGAAAGTAGGGAAAGAACTGTGGAGGACAAGGACTGTTAGCTGAAGCTGATGAGAGATCCTTTGCAATATGATTGAAAAGAGTAAGTCATAAACTGATTGTATCGGTGGATGTTGCATGTGGTTCATGCTGCTTTACGCAGTGAGTGGCTGGGCACTCCCACCACAGCTGCAAGTTTTTGTTTAGCTCCTTATACATGGGAACTTTTCTGCTTAAGAGTGTGTAAATAGATTGCTGGGTGTGTTTCCTTGTAAGACTCTGCTGTCTTAGAATGAATAGCAATGGTGTCTGCTGTTGGAAAAAAGGTCTCTTTCCTGGGAAAGCAATGGATGGGTTTTTGATAATGGCTCTCAGTGTGGCTTGAAATGCAGTTAAGCATGCACGGCCATGCAGTTGAACAGCAATGCCACCTTCCACCTAAGCAAGGCTCTCCTCCTTGTTGAAACTATTCATTTTAGTATGGATGCAGGGTTCACTGAGACTGATCTTGTTCAAGATAAAAGCATCATGTGTGGTTGTTACCTGTGAATGTTGGTAAAATCCCTGTAGAAAAATGCTGCACTTTCTGGCAGTACTTTTTGGAGTCTTGAGACAGTAAATGTTTTCCAGTATGTGCATGGCTGATGGAAGCTGTTCCTCTGCCTTTGGAGGCCTATCAAAACTTAGTTCTTGAAAACTGGCCCCTGTGAGAAACACTTTTAATAAGCTGGACTTTTCTGAAATGAAAAAGTACAAATGAGTCAATTTAATTACCTGAAGTAGCAGTTTTCCTGTGTAGGCACTGAGAATTTTTCTCTTGTTTAAAAATGTTTCTGACAGAAGCAGGAGGACTTGCAATACTTCAGGTCAGTCAGGTCTGGTAATCAGTGTGAACTTATCTCTGGTTTTGCTGGTATTGGAGTGAGACTGGTCTCTTGCCATCATTTTTTGGCATCACAAGATACATGTGCAAAAGAGACAATGCTGGAGTCAGATGCCGACTTGTAGATCCCCTGTGGCTGTCTCCACACCTATGAAAAGAAAATGCATGATATTTGCAATGACGCACCAACTTCGGGGGCTGTTTCAGGAGTTGCCCCTGAAGAATCCAAAGGAGATAAGAGTTAAGTATGTGCTCCAAGAAACAGAAGAGCAAACACACAAAGCATGTTAAACCTGGGCAGCCAATCTGCAAGGATGCTATGATGATATTGGAGTTTTATGCCCAAAGTTTCTTCAGTGCTGCAGGCAGCTGTATTTCAAATTCTTTGGGCCTGGACAAGCATTGCAAGCAGTTAGTAATTTATTAATGTAAACTACATAATACTTCAGAATATCCGTGCCTAGCTAACACTAGTGAATTGATCAGAAGCGTTTAAAAATCCTTACCAAGAAGCATAAATCATCCCTGTACACAAACTAGTGGCCCCTACCTGTGCTAGCAAGGTACTATTACTTCCACTCCGAAGTCTCTGCGTGGAGCTTGCACATATTTTCTCAGAGTGGATCTAGCTTGTGGTCACAGAGCGTGGTGCAGATTTAGCTGGTTTATCTCATGTGCTGGCCACATATTTGTCTATAGAAATCCTGCCTGGCTTTGTAGGATCTAGCCCTTCTTTAATAAAGACACATTGAAAATTACCCTGCCTTCCCATGCTTAAGGGTTCTCCTGACAGAACTTCTTCTTAGAGTACCCTTTACTTAACGCTTTGGTAAGTAGTAGGGACATAACATACATTATCCTGGATTTGGCAGCCTTGTGGATGTTATGCACATAAGCCAAGCTTGTCACAGGAGTTATGAGTATCCCACGAACACAAGCAGAATCACAGTACAGGCAGTGATCTGGCAGTCTGTACAAGGTGGGATTTTTTCCACCCCTCCTCCTCCCCACTTAAGGTTCCTCAAAGTAAAATACAAATTCTTGATGGTATTTTTGCTGTTTTCATCAGCAGTTCAACTAACATGGGTTTCAGATGGATTAAATATCATTTTTGTTGATAAACTTGTGTTTTGAGTAGTTGTCACCATTCGTTTTTATGACAAAGTCTATAAAAAAAACTTTAAACCATTAAAAATACAGTATCTGCAGAGAAAAGCCTCAATATGAGGTTTTCTCAGGGTATTTCTAAGAAAACGTAGTTATTGCAATAGCTGTAGATCCAAGATACCTCACATGTGGGAAAGTTTAGCTGAAGAAAGAAGAGTTCATACATATAAAGATAGGACATCTATAAAAATAGGCATATAACTTGACCACTTAAACTCCTAATCGTAAGTTTAAATAGTGAGATCTAGCTCATTTCCTTTTCCCACTATTTCCTTTGCAGATTTATGGGTATAAATTCTAGGAGAGAGATTCAGTTTGTGTGTTCTATCTTGCTTCACCTGTCCTTTTAAAAAGGCTCACATCAGTGCGGTTATCTTTTGGGATGGCACATCTTCCTACAGTGATGATTGTTTCTTTTTGAATTTTTCTGTTGTGGTTCTGTGTTTTAGAACAGTGCTTTAAAAATATGCTGTTGGCAGGACATGGCTAGCTTTTTTATTATACTATTAGCTTATCAAGCCTGGAACTTGCTACATAAGCTCTGCTGTAGTGTATGTCTATATCATGCCTCCGAGCCTTTTAAATGCACTGTAACTTAATGCTGACTATCAATAGCACAGTAGTTTCTGTCCTTGGAATTCAAACACTGGAAGATTTGGCTTTTTACTGGATTAACTAGAAAGTTATGAAGAATTATGAAGATTTTTTTTTTCCCTTCAGCTTGAGGTTTTTATCTTAAGAATTCTATACTGGCCTCATGCAGAGGTCTGTGTGCACACAAATCAGTGCATGGGGGAATTCATCCTGTGTGGCTGCCCAAAGATGAGAATTGTGGTGGATGTGCAAGTGCCTCACCTCGAGTAAAAGCTGCACCTGACCCACATGTGGATGAGCAACTGTTGCTCTCAGTGCTGTTTTGGCTTGGTACAGACCTGAGTGGGGTGTTCAGGAGTAGGATGTTGTGTCAACTCTGTGACAGGATAGAGATAAGGGGCTGGGAAGTTGATGGGTCGCTGCTGGTGGTAAAGGACTCTTCTGTGGCATCACCTAAGCAAAGGATTCCCAAACCTATATGTCCAACACCAGGGCATGTTACAGGATCTTAGGATGTACAGTGCTTATTTAATAAAGACATGTTACAGGATCTTAGGATGTACAGTGCTTATTTAATAAAGCTATGCTAAGATCGTGCAAGCCACACTTAATACAGTTTGAATGTTTCATACCTTTCTGGTTTTAGTTTAGGCTGAGTTTTCTTATCTGCTTCCAGCTCGGTCACATCTGTAAACAGATCAGTTTGTCTCTAGGAATATCATTCCAGAAAACTTGGAGAGTCAGTTTAGTTCAAAACACCATCTGCAGAAAAGAAGATTTTAAAACTTGCTTTAGGTGTACCAATCTTATACTTGCTTCTGTTTCCTCTCTGATGTTTTTCTTGGGTAAGCAGATCATTTTCTGGAACAATGTCCAACTTGTTGAATGGATTCTGACATTATGGTAACGTTTCTAAGCAGATTCCAGTTTTAAAAACAAAAATTGCCTATTTCAAAGTAATGCAGATTTTCACAAGCTTGTTTCACCAAAATCAATATGATGGAAGACTTAAACTTCAGGAACAGGAAGTTGTAAAATAATTTAGATCCTCGAAAACTTTATCCTCAGAACTTCTTATTAGTATTTTCCCAGAAGACTGCTAATAAAGGGAGGACCACAAGTACCCATTGACTTCACTAGGTGCTAGTCACCTAGGCAGATTGCTGCCAGAGATACACATCCAAAGCAAGACTCACTGCAAGTACCATAAACATCAACTCTCCATCAGCCCGGCTCAGCAGCAGTTCACAGGACCACCAATGTTTCTATTTCCTGTAGTTTTCTCAAGTGCCTGGTCTCAGTGATTTAGGTGCTCAGCAGGTGACAGCTCAATACAGAGGCAATGCTGTAAGCAAAATGTCAGCACTTGGAATAGGGACACGGAGCAAATTTGGGATTAGGAAGCTGCTAGAAGTGCTGATGATGGAGTAAGCACCAAATTCTGTGCTTTTCAGGTTTTTCTTTCAGGCAGCTGTAGGGTTCATGCTATTTGTGAAGAAGAGCAGCCAGCTTGTTCTGCCTCTTACTGGGAAAGGCACAGGAAGAGTAAAATTTCAACAGCTGCTATACACAGAAGAGTGCAGACATCTTCTGGATTATTGTGATGAAGCTCACTGAAACAATTAAACTTATGGACTGCAGGTATACACCTGCTAAGCCCTGAGCCCATGCCTTCGGGCAATAGGATCACAGTCTTCTGGATGACTACTATTATCTATTTATCCTTGAGTAAATAGCCCTTAATTCCTCCTCTGGATAATGTATGACTAAGATTAGTGGGACACTCAATTACTGCTTGGGACGCAGTCAAAATTATCTTCCTACCACCTTACTTTGAATCCTGTCTATTTCTCTGCTTCATCTAAAATGTTCTCTCCCTACATTTCAGGGCTTCTTCTAGGCACGCATGCTGTATGCATCAGATCTCCTTAGCATGCCAATGTGTCTGTCTACTTTGGTCAGCCATTAGTGACAGGACACCATTAATTTCTTTCATCCTGCTGCTGTTCCTTTCTTCAGCATTGCTTTTTACAAAAATACCATGCTTCCTGACCTTTCCCAAAGAAGTTTGCAGCCTGCTGTGTTTGTCTGTAGTTAGCTCAAAGCACTCTGCAACAGCGGGGTATGAGTCCCCCCCTTTTTTTTCCCCTTTAATCTGACAACTCAGCATAGTAAGATTTATGTACAAATTGGGATGTTAGTGAGACATATCTTAACTTCTTGACTGTAAAATGATCAATTTGCTTAGCGCCTTCAAAAATGTCACTCAAAACCAGCGAGCTCAGATACTGCCTTTGGATTGATTCTCTTAATGAACAAAATATAAAATAGCATCTAGGGTGAAAACTAGTCTGGATTGTTCTCTTCTTAATATAGCTGCTTGTGTTTGAAATAAAATGTGATGGCTATCACTTAAAATGCCTCCATGCTTCTGAGGCCGGAGGTTGTGACCAGTTCTGTTACTAATGGGAATGCAGTAGGTTGGACATAACAGCAGAAAGTGCTTGGGGCTATCCTGTCACCTGCCCAAGTGTGTTGGGGGTAGAGGCATGCTCTATGGTGACAGCCTAACCAAAAATGTGCTAGGCTGTGTATTACCTTTTTATCCCCTTACTCCTTCCATTCATTTTTTCCCCCAGAGCAGGTGTTTTACTGCTAGCACTGTTTAGAACCATACATGTTGTATTTGATCGTAGTTAAGAGATGTAATGTGAGGATTTGGGGCACTTCATGTGTTTTGGAAGACAGCCATGGTATGCAGACCAACATGCTGGAGGTCTGGGAGTGCATTTGCTGTTGTAACCCACCAGCTTGAACTGCTCATTTGCTAAGAGCAAAGACTTTAGTCTGGTGTAAAATGTTCAATTTCAGTTTTCTTCAGCCACCCACTGCCGCCTGCAGATTATTCATGAGGTCATTTATTGCTCTGTGTAAGTGAGGGTAGCAGAATCTGGCACTGGAAGCATTTCCCTCAATACTGCATACAAAATGGAAAAGGCAGTGGATGTGTTTGAAGAGACGCACAATTAATCTTTTGTATCTGAAGGGTCTCACTTCAGACAGCGTTTGTGTTTCTCAGCAGCAGTGGACAAAGTGGGGATGTAACAGCTTTGAGTGCAGGGACTGAGGTTAAGGCTGAAGAGCCCAGTGTGGGCAGTGCTATCTCAGCACAAGTTTCTGGGGAAAGAATGTGCCAATAATCTGCTGGGCTGCAGGAGTCTGAACAGAAACAGATTCCTGGAGATAATTTAGTAATGAAGTTACAGCAATTTTTTTTATCTTTATAGAAAAACACAATACTAGGTGAAGCTGCGGGTGTTTAGTTTTCCTGTAGAGCTCCGTAGATCCTTTTCAGAGTAGGCATATCCTCAAATTTGTGTATGGAGACTGAGAATATAACTGAGGATCAGAGGCGAGAAGAGTGCAGACCTATGTAGCTTCCTGAAGGAGGCTGTTCCTTTTTCCACTGATTAAGATCTTATGGTATGTGTCAATGTGACTGAAGGACTACATTCAACTGAAAAGATATCCTGGGTCAGAATATAATTTTTTTTTTTTGTGTCAGTGGGTGTGGGGGGTAATCCAGATTATTTAAGTGAAAAACACTTAGGGATCGACAGAACTGACATCAGGTGTGAGCCATGAACTGCCCACCTTCGAATAACTCCTCCCTCTGACTTAGAGCTGGTGTGGAGGGGTTCTTGTTTAGATAGCACTGGTGTTTTTACACACAGACAACCTGACAGCAGGCCAGATTGACCCTTTCAAACCAAGGGCAGTGACTTCTGATGTTCCCAGTAGTGCTCTAGGGACATGCCATGTGGTTGGACACAGTGGACTGAACCTCTCCACAGTCTATTTGTAATACTGAGCATGGGACACTAACACTTCTCCTTACACCACTCTGGTGTAAGCCTTATGGGGGTTGCATGTGCAGGAGTAGGGAAGTTTGCCCAGTCCTTGCCCTCACATCCCTGAGGGGCTGAGTAAGAAGAGCCTCATCCCTTTCCGCAGCTCAGCCGAGCTGTAACAATTCTCCCCAGCACCATGATCCATTGCTGGAAGGGTGAAGAGCAGTGTCAGAGTGCTCATCTTCAAAACAGAGTGCCTTTCTCAGCATCCTGCTTCTTGTCTGCACCACAGACAGAGCAACCTGTTTAGCTAGGCCAGATCTGGCAACTAAAAGGAAAACATGATGTGCTGGTGCATCTCACCTAAAAATTCCCAACAGCAAAGTAAGTGTCCTTAATAAGCAGGTAGCCCTAACCACACATAGACCACAAGGAGCATTGTGTGTTTATATCTGGCATTTGGGTAATATTAGGTACACATTTAAAAAAAAACAGTGAACCAATCCTGCAGTTAAAGCACAGAAGCTTCCTGCATAGAAGACAGCCAGTTTTCAGAAGTAAATTTCTGAGCTTTTGACCCATTTAGAAGTTTCAGCCAGTGGATGTTTTTAGTGCCCAATACATGTGCACAGGATTTTTGAACAGTTTGCTTGCTGATGAGTTGCTGCATGACAAAGTTGGGTAACTGAAGCAGCTTTTTGTAGCAAGGCTTTCAAATTGTCTGTATGTGGAGAGGGGTGTCATTGTGACCCAAGCTGTGGCAGCAGTGGCAGGGACTGGAGGAAGGTTGCATGTTTTTCTGTCTTAAGTCCAGATTCTGACTAACCCCTGAATGGATCCTGGTACCCAATGACGAGCCGCCCTCAGCCCCAGCTGAGTACACCACATATCTTCTTTCTAGCCTTCTGGGCTGAGGGGGGAAGAGTGTGAACTGAATGCAATTGGGGTGAGAATTTGGTCCTTAAATGGCTCCTAAACTGTGGGAAAGCAATAATGTTGCCAAGCAGAGAAAGTGCTGAACACTTCCTCCATTTCAAAGCAGAGGAAGGCCCTTATGTTGGCAATTTGGACATTCTCCTGTCCAAAACAGAAAATGTCCTGATAGCCTCCCTTTTTTTGGATCTTCTCAGGTAGTTGCACACTCTGTGTTATGAATATATATAGGCAATTTTGCTGCACTATCTATAGACTTATTTTCTTTAATCCATGCAGTTATGGGCATATTGAAGTTGAGGATTGACCCTGGCATTTCTGTGGTTCTGGATTTTCCATCTGATGTGGTTTTGAAAAGTACTAGTAAATTCTTGCAGAAATCTTTTGTTTCTAACCACAGCTCATGGATCTTTTCCAGGCAGGATGGCAAAACTTGTCTTGAACTTTCTCCTCATGATTTCTATTAAAGACTGGTTGATCCTTCTTGGTTTACCTTGCATTTGAGCTATGGTGTTGGAAGAAGTCCATTCTATATACGTATAATCAAGGCCTTTCACCAAACTTACCCATGGCATGTTCCAGCATATATTAACAATGGCCACTTCAGGCACAACCCACATGTGACAGTTGTGGGTAGAGAACAAGATGTCAAACATCTCCTACAGTACAACCATGGGACAGACTGCAGTCTCATTAAGTCCCTTGTACTCTCCCACTCTTATTTTGTCCATTTAAATTCCCCTGAAAAGGGAGTATCAGCTTTCCGGAAGAGATGTTGACTACTTGCTGAGCAACAGCTGAAAGCTATCATTTTTAAACTTACAATTTCTTTTGACATTGGATGCTTACACTGGAAGACACATTTTTCACTAGAAAACCGTTTCTGTTTTGCTTTGCAGAGCAAAAGAAATGATTAAAGCAGAAGCTACTCCCAGTTTACAATTACTTCTTCAAGATGGTAATAATAATTGACCTCAGGTCAGTCTCTATATAAATTATATTTGAAATACTGTAATTTCCAAACAGGCACAGCTAGACTGTCCCCAGAATGTTTTCCAAGAGAAAGTTACATCAGGTTTGAGCAAGATATGGAACAAAATTTGCTTTGGTTCCTAAATTCTGTTGTACTAAACAGAAATCAAACACTTGTGTCCCATATGTTACAAGTATAATGTGGGTTTTTTTTTTTTTTTTTTTTTTGGCAATTACATTATGGAAGAGAGCAGCTGAAATAATAATAAAACATTATATTTGTGAACAACTTTCATCTGGGAATATCAAAACAATTTATAAGCCTAGTTAAGTCTATCTTGATATTTTTCTGGGATATTGCTTTCCTGTGGCAACTGGTAAGCAAGTAATTTTACCCTGATTTAGCAGAAGGGTGAACTGGGGCACAGAAAGGATAAACAACCCATGCAGGGCTACTGCAGCAGATTGCAGAGGGTTAGCCAAGATTCATGAGCGCAGAGGTGGGGTTTGAATGATGGGTTCCGGTTACTTTTTGGTTTCTTATGATAGGGAGTTTCTCACTGCCAAGAGCCTTTCCCCCATCTGTGTGGAGTATCCAAATCCAAAGGATCTACCTCCACGTGCTGGTAGCTGTTGGGAGAATTTTTAAAATATACAGGCCATGGAGTGCTATTGTAGACCTTTTTGGTGCAAATCTGTTTTTCCCACAGAGAAGCACAGGCCGGGAGGCCTTGGGCAGTTCATGGGAGTCAACTGTGTTGAATAACAGAAATAAGAAACAACTCAGCGACAAGGATAAGCACCTGGTGTTTTTCTGCTAGGCCATGAGCTATCTGACTATGCGAGCAGTTTGAACTTTAAGGACCAATAGAAAGGAAACAGCAGATGCCCCCTTTGGCCAATGCCTTTGCAGTAAAATGATGTATTGTACCCTGAAAAGGTGTATATAAGGATGTATCTCTTTAATAAAGTTTGAAGCACTGTGGATATATCACTTCTGTGAAGTTAGTCAGTGTATTCCGAGCTCCTCCCACAACAGGTAGCTGCTTGTCTCCCTCTTAATTTCACTCATTCACAAGGGCCACTTGCTAGGTCCTCAATTCCCTCTCTTCCTCCTGCCAGAAAACTGTGCTCTGTAACAGGCACTGCCCATCCCAAGCAAGGAGCCCAGCTGGGACACTGACATGGAGCACCCAAGCGACGGACTGACAAAGAGCTGCATTTACAGGCAAGGCAGAGACGCATCTGCTGAAACCATGAAGCATCTTCTTGTTCCCAATAAGCCTCTCAAGGTATGTGGAGAGCAGCAATCCTTCAGTTAGAAGTGGTGAACATCCACCTCCTGATGCTAAACCCCTAGCTGAGAATAAACGGTGAAATCTCCTGGCCAGTAGAATAAGGGATTACTCTAGGGAGTCTGTCAGCCACTTAAGAGGCACACGTCTTCAAGATATAGGGAGTGGCTCTGGTCTGTGAAATCTTCAGGTCTCTTTCTTGAAACAAGCTAACACTGTTCCAAACAGCTCATTTCTGTCTTTAACGAGCATATATTTTCATAGGTTATAAATCCAACAACTCTTCTTCATTAAAGGAGGAATTCCCCATCTTTCATGTAGATTGTAAAAGCACAAGGGTACTGAGCTAACCCCAGGTCTCTGTGGATGGTCTGGGCTGGATCTGAAGAAGCAGCAGCATTCTGTGCTCTGAGGAGAGAATTTTTCTGGCTGTGCTCATTTCTGCTGCCCAGGTGAAAACCAATTATGAAAACACTGACTGATGTACATCTAAACCAGCAACTAATATAAATCTATAATTTTATCAGTGAATTACTCAGGTAAGGGGGCAATGAAAATTGCAGTTGGTCACTGAAAATCTGAATTTTCGATTTATAACCATTTATAACCACATACACCATTTATAAGAGATCTCAACATAGAAAATAGCTTTTCTTTAGCTGGAAGGTACCATGCTGCTGATTCAGAACTCTGAAACACCACTATCCCACTGAAGAAATGGTAAATCATATACCTGCATAGCTTGTACTCAGGCACAATCAGGGTTTTGTTTTTTATTTTATTGTTATTTTTGTCAGTGATTCTGTTCAATTGACATGACTAGATGTGCATATCCTGATGTCACTATTGAATTAAAAAAAAATAAAAATAGCAGATGCCAAGCAGATTTGCAGATCTTCCAGCGATTTTATTCATTAATGAACTCTGACTTCAAATACGCCCAAAGAAAACACGTGTACAGAAGGCTTAAATCCAGATCTGCTGAAGGAATTCCAGTTCAGGATATTTTATTAACCTTCACATAACTGATTGTTCTTCAGCTCTGCACATGTTTTGATTTGTTGCTGCTTAAAAAAATCAGCAGCACATGCATCTCAGATGCCGGCTGAAATATTCTGTGAAACTGAATGATCAAAAGCAGGTCAAATGCCTCATTCTGCCTTGCTCAAACATGTTCAAACCCAGAATAATTCTTAGCGTTTGAGCAACTTTACTAATGCCTTTTCTCTTTGTTTCTAAAGTCTCTGTAGAAGAACATAATCTGGATGTTTTATAGTTTGAAGTGCATTTTGTTTAGTTACCTGTCTAGATATGTACATACACAAATTAGCTGCTAGTTATAATGTGCATAAAACTGACAAACCAATAGATTGAAAAAAGTATTGTTATAGGTTGCTACCTGTTTGAAGAGCATCATTAAGGTATGAAACTGAGATGTTAAGTTAGTACAAGGAAAATTCTCACAAAAAATTAATAAGGCAGAGTAGTCTCACCCATGTGGTAACTGAGGTTTTGGTCTGATTGTTAACGTGTGCTGGTGATGTTTGCATTAAGAGTATCATTATAATTTGACTTTTCTTCGGCAGTTGAACAACAGTGAAGGACAGAAATGTCATGCTCAGATTATTTACTAAATTCATTCTCCTAATGAAAATTCAGCCAATTTGCAAATAATTTTGCTGCTGTTGATCACAATCATACAAGCTTTTTGAGTGCAGAAGTTCTTTCTGATGTGTGTAGAAATGTACCTTTAGTGATCTTAGAAAGGAGATAATTAAAACCACATACTTTATAATGAGCAATGTCACTTTAAATCAGAAAACTTTCATATGTCTTTGATTCTGCTATTATTAATTGTTTTCACTTGAAATCTGCTATGATTTATGGGAAAACATTAGTCTTTTGTAGCATGACATGGAACTATGATTTTGTAATCCTTCTGGGCACTATTAAAATGATTTCCCACAATTGTTGTTTCCTTTAGAATGATTAAATGTCCTCATTATCATTGTGTGCCATATACATACCAATTTTCTGTAACAACTTCGTTGACAATCAATGCCTTTTATGGGAATTTTTTTTTGTTTAGTTGTAGTCCCACCTTTCACACAGATGATATGTCTTTGCCATATTTTTGACCAATGTGTATTTTAGTTTGACGGTCATTGAACATATGGTAAGACTAATTACTTTCATTATTTCTTTTGACTCAATTCTTTTAAAAATTTAAAGTACTTCAAAGTGACTAACATCTAGTTTCTCTTTGAGATGAAGTTTGGAACCAAATTTTTTTCACTTTCTCTTTCTCTTTCCCTTCCCTCATCCTCCAACCTGTCTGCCTCATATCTGAGCAAGTTAACCATGTTTAGATTTATTAATGTAAAATAAACATCACCCAGGCTTTCACTATCTGTCAGATGAATGATAGTCCAAACATAATGTAGCTGAAGAGACTTGCTCTCCTTGTGTGTTGTTTTCAGGGTTTTTGTTGTTTTGGATTTTTTGGGGGGTTTTTTTTTGTTTTTTTTTCTTCCCTGGATGCTGTGAATGATCCATATGTGAGGGACTAGTGAGACTAACAATTCCCTGCAAGGTTCTGGTTTGATGATAATGTTATTTTTAGGGCATTGTTATTGATATTGGCTAGCATTACTCACAGCCTTTAATCAAAAGGAAAAAGTGATAAAGACATCTTTATGATATGGTGTATGTGATAAGCATGAGAAATATGGAAAAAGATTAAAGAGGTTGTATCTTGGCCTCAGAGAAAAGAGTCTTTGTCTTGTTAAAAATAAAGTTGACCAGATGTGATCATTTAGGAATGGCAGCCCTCATTTTTCTAAACAAAGAACATCACTGGTTAGGCTTTTAAAATCAAGACCTTAATTTTTACCTTTGACTTTGAGTTCCCTTAATGCTCGTTACACTGCTGTGTGACCAACTTATGCAAGGCACTTCAGCTTGTGCCTTATTTCTCCAGGTGAATAGTCAAAAGAAGCTGGAAACTAAGTAAGTCCTTCAATTCCTCCACAAATCAGGGCATCAGATGACAAAGTCTGTCCCTTGCTGACCTGTTCCTATGCATGAAATTCTTTGTAATTTCATTGAAGTGAGGCAGGTTGAAAAAAAGTACCACAACAATAAACAGCTGTCATAATGGGAATTGCTCAACATCTATTGCTCTGAAAGTGCCTAAAGATTTTTTTTTTTAAAAACAAGCAAATAAAAACTAAAGGCAAAAAAAATATGTGGAATACCCACCAGGCCATCTGCCCCTGCAGCACTCACCCACCGGTGCTGCATATGCTTGACACTGTTTCAGGATGAGTTTTGTCAGAAGCAACAGCATCTTGCAGGGAGGATCCTTCATTTACAAATTAAAGGTTCATGTGGTTAACCGAGCTCTTCTACTTCAGGGTCAGACACAGCTTGTGGGAGAATTTTCTCATTAGGATTTTACAGTTTAGAACAGGCTGAACATATTGGCCCTCGGGACTGCTGAGAGTTTAAATTTGAGAGTGGGATTTTAACAGGACTATTTGCATACAGCTGTGTGCTCTGGAATGAAGACTTATTTTACATTTGCTCAGGCAGCTGACTGTGTAGGTTCCCACTTTAAAGTACAGAGGAGAAAAGGGAAAGCTCTCAGAACTACGTCAGGACAGCAAAAAGCATCTGCACATATACTAAAATAAGACCTTTGGTTATGCACCAGGCACTTATTCCGCCACTGTGTCTCCATTAAGTTGACACTCAGTGAATTCCCATCCCCTTCTCCATTTTTAAAACAGAACCAGAACTCTAGGAGAACATATTAAGTTTAAGAGAAGTAAGTCTATCTTTCAAATGCCTTTTTCCATAGTGTATAACTGTTCTTTCTTGTCTATCTGGAAACAATACTGACTTTTGCTGGAAGAGTGTAATGAAGTGTGTAAGCTGTTTGGGTTTTACAAGTTCTTAAAAAATAATTTTATTACTGTTAAGCAGAAGCACTTTTAATGCTTTCCTATCCTAGATGTCAGTTATCAGTGTTGACAGAAAACCTAAAGGGGTGGAGAAAAAAGTAGTCTTCCAAACTGAAAGATTTTATATATATAGCCAAGCATCTAGCAGTTCTGATACTAACAGTTTATCTTCAAATCAGTAGGAACAGCCACATGGCAACAGCCACTTGATGAAATCCTATTCAATTCTTTATGTCCCAGGATTGTGGAGAGGTGAGATAGGGAGGCATTTATTATGAATCATTCAGCAGTATTTCACATCTATCATTTCCAGATGATGACGGAGGAGCTGGTGATGGTCTGTGATGCTGTGGCTTATGCTGATTTCTGTGAATCAGCACTGGAAGGGCTCCACTGGTGTACTTTAGATCCTTTCCCATCCCTCAGATTGTGTCACAGTGCCACAGTGTTTTCACTACACTGGGCACTGCTGTGCAAAATTCATCCTTTGTTGCATGGCAGGTTGCTTGGTGGGCTGTGCCCCAGGCTGCAAATCTGTGTGGTGGTTTGCAATGGGAAAAAGGCATGTGTAGACCCATCACACACATATATCCAGTAACTGGCTTAACTTTATCATACTTCATCATAGCCTTGTATGGAACTGGGGTGAGTAAAGATGAATGATATCTTTGGTGGTCGCTCAAGTACAGCAGAAAGCTCCTAGGGGGAAGATGAAGATTGCCTGGCCTCTGCTGCCTAATGACCCTTTTTCTGGAGAGTGTCAAGCTGTATTCGTAGTTGTATCTCTTTGTTTAAACATTGACTTTCAATTTATTACTTAAGGGATCCAGCCTTAAATTGGAGATGAGTCATTGTTTGCCCTTCTATTGTAAACTGAGCTGTGCACACAAACAGGTCAGAAAGAGCTGAGGGTAAAATGCTTTCTAGTTTAGCAACGTATCACTTTATGTTGTGTCACTTGATTAACATAAACTGTCAGTGGCCATGGCAATTAGAGAAAAGTTTGTCTGTATTACTTGGAAACTCAGCAAAACAGTTGTTACTGCTTTGGTACAGCAATGGGAAGGAAAACTGATAGTCTGTGATGCCCAGTGTTGGGTGCTGTGTAAGCATAGACCAGAAAGTCTGCTTCCAGTTCCTGGTGCTTGAAGCAGAGGGGCTCTGGCCACCTTGGCCACAGACCATTTTCAGACAGGCAGTAGACATCCTCTGTAAATGTCCAGGCAGGGCTCCTTAGAGCCTGTGCTGACCCACGTGAAAATCTAGCTCAGTATTAAGCACAAACAAATAGACAGGGCCCTATGGAGAACAGTCATGCTGTTTCCATGTCTTGGTAGGCTTCCTATAGTAGTAGGGATATCAGTAGGCAATAATGTAAATCTATCCAGTAGTTTTTTCCCTTTCTAGGATCTGTATCTCTTTAACTTTTGTTGGCTGCAGAATATATCCACTAAATACCTAGTAGATTAAGTCCACAAAAATAAGTATGATATTCTTGGTTTACAATCTGAGTAGTGTTCCTCAGGTAATCTTTTGATACTTTTCTCTATCACTTGGTGAAATGGAGATACATGGAACTGCTTGAAGGGAGCCATGTGGGAATAAAAGCATCCAAACAGCTAAACATGCTGCTGTTAAGAAGACTGGGGTAAAGGACCTAAATAAGCCTCATTTGGTGTAGATAACAGACTGCATATATAACTGTGTAGGTTTTGCATTTCCCAGAGAGTTATGAGCTTTCTGGCCGATACACAATTTCCTTTACTGAATAAGGGATTGAAATAGATGACCAAGACTAAGCCATGCTGGTGGAATTTCATTCAGTGCTAGGATGTTTCTTTTTGTGTTAATTACCCTTCAAAATTGTTGTGTTAACTACCCGTCAAAAGTGAGCCTCTATGCTTATCTAAGTCACAGCTACCATTTCTGATGCACAAATTTACACACCAAACATTTAAAAGTAATTTCACTCCTTGAGCATATGTGAGAGTGATACCATTCTGCAATCAGAAATGCCTGAGGGTTGGAGTTTTCTTCAGCCTCCTTATGTTTACTTGTTTGTTTCCTTATAACGTCATGCTTCTGCTTGGAAATATGTTTGGCTACACAGGAAGGCTATCCATTGCAATTTATGCTTCCTGACCTTTTCTGAAGCAAAAATAAATTGCTTTTTTGAAAGAAACCAGATGCTCTCCTCTCCTTTCCCTTCAAATAAATCTGACCTTAGAGCTGTTGCTTGTGGAGACAGTAGAAGCTTCTCCTTGAGTCAGAGGACAGGAAGCAGGAAAGGGTAAAATTTTCCTACGTTTAAAAAAAAAAAAAAAATCAGATATTCCTTAAAGGATACTGAGTTTCTCAAACCTCTTCTCTTACTGACAGAGCTGCTTTGCCTGTAATGCCCTAGGCACTCAACTTTTTGTTGTTTAACTGAGTATCTGGCTCCCACCAAACCCCTGTACATGTGTTCACTCTCCTGGAGTAGCTGCTGCTGTTCTGTCTAATGCATAGCCAGAAAGGATGAGAAGTTGTGCAGAGATTGGACTGAATTGATCAAGTACATGACTGCAAGCCCCTCATACAGCCTCATTCTGGGGTATACTCTCCCAGCTGCAGGGGTAATGGGCTGGGAGTCCAGTTGCAAGTACTGTACAGCAAGAGCAGTGTGAGGTATTGCAAGGGAAAGAAAGGAAACACATCCTGCCACCTGATGGGGGTTCATCACGCTGGCATGGTTATGCTCCTTGTGATCACAATTAGGCATGTCCTGAGTACAGCATCAGTTTTCAGCCTGTGCTGCTCAAGGGGATTGCTGGAGCGTGGAGGTTCTTGTGGTGTCTGTGTAGGCCTAGAAGTCCCAGATGAGCTCAGATGTCTTCTCTTGTGCATCTGATTTCAGCTCCAGCTTTTCCTAGAGAGTGCTCAACTCTGTCTAGGAAAGAGAGTCAGCTGATTTACAAATGAAATCTTTTGCTTTTTTAGACTAAGGGTGTGAGTCTGGAAGACGACAATAAGCTCTGGTAGGCACTGGCCATGAAGTTCTCAGTCTTTATGTCCATATGTCTTATTGAAGTTTGAGGTTTCAGGCCGTGTAAAGTACTTTAAAATCACTCTCTAAAATGACTAAGTAATGAACCATCCTGCACACTGTTGGAGAAAACAATGCCGTTGGAGGAGATAAGTCCCTTTCTGACAACTATTTTTAATAATGTGATACAATTTAGCTGAAATTTGGGGAACAGTTTGGGACAAGGGGAGAAACATTCCTCCCTTTTGTTAACCTTGCTCGGGAACTGTGAATCACTGAACTAAATAAAGTTTGTAAAAGATGCTTTGAAAATACTATGCTACGCCCTATAATTCAGCCAAGAATGAAGGAGGCGGGAAAAGAAAACATCAAAAGTCCCTGCTTCTTTTTATATTGCTTCCTGGCACATTTCTGTTTTCCCATCCTCCCATATTCTTTCTGTTTCTATTTTGTTGCTTTTAATCTCTTTGTTCTTTCTTTTTTTCAAAAAAACAATCCTTTTCATCCTGTAAAGCTGGTACCAAAACCTTAACAACAACCTTGTTGTTTACAGACAACAACGATGAGAAATGCCAAAGGAGAAGGGAGTCCTGTAGGGACTGGAGGACAACAAAGACAGTTTTTAACATTTTTATTAGGACCTCATGATGTACACATGAAAAATTAAGTTCAGAACATGAACTGCTCCTCAGATGGCGCCGTTTAAATCTGGAGGATGTTAACATTCCTGCTGCATGACAGAGGTCTGCCACCCCCTGTGTTGATACTCATCCTGCTCAAAGGGGCAATAACATCCAAGGATGAACAGGGGCTGGGGCACCAAATCCTGCTTGAAGGCTACTTTCACAAGATTTATCTTGGGATTTTTTAGCATTCCTTTGCAAGGGTCAGTTTGCCCTTGAGGGCTAGGCTGCGTGGCTCTAGCTCTTTGCAGGGCTCCAGCTGTTTCATCATTTCCACGCATTTGGATGTATTCTTTGGCAGAGATTATTAGTGGTAGAGGAGGAAAGGCAGCAGGAAAGTGCCTGCCCCTTAAGAATGGAAGCAGGGGTTTCGGTGCTGTTTTAACAGCCGCTCATGTAGTCAGGTGACATCATGGGGAAAGAGTGCAAACTGTATGGACAAATCCATCTGTGGGTACCCCCCGTGCTGGCCTGAGTGGAGTACTGGGAGCTGGCAGTGACACTGGGTGGCTGGGTGACAGCAGGCAGTGGGAGGCCCTGGGCTTGTTCCACCCACGCTTGTGGCAGCCGGGTGTGAAATCCATTCCTGCGGTGTCTGGCATTTGGTCTTACCTGTTTAATAGGAGATTAGCAAAGGGATTACGTGCTGTTCACTTGAACAATGTTCCTCTAGAGTATGCGTGAATCTGCCCTACTGTCTTAACTTACTCTCTAAGCGAAGAAAGCAGCCAATGAAACTAAATGGTCTTATTTTCCTATAATTTCTAAAAAGCCACACTACTGGTGGGACCACTGCTGCTCTGCCTTCTCCCTGGCCTTGATGTATGCCTTGTGGGCAGCTCAGAGCATTTGGGACCTGGGGGTAGGTAAGCAGTCATCCAGGCTTAGTAGGGAGGTGGCAGCTCTCAGTGCCACAGAGGCACAAAACCAGCTTGTCGTCTGCTTTTCCATCTCTGCTTTGCTGCTTGACCCTTGCCCCTCCTCATAA
Organism: Lophotriccus pileatus; assembly: GCA_035583135.1. Taxonomy (NCBI): domain Eukaryota; kingdom Metazoa; phylum Chordata; class Aves; order Passeriformes; family Tyrannidae; genus Lophotriccus; species Lophotriccus pileatus. Next base: position 99,306,641 of record JAWWES010000081.1, on the reverse strand, counting down.
AAACAAACATGCACAGTCTGATTTCCAGGTGCTTTTACTTGTTAAGTGCCCATGGCAGCAGATGCAACCAGGGGAGGGCTGGGGCCTAAGGCAGGATGGGAATGCAAGGGAGTTTCACCCCCAGGCTGCTGAGCTTTGCTGCCACTATTTAGCCTGAGGGCTGGACTAGCATGCATGTGGCTCAGGCATTCCCTGTGGAGCACTAATGACCTTTGGATCTGTAGCTTCACTGTCCCCAGACCCGGTGCTTTTCCATCTGGTTCCTGCTATTTCCTTAAATCCCTGCTGGCTATTTAATAGCAATCAGGGAGCTTCAATAAAGCTGAGGTCACTTTGACTCACCAAATGTCGCTGCTTCTAAACTGGAACCAGACTGAGCCCAGGGTAATGTTTCTGCTGGGTAGAGCAATGACAGAGTGTCCTCCAACTCCTCATCAGATGTTGATCGCAAGCCTACAGCCTGAGCTCAAGGTTTACTTTGTGAGAGGGTCTATCTCTCCGGCACATTTATTAACATGCCCCTGAGTGGACTCTTTTCTTTAGATGTGGGTTTTATGCCAAAATCCTTAAATATTTTGGGTTTGGGGGTTTTTTTGTGTGTGTTTTTGTGTACTGCACTTTCATGTGTACGTGAAGTTGCCTGATGTGCCCAGCCTTTGAATCACCCTGTCCCTGTGAGGAATATGCGCAAGCATTCAGTAGCCCAGCATAAGCAAGGACACTTCTATGTGTCTTTAAGGTCAGTTAAAGCTGAAAACACATGATTTCTGACAACTGCTTGGCTTGCAGATCTGTTGGTAGCACCAAGACTCTGTGGCCAGTTAAGTACTATTGAAACAACCCCCCAGCCTGGCTGTGGTTCACTTTGCGGCTCTGGCACCGTTGTGCTGTCTATGAGCACGTCCTTATGCCAGGAGAGGTGCCTCGGAGACCGCTGAGCAGCAGGACAATACTCACGGTCTGCAGACACAAGACTTGAAGCTGCCCATCAATGCAAAGCTTGAGTGCTCTGTTGAAGAAGTCATTGTGCTGCCCCTCCAACACCCCACATTTTTTTTTCTTTTCCTTTAGTCCTAAGAAAGAAATGGGGGAAAGTTTGTGGGAGAATAGTGTTTGCTGATCTTGTGCAAAGCATGGTGACAAATGACGGCTAGAGAAGCATGACAAGGCATGTAAACTTGTGCTAATGGGAACCTATGTGCCAACTGAGTGTTTATTCAGGCCTAACATTGTCAACAAAGACCTCTTTAGAAGACAGGCATTGTTTGTAGTAACAAGCGTACCATGAAGGAGAATGTACCTTTGAATTATATGAATTCACCTCTTAGAAAGAAATTAAAAAACAAAAACAAAACCAAAAAGCCATTACCCCTTCTTTATATGGAATAATGGTAGTACCGAAATACCTGATTATATGTCTGCATATTTTGGATTTAATCAGCCTTTTTATAAATCAAACTTCCTCTTAATTGCATTCTTCTCATTGGTACTGTTGAATGCATGTTACTGTCCCAAGTATACCTATCCTGTTTGTCACCTGTATCTTTTGATATCCCTGACTGAAGCAGAATCAAAAAAAGAAACAGACGTTGGTGTCCCTTTATTTTTTCTGTGCTGAACAAAAGGAAAAACAATGTGTTGAGCAGACTGTCACACTTATTCTTCTGGCTTTTCAGTAAAATCTATCTCAGCTTAGCAAACAATAGTGAAAGTTCATTTTGAATATAATTCACTGATTTGCAGCTATTTAGACAAAATACATACAAATTCTTAAGCACAGCATAAACAAAGCAGTAAATCTTGTGTCAAAACTGCATTGGAGAGGAATAGCCAAGTAGGAGAGAAATAGCCTAGGAGTTTTGCTAATCTTTGACTGAATTTATCACATATGCCTTTTTGCCCCTTTTAAAAAATAAGAACATTCTACAGCTGTAAAATTGTTCCAACCTCATGGACCTGTATAAACACCAGAGAACTGTATACCAGTTGATTGAGACTGAGAGATCAGTAAATCTGAAATAAGCCTAGATAACTAGGGTAACAAACTTCATCCACATTAGGCAATTTAGAACAGCATTCAAAGTTTGGCTATCGGATTTCCTGAGTTGCATCATAGAGAAATGAGCATGTTGGCACACCCTGGAAACTTGGTATTCAGTCTGTTTCTGATTCCACTCTGGCTTTCTGAGAGAGACTCCAAATTTCATCATGCCTCAGTTTCTTTTCCTTAAAAAGCCCTCCACACTCAACAGTGCTTCCCTCAAAAGATAGTGTGAAACTTAATTGCCTTTAAAATTCTTGGAGAGCATTTTGGAGAGAAGATCCCTTTGAAGATGTGCATCTGTGCAATGAAGCAGGTATTAGTTTAAACGGTGAATATGAGCAATGAGCTGATCTTTGAGCTGGCAGAGAGAAGTGCTGCCACAAATGCAGTTCCATGGTTCTCTGGGTCTTCTACACAGATCGCTGTTGTGCCAGGGTGCCATAACACACCCTGCACAACCTGGGCGGAGCTGATTTAGGGACAGGCTCAGATGTGTCTGAGGTATGCTGGCTCAGCAGCCAGACCCCTCCCCAGTGTTACTTAATTCTCAAAGCTGCAGCAGAAGCTGTGGGGAGGCAGTGCCGCAGTCTGTTGTGTGAGATAAAGTTTTAATGTCTCCTGTTTTCCTTGGCACTCCTGCTGGCTGGGCACACAGGAGTCACTTATACACGTGGCATTTTTGTGCAGCCTTGAGAGAACCCTGCTTAGCAGACTGCTCCCTAGTTTACCAGAAACAGCACTGAATTTCCAAGCCTCTCGAGAGCTCAACTAGCTGTTACTAGGAAAAATGTCTGCTTCTGGTCTTAAGGTTCTCTGTAGCTAAGCTTTGAGGGTTGGCTGTTGAAGCAATTTAAGAGGTTAAATGTAAGAATCTGCTCCTGGAAAGAAGTGGAAATGGAAAGAAATGATACATTTGAGTAGATTTGTGACAGAATGTTCAAGGAAATTTAAGCCAGAGCAACACCAAGCAGTGGATGGTTGAAGATTTGCTCTGAAGTGTTTCTGTTTTTCTTTATCTACTCAAGAAGTTAGTGAATTGCTGGAATTTAGTTCAAGAAGTGTATGTCCAGACCTCTGCAGGCAGTGACAAACTCTTTCAGATGCTACTGACTTCAGAATCCAAACTCTACCAGCTGCATCTGTGCTGAAATACTGCATCTGCTAGCAAAGTTCTTGACAGAGTTTCCTGGCCAGAGCAGGCAGTAATTAATTTGTTTATACATGTTAAAACTGGACAGAAACTAACATCTTGTTAGAAAGAAACATACACAAAAATGGTTATGACAAAGAGTTTGTACTCAAAGAAGGACTGTACCTTAAATCACCTAAACAAAAAATCTTGTTTTCTTTTGCTTTCATCGGGAGATATCTTTAAATTTTAAAACTGCAGTATCTTGCTGAGATCCTCTGCTTCCCGTGATTCAGAGCTCTGGATCAGCAAGCAGCATAACTGTGTCAGCATTGCTCCTTACCCACGGGCTACCCACCCTGCTCTGACACAGAGTGTGCTGTCAGGGTGTGTTATGCCCTACATGTGGCTCCAAGGGCTCTGTGCCTCCAAATGGCCCAGCAGTGGAGAGACAGACAAACCTCACTTGGAGACCTGGCCATGGTGCTCGGTTATGCTGCTGAGACACACCTGCAAGTACAGCCCTGACTCCCTACTCTTGCTCCACAGCATTTCTTAAGCTGCTTTGACAGTCCAGAAGAAGTAGGATGGTGCAAGGCACCTTCAATAGCCAAGCATATTACTTCTGAATGCCTAGTTTTATTAAGAACCTTTGAAACTCCCAGGCTAAAACCAGATGTGCTTTTCTAAAGGTGCTTCTGCTGAAAGGTTAATTTTGTATTAGTTACCTTCCAGGAGAGAAATTATGTCATCAGTGTACAGCTAATCATTTGTCTCTAGAAGGGTTAAGGCAAAGAAAACTGTGAGTCATTAGAAAGGAATAATTCCTTTATTTAAAGCACACATGAAACAGGAGTCCGGATGGTGAAGGAACAAAGCCTCATTCTTTCGTGTGTATTTGCAGAACGCCTTGGTGTCTTAGATAAAGGACAAGTATCTACTAGTGGATTAACATTATGAAAAAGTCAGGATTAAAAAAAATAATTATTTCTCAGTGAGGGTGTGTAATTGAAGCTCTGTAGCAGTTCAAAAGCTCAGGCCAGTAAGCTCCTGGCCACCAGCTAATTCACGTATTTTATGGCAAGAAGGCAGAATGCTAATCATCAGAGCAGCATATGGAGGGGGAGAATGGGAGGGCCACATGGATATTCACTGGCAACCATCTGAACTTCAGAGGCAGTACAGAGGGCTATTAGTGCACTCCCTTGCGCTGTCTGAGAGTGCTGACCTCACTTCTAATCCTGCCCCTCCAGGGTACTTTATTTTCAGCATTGCTCAGCCCAGCCAGGCCTGCTTAACAATTTCTTTTCTGAGTTAGTCTCTTTGAAGAGGCCCTATTTTCTGTTCAGTGACATGAAAGAGATACTGATGTTGATTATCAAAGGCATGTGCTCCAAACCACCAAGCGTCTAATGCCCAGGGGAGGTAATATTATCTCTGCCTTCAACATTTACATCCTCCCGCCAAGAAAGATGTGGTGGTTAACTAGCACATCTTTTTTTCCTTCCTACTAATTTTACATGAGCTATTAATCAGAGGGGAAAATTAACTAATTCTTCAGCTTGTAGGTCATGCTAGGGCAGCACTCTCATCTAGATTAAAAGGACTGTGGACTGGTGCAAAGTCACGTGTGCTGTTCCTTGCAGCCAGATAGGTTTACGTATGGTCTTTTTGCTATATTGTACCAAAGAAGTTGCACTCCAATTCTGTCCAGTGACCACAAACCTTAGCCCAGCTGCACAGCTGGAAGGCTGGTTGCCCCCACCTACTCCTGCCTCCGGGAGGGAGACTGCTCCACCTACCAGCTGCTGGAGTAAAGATCAATCAACATCTGCCTGCTCACTGTGAAAAGAAAAAAAATCTTTCCTGAAGAAGGAGCTCTTGGGAATTTACTTTCTGACGATGAGGGTAGGCCTGTTTACCAAGCAGTCATAATTGTCTGAGCTTTTAACCCAGAAATCCATGAAATTATACTGTGGGCAGGAGGAGCTCAGAGGTAAAAAAAGGGAAGACCAGTGCTATGTTAAACAAAATTATTGCTTAGGGTTTCTTTCTATAATGTTTCCCTGCTCAACAACTGAGGAAATTTATCTGATGCAGGGCTGCAGAAACAGCTGTGGCTTAGCATAGTTGCAGAAAGCAGTGACTGACACCATTGCTGAAACTCATCTCCTAAAGCCATGGTGATTATGCATGTGCAACAGCAGGTCCTCTCTGATGCAGTGATTCAAGCCTTGTCCCATCATACGAGCTTCACTGTGCACCAGCTATACTAGGAACACACATACATATCATGCTTTATACTGTGGATTGTGTGGTCTAGACTCAATGGCTCAAGAGGTCTCCTCCAGCTCTGTGTTAATTAAGATTACACAAAAGGAGAGAGTTTTTTTTTCTTGAGATGGGAATTGAATCCTAACCTCCTCACCTTGTGCTTCTCTGCATAACTTTCCCCCACCTCCCTACTCTTTATGTACATTCTGACTTCCAAGATGAGAAAAGTAAGCAATCCCAAATGGCTTAAGGAAACTGTTTTGCTCAAGTTAGCTGGATTAGCATTTCTTCATCTTTTGCCCATTTTAAGCTCTTAGAAAGACTGTTGCATTTGCTGAAATTGTTTATTTAAAAGATGCACACAAATCCATATTAAGTGATTTCAAGATACTGTATGCACTGAAAAAGAAAACAATGGTATGTGTAGATGCGTTCACACAATTTTCAATTCTTATCTGTGATAATATTTTGGCTAGGGGGCTTTAAGTTGACAAAAATGGGTCATATAAGCATCTAGACAGATTTATCACCATTTAAGTAGGTCAAGTACTGTCTTTTGAGAGGAACACCAAAAAGTCCAGTGAAGGGTATCTAATATCTTTTCAGTGAAATATGATAAATATCATAAAACTGTGTAAGTTTTTATAACATTTTACAAATAATTTGTATCAGAACACTGACTAAACATTTAGAAATATGTTATTTTAAGTGTCTGAAAACAGAACCATTACCAATATATCCATTGTGGGCAGCTGTTATAATTTTTTTTTTTTCATAAAGATGCAAATGCACATGCAATATCTCAAGTAATTATTGCAGTGGAGCACACATGAAGAACTTCTGGGAGTAGGGGTATCTGATCTGCATGCATACTTGCTGTGGTGCTAAGCCTGAGGAAGTCTTTCTGCTGCTTACTTGTGGACCTGCCCTTGTTGTACACAAACCTTGGATGTTCATTCATTTTCTGTAAGAGCTGATCCCAAATATTTTTGTGGTTTTTCACAGAAATTATTGTAACTTAAAGATCAACTCTTAGCTCAAGACATTCAAGCCTTTGCTGTCTTTTTGCTTTTTCCTTTGTTTGGGTGCACAAAAACCTCCTTTGGCATTCTTACATGGTTTTTAGCTCCGCATTGCCACCAGCTAATGAGTAATCACTTCACTACTGAATTTGCTAATGAGTTTCTGCTAGGAAACAGAAATAACATGTAGGAGCAAATGTTCATGATGTGCCTTCATAAAGTGTTTGGATTTGGTCTTCCAGAAGAGGATTCAGCAATGTTTTCCTGTCTTAATTAATCCCAGAATGAAAGAGCACCGAGATGTGTTCAGACAGTTCAGAACTGATCGAGACTGATTTTACTCAATAGTGTGTCTGCACATATTAATACATTTTATGGTGACTGTGCTTATTCAACACGTAGCCCCGGAACAAAGGACAATGGCACCAGTGTATACAAACATGTGTGGAAAACCCCATACTAATGAGATCTACACTGCAACAGATCAAAAAAACAGGACCCTTCCCACAGGAAATTAGTATGATTGTAGTTTTATCTTGATTTGGAAACCAATTGTCCTGGCTCACCACCAGCATCAGGCTTCTGCTTTTTCATGCTTTAGCCTCTGGAAAGTCCAGCCTTGGACTAAGGCCACTGGGTAATAACTGGAGGCTGCCACTGATCCAGAAAACAGGAGGAGCTGACTTAACGGCAGAGCTAGAGCTAACAGACTAAATGAACCTCTGTTCCTCAATCATGACTTGGACAGAGACATGGAAAGAGCTAGCAGGTAGTCCAGTGTCATGCTGAAACCAAGGCAAGCCTCTGATGGAAAATCCACAAAGGTCTGAACTGAATATCAGATTCTAGTTATAAGCTGGGTGATGTGTTTTCCCAAAAATCTCATTTCTCACTAGGAAAGTTGATCTTTGTCATAGGATGTTCTTACAGTTCACACATTCCTTGTTCCAAGTAAAGGGAAGTAGCTTTACCTCATTTTAACTTCATACATTACAATTAATACCTAGATGTTGTTTGATTCAGCTTATTCTACTTCTGCTCTCCCATGCTCATAAACTCTGAATATTTTACTAAAAAAAATTAAATATATACATATGAATTTTTTAAATGCTTTAGCAATTTATCTTGCTTTGGTTATTTTAGACTAGCTGTGAACTAAGCTGTTAATATATTTAGCTCTTACATTGGCAGTGGCAGAGCTATAATGACTATATTTGCAGCAACATTGTTAGCAACATATGTTTGCTCTTGTCATTTGACAGAAAATGAAGAATTTTTCCAATAGGCAAGCTGTGCAGCTCTGAGTAGCTATATCCTCTTATCTTGCAAAATCTTCAGCATTAAGCCTGTTTTGAAAGTGAAGACTTTTAAGAGGAAGTTGCTAGTATCAAGGCCAGTAGCTTCAAAGGAGTGGGACTCAGTAACACACCTGCATTTCCATTTCAGTGATATTCATACTGTTTTGATGGGATCTTCTTGTGTCTTATAAGGGATTTTTTCCAAAACTGTTCCATTTTGTGTTTCCTTCAATTTGAACACTCAGTTCTTGATCTCAGAACCACTGGAATCCATGCATCTTTGTTCACATCTCACGGGTATAATTGGCTGTGAGCAGGCTTCATGATAACTACATGAATACTGTGTAGACCATACCTAAGTGAAGGCTGTAAGTAAAGTAGCATTTCTAATATCCTATGGTATCTACCACAGTTAGTCAAAATATATGGCCGAAATACCTCTGCCTTTTAAAATTTTGTCATACATGTCCTGGTTTTGGCTGTGATAGAGTTAATTTTCTTCTTAGTAGTTGGCACAGTGCTGCATTTTGGATTTAGTCTGAGAAAAACGTTGATAACACCGTGATGTTTTAGTTGTTGATAAGTGGTGCTTACTCTAAATCAAGGACTCTTCAGTGTCTCATACTTTGCCAGTAAGCAGGAGCAAAAGAATCCAGGCAGGAGCCTTGCCAGAACAGCTGACTGAACTAACCAAAGAGATATTCCATACCACAGAATATCATGCTCAGTATATAAGCTGGGGGGAGTTGGCAGGGTGCCACCAATCAGTGCTTGGGGATGGACTGGGTATCGGTCAGTGCATAGTGAGCAACTGTGTACTACTTGTCTTTCTTGGGATTTATTGCTCTCTCTCTCTCTTTCTCATTACAGTTATTATTATTATTGTTATTATTATTGTTGTTGTTATTGTCATCATCATCATTACTATTGTATATATTTTTTTTTTGAAAGTATTATTAAGTTGCTTTTATTTTAACCCAGAATTTTACTTTTTTCTCAATTTTTCTCTCCACTGGGAGTGGGTGGGTGTGTGTGAGCCAGCAGCTCCATGGTACTTAGTTCACAGATGGGATTAAACCACGACAAGGCAGTATATATATTTTTCCACTGATTCAATTTCCACCACTAATTTGAGCCAGTTGGCTGAGTTAGGCCCATTTTTGATCACTTAATTGTCATGAATCAGCTGGTTAATTATTACTATTGCCAGCACTACCCATTTTGCCCGTGGGTTGGGTAGCTGTGAGCAATTACAGAGGACGTTCAGGCAGAGTATGATCTTCTCTAGAGTGAACTCATGTTTTGTGGAAGCTGTGTGTCAATTTTTTTCCTTCTCCATTCCCATTTCATATAATTTTTGAGTTCAAAGGATATCCAAACTATAGGCTCTATTCATCTTTTTCATTATAGCTCTGCCAGTGACCAGCATCCTGGAAAGTGTCTTCTGGAGTTCATGGGAATGTAATGATGTTTAAAGAAGTCACAGTATTTTATCCTGGTAGTGTCAGTTCTCTGTGTTGTGAAATTTTGCTGTTGTTCTGCTCAGTATTACTAAACAATGCTCAATTCTTTTATACTCTGAAAGGCACAGTAAAAGGGTTTAGTTTTTTAGTATCTTGAATTGCTACAAGTGCTGAAGGCAGGTTCGGTCTCAGAGAACATCCATCCACTGAACTCTCATGTACTACATTCACAACTACTTAAGGACATCTGTGCTACTTAAAATGAATAGCTATTGTGACCTTAAAATAAGGTAGGCAGTTTCCCTTCACTTTATTCCCTCATGAAGCGAGAATTTACCCCAGATTTGTTCATATGATAGCAGTAATCCATCATAATATATTTCAATTGCAGTGCTGCTCTCTTTTTCATGCCAAGCTTTCCTGTAGAATTCTGTCAGTTTCTTTTGTAGGATTTATTCCCCCAATATACTTAAGAAGGTGAGTTTAAAGTTCCATAACAAAAATCATTACTTTTCTGAGGCCACTTCCCCTGTTCTTTTATTGCTATTTATTGCTATTTATTGCTATTTATTGCTATTTATTGCT
>JAWWES010000081.1:99255608-99293092 GCA_035583135.1 Lophotriccus pileatus | reverse complement strand
CTCGAAGGCCTTATCTGCATATGCGGGTAAGGACCTTCCCCGGCTCTTCGTTCGCGAAGATGGGCCATTATTATTTACTCCAAATGTCATATTAAGGCAAAAGCATTTCAATAGTGGTTTTAATTTCTTTAATGAGATTCTTCATCAAGCTCTGTAGATGGCAGTAAGTTTTCTTTAAATTATTTTGCTCAAGTACTTATGCATTAGGACACATGTTCCTCTATAAATAAAGGGACCCTGCACTGGAAGGTAATAACTAGATGCCATTTTCCGAGGATTTGGATCAAGGATTGAGGGCATACTCAGGGTATTTAATTACTATAGACAAAACTATTGACCAGATTCTTCAACATAAATATCAACAAGTAAAGAAATGCCATATATATACAGTAAAGTTAAAAAGCAACAATACAATATGTTAACTTTTGATATTTACCTGCCTCTGGAGTCTCTCAGCTTCCTGCTCCTTATACTTAGAATGCCTATTGGCAAGAGAGACTAGTGACTTAAAAATAGACAAGAAGAATAAAAAAAATTATCTGAATCATCAGTAGAAAAGTCTATGGAATCTTGCCATTGCCACCAGTGACTTTTTGGACCAAGGCTTTCCTGAATTAGAAATTAGTCAGAGATACAATATTTGGCTCAGAATACACCCTTCAAAATGCCTAAAAATAGGGGGGGCATTCAGATTTGATACTGATATGCAAAACAAATGTTAAAACTATTAGGATTACTTATGTGATAATTGTTTTTCTTCAGGGCAAAACAGTAATTTGAAGAAACAAGCACCATGTCTGATCTTTTGGTTAGTAATTACCTTTATAGATGCACAATTGCATGTTTGGCGCTGGCAATTGAAATTGTTTTATTTGCTTTTCTTTGTGCATGTTGTCTGTAATTACCACATCTGAACACAGAAGACTCTATGTTGTTGTTTTGTGAGACCAAAAGGATCAGGGGGCTTGTGGTTTAGTTGCTGGATAATTTCAAAGACATTTTGAATACAAGAAAATTCCTAAGGAATTGCCTGCTTTGTTGAGTTGCTTTTATTTTATTTTCTCTCTCGCTCTCCTTTGTTTTTTGTTTGGTGTGTTTTTTTTGGTTGGGGTTTTTTTTTTGTTGTTTGTTTGGGTTTTTTAGTATTCTTAAGGGTGTGGAGTAGGACCAGAGATGGCAAGATCATATTGGCTTATGTACTGCTAACAAAGGATTTTAAGCATTTCTCTACTCTAAGTATTGTGGAATGTTGCTAACAATTGTCAATAATTTTATGATTATTTTGCAATATGTTTGAGCTGCATTACTGAAATTCATGGTTGTTTTGCTATTGTCATGAATGGATGGAAACTGAGATCTTAAACAAAAATGTGATCATAGGATCACAGAATATGCTGAGTTGGAAGGGACCTATTGGAATCATTGAGTCCAACTCCTGGCCCTGTGCAGGACACCCCATAAATCACATCATGTGCCTGAGAGCATTGTCCAAATACCTCTTGAACTTTGGCAGGGTTGGTGCTGTGACCACTTCCCTGGGGAGCGCAAGCACGCTTTGGGTAAAAAACCTTTTCCTGATATCCAACCTAAACTTTCCTCAACTCAGCTTCATTCTGTGATGCAGAAGTGCACTTTGCCTTTCTTAATTCTGCAGATAGATTCATTAGTACTGTCCTCTGATTTTTGGAAAATTAGGTTGGATGGAAAGGACTGGTCAAAATATGCAGACATCATTTTCAGGGGCTCCTGTCTAATGTCTAGACTTCTGCCATACATATACGCACACATTCACTTGTATATAAGAGAAATTCTATGGGCTACAATCTTGCCCATTTGGCAGATGAGGACCCTCTCCCATAAAAATAAGGGTCATGTGTGCTGCTTTTGGCCAGTGGAACAAACACTCCTGGGAACTGAGGTCCTATGCTGACTTCACACTCTCTGCCTGCCTGCTTCAAGTGCAAAGCTACTTCTTCAGCCTTGTTTTCTGTAATATGGGTACATACCAACATACATAACCACAATTTGAAATAATCTCTCTCCCTCTCTCTCAAAAAACCCCCACAAAAAACCCCCAAAAACCAACCAACCAAAACAAAACAAAACAACAAACAAACAAACAAACAAACAAAACAAAAAAAAAAACACAGAAAAACAAAAAAAAAAAGAGACACTTCACTGCTCACATCTCACGTCTCTCTTCCCTGGGGAATGGTGAGCAAACAGACAGTATGGGCCAAGTCTTAGTCACATGGGAAGCTTTCAGAAACTGCTCAGATGCTGTAGTGAAGTGCAGTATAGAAACATGAACACAAGAAAAAGAAATATCTCCTGTTGCTCCTTGCCAACAGTAAACAAAAATTTTGGTCAGGACTTAGGCCCTTCTTTGGCAGAATCTCTCTCTTATAAACGCTGATAATTTTTGGTTGCGTACTGCATTATCTATCACAAACTTTCCTTTGGCTTCATGATGGCCAAATGGGATATAAATGAAGGCAAGGGCACACCCCAAGTTTTCTCTTGTGAACTGTGAGAATCTGTTCCCAGAAGTGAGTTAAACTGAGTTAAACATGAGCCTCATTAACCTAGCTATCAATCATGAGCAATTCCATTGGATGAGTCATGGTTTTTGTTTCATCAAGAAACTTGTTTCTGCAAAATAATTTGTGGTTTCTCTTATCTGTCCACCTGGACCTTGCTGTGTAGTTTTATGGACACCATACCTGAAGGATAGTGAGATTACATCCTAGAGCTGTCATACGTCCATTTTTCCCCTACACTTTGTCTCTTCTGATATTTTCTCAATTTAGAGAATTTCCAGAAGCATCCAGAAAATTCTGAGGATACATCTGAAAGCCCCAGGACAACAGAGAGAATGACATGATAAAAGCAAGTGTCATGGTACTCTATAATAAACTGCAGACTACATTTATTTCTCCCTGAAGGGGCCTCTTTGGGTGGCAGGTGGGGAGCCCCAGGCAGATGGATCCAGGTGGAGATGCTCCAGAGAATGAGCCAGGGGATGAGTGAGGCTGGGGTGCCAGTCTTCTTCACAGCCAGAGACAGGGGGAAGCACCTTGAAGGAAAGCTGGGATTTTTCCCTGTGTTGTACCTCAGTAGTATCTGGCTTTGTGTTATCAGCGAAGCTTCAAATACCTTATCTTTTGCCTGCATACGTATGTGTTTTTCCTCCTTGCCAGCCCCAGATTTCTTCATTTGAACGTGTGAATAATAATCCCCTGAGTAGATATGGATAATATAAAAGCATACTAAAATCTCCAAATATTCAGGGAAAGATCTTATCATTTGCTACGTGGAAAGATGTCTACAGTCTGGCTTCAGTAAAGGAATAACTTAAAAGGCAGAAAAATAAGCAGCAGAACATCAGCTCTCACTTCAGTGTGTAAACTTTGGAAAGGCCACCTGACAGATCCCTGGTGGAAAGCTGCATTTTGTTTGGCATCTGGCTGATTGCCACGATGAAATGTTGAAATGTTTGGAAACCCATAGAACTTTCTTCAAAAGGCACACTTCCCCTCCCCCTTTCTCTAAATAATTAAATCTTAAATGTTCTGGCTTGCAGTTAAGAAAAGATAAAACACAACGGCAGGATTCTTTCAAACACACTAGCTAATAATGTGGAGACCTTTCGTGCTATTTATTTTAGCTTTCCCCACATGAATTACAAAAGAAATTGCCTCAGTGTCACCTTAACTTTTCATCCCAGGCAATCACGGATTCTGATCTTGGCAACAGTGAAGCAAATCTGAAGTAACAATGCTGAAATGTGACCTAGCTGCAGAGAGCTGTATACTTATTCCAGTGCAAAATTGGCACAAAGGGACACAATTGTGATATTACTGATCTTGTCATAAAGCATACCAGCTACAAGCTACTCCAGATTTTGGGGACTCACACAAGCTATTCCTAATTTAGGCAGTGTAACTGAAAAGAGAATGAGACCCACAATTGTCATCTGGGTGACATCTTGTGAAAAGGTAAGAATTTCACATGAAATCTGATGGCAGGCATATTTTGCCCTGATCACTCATTTTGACTTTTCCCCAGCAATACACTGTGCATCAGGCTCCTGCTGGAAGCAAGTTGTTTCATGATTCCAGCACTTTTAGGAATGCAAAGCTCCAGATTAACACCATCTGTTGTTTGAAGATAAAAGTAAAGACACTGCTGTTAGTGGCTAGTTTTTTTTGTAATTGCTGTTCTTTTAAGTAGCAGACATTATGAAGCTACTCTTGCCCCAGCAGTTATACATGGGGCTGCCAACAAAGGGATACGTGCTCTTGAGAAGTTGGATCCAAATATTGTTACAGTTAGTTGTGCTATAAAAAAACCCCCAAAACTGGGGTTTTATTCCCTTAATTTTCTTAATGGCTTTAGCTCTCAGAGTCACTGGGGGAATGGAGGGCCTGAAATCACCCTCACCCACGATGCACAGACTGGCCTGCCAACATACAGCCTTCCCAACAGTGTCCCACTAACATCTTGAAGCTTCCTGGGAATGAAGCACAAGAACTCAGTCTGTAATGTCACTGACACAATAGAGATGACACAGTAGAGCCTACATATAAAACCATGCACTGCTGAAATAGTCCCCACTATTTTTCAACATGTGTCATGCATACCAGATGAGAGGGTAAGTGCTATTCCTTCTGAGGATCTAAAACTTTGTCTTGCATATGTGAATTGGAAGAGTGCAGGGACAAGTGAGGTCAGTGATCTTGTCTTGCATACTGATTAGTAGAGCTAAAGAGGGAAAGGAATTTGCTCCACGTATAGGAGCACAACCAGAACCAGGCACAAGGCTGTAACTATCCAGCTGTCTCTGCACAGGTCTGGCAGTGTTTTGGCCTGAACGCAGAAAGAGCCTGTCAAAGGCTTCCATACACTGCCCAGCTACAGCTGGGAATTAGCACAGGACAAGGACCACTCCCAAAAGGCATTTTGGCTGCAACCATACTGTTTAGAGAGTAAGGCAATTTACCTTACCCTATAGCTGTGCCAGTTGGCCTCAGGGCAAAGAATGGTCCTTGAGCAGAAACAGCTCATTTCATTTACCACCACACTCAAGGTAGCTTGAGTGTCTCTGATCACCCCTTGGAAGAGACCAGCACCTAATGACTTGATACTTGTGACAGGGTTACTTTTTAGATGTACGTTATATTTCCTGTTGGCTCTCATAAAGTACAATCCAGGCTTAGCTGCCATTATCCCTTGACTTCAGCACTGAGTAGTTTAACAACAGTATCAGTTTTATTTGAGATGCAAGCTGTTGAAGATACAGGCAACCAGACAGCAGTCACCAAATACAGCTAGCAGGAAATGGTGACGTCTTTACTGACACATGTTGAACTTCATCCAGAAATTCTGGGATCCCATAACAACCTCTGTCACACATCTTCTGAAGAAGAGAGGGAGACTCCATGGCGTCCCTGGGCAGCCTCTTCCAGTGCTCTGACATGCTCCGTATAAAGAAATTCTTCCCCATGTTGAGGGAGAACTTGCATTTTATTTTGTGGCCATTGCTCCTTGTCCTGTCTCCGGGCACCACCAAAAAGAGTCTGTCATGATCCTGTTGGCACCTGCCTTTCAGATATTTATACAATATATATAATATTAATATATATTAATTATATATTATATCTTATATATTACATAATCTATATTAATTAGCTCCCCTCTCAGTCTTCTCTTCTCTAGACTAAACAGGCCTATGATGCTCTAGAGATTCTCCAGACTCCTCACCATCTTTGTGGCCCTTCACTGGAGCCTCTCCAGTAGCTCCTTGTCTTTCTTGTACTGAGGAGCCCAGAACTGCACACAGTACTCCAGATGTGGACTCACTAGGGCTGAGGGGGAGGATCACCCCCCTCGACCTGCTGACCACACTCTTCCCTATACCCCCCAGGATACCACTGGCCTTCTTCCCCACAGGGGCACGCTTCCAGCTCATGGTCAACTTGTCATCCACCAAGACTCCTGGCTCTTTGTCTGCAGAACTGTCCTCTAGTAGCTCAGCCTCCAACCTGTACTGGTACCTGGGGTTATTCATCCCCAGGTGCAGGACCCTACACTTGCCCTTGTTGAACCTCATTAGATTTCTCTTCACCCAACTCTCCAGCCTATCAAGGCCCTACTGAATGGCAGCACAACCTTCAGGTGTATCAGCCACCCCCCACTCAGTTTCGCATCATCAGCGAACTTGCTGAGGATACATTCTATCCCTTCATCCAGGACTTGGGGATGCTGACTGATGAGTAGCTCACTGTGACCCACCAGTGTGCTTTTGCCACTCAGAAAGCTCACCATATTCTGGGGTGCATCCAAAGAAACGTGGCCAGCAGGAGAAGGGAGGTGATTCTGCCCCTCCGTTCTGCTCCAGTGAGACCCCACCTGGAGTACTGCATGTGGCTCTGGGGCCCCCAAGAAAAGAAGAACATAGAGTTGTTGGAATAGGTCCAGAAGATGGTCACAAAGATGATCAGAGAGCTGAAACACCTCTTCTGTGAAGACAGGCTGAGAAATCCAGAATTGTTCAGTCTGGAGAAGAGAAGAGTCCTAGAAACAGCCTAAAGAGAATCTACGAGAAAGCTGAAGATGATGCCCTTTTACCCTCCCCTATGTTCCCCTTAGACCTGCAAGGAAGAAGGCATCCCAGTCTCCCACAGCTAAATCTTCAGGCGAATTATACTGAAACCATGTTGGATGGAAAGCTGATGGAGAGCTTAAAAGACCTCTTCCCAGTTCAAGATTTTTAGGGGCAAACCCTGTAGCATAGCCCCTGGAGAGGAAGCCTATCCCTTGGTAAAAAGAGAAAGAACAAAAAGAAGACCTTTAGAAGCTGTGCAAGCGTATTTTAGGATGAAGATTTTCTTCTCCAGAGCCTCTTCCTGTGGGTTTAATTTACAATGGAGATAGTTAAAGCCACCATAAATGTTGATACAATTGTAGGAAAACAAGAATCTAGTTTGCCCTTTCCTGTCAAGGAGTCACTTTTTCTCTCTGAAAGTGATGACTGAGCCCTGATCCAAAGAA
This sequence comes from Lophotriccus pileatus, assembly GCA_035583135.1. Taxonomy (NCBI): domain Eukaryota; kingdom Metazoa; phylum Chordata; class Aves; order Passeriformes; family Tyrannidae; genus Lophotriccus; species Lophotriccus pileatus. The sequence continues at coordinate 99,286,039 of JAWWES010000081.1, read as the reverse complement.
ATCCTGAATGCTCAGCAATTCATGTTAAGGAACAAAACAAAACCCCCAATCCCTCTTTTATTCTGCCATTGCATTTTGATAACTTTTCAACACGCTGTCATCTGGTGACAACAAAGACCTCATATCTCCTTTCAAAAGCCTTCCTTTTGACCTTGTACTAATTAGAGTACATGTAAAAACAATTGCAAATTGAAATACAGAATAATATCTGTGTTAGCTATTTCTAAAAATAATGAGGAATGGCAAAAAGAAATGTCAAGACAACGGTTTTGCACAAGCTGCTTGTGATTTGTAGATGTCTGTGGTTAGTCTACAAACTTGTACACATTTTTCTGACCCTTACAAGGTTATGCTTTGCTCAGATCACTAGTCGTGTGTAAAAACTATTATGTTGGCTTTCTTTTCAAAGCAAGTATAACTCCAGGACATAATTTCCTCCCCATGGTACAGGGATGTATACATGCCAGGAGGTCCTACTTGAAGATATTACTTGAGATTCATACATGATCCTGCTGGAATTTTGTGTTTGATGGAATGTGCATACCCCACCTAAGAGGCAGTTATGTAATTCTAATATCTGGAGATTTCCTTGGGGATCATATAATACTGCGTTCTCTTGAGGGTCAGTGAAGAGCTCTCCACATCATTTTTTAAGCACGTAAGATATGTAAGGATTTAATTCCTATTTGGATCTGTGGGAACTTGATCCTCGTGAATATTTTTCTCTAAAAAGATTGTTACAGTGACAGCACAAGTATACTTGGGTCCCAATTGTGTCCTGAAGGATAAGAGAGAAAATTCCTTGGGGTAAAACCTGTTTCAGTCATGTGCATCTCTCCCCTTGTTTCTCACTACTGTGAGAAACCAGGAGATTGTAACATAATTTTTCAAGTTTTCATTCTCACAAGGTGCCTATGGAATAGGCTGGTTGATGCTATCTAACTTGTGTGCATTTTAGTGAGCAGTTGAGATACATTTTTGACTGAGAAATGATTCTGAACAGCCTACACTGTAATTCAAAAAGCCTGTGGACGTGACAGGAATTTGTCTTCACCATATGTTTCCTTCCTAAGATTTTAAGTAAGGATAGTAAAATGTCTGTCCTTACACTGGAAAGACTACAATCGTAAAGCAAACAATGATCCAGATCCAAAGAGGTACTTAGTATTTCACCAGTGGAAGTTACTAGGAGCTGTGAGAACTCAGTACTTCAAAGGATGTACCTTCACTTAGAGGCAGTGCCTTGTCTCATTCACCTATCCCTCCCCTCCGGCCTACGTTTTTATGTGATAAAGGTATAACTATGTATATGAGAGGGACTCAGGGATGTATGGAGCCTGCAGGTGATGGTCCCTGAGCTAGTTCATCAGACCTTGCCTGCCCAGAGCCTGCTCTTTATGGTCTGAGTGGCCAAAAATCAACTGTTATGCCTCCAAAAATGTGCCACTATGGGTGGACACCCAGGCTGTATGCACAGCCCATCTCTTATACCAAAATTTATTCAGTATTTTGACTTCAGAGAAAAAACAAGCTTCAAGAATAAAGACTTTCATGCATTGATCTCCATTTCAGATGGTCCTAATTTATACACCCTTAGCAGATTATGCCATCAGTAGAGAAGTGGGATGGGGAGAACTGTAGTATAAATAAGGCGAACAGCACCCAGAAAGTAGATTCAGTAAGTACTCAGCCCTGGTGCCAAGAGATTGAAGTTTTAAAATAAAAAGTTTGCAAAGAAGATAGACACCAGAAAGAAACAGAGTACCTGGGCTATCTGTTCTTTCCGTAGCTCTTATTTTTTTGTGTTTTGATATTATGACACAATGCTGCTCTAGGCTCTTCTTTCAGTGCGGGGCTAGGGGTTGAGCTTGACGATTCTTGTGGGTCCCTCCCAACTCAGCATATTTTGTGATTCTGTGATACTGCCATTCTCTGGAAAATCACCAGCAACGAAACTTCTATTCATTTGCTCAGAATCTCAACTTTCCAGACTTCATTATTCACATTCAAAATATATGCACACAGATATTTAAGCTGTTAGAGGGCATCCAAAGGAGGGCCACAAAGATGGTGAAGGAACTAGAGGGGCAGCCATACGAGAAAGCGCTGAGATCACTTGATCTGTTCAGTCTGGAGGAAACTGAGGACAGAACTCATTGCAGTCTACAATTTCATCATGAGGGGAAGAGAACGGGCAGGCACTGATCTCTGTGACAACCAGCGACAGGACCTGAGGGAATGGCCTGAAGTTGTGTCTGTGGAGGTTTAGACTGGATATTAGAAAAAGGTTCTTCACCAGAGGGTGGTTAGCCACTGGAACAGGCTGCCCAGGGAAGTGGTCACAGCACCAAGCCTCACAGAGCTCAAGAAGCATATGGACAATACTCTCAGGCACATGGTGTGACTGTTGGAGATAGTCATGTGCAGGGCCAGGAGTTGAACTCAGTGATCCTCGGGGGTCCGTTTGAAGTCAGTGTATTCTGTGATTCTGTGATTTAAATGCCTTTTTTTTTTTTTCTAGAAATAAACACATTTTTTTCATATTATTTCTGTATTTGATCAAGAAGGAAATCCTACCACTTATTCTAATAATACAGGATTCTATTCAGTGCTGGGACACAAGTGTCCAAGCCAGTTTTCCCAAGTGCATTCCTATCATTGAAAAACATTACATAATTTTGTCTCACAAATGTCATAAGTTCTTTGCTAACCACTGGAAAATTAAACACTTTTACAGTGATATATACAAACTTCACCTTCTTCCCTTTTATTTTACAGTTCTGATTCACAGATTCCTCATTCCAGTTTTCTTTCATCCAGAATTCTTCCATTACTCATGCTGAAACAGTAAAATGAAGGGTCCAGATAGAGCACTAGATTTTATGACTTTTTGTGTGTATATGATTGGAATGTGTGTATAAAATGATAAATGAATATGTAAAGAGATCAAGTTAAATATGACACCTACTTCTCATTGAAGTACATTGCTTCTGCCATTGCTTCTCTTCTGTGTAGTAATTTCCATTTGCATATAGCTTTGCCAGGCTTGGACTGCAAAGGTTAAAGCTTGCTTGGAGAACTTTAAATTACATCCTTCTGAACTCCAGCGTGCTTGATAATGCAATTCAATTTTCTTCAACAGAGGTGTTTGTTTGTTTGTTTGTTTTTGTAATATAGAAGATCTTTTCTGTGAAAGGTAGCTTAACATTCATATTACAGTAACATCTGGAAGCTCAGAGCTAGAATTTAAATGCTGTTGGGCCTAATTGCACTAACTGCTGTATAAACACTAGATGTCCTTGTCCCAAACCTACAAGATGAGACAAATATAAACAGATGTGTAAGACAAAAAAATAAACAAATTGAATAGGTAATTCCCGATTCTTAGGAGTCAGTGCTCAAAACTCTTCATTCATTTGGCTGTAATTCATCTGATAGAAGATTCTTAGGGGAAGAATATAAGAGCAGTACAATTATAGAATGACCTTCCCGTTGCTTTACCTCCCAAACTTCCAGTAGTAATTTGTTTAGGGGCTCCTCAAGCCACAAGTTATATCTACGTTTTTGTATTTAGCCATGCTGTATCAGCTGTTTTTTCATGAATCTGTCTTAATTACTTTTATAAAGTAATTTGGGCTCCAGAGCATCCTGTGGCAATGAGTTCCCTGTGTTAATTATTTGCAGAAAGCTTATTTCCTTTTGTTCACATTAAACTGCTTGTCCCATAACTTCATTAGTTGCCAATAAATTCTTACACTTAATGGTTCCCTGTTTATTTTCTCCGAACTCAGTCACTTTGTTTCATGAGATCGTGCTACAACTCTTTACTGTCTGCTTTAGTTTTGTCAGGCCTGAATAATTTTGTATCATTTACCAACCTCACCACCTCACTCTTCAGTCCCTTCACAATTCATTTAATGAACTGCGTGAGTCAGTACAGCTCCCTTGTGCCTTACTAGTAACCTCTTTCAATTGAACAAGCCAACCATTTATTCTTACCCTTTATTTTCCAAAAAAAAAGAAAAAAAAAATCTATGTGATCACTCATATGACAGCTTAGTTTCTTTAAGCATCTCTGTTGAGAGATGTCAAATGTTTGCTGATAAAATGACTATATCAGTTGAACTGATGTTACTTGTAAGTTCAGTGACTGGATCAAAGAACTGTAACAGATCTATAAGGTGATGTTTTTCCTCTAAAACACTTAATTCTCTTCTTCAAGTCTTTTCTAGATACATCATATTTATCCATATGTGCACTAACTCTGTTCTTTTTAAAGTTTCCCTTGTATTTATCACCTTGTATTTCTCTTGTGCTTGGGCTGATTTAAGCAATATATCATGCACCAGAGTTTGTTCATAGCCTTTACAGGGAGTTCCTCTGGACCACTTAGGTAAATACCACATGGTCCTGATTAGCAGTTATTGTGTGGTTTACATTTTCGTCTAGGCACAAAAGTCCTTGTATCAACACTTCAGTTTGAGATAAATCTTCAGGCTCTTTCTCTGTAAAGAATAGTCCTGGTATAAGAAACTCCATAAACCTCTCTGCAGTGAACAGTGAAGCCTTGGCGTCAACTTTAGGTTTTACACATATATAATTTTTCAGGCTCACCAATTCCCTGGCATGTGTCCTGCTTTTGAAGCTTGAATAAGTTTCTATTATTAGTTTTTAATACCTGTGGTAAATTGCATGCTTCACATTGGCCTTCCCTATTACTTCTGTTTATTTTGTCAATGTTTATGTTTTCTTCCATTTGTCAATGTTTATGTTTTCTTCCATTTTTCTGAAGAATGCAATATCACATCTGATAGCTTTTGTTTGTTTTTTTACCTGCATTGGTTTCTTTGTGTTTTGACTGAATATTTTTAAGTGGCAGAAAACATTCAGTCTTCTAATATAGTGCTCTAAACTGTCTTCTTGCCCTCACTCTCCCAAGTGCTAACCTACTCTGTTAGTTACTTCACCTGATTAGCTTTGTTTTATCCTTCACTGTCTTTTCAGAGATTCAGTGCAAATGGGCTGCATTTCAGAATGTTTTTGAATTAACACATTTTCAAGCAGTTCCTGCTCACTCCTTAGGCCTAGTCTAAGACCTGCTTCACTTCTTTAGATCTTTCATTATTTTTTTCAAAATGCTACTATTTTCATTATTTATAATTTAGATCAGCTTTTCCTTGTGGGATGTTTATCTCATCTGCAGTGGGGTGACTGAAATTTCCAGTTACTATAGTATTTTGCCCTGATAGCTTCTCAAACCTCCAAGAGTCAGTTGGAGTTTCTGAGATCCTGAACATGTTTTTTTCTACAACCTAAGCTCTCTCCAGGTACTACTGCCTGCTCTGATCTCATGTATTTTCATCCTTCTTATATTCAGCATAGCTTGGGGAAAAGAAGCTCTATAACTGTGTCTCCAAACACAGTAGCAACTTTATTCCATGGGCTCTGGTATCCTGACTTTAACAATGTGCAATTCAGGCTCCCAGGCAAAGGAGAGGCCCTGTGCAGTATGTCAGATGAAAGAATTCTTCTTAAAGATCTCCATATACTGCAATATGATCAGAGCCAAATTACCACAGATTTCTACATAAATACTGGAACTGATGAATTTTTCAATGTCTTTGTGCTAGAATAGGTTTTTCGAATATATCCAAGGAACATTCCAAAGCTGATTACAGCAATCTTAAAGTATCTTTCTTATCTAAGTATCTTTAGATAAAAGACACTTGGCAATGGACCTTTAGGGTTAAACATCGCAATGTATAAGTTTTAAATTATTGTTTCTTTCGCACCTGAACCTTGAAACTAAGGTAAAACCTCATGTTATATTTATAAAGAGAGAGCACATCCTTTGATAAGATTATCAATAGTAGATATCTCATGCATTGAATAACTTTGTGTGAACAGTGAACAGCATTGACTCATGTACTTCATGGCACATTACAGCTGTCTCAGTATCATAGTTAGGCATGAAGGAAGCAAATTCAAAATAGGAAAAAATACAAACTTAGGAAAGTGGGGAAAAATATTTAAAGACACTATTTCTGAAAGGTGAGAGGAAGTTTCCTCATCTCTATGGATCTAAATTACTGTAGATTGTAATGGGGAAAGTCAAATAGAAGTATTTTATTAAGTGTTAAATTGAAAGCAAATGTACCATCTTGAGGAATTATTCTTACCATCTGGTACCAGCTGTAATGTTATATTCTCCCCTCTCTGCACATAGTAAGCCCTATTAGCTCTTCACTTTTTAATCTTGTTTAATGCCAGAAGGAAGTAAATGCCAACATGGCCTATTTGCATTGGTACCATTCATTCCCAATAGGTTCAGTTTTCCTTTCAGGTACACAGCAATGATTGCACATCTGTTTGCTGTGGTTATTTTTCATGATCCCTGAGATGTAAATGTACAGATTCTGGAATGAAAAAGAGTTTGTGCACAGTGCTAAAATGGAGAAAATATTGAAGGATAAGGATGGTAAGATAAAAAACCCCCAAAAAACAGACTAATTAACCAAGAAATGGCTTTTTTATTTTTTTAACTTATGTTCATATCCAGTAAATTAACTTAATCCCAGGTCTAATATCCCAGATTGGAATTATTCTGAAACTCACCCTGGGTCTCATTGCTTTGGGAATTCTTCTAAAAAATGTAATGTCTTCTCTGTTACCTGCTATTTCAAGCACAGAGGTACTTCCTCTTCACATAACAACAGAGCTGTGCTATTCCCAATCCTCATCTCAGAAAAAGACACTCATTTTATCCTGCGAAGAAAGTCCAATCCTTGCCTGTATTTCAAATACCCTGTGTATTTTGTCTTTTATGTCCATACTAAAAGCCTCACAATACTGTAAAATAAATGGGTGGTTTAAGATAGTATTTTCCAATCAGCAGCTCTTATTACTGTAGGTGGAGCTGAGTGATAAGTTAAAGAGAATATAAAGGCACTGAATTCTGTAGCCTTCAGTATCTGTGTTAGCTTGGGTTAAAGTTGACAGCTCCAAGTGATTAGAGGTATTCTGTAACTGAGTTGCAGAATTTGAGTGCAAATATTTCTTTCTTGCACCTTTGCCAAGAGATCCAGTTCCCCTTGAAACTGGAGGAAACAGCTCGAATATAACACAGTGGATGAATAGGGATCATTAGTCTGAACAGGAGCTAAGTCTTGAGGTATTGTGACTATTGAGGCCTTAGTGCAAAACTGTAATATTCTGCCTCAATTCCATTTCTTCTTCTGTATGTACTTAGAGGGGTATCCTGAGAAAGCAGAGACTTCCCTGCCATTTTAAGCTCTAACAAATTAAGTCAGGGAAATGCTGAGAGAGCTGAATTCTCTGTTGGGGACTCTGTTGTACTCCTCTTGTGATCATGATCATGTGTCTTTTCTTCCAGCACGCTACATAACATGCTAGAGTGCATCAAGTCTGACATATCCAAATCCATGTATCATGTAAATTAGAAGATGGCTATTGTGGAAAGCTGCACAGGTGATGCATGAAAATGCAGGATAACACTTTTTTTGGGGAATTTTCCAGGTAGCTCAGAGAAGGAATAGGGTTTCTGAAGTGTGGACCCAAGGAAGAGTTAATCAAAAGTATTTTAAATATTTTCAGTAACAGAGGATAGCAGAGAGCAACTCAGCACAGCAGAAGTGTCACAGACCAGATGGATAGCTAGTGCCATTCTGGTCAGGAGAAAAAAATGTTGCCTTACTGGAACCAGGACCAAGCAGGCAGACATTTGAGCAGGTGGCAAGCTCTTTGTGGGCAGACTTGATGTCTGAGAGGCTGCCTCATCTGCATGGGTTTGTTTTGTTCCTTTTATGCTTTTATTTATAAACATTTTTAAATGTATCATCTACTTTAAATGTTGGAAATACTTTTATTTGCACTTTGTTTTGGCCTGGATAACAGTGATTTCAAGAGAGATGAGTAACAAATAATATATTAAGCAGCGAACACTAGAAGAGAGTTATCCACGTATGTTAGAAAAGCACTGATCTGAGAAGCACGAATTGATCCAGAGACAGACCTGGTCCTCAGACAAAGGGAGAGAAGGGAACAAAGGCACAGATTTTTTGGTTTGGATTTGATGTTGTAGCTTACACAAATAATTTTTACCCCTCTGTACTATTAGCAAAAGGTAGGTGCCTTCAAGAAGCTGTACTGCATCCATAATCTTTTCTGTGCAGTGCCACAGAAGGCTGCCAGGCACTCTCTGGCCCTGGATTGAGACATACCTACAGCATCTGCTGTAGGAGGTGAGTCTCTACTGCATTATCAGGAAGGATGTACTCAGGTAAACTAACCCCATGTTGTGCCCTCTCCTGCATTTGGTGTCTGGCTCTGTACTGCTTTCTGTGTAGTCAGTGTGAGCTTGATACCAACATCTGAGCCAGATTCTTTAAATCTAGTTCAAGTGTTTGCGCATAACATAGCAGTGCAGAAGTATCCAGGAACTCTCATTACACTGAACAGACAAGCTATTTTATATTTTTAGTGGAAAGAAAAAAACCCAACAATCCCACAGTCTAAAAAATATTTATATAGGACATTGCAATTATTGTTCAGAATTAATGAGTTTTATCCACTCCTTTTGACTTAAAGGACACAAAATCCCAATGAAAGGAAACAGATGTAGTTGTTTTAAGCATTTCCAAAGGAAACTGCAGTAAAGTCTGAAACATCACTGTATAAAAGCCTTGTGTGTCATGGAGATGTTCCGATATTGTTTTCATTTGCCAGCTGTGTGTAAAGAGGGAGTTATGTTTGTGGCCAATAGATCTTCCCACATCAGAGCAGTAACAACAACAAAGCAACGGAAATATTATGAAAACGCTAACTTTACCTTCAAATACACTTGATTTTCCTAAACAAGAAACGTGGGTTAGGAATCAGTTCAAAGAAAAATGGTCAGAATTTATAACGCTCTACTGCAAAAGACAATAAAAGGAAGAAAGAGCATTAAAAAACTGAACAAGTCTAAAGGGAGTGTGGCCAGCAAATAAGATATCAGGACATTACCTCCTGGCTCTCCTCCTTAGCCAGTGCTTTTCAGTCTCTATCCTTCAAGAAAAATACCAGCACTTTCAATTGTCTGAAGACATACAGCATAATAAACTAGCAAAGAATTCGTGGGACTGCAAACCAGGTGATTCAAGTCCAGCTCCTGCCTCTGCCTCTACCATTGGTGTTAAATATTATTATCTGTGTTATCGTAACACCTAGAAATCACAGATCCTGTGTAGCAGATATTTCTACAGCAGACCCATAAAACTATAGTCTTTGACCTGGAAAAACCTGCAGACTGGTGATACAAGCTTCCTGTGCTTTGGTTTTCCTATCAGTCAAACGGGGAACTTCTGTTTGACCAGGATGTTTGTATGACTCGACTCTGGGTTTCTGATTGATGTTCTTTTTCACCAACTGCCCACTGTGATGGAAAAACAGCTGTTTGAACATGGCAATCTGTAGATCATAGGTCCCATTTTTGCATTCAGCACTACACATTTCAGGGATGTATTCAGACCTTACTACACATGGAGTCCAAGCTATTGAACGCTTTGGGAAAAAAAACCAAACCAACACATCCAAGGGATAAAACCTCTTGAAATGCTTTTGAGTCTCATGATTATATGACAGAATGACCTTTTAATTCCCTGATTGCCCTGTTTTCAGCTAGGATAGTGTTAATTTTCTTCCTAGTAGCTACTACAGTGCTGTGTTTTGGATTTAGTATGAGAAAAATTTGGTAACACACTGATATTCTGGTTATTGCTAAGTAGTGCTTACTCTAAATTCAGATCTTTTCAGTTTCCCCTGCTCTGCCAGTGATCAGGTGCACAAAAAGCTGGCAGGGAATGTATGGCCTGGACAGGTATCCTGAATTGGCCAAAAGAATATTCTGTACCATAGAACCTCATGCTCAGTGTATAAACTGGGGAGAGTTGTCTGGAGACTGCGTATCACTGGGTATTAGTCAGTGGGTTGTGAGCAACTGCATTGTGCATCTCTTGTTTCACTTTGATTTTATTCTTCTCTCTCTTCATTTCCTTATAATGATGATGATGATTTTTAATATTACAATATTTCGTTTTGTTTGAAACTATTCTTAACCTACAAGAATTACCATTTCTCTCCAATTCTTCTCCCCACTGGGTTAGGGTAGGGAGTGGAGTGTCCAAGAGGCTTCGTGGAACTTAGTTGCTGGTTGGGATTAAACCACAACACTGATGTTTTCAACTGAGAACACAGTGGAAGTGACAAAATATCTTCTGTGAAATAAAAAAAATCATGCCCAACTAATATAAAATAACGGCTAAGATCTACAGTGAAAAAGACGATAGTTCCCTGTGAAAGTCTTTGGTTTGTGTTTTCTTAATGTATTTCTCTGAGACTGTCTTTTTTGTCTTTCCCCAGTCAGTTAAAATGTTGACACTGATATCCACTTCAGCAACTTAATTTCTCCTTTTGTTTATTCTGGTAACCTTTTGCTTTTCAAAGGATTATACTTCAATTTCCAAGAACTAAACTATTTCCCTGATAGCTTGCAGTTAAACCATGAAACTTTAAAAAAACCCCAACCCTAACCCTAAAAAGCCTAAACAAAATTTTAAAAAGCCCTAGTACCCTAATGAAAGAGGATATGGGAATAAACTTTGGTGACCCAACAGAAAGAAAATATCAGAGAACAATAAACCTTTCAGGAGAAAATATTTCAGTAAGTACATATCCTGTTCAACAAATACCATCTACAGTGTTAATAAAATACAGGAAGGCTGTCAAGGCTTACTTGTTGGACAAAAGCTCTAGAAAAGGGAACTTTTGTTTTTCCACCAAGGGAAGATACAGTAATGAGAGGGGTGGGTTGTTGTTTTATTGCACATAGATGCTACTACCTTTTGCAGCCACCAAAGAGGAGGGGAGGGAGAAGGAAGCTCTCTTAAATTCTTCAGTCCCAGCTCAGCACATGAATCTTTTTGCTGGGAAGTGACACAGAACTGTAAAAACTCACTGTCTTTGAGCCATCTGTGTATGAGCATCATGAACCAAAGAGGATCAGTCCGAAAGGTATAGATACTCTTGATATTTTCATGTGGTTTCATGACTGTGACTCAAGATGCTGAAGGAAAACAAGGTTGTCACCATGGAAGTGCAAAGTCCATCTGCCTGTAGAACACAGCAGCCCAGGTCATAGGAAGAAGGCCAACTGATTATTGGACACCCATAGGGTAAATCATGTAAACATGAGGATGCTTCTTATCTGTAATAAGAAAGTTTTAGCACAAATGTATGATTACATAAATCCAGGTAACATCAGCCTGAATAAAGCAAAAGTAAACATAAAGATTACATTGACACTGCAGTGTCATGTGGAATCATTTTGTCAGGCAGGTTCCTGTTGAGCTCATGGCTCCAAAACTGATAGCTCTCTGATATGTTGGTGTTATCCTACGTACATTCTGCATTTCAACAGGATACTAGGGTTGCACTTTATACTTTAGAAATTAAAGCTCAGAACGATCTATTGCACATACTTGGCTGCTGTCAATTCAGCAGACTATGCATTTGAATATACAGCAAAATACTTCCCGAACTGTCCTAAAAATATAGTTCATTTTATGAATTAATATATTCTTATGTATTTACACTGAGTTTGGAGGACAAAAATTAGCACTTTTGCCTGGGATGTAATCTCAACAGCAAACTGGATAGAAAAAAGAAAAAGATAGCAGAAGATAAGCGTCCCTGTTTTCCACAGAGTCAAGAAAATATGGGTCAGTTTATCAACAAGGGCCCCTTCCCCACAAAATCGTACAGAAGCCACAGGGCGAGAGTCTACACAAGAGCAGTTGCACAAACCCAACCCCAAAAGTGGGTTTGTGGTAGCTTGTCCCATATCTGCACAATGTTTCCCATCCATCCCTTATTCTGCTGTCCTGGCTGAAATTCATCAGTGATCAAGGCCTCTGGTCCCACGTCTGAGAACGTACAGCTGACTGAAGCTGCAGGTAGCAGAGGCTTGGAGTAATGAGCCTGTGCAGAAAACAGACCTCTTTTGACAATGTGTGTGCATGTGTTTTTGGAAGGGGTGAGCATGCCAGTATACAGCCAGAGAACAAAGGTATACGGTTAAGATTTGCCCTATATATTCAAGGCCGAATTTTTTTCAAAACCCTAAAATAAACAGGGGTCATTCTGTATTCATGATCTCATTCTGCAACAAAAGCAGTATTTATTCAGTTCTTTCCCTTTTCCAACCTTCATGACTATTAATTCCAGTTCTAGACCAAGCTGCAATGCATCTTGTATTTAGTGTCTACAAATTACTACATGTCATCCTAACATCATTTTTTTTATTGCCTTTTACCTGTAACTTGTAATTCTGCATTTTGGACCTATACCCGCATGGTTTCAACAATGTTACCACACAGTTGTCCCCTAAAAAGATATCAGAAGACTCCCCTCTACAGTCAGCTCCACCTTTTCCATTTTATTCCTTTGTATCTTGAGCACGGCAGGCATCCATCCCAGCCCAGTTCATATGATACTATTCAGGTGATTTGCAACTTAATTAGGATGCACCATTCCAGCATAACAGCATCAGAGAAAGTGGAGTTATCAGCTCTGCGGAGTTGAGAACTTACATCTTGAGGAAGGCAATTAATTTTCAAGTTACTTGTTGTAACACTTGTTTTCGCCTTCCTCCCTTCAGTTTTAATAATAGAACAAAGAGTTTGAAAGGAATTCCAGAGGAATAAACTTTGTTCTGTTCAGACACTGGAGTTCTTTTCCTACTGTGGACTTCCCAGGAGAAATTTGGCCAATCTTGCAAACATTTCCCTTCACTCTCAGTAAAATTTAGAAAGTTAGAAGGCTATTGAGAGAATAAGTGAACTAAAAACTGTTCCTAGGAATTATGGGATTGAGACTACATAAATTCACAGAGAGCTAAAAATCTAGAGGCTGGAAAAAAGGAGCAGGCTATAAGAATAGACAGTGTCCTTCATACTGTCCCCCCAGTGTACCTCATTAACATGGATTATGAGAAAACATTCAGAAATGAGAGGATAATTTGCCACCATTAAATTCTTGGCCCCTGTTTAGCAGTAGTGTCCAGGGAGGACACGTCCTTTTTTTTTTTTTTTTTTTTTTAATGGAAAATGTTCCTTAAGATGGATAACCTTGCGACACGCTCTTAACTTCACACAGGTCACAAATAATCCTGCAAGCTGAAAAAGCTTGATCTTTACCACTTCGGTCTAAAGCCACCAGGGACTGTTGCCTTGGTTGGTCTTCAGTCAGTCTCACTTATCTAAGATAAATTTGTGAGCAGACTCTGAGATTAATGAAAAACAAAGACCTTGGAAGGACGACCCAGAATCTACATAGAAATAAGACATTAGAAACCTGCTCTCCTATATACAGACCAATGCATGAACTGGGCTTGGAATATAGCTGAATGGTTTTATTTGGCTAGACAGAGAAGTACAATCTGTATATTAAAACTGTGAGATATATAAGACAAACAAGAGTGGCAGAACGCTGTTCTACTTGTTCACATGGGCCTCAAAGAACAGATCCAGGTAAATCAAGAGGAATGGGCTTTTTCTAGGATAATGATAACAGCACTCTCTTGCAGTGCTTTTCAATCAGCTTAACAAGCCTTCAAGTTTTATCTTTTTTACATTCAAATTTAACCTCCTATCAAGTTTACTTAGATAAAAAAAATGAAGGCTGATCTCATTTCCACCAACTGAATTCCCAGTTGTTATTTACAACAAATAATTCTGACATTATTCTTCCAGATGCATTTTACAGGTCAGAGAAGAGTATATATGGCAGACTGTCATAGTCTGATGCTATGTCTCATTTCTCTTTCTGCTTACTAGGCAGACTTGCTTTTCAAACGAGGCTGCTGAAAGCACTTTTTAATAGACAGAAAGCAATTTCCTTTGCCTGTGGCCTCTGCAAGAATTTTAGGTCTTAGTGGCATAGATCTGTGGAAAGTATCTTTTGTGTCGCTTACATTTTCTTCTTCACTGATCAGCATTTGCCTGTCAAACACAGCAGGGTAAGGGCAGTCAGCTGCCATTCAAAGCAGTGCTGAATGAAGAGTCTGGCAAAGCTGCAGCAGTACAGGACAGAGCACCAGCAGCCAGGCAGAGATTTGGACTTCATGTTTTGATAGACTGAAAGTGACAAGGGCCAAGAAGAGAAAGCTGTTGTGAGGCAAGAGAGAAACACGCTTGCCTTTAGCGACATTTTGGATATGGAAGACAGGTTAAAAGACTGTTTCCTTTTCATTTTCATGTTTCTTATCACACTGTACTGTTCTCCTGAAAGATGGCAAAGCTGTTCATGTCCTCACAAAGTTAAAGCCAAATATCTATACCTTCCAAAAGTCTCTGATATTTAACAGATTAGCACTGGGCAGATGCCTGTAAGGAAAAATAGTCCAGTGTGCAATATACACACTTGCAACTTGTTCCTCACAAAAGGGCGCAACAGTTGTACACAGACTTACAGCTAGGCACATTCAAGGAACACAAGATCTTGATGTTTGCTTCTAATGGGAGGGATATTAGTGTAAGAAACCTGAATGAACTGCAATCCCAGTATGGAACCTTAATATGACTTAAACCTATCTAGAGTGGATGAATTTCAAAGTTGTGCAATAGATGAGAAAAATGTGAGCACACCAGTAAAACCTAGTCCTTAAAATGTATGTGTACTTAAGCCTTGTATATGAAGATCTAAGGAGTATATAAACCCTTAGTATATACATATATTTTGGCATAAAAGTCGTTTCACATCTGGAGGGACTGGAACATGTACGACCCTTTGATTCAATCTGTTCACAGCTACAAGAGATAAACTGTATATGAAGGTTGCCTTTGAAGATTGAAAGGCTGCTAAGAGTGAACTCTTTTCATTAACTATGCTAAGTATCTCTGTATCAGTATCTTTGCTGAGAAAGACATCTATCGGTTATTTTGGCTAGAGTTTGTCTTTGAGCATGTATGCTGATTCCACCAGGTACAGACTCATGATAACACCTTCAAGCATTGCCAAGCATGTCACACTTATCTCATTCTCAGGACTTTGTAACAGGAAACTAGTAAGTCCATAAAATCCCAGCTGTCACAGGCAGAGGAGAAAGGGAGATGCCGTTCAGTGTCAGGGGAATCAAATAAAGGTACTAAAAATCCAGGTTCAAAATACATCAAAGAAGATATTTTTTATTACACCAGGTAGATAAGCTGTAGAACACCTCTTTGGAAGATAATGTGGAAATTGAAACCTTAAATGGGTGGGAGGGAAGAATGGATAAACTCATGGAAGAGAAACCAACCAAAGCTTATGAAACACAAAAAGGAAATCCTGCTTAGAAAGTTTCCAAAACAAAAGTGTTCGGAAGACAGGAGAATATGAGTGGAAGTTCCATACACGATTGCCTTGCCACATAATTTTCTAGGTATTTTGGGTACTGTTGAAGAGCAGAAGACTGGAAGAGGCGGTTCTGTTGTCTAACAAGGTGTGACCCTTCTTATCTTCTAATAATCCTCCTCAGCCTCAGATTCATCAAGCATGACTGATTTCAAAGCAAGCAATCCTTTATATTACTATGTAAGAAAACTTGTCAGTATTTGAGTTCAGTACATTTTTTTTCCTGCTTGCTTTATTATAAGGCATATTAAGGGAGGTGTTTCAGATAAAAATAAAATAGGTTCACTGTTTGCCTTTAAAATGCAACTGATTTAACAAACTGTCCTGTTAATTGTTCCAACCCAACAAGGAAAATAAGAGAATAATTGTTTTGCCACTGATATGTGTGAAAAATAAGCATGAATATGGCAGAGGAAAAATTTTCAGATGGATATGTGATTTCCAAGCTGTCTGTGAAGGCAGAGCACAGTGACCTTATGGAAGGTTGCAGAACCAATATAAATGTAGATCCTTGATCTGCTAGAGGCAGATACCTTGGGCAGTACCTGTGGCGCCTGTTTATCATCTGATCAAGCCTCTCCTAGTATAGTCTTTCTTCTATTTTTCTCCTTAAGAATATTTCTTCTCAAAAATAGTACAGGCATCTGTAATGGCTTCTGCTGCTTGCCTAGATTTTTCTCTGATAAACCTGCATTACTTTCTGCACCTGAAAATAGATTCTTCTCTGATTTCCATCCCTACAGGACAGCTGAACTGACCAGAATCCAGTAGTGACAGAAAATTCGTGATGCAGGGTGAATATCCTTTAAAAACCTTGGGTTAAAGGGATTTTCTCCCTTTGTTACACCATAAATGCATAGCTACTTCCCTTTCTCTTCCTCTCTGGAGGAACACAGCAAGCATCAAATGATGGAATGGAAGAAGGCAATCCTTACTACACTGTTTTCAGTGTTTGTCTCTCTTCTTTTTTTTTTTTTTTTTTTTTTAACAAGCTGAGATTAATATGTTGTGGAGAGATTAGAATGCCCAGATATTTGTGGTTCCTCTAAATGGAAGCAGTGATTGGGAGATTTGCTATGAAAATGTGTCTGTGGGCCAGATTTGCTTAGCAAACCCACAGCTGTACTGCAGTAACATACTCATCTTCTTTCTGTCTTTCTGGACAGCCACACGAAGAAAATACATGGTCTTTTCCATTATGTAGGTACAGCAATCAATCAGGAGTACTTCAACAGACCTTGTAACAAACATCTGATGGGGAAAACCTGGTCTCAAGCCAACATTTTCCTGGTAATCCTAATGAAAGGACATATGATGATCTGAATTAAGACTTAATCCAGAGCCTTGATCCAAACTTTGCTGAGGATATTTTAATTCAAATTTTGGTCAGGAGTTTGCAGGTTCTGACCTGTTTTCATAATGAGACAAATGCACACGTTCAACAAGCAACAACCTTTTCAGAAATTCCAATTTCAAAGCTTGGATCAATAATTGAACGTCCTTCACTGCCTGGCTACTCTGTTTGTACACGTGTAAGTGTGCCTTCAATTATTTTTATAAAACTGCTTTCTGCAAAGAAATGATAACCTACTAGTCAAGAACAGCATGTCTATAATGTAAGAACTTAATTTTTCCATGCTGATTAGCTGTACTTTGTAGATTCCTAGAAGAACTGCTAGATTTCCCTTTAGAAATATATTCTGTACTCTTTTATCATTGAAGGGAGAAGAAAAAAAATACTTAAGATTACTAGTAGTAATTAACAATGTCTACTAAATAATTTTTTTTTCAGAATGAAAAATCAATTATGAAATTATTATCTGGGTTAAACATTGCATTCCAGAAATCCTTTGTGATGTACTTTCCTTCCCAGAGTGTTTATAAATTAATAGATCATTAGTTATGTCAGTGTAGGTTTATACTTCTTGGCAAAAGAAAAGTCCTAAAAAACAAAAAAGCAAATCCCCCAATTATAATAAAATCTGACTTTAACCACCAGCGCGTTGGAGGTGGTCTTAATGTGACAGATTTAAACATTAAAGTCAACTAGAATTATAATAGAAATGTGATGGGCCTGACAACTGGTATTTCTTACTGCAGGCACTCATGTGCAACATTGGTGTCCAACTGAACTAATTAAGTCCTAAAGGATTAATCTAAGACTCTTGTACAATTCTTCATCTTACTGGAGTACCTTTACCTTTGATTTCTGGTCTGGTAATGAACTTTTTGTGGATTCTTCCGAATAGTTTGATATTGAGGTTTCTGTCAATAGGCCACCTTCATTATTTCCAATTTACACTTTTAACATCTACATTACTCTCTAGAGGTCCGTGTTGAACAACAAAGGGGATGGTTCACCTGCAAGATAGCTGAGCTACAAGTTGCTTCAGGAAATGTCAAACAGAAAAAAACTCCTACCATGGGATCTTCAGGTAGATGCTCAAATCTGAGCAGGAATAATCCAACTTAGTGCCTTTCTTCTCCACATATAATGTTTTTCTTTCTGTGGTAATACATGTTGGAACAAAGCTCCTTAACTTATGTAGACAGCTGTGGATGAGGGGAGGGAACAAGCCCATGACATCTCCTGTATAAAGTCCAGAGCAGAACCCTGGCCCCAGCAAAGCAGCACCTGGTCCCAGGAAATCAGCATTCCTCCACAGGTGGACGTCCTCAGAAAGAGAAGGAAACCATGGCTTCCCTTTCCTTATTATTACTGTCATTGGTAATCATCACCCACACTGTTCTCACGAGAGCTGGAGATGTTTTTCCTCTTGCAGGGGCTGCCACATTATTGTTACAGAAAGATTTTATTTATCTTCTATTTATTTTCACAGAATTGTCCCATGAAAGGGGTGGTGGGCAAGGGCCACCAGACAGAGGAGACACCCACCCTCTCTCATAGCACCGCCTGATGTGGGACACATTCACTTTGGCTGTGTTTGATATAGGGGCTGTGTTTGATGAGTGGTGGCACAGCCCCATTCCTTCAAATTGAGATGGAGGCCTCACCACAAGCAGTTTGCCGTGAGCTGCACACTGGGACGGGCAAAGCCAGATCCTGACCCAAGGGACTCTCAGTAACTCAGCTGTGCTGCAGTGCAGCCTTGTTGTGGAAGCCTGTTTGACCAAACCCCATTATGCAATAGCGGCTTTTTGTTCCCTTTACTGCCTTTAGTCTCCATTTGTTTCCATGGTAGCAATATGGAAAAATTAGGATTTGTAATGTAAAATCAAGGAAAAGAAGCAATTTTTTTTCTGTCAGAAGACAGTTTGTGTTGTGCAGTGATATATTTGTGAGAGCTAAATCTAAACCTGTTTCATAAAGAATTAATACACTCAGCATAAATTACAAAATCAGGAATTTTATTTTATATGTTTCATAATGGTCCCCTTCAGCTGGGGTTTATATGATTTATTTTTACATTTCTATGATCCAGCATGGAGACAATGCTTTTATAAACCCATACATATCCAAACAAATGGTAATTTCACAGCAAAATCTTCTATTTCTTTAAATGGCATCGCAAATTAACTTAAGGTTACATAACATCAGAACATAGGGCTCCAGTCTGGCACCAACCTAAATGTTTCTTAATATGTGTTCACATAGAGCCCTCCTGTGTTTGCTAGGTTTCATTACAACAGCCAATAAATCTGAGACAATTTATTGACCTGCATCCACATGACTGAGCTCCAAAAGGGACCACTAAGCTCCTGTCCTCTGACATTTAAAAACATGGACTTGAAAACACAACAAGTGAGAATTTGACACTCACTCTGTTTTAGTCACGTCATTTTGCAGTGGTAGGCATCGTAAATAAAGATAACTTAGTTGTTGTTGTAAAAATTGCTTATGATTTTTATAATGGAATCATAGAATGGTTTGCGTTGGAAGGGTCCTTAAATATCGTCTAGTTCCACACCTCCAGCCATGGTCAGGGGCACCTTTCACCAGACCAGGTTGCTCAGAGCCCTATCCAGTCTGGCCTTAAACACTTCCAGGGATGGGGCATCTACAACTCCTCTAGGAAACATCTTCCAGTGCCTCATCACCCTCACAGTGAAAAATTTCTTCCGAAGATCTAATCTAAACCTAACATCTTTTAGTTTTACTCCGTTGTCCCTTGTCCCTCTCTATCTTTCTTGTAAGAAGCACATCCATCACAAGGAAGACCTGGCATGCAGAACTGTAGGGAAACACTACCTTGAGTTACCTTTCCTTCTCTGTAGGTCCATCTGTAGTCTTTGTTGATTATGTATGTATTCAGGGGAAGCAGACGATAAGTTCAATAACTGATCTTTGTTGAGCAGGTTTAGAGACAAGAAAATAAATTTTGCGGCTTAAAAGGAAGAACTGCTAGTTGATTCACTCTACAATTCTTCAAAATAAGAGTGGAGACCTATCCCCATTTCCATAGATTTATTTTCCACATTAAGGGTAAACATAAATAATATGAAATTTACAAGGGGATTTTGAAGCATCCAGGTTGAAATTTCCCCACTAGTGTTTGTGAGAGAATATGACATTAAAGGCAATTGCATTTAAGAGAATTCATTATGCTCACATGATTTTAGATATGAGAAACAGTTAAATATTTATCTGTGGATAGCCCAAAGACAGGCTAACCTGATATCACAAATTACTTTCACAAAATATAAAACATTTACTTTTCATGAGAAAAAAAACCTCTGAGTTCTGTCCTACATGCACTACAGCAATAAAACATCTATTCTGGAGGAGAAAATAAGGTCAGATTTTTATCAAAATAAGTCACACAAAAGAAATGGTGAATTATTTGAACTGAATAAACTTAAAATATTATGATTTGCAGGACTCATGTGAAATACAAAGATTTAGTTAAACTAATATTGAAAAATGTCTGCAACTTAGAAAGTATTATAGCAAAGGAAATCATATATTTGCTATTTCAAGGCAAATTCATGAATGGGCCACAGCTAACTATTCTGAATGAACAAAGACTCTCCTCTAAATGTTTGCCATTAACTCATATGACCAGCTTACAATACTGTGGTTTGTAACTATTACTGGTCTACTGAAAGAGAAATGTAAGCTCTGGTGGGAGAATGACATGAAATGCCTAATGTCTGCCTTGACTTCATTTTTGTTTTCTGGAAGGAAATTAATGGAAAGCTTTAAATGGAGACAATAGGCTACAGTTGAGACTACTAGAATGCACTTTGTGAATATCTTGTTCAACCCTTCTAAACAAATTTTCAGAGGTTCATGATGACCACTGAATCCAAACTGCACATCAAAGTGTATCTGGATGATGCAGACCACTGAGCTCTTCTCACAGCTTTATATATTCACATAGAGGGGCTAAAAGTGTTTGATTTTTTATTAGAGAATGGAAATTTCAGTCATTGTAGTGACTTGAAGGAGATTTTCTCTAGTCCACAGACAGAAGTCCAAAGGAGATTTTTACTACCTTTATCTAGAGACCCTCACCTAATGTACAGATGTAGTCTTTGTAGGGGATTAAAGAATCTTTAGGCCACTCAATCAAATGGAATCCTGTTATCAAATTCTCCTTGAACATTTTTAAAACTGTCTCAATGCTATGTTCGAGAGTAAGAATCACCAGCTTTAACAGTGCTAAACGAACTGGAAGGTTTATTTTCTTTACTTCTGATGTTTACACAGAGAACAATAGAGCTTCACTTCTCAGTCAGCCAGAGTGCCCATGGAACTGATTTCAGCACCTTGGGAGGCCTTCAGCAGCATACCCATGTGGATGCCACACAAGTTTTGATAATCAGGTCATTAAAAAAGACTGACAAAAATGCAAAGTTTGGGCTGTCACAGACACATACTGCAGCAGCATGATAATAGTGAATGTAAATAACAATTCAGAGTTGGAGAACTGACTTCTCTACCGGGTGAAATAAGCTTTGTTATTGTTATCTAATCAATGGTGTTATGAGGTAGGATGTTAGATACATGATTAAAGCAATTAATCTCAAAAAACCTTTTATGTTGAGGAATAAAACCCTGGAGGAATGCAGCAGATTATTTTAGTTACTCCGTGCTGCCATGTGGAGCAAAATCTAGCAACTGGGCATGCTCTGAAAATGAACTTAACTAAGGAGAATAATAGCTGTGCCTCTGTCAGCATAAAAACACTAATGTGTCTCATTCATAGCTCAAAAGAGGAGAGCACTGCATAGTCCAGGATTTGTCCATTTTGTCCAGGATTGCATGCCTAGTTCTTGCCAGGAGGCTAGAAGATCTACACGTGCTTTTCTGAAGTAGACTAAGAAAAGGAATTTGTTATCCTTTCTCTTAAAATCTTGCCTCAGGAGTGCAAATCTATTCAGTTAAAAGAAGTGACCAAAAGCTTGGACAAACTTACTGATTTTATTGGATACCAGTGATTGGGCCATTGGAGAGGAAACCCCTGATCTTTGTTTCCTCACTTCCCTGTTCTTGGGTATAGAGTAGAAGCTGGCATCTGGAAGAACCATTCATTATGTAAGTTGGCAATCCTGTAGAAAAGTGGAATAATCTAATTACGCTTTCAAAATTGATGAAAACTGTTGTGTTTTCCTGCCTCTGTTCTGGGATCTATGTCAAACACTATTTCAGTGACAAATTGATGGATACATGCTCATGTCAATTTATGAATGCATCTTGATTTGGGGAACAATGCTACATGTCATTCTATGAGGCACTGAACATCCTGTGGATAAACTGCTGCAGAGCAACGAAAGAGCCATCAAAAGCCATTAACACTGGATGGATTCTGTGGGAGGAATAACTGGCTTTCTACCAGGAGAGCTGGATGTGAGAGCTTTTTGTGAAGAACAATTCAGAAAGAAGGGAGGATGAAGAAAAAGGGAAGAGTTTTCCAGAAGTTCTGAAGTTGGAAAACTGGAGCAGAAGAGGTGTCACATCTTTAAATTACGTAAGTGCTTTATCTTGAAGAAGTGACTTCATCAATAGAAAGAGAAGCTAAAGTAATGTTATGATTACACACTTATCATGTTGTACTTAAATTGACTTAATCAATTAATGCCTGCATCATATATTTCTGACCCCCTCTTTGTGCAAGTGGGACCACTTGGTAAATTTCCTGATGGAACAGAGCCAGCTAAGAAGAGCCTAGCCAAAACCAATAACAATTTGGGACCCAGAAGCAGTCACTTCATTTCAGAAGTGGTTTGTGGTGAGGTCCCAGTCTCAGAACTGGAAATTTTTGTTCCAAAGGTCATCTTTCTAAGCAGAAGGGAGATTTTTTTTAATTGGAATGGATTGCAATGGCAGGGCTGTGGAATTGTCAACTTTGGAAAAGACAAAATTAGTAGCAACTCCTACGAGACCACCGAAACAAGCTCTACAAGTATTGATTAAGGGTGGGTCAAGCACTGGTGGTGGATATAATCATCAGGTATGAAAGCAAGTTATCATCTCTTGCTGATGCAGTGGCTGAGAAGGTAAGGAAGTATCAAGGAACAACTCCAGGAGGTGACAAATGCCAAAAATATCAAGTTTGTCGGATTCCCATTGGAGCATGTGTGAAGTGGTATGCTGTCAATTACAGGTTTTATCCAGCCTTGGGCTCTCAAAATCCCGACTGAAATAGGTGGCTCAACTCTTCTCCAGAAGAGCATTGTTCACATCTGTAGATACTGTACATATCTTTGTGAGTCGTACACAAACTATTGTATAAAATTAATTTCACTGTAAATAAATTACATTTGAGGGTTGTCATGATTGAGGAAAATGGATTCTTGTTGGAAGCAAGAGAGGCTGGAGGGATAGTAGGTAGGGACTAAAAGGGACTTGGTAATCATGATGCGTCTTCTTACTCCCTGACAAAACTAACCTGCCTTGCCTAGGTTGGCAGACCACCTTAACCTTCAAAAGAAACATGCAAAGTAGGTATGTTCAATAAATAAATAGTGTGGAAGGCATAATCAGTTTTTCACATTGGATCACCTTACTGGACACCAGAATACCCTCCTCCTATCTCATGTCCAGTGAATCTGGAAGCCCAGTTAGACATTACCACCTACCCCCAGCTGGGATATTTATAATCCCTCTCTCTTTATTCTCTGATGACTAATAAAAGGCATGCTCACACCATAGTTTTCTGCTATTTAATTAAAGACAATCAGTAGGGAGATAAAAATCTAGAGAAAGCCAGTCTTTATTAATTTTCCTGCCCTCAGAGCTATTCGTTTGCTTTCTGCCATATCCATTAAGACATGAACTAGTAATTTCTCAAAGACAAATGAGTTATATAGATTTAATGCAAAAGACAGGAAAAGAAGAGGTACAGAGAACTAAGGTGCCGGCAGTGGGTTGGAGCGATAGAAAAGCACATTTTGGTGTATATTATGGGCCCAAAATTTACCCGACCCAATTGTTCATTAGACCGTTAGTGATGGTCCAGTCTGCCTGGAAGGAAAAGTATGCAGATTCCTCTCCCTTCCTCCCAGGTAATTTCTTCAGCCTGGTGCTGTGTTGTAGTTATGACTCCAATTTCAGACACTAATAAATTACAAGCAGAACTTTCCATGTTCTGATGCCAAAAAAGGGTATCAGACAGAGGTGAGAAATCCCGATCCAGGAAAACTTAAATTCACCTTCCAGATACAGTGGAGTAGCAGATAGAATTCAGCAGCTGATTTAAAATACATTTCACTGCAGTCAGTTCTAACTCTCTGAACAAGAAAAGCAAATTCATAGCAAAGAAAAGTTACAGTTAATTGGGAAACAAATTTGATTCCCTCTGATCATACTGATAGTTTTTTACAACCAACAGCTTTCTAAAGGAAGTCCAGGCTGCTCTGATGCCAGGGCTGTGGGTAGACCTAGCTATGATGCAAGGTGCTGTCTCCAGCTGCTTGCCTCCAGCCTCTAGCCAAATGTTAGCCCCATGAAGTCTCACACAGGTGCTTTTTAACCCATTTGAGACAAAATGAGCTGTACCAGCTTATTCACCTTGTTTTTCATAGCCTAATGCTATGGGTTGCAATGGTGTACATGAAGAAATGCTTAGGTAGGAGACAGAAACTCTCTGCAAGGTGTAGTGATAGGCAGCTGAAGACTGGCTAGTGATCAATGACTTCTACTGGTACAGCTATTTACAGAGTTCACATCTTTGTCACTCCAACACTGTAAATGTTTTCCACATTGTAGCTGGTCATTTTTCAACACCAAATTCTAATTCACAGCCAAGCATCAGATGCTGTGATATGATCCTTCCCAGATGTAAAATCTCCTAAGGTTCCATGTCTACAAAGTAAAAGCTACCCAGGAATATCCTATTTCACTCAATACTTACCAGTCTTGGAAATCTTTTTTCTGGTCATTTCAGTATGAAGTGTAACCAGACAGCGCACATGTGTAGTTTCACTAGAAAGTGAACAGATATTTACAACCCAGGGAACAGAGAAGGCCAGGAGCACTAGCACAAACAAACACATGAACTATAAATCATTAACTGGGTGCTTCTGAAGAATAGTCTGAGGTTATTTTTGTCACTTAACGCTGCAGTCTAGGATTTTATTTTCCCAGCTAACACAAGTTTATTTGAAAGGCACTGCAGCAAGCTCATAGTTATATGGCCAGATCCATCCTGGCTGCCATAGCAAGGGAAAGAAAAGACAGACACGATGACATAGGAATCTTTCCGATCATAGCTTCCCCTACTTTATACCTGCTACCACCAAGTGCTTGCCAAAAACCTTTCTGCGTCTGTATCATGCAAGACTAGCTATTTTCTCCCAGTACTCTCATGATCACTCATCTGCTTTTGAAAGCAGAAAACCTCTCTACAACCTTTTCCCCTACTTTGATCTAGGACACAGAATAATAGCATTTAAGATTTAGTGGGGATTTTCCACCATCTGCAATAGATGATAGCCTCTCAAGTGCAATGCAGGAACCAAAGTCAGAAAATTAAATGTCTATGTCATCAAGGGAATGTGGGAAAAGGAAAGGAAGGGAAAACAATTCAGACCTGTGAGTTTCATGAGTATCTAGAGTAAAACAAATCATGTAAATATTGCTTCTTTTCCCATTTGAGGCAGAAATAGAAACTTGTAAACCTCTGATTCCTGTAAACAGTATGGACTTTCTATGACTTCTATGCTCTGGTAAGAATTTTGCAAGTTTAACCAGCTTCTCACTTCGCTTTATCTCTCCTGTTGATAAATACTTCACTTATTTAGATTACTGAAAACAATAATGACGTCCAAGTTTGGAGAATAAACACCTTCCTGGGCTTGGTGACTGATCTTATGCTATTTCGAGATGTTTCTGATTAATAAAATTAAGGAGTTAAGGAAGCTGGACATGTGGGCAGTAAGAAAGGCTTTAGCATTTTCAGTTCAGTTATCGAGTATATAATTTGGGTATCTTGCATGATTGTGTAGTCTGTGTTAGCAACTGTGGTGCGCTCAGCCACCAATCACACCTTCTGCATCAGGTTTCTGTGCTAGCCTGGCTAGAGATAGGCTCTTGTTTTCAATAAACACTGCGTCAGAGGAGCAGGCCTCAGCAGAATGGCCACTGGAGGCTTCCTGCAGGGCAAGGCAGGCTGTTCAGCCTTTGGCCTGGGAGTTGTGCACTCCTACCAAAAACTCGCCTCCATGGGAAAACACTGAGAAAGGCAAGCCTGCGCTCATTCCTGTTCAGGGCTGTGTCCAGTGCTGGACTCACCAGTACGAGAAACACAAGGAGCTACTGGAGAGGGTCCAGTGAAGGGCCATAAAGATGACGGGGGGTCTGGAGCATCTTTCTTATGAGACTGAAGGAGTGAGGCCTGTTTAGTCTAGAGAGGACTGAGAGGGGTTCTCATCAATACATTATATCTCAAAGGCAGACGCCAAGAGGGCGCTGCCAGGCCCTTTTCAGTGGTGCCCAGCCCCGCACACCCACTCCCGGGCCCTGCGCTCCCACTGCCCGGCCCTGCGCTCCCCCGGGGCCGCTGCCCTGCCCTGCGCAGGCGCGGTGAGCGGGCGGAGCCAGCGGCCCGCTCCTCCTCCTCCCCCCGGCCGCCCGTGATCCCTCCCGGCCGCCCGTGATCCCTCCCTGCCGCCCGTGATCCCTGCCGCCCGCCGTACCGGCAGCTCCTCAGGGAGGCGGAGGAGTGCGGGCGAGCTCGGCCCGCCGCGCTGGCGAGATGGCGGCGCAGAAGATTAACGAGGCGCTGGAGCACATCGCGAAAGCGGAGAAATAGTGAGCGGGGCGGAGGGTGCGCGCTGGGGGGAGGCTGGGCCGCCGCTGCCCGTCAGCGCCCGGGCTCTCCGGCCCGCAGCGCCCTCCGGCCCCGCCGAGGCGTCGTGTCGCCTCCTGGCCTGGCAGGGAGGCTGAGGGGACACCCCGTGTGCCGGGCAGCGGGGCCTCGGGAGATAGGGGAGAGGGGTGGCGGGGTCGGGGTGTCTGGCGAAGGGAGGAGGAGGGCACGGCTGCTTGGCCCCTCGTCTGCCTCAGGGCAGCCTCCCTGCAGGGGCTGGGTGCTCACAGGACGCCCTTCTGCCCGGAGCTGGGAGACGAAAGCGGCCCTAAAACTTGAGAGTCGGTGTCGGTGGGGCGGTGCGGCTCAAGAGGCCTGGAGCCTGAGCAGTAAGGGCCTTCTAGCCTCCATTGCTCAGACCCAAACCGGAGAGGGAGGGGAGTCACTTTTGCCCTTCTGCTGAAGTGAGTGAGAGGAAGACGGGATCACAGGCGCAGTTAGGTTGGCAAAGACCTCCGAGATCATCGAGTGCAATGTAGGACCAAAGACCACCATGTCAACCAGACCACGGCAGTAAGTGCCACGTCCAGTCTTTCCTTAAACACCTTCAGGGATGGTGACTCCACCACCTCACTGGGCAGCCCATTCCAATATCTAAGCACCCTTTCCGTAAAGAATTTCATCCTAATGTGCAACCTAAACCTCTGTAGCTTAAGGCTACAGACAAGTGAGAGAAAAGACTTAGGGAGACTGTAGTGGATAAAGGGGCTTGACTTTGCAGAGGTGGGATGTGTGTGCGTGTTGGTTTCCTACACCTGTGAAAAGTGTGATTGTTACTTCTTGGATGCCTTTGAAGACCTGTGTTGACGTTTATCTTGGAGAGCTTAACATTTACATATTATAGTCTTTTATTGTGTCTTTTAACATTGAATATAGGCATTTTGCTTATAAGTCCCAATTTCACAGACAGCAGTATAGATGTAATAGCTGACAAAAATGATACAATTTTAGTAAGAAGAGTGACAGGCCCTCTGGAATCATGGATCAAAAGTTATGGTAATTTTTATATTTGTTTTAGAAGTGAGGGAGTCAGAATATTGAAATTAAAATTGCCTGATGACTCACGTCATTTTACAGTGTACGTTTTTTCCTAATGTATGTGTGTCTGCATGTGTTTAGTGTAGACATAGAAATGACATGTGAGGCTTTGTAAAAGTGTTGGTAAGTAATTTTTTTTGTTTGTTTGTGTATGCAGTGGAGAGTCTTTGATAATTCTCAGCAGCAAAAAAAATTCCTGTAGAAGAACACTGGAAACTTCCTGATACTTGAAAATAAAATACATTGGAAATATTGTCGAGTGTTGTGGTGTTAGAAATCTTGAAGTATCATGTTGGTGTAGGCTGACTTCTTAGTGCTGAGGAGCTGAACTTGGGGAGACTCTCTGGGGATAGGAGAAGCATGTTAGTGCAAGGCATGTAACTGTGGGAGATCATTGCAGTGCTTTATGCAATTCCAAACAGTCCTGGCATTTGTTTTTATGGTAGTGATGCCACCATAGTGTTGGCATGTAGGTAACTGCTACTTTCCAGAGGTAGCCTAAAGTTTCAAATATATCTGAAGTGCCTTGAAGGTAAAACATAAAATCTTTACTGATTGTTAATGGACCTTTCTTCTTGTGTTTTAGCCTGAAAACTGGATTCTTAAAGTGGAAACCAGATTATGACAGTGCAGCTACTGAATATGGAAAGGCAGGTATGCGTGGCTGTAAATATAGCCATATGTTTTATGATTTCAAAGTATTCATTAAGCTTAATTCTGATAACGTCTTATGTATTTTTAGTACGTTACCGTGTAAGTAAAAGTGTTGTGAAGACTAAAAGTAAAATGAAACAACAAAGTAGCACTATAAAATAAGTTTCAGGTCGTACTTGGTTTCTAAATCAATTTTTTTTTCAAGCTTACAACTTCTACTTTTTATGTTGTTACATGTGATTAAAATAAAGCTTTCCTTCTTTCACTTGTCCACCCCCAAATCCTGTGACTTTATCTATAAAATAACAAATGCGCCAGCTGGTTTTAAAATTTTGCTTAATCATCATCTTATGAAATGCATCTTGCAAAGACTGTCTCAGTAAGGTAGAGAGATGGTGCCAAGTTGGAGTTTTCTTTCAGGCATACTAGGGTCTCTTTCTTCCCTTTTTCTACTACAAGAGGCACACTGAATATAAAATTCTTACTAGTTGACTTCTTTTTGTTCTTAAACATTTTCTGCTTTTTGATAGTAGTAACTTATCATTGTATTTTGTCTCCTTACTTGAGGCACTCCTACTTATTCACTTAAGCCTGAATACCAAAATACAAACTTGGAAGAACAGCTGGAGCATTTATAAATTGAAATTTATTTTAAATCCTACTTTAATGTTTTATCAGTTAAATGGAGGTAGAAATACATATTTGTGCCCTGAATTGGTTGTGCTGAGGAAGTTGTTACAGGTATGCCTTGTTGGTGGCACACTTCTGTTCCTACCGTACTGATTTTGTATAACCTCTGATGATTAAAACGATACACAAATGCATTCCTGCAGTTCTGTAATTACAGTACAGAGTGAGCGAGTTTCAAAATCCAGCTAAACACTTTGTGCACTGTGTATGGTACTGTGGTGGTATGGAAGTGGTGTTGGCAATAAATGTTTTTAATGGCAACTAAGTGACTAATGAAGCAAGGAGGACTGTCATGGGATTTTTGGGAAGACCATGGTAAACTGTAACCATTCATTTAAAGAGTCTGTTTGCATCTTTAGGTAGCTAAACTCCTGAGCAGAAGTGGTGAAAAGAGGACAATGGCAAGCTGTAAATAAAACCTCCTATTTGCTTTCTTGCAGCTGTTGCTTTTAAGAATGCCAAGCAGTTTGACCAGGCAAGGGAAGCCTGTTTGCGGGAAGCTGAGGCACATGAAAACAATAAAGCGTATCTTTTCATTGATTGATATTCTTTTTTCCAAGAAGCTGACTCTTAGATTGCGGTAATGGGGGTTGGTAGCAGGTTGTTTAATACATTTGCGCATTTTGTCAGTCCAGTGGAACTGCTTTTTAAAAGACTGTTCCCATGTGCTCTGAGTGGGAAAACTAAAGAACTCTTGGTTAGAAAATCAGTTCCCAATCAGAAAATATGTTTCCACTAGCATCTGGAGCGATAAGATGTTGACAGTTGCCTGAGATGTCTAGGTACTGCTTCAGAGATTTAATTTTTTTTAATTGCCTACAAATGGATAGTCTAAACTAAACACACCTTTGAAATTATTACAGTACTTGTATTAATGTTTAATAAGCAGTACTAATATTTTAAATAAACGTGCCTTTTACAACTTCATATGCAACTGTATGTTGTTATGTTGCATTTTTCTGTCCTTGGAATCATTTATTTTTGACAAGTTGCCTACGGATGTAGTAGGTTCGATTTGCCTTTATGGGGTTCTTTGCTTTGAAACTAATAGTTGTATAACATTTTGCACATTAATTATTTTTTTGCATTATGTGGCTTTTGTCCTTGACTTTGACTATTTTACTTCCAGTCTCTTCCATGCTGCCAAGTAAGTACAAAAGCACTAAGTAATCTGAAACAAACTTTTTAACATACAGTACAAGCATGAACTGTCTTTTTGATCTCATTATAGTAAGTGTTATGGTTCAAGTTGGGAGCCCCCGGTGGTCTAGTGGTTAAGACGCAGGGCTGGTACCCTTGAGACCGCGGGTTCGATTCCCGGTCAGG
>JAWWES010000081.1:99230852-99255508 GCA_035583135.1 Lophotriccus pileatus | reverse complement strand
CGCAGGCTCGAAGGCCTTATCTGCATATGCGTGTAAGGACCTTCCCCGGCTCTTCGTTCGCGAAGACGGGCCATTATATGGTTCAAGTAATTTTGCTATTTCAAAATCATTTCAATATAAGTGTGAGCTAAGAAAGTCTGAGAACCTGCAATGGTCACCTGAAGAAATTATGATTTCGGCGTTCTTTGGCACCTTTTGATACCAAATATTTTTTTTCAGATGATCTTTTTGTAATTTTGAAATTCTACACTGTTGAGCTTTTAAAGAAATTTTTAATTAAAGAGTACTTCAAAGCAAGCAGATAATGATAATAATCCAAATATTGCCCATGGATCATGTTAGAATAGATTTTTAGTGGGGAGTGTGGTTGAAGTACTTAATTTGTGGAAGATAATGTTACATGTGCTCTGTCTCATTAAATAAAACACTTGAAACATCTTCAAAGCATTAAATATTAAAAGTGAAGTGATAGCCAATGCATGATAACTTTTGCTGCATAAATACAGCTTGCTGAAACACACCATCTTAAACCAAATGGTACATTTTTTTCTTTGCAGAGCTTATGAACAAGCTGGCATGATGCTAAAGGTATTTGCATTTACTAGTTTTGATTAAAAAGTTCTATTTTATAGTTGAAGAGTATTGTGCACTGGATCATTTAACAAATATATATATAAACAAATTGCATATCAAAATGATAATTTTCTGTTGCCTCATAGTCCTCACCAACACCTTCAGTAGATTAGGAGAGCAACATTTGTATTTGGGGGGTAAAAGTAGTTTTCCCTTTATAGGAGGAAAGAAGAGTGTAGTGTGTCAGAGGATAACAGAAGAGTGGTGTTGGTTTTGCTCTAAACTGTCACAAATTAATGACTTACATGAAAGCTTAGTACTTAGAAGTGAATTTTGTGGAGTTGGTGGTCAACTTGCGCTAGCTCTACAAGTTTGTAAATAAAAATTAGGATCTTAATAAATAGGTGTTACAGTTTGATTTGTGTCATTGTTCATAAGCTCAATTCCTGACAGCAGTGTCCCTTTGCCTGTTGTTTTGTAGGAGATGCAGAGACTCCCAGAAGCGGTTCAGCTGATTGAAAAGGCCAGTATGATGTACTTGGAGAATGGGACACCAGATACAGCAGCTATTGCTCTGGAACGGGCTGGGAAGTAAGTCTGAGCTATGGGGGACTAGAATGCTTGCCAGGTGTGGGTGTACCTTTGGTTTTCTTTTATGTCTTTATGATACTTTCAGGTAAAAAACATTTTCATTTCATTTGAAGAGAAATTGTGGATGTTTATTACAGGCTAATAGAAAATGTGAGCCCAGAGAAGGCTGTGCAGCTCTATCAGCAAGCAGCGTCAGTGTTCGAAGTAAGTGGGGGATTTGTTTGGTTGGTTGGTTGGTTGTTTTTTTCTTTCAGCTATAAAATGAAGAAAAAGCATAAGATTAGGTTCTAAATTTTTTCCATCATTTTACATCAGTGGCTGAGTAATGAAGCTGAAGGCTTCTTACCTTGTTGAGAAAGAAATTATAAAAGTTAGGAGTCAGTTTGCTTTGCCTTTTTCTCAGTTTAGGGCTTGAGTGAACCTGACTTTCGTATGTTGTCAAGTTTTCTGCCCTTTGTTGGGCAGCCCAGAGGGTAAGGAACATATCTGCTGAGTCCTGGAGCCTAAAATAATTTGAAATCCTTCAAGTATAGAAGAGAAGATTTTTCTTGGTGCTCTACCAATGCCATGAGCCGATGATTTGCCTTTTTGCTACTGGCTTTGATGTACTTCTCTGTTGTCAATGGTCACGTATTTCCAGATTAGCAAGTTTGCATTGGTGTTACTTTGCTGAGCAGATCCATACAGGAGCTGGCTGTGGAACTTTGGAGCACTAGTACTCTTCATGTTTCCCTAGTGTGACACAAAAACACTAACAGTTGTTCTAAGTTAGAGGTGACACACTTAGATAAAGATCTAGTGGTCTTAATGCTATGCAAGTGAAATAAGAATGTTTGAATTCTTCTTGTTCATCTCTAGAATGAGGAGCGTTTACGGCAGGCGTTAGAAATGCTGGGGAAGGCATCAAGACTCCTAGTCAGAGGACGCAGGTATGGCTTTATCCCTTCTTGTTCTTCTAATGTAATTGAATATTAAGTAGTGATTTTGATTAGTTTTTTTTTTCTTGCTGTTTGTTTAACAATTCTTTTTTGAGACACACTTCAAACTAAAATTCAGTTTCTGTGGGATATGCCATGTTCATCCAGGAACCACCTGTTTTGTATTCTGGGATAATGGGGGCTTGAAAGGCTTTGTTTCCTTTGTGTTTGTTGAATAGCTAGAAAGCACATACACCAGTTTTCATTAATTATTAAACTGCTTCAGGATGTTTTTTTGTTTTTCTTCCAACACTAATATGTAGAAAGTACTTGAAAGTCTTTTATGGCTGTGGGATGCAAAACAGGGGAATTAGGTGGCTAACCCAAGGAAACAAGTCTGTTTGCAGCAGTCTGATTCTGGACTTCCTAAAGAAGAGTGTTCTTGGAGTCTCAATGTGACAAATTTAGCTGTAATTGCATGCACCAAACTTGACCTTCAGTTCAGCTTAGACTTGCTTCACTGAAATATTTAGGTCCTTTAAGAAGTTGTCTGGATTTTGAACTCTGCTTTTAGGAAACTTTATTTCACTGCAGAAAAGTAGTCAGAAAAGAAAAGTGATAGTGTAATTTGTAAGTCTTTCTGTGGAAGCCAGTCAAGGTAGCTTCAGAACATGTGAAAGAATTGGTTGCTCTGCTGCTTAATAGCTCATGTGCTATTTCTAATTTCTAGAAATTGATTATGATGATGAAAAGAGTATTCAAACTCAGAAGTAGTTACTATTACTAAATATTGGTAGTTCATGAATGTCAGACTTACTGGTAGCTTGTAGTAACCTCATGACATACAGAAATCTGTTAGGGTGTGGAACAAAGCATTCATCTTGTACAAAGTTATAAAAACCAAGGCTTCTCTGAATGAATACCAGAGATGTTTTTAGCATGTGTACAAAGGAATTGCTGACTGTATATTTATCTACTCTGTTAGTAAAATCTACTGCTGATCTTTAGTTGTGTTGCTTTTTATTGCAGTAGACTTGCTACTGCATTAGTTAAACACTTTGTATTTAGCCTCAGTTTCGTTGTGCTGTATTCCTGGTGCTGACACTCCTGTTTTTCTTTTTTGTTTTTAGATTAGACGAAGCTGCGTTGTCTCTTCAAAAGGAGAAAAGTATTTATAAGGAAATTGAAAATTACCCTACATGCTATAAGGTAAATTCTAAGAGCCAACTTTTGATAATACATTTCAGGGTTTTTTATGGGTAGTTAATGACAGTTGACATCTGACTGATGATATGTACCTCTTGATCCAGGGATATATTGCTTGCTAACAATGAGAATTCGTGGTAGCGCATGTTTCCCAAATCTCTAACTGTGCTTTTTTCACTACTATAATTTTGGAGATAAGATGCTGATACCTACAGGAGCTGTCAACACCAAAAACCACATAAAAATAAAGATGTTATCAAATATAACAAGGTACAAAACCTGTTACTGGGAACAACAGTTCATTAAAATGTTATAGGAGATAATCTATTTCATACTAGCAGAGGATAGGCCTTCTGCTTTTTCACAATATTGTTCTGACTCCTTTGTGTCATTATTTTAGAATGACTGGGGATTGTAATGACCTTTTTCATGATAAATGTTAGCAGTCTACTGTTTTTCTTTCATATTTTACTGTTAATTTCTAAGCAGTCATTAGGTTTATGTTTTGGTTTTATTTCTTTTTTTTTTTTTTTTCAGAAAACTATTGCTCAAGTCTTAGTTCATCTTCATAGAAATGATTATGTTGCCGCAGAAAGATGTGTGAGGGAAAGTTATAGGTAAGTCTACTTCATGTCCTAGAGGTTTAGAGCGAATGTTTCACTAATGTAGATCTGTTTTGCTTGACATTGTTCTTTTGTAAATTTTTAACCCACTTTGACTTTTTAAATGGGTTTAAAACCCATTTTTGACCATATTGACTTACAGTACAATAACAGCATTCCCTGGTATGTGGCTATCAGGAGTTTTTTTCACACGTAACAGATTTAGCTGTAATTACTGCAGTGATTCTTCTCAATGAACCTAAAAAAAAAAGTTAGTCAAAAAGAACTAGTTATGTGCCACAGGGGAAATGAGGTGGAAATGAGAAGTTTTTTCTTGTTAAAAGCTGAGCAGAATACTGTTATAGCTGGGATTCTTGTCTTACTGCTGTCCTTTTGGTTACATCTTATCACATGGAACAGAGATGCCTAAGATATTGTAAACAAATGTTTAGTATTAAAAGTGGGTGTTTCCAGATGTTGCTAACTGAATTTTAATTTTCTTCAAGATGTTTTTGCCATGTGTGAAGGCCCTGAAAAAGTTTTAATTCTAACTTGCTACTGTGATATTTTATTGCAGTTTGAGAAGAGAAATATGGAATACAGTATCAGAGTGCACAGTCGCAGCATCCCAATATAATCAATTAAACTATCTAGTATGGTGATTAGACTGAGGGAAAGATTAGTCTAAATGTTTTAGTTAAAGAAGAGTTTGAAGCATGTGAGTTACTACATTTCTGGCTATGTTAATCTGACTAGGAGATCTTGCCGTCATCACACGTTGGAGGAAGAAAAGCAAGATTTCTACTTTCTGTAACTTTTGAGTAGCTGGTTGAACTGAAGGATAATGTAGGAAGCAGAAAGTAGTCTAACTGAATATGCTGAATTGAAGAAGGCGTTTTTTACACATACAGGAGAAAATTCTGGTGTCAGATTATGGATTTATGTTCCAGAAGCTTCCCCAGCAACTCTTCATTTCAGCTCTCGTTAGGACTTCAGTAGGAAAATCTTGAAACAACATGTTTTTACTTAAACTGTGGGTTTATTATTGAAGTTACTTGAACATATATATAAGTTAAATTGCACTTTATTTTTAGAAATAATTTTTCGAGATCAGTCTGTAAACATGTTGCTCATATTTTTCAAATCTCCAATTTGTGTTCTGTATGTAGAAATGAATGACAGATGTTTTCTGTATGTAAAGTGGAGGAAGAGTTTATTGACTAGTCAGGAAAAAGTTTAAAAATTCTAATATTCTTCTTTTGCCTTGACTGTGGTTGTGGTCTTATTCTCAGCATGCAAACTAATGTTGCTGAAAGTTTAATTTTTACGGATATGATTCCTGTACCTGGAAAAATCAAAGTGGTTAAAGGCAGTTTTGTGGAATAACCAGTCTGTCTTGAAAGCTGCTTGCACTTCTGCTGTTAAGTCAGCAGCATTTAAAGATAGAATAGCTGAGTGTGAAGTAGATTGCTGAAATGTCTTAAATAAACTCTTAATTTCCTTCAGTATACCAGGATTCAATGGAAGTGAAGACTGTGCAGCACTAGAGCAACTTTTAGAAGGGTATGATCAGCAAGATCAGGATCAAGTTTCTGAAGTCTGTAATTCTCCGCTCTTCAAATACATGGATAACGATGTAAGTAGGCAATTCCTGTGGGATTTTTAATTTTTTTTTTAATAATTCTTTCACATGTTCAGGTTAAGAGATATGTTTTTTTCCAAGTAGAGGAAAATAAGTAGAGCACCATCCATGTATTTGTTTTGACTTGCTGTCATGCTTCCCTGTACCTGTAAGCTTCGTGAGTTCTTTATCTGTCAGTGATGGCGCTCTCAGATGGTGTGAAGGCTTAGGTGAAAGACCAGCTTCTTATGCATTTGATGAGTTTGTTTAATGAGTTAACCAAAAATCAGTCCCCTTCTACTTCCTTCTTCAAGGGCCAGAACAGTTTGCTGCATCTGCTTTTTCTTGTAAATATAACAGCTAGCTGTGCATAAACATTACAGAGTATGATGCCTATGGGGTGGCATTGTTGGATGCTTTTATCCATCGCTTATTCCTTAGCAAGGAGCTAATTTATGAAAGATTTTTAATGTTGAGCGAATAATTGTGACCATTTCCCCAGCTATTTTTTTATTTAGTTGAACTTGTAAATTTAGGAATTAAAAGGAAATGCAAGGATAGGAAAGGTGTAAAGTAAAGGAAACATCCATCTGTGCCAAATCTTGTAACAGTATTGACTAATTTTACTTTGAATAGTAAAAGTTGAGGTATTAGTCTTGCTGAAAAACACATAAGACTTTTTACATTGTCTATTAATAGGTAATGTATGCAGAGCTGCATACTGGAATTTATATTTTCATGTAAAGCTTGAAACAGAGAAGGATGTAGGATGTGGCCAAATTATCCTATAATAAGCAGTATTAATACAGACCTCATTCTGAGAGTGTTTGAGATGGAGGAAAATGAACCAATGTTATTCTAAGCTGGAAAAATGTACTCTGAGAGCAGCATCACTCTGCTGTACTGAATGTTGCCTGCTTCTTTATTGTGAGCATCAGTCAATTCTGTGATAGTACAGAAATTAAACTTGCTTTGTTATTGTCAGTATGCCAAGCTTGGTCTTACCTTGGTGGTCCCAGGAGGTGGAATCAAGAAGAAATCGCCAAATGCTGCACAAGACAAAGCCAGAGGACCAGCTGCAGTGGGCTCTCATGCTGATGAGGAAGAGGATGAATATTCTGGTGGACTATGCTAGCTACAGGCTAGGTTGTCTTAAATATCTGACTTATTTGTGATGTTAAGCATATCCAAAGGTACCAGATTTACCAGAGCTTCATTGCAATTGTGATATGGGAATCCTAATATTAACTTGGCAGCTTCTGGGTACGGTACAGGAGAAAAAGCATGACTGTACCCACCGTCTTGAATTATCTTTGGACTTCATCTCTTACCTGGTAGGAGCTTCTTAGAGCCTTGCCCTCAGTTGAGAGAATTTTTACTAAAAGCACAGTTTAAAACCAAAACCCCAGAAGCACTGGAGTAAGGAGAATGGTGCGAAATTTTAAACGCTAGATTCCAACAGCTGACACTTTTTGGTCCCAGAAAGATGTTTGCTATTGTTCTTGGAGTTAAATGTACGATCATTCATCTGTCTGTTTATCTCCCATTTAAGACCATGTAAGGCAGACTGTGCAAGGCAAGAGTTTTACTGGTGTAAACACTATGGGGAGCATTCAGTTTGTTTTCAGTATGTTTTTACCCCACTGGGGAATATTATTTTAATACCTTATTCTTTGCAAGCAGTATCCATATGAGTGTGGAAAATACTAAGTCAACTAATTTGAAGTTATCTTGCAAGCTTAAAAATACATGCAGCTCTTTCCTCTTGAGAACTTTATTGGCCTGAAGTCTTTGGAAATAAGTGTGTGCATAGTATTAGTAATGTGCACCTTGGGAAAGGAGTGAATGACATTCTCAGCAGTGTTTCTGAAGCATGCCATAACTAGAAAACAAACTGAAGGCAGAAGATAACATGCATTGAATATAAACTTCTGGAGACGAATGTTTAATAAAAAGTTAGGTGGAATGTTTCAGTGATATGCATTCTTCATATGATTCTTTCATATTTTCACAGCATAGAACAGATATCTCCTATAAATGGCATTTTTCAAACTAGTTCAGAATCCAAGATAACCAAATTTTAGTGCATCTTCTCTATTTTTATTTGGTTTCAAGTCATCATGTGTTTTGCAAACTTCTGTAGTGTCGTAAATTTGTTTCATCATTTTATGCTTAGAAGTTGTCAACTCTAGACGTTGTACCCGTGGCTTATTTCTTCAGCAGAACCTGATCAAGATCCGCACTGGGAATCCAGCAGGGATTTGTGTGCGATGCCCAAAGTTCAATAAACAAGAGACCAAAAGCAACAGTGTTAAGTGTTGGTACAGTTTGTGCCATATTAAGCAATTGGATGTCATAAAAGATACCAAGCACCTGTCTGACATACACATGATTTCTGACATCAGTATGTGCCAGACACAATTGTGATGAAGTTTAAACTTTTAGAGGACTAATACTCGCTTTCCATGGGGTGGATAAGCACTCCACGGTGATGGGTGCACAAACTGCAACATAATACGCAGGCGGGACTGCCGTAAAAAGTCATGTTATTCAGTTTAATGGGTGTTCAAAAACCAGTTTTGTCTCTTTGTATTGTGTAATAGTAACACTGGGTTTTACAGCTATTTGAAATGCACCTGTAGTTCTTTACTATCTGACAGGTGATTTCCCTTTGTTAATGGTGATGTATATGTAGAAGTTTTAGCTCTAAGAAACTTTAGGAAGTGATTTGCTTTTCTCTGAGA
Source organism: Lophotriccus pileatus (assembly GCA_035583135.1). Lineage (NCBI taxonomy): Eukaryota > Metazoa > Chordata > Aves > Passeriformes > Tyrannidae > Lophotriccus > Lophotriccus pileatus. Next base: position 99,247,254 of record JAWWES010000081.1, on the reverse strand, counting down.
ATGCCTGCAGGTATACATGAAAGATGGCTTTGAAGACTTCTCTGTAACTCTTCTATTTTCACCACTGGAGCAACTTACCCCAGTTCACTCAACTTCTGCCTTCTGGATTTGATAATCAAGTTGAACATATGCTTGTTATGGGGGAGTCTTTATCACAGGTAGAAAACACTGCACGTTTAGGAGCCTTGGGAGCATTAAGTAATTTTCTGCTTGCATTTTATGCTCCTTCTAATTCTGAAATCAGTTTTATTGTGTGATCCCAAGCAGTCTACAATTGCATGTACCTGAGAAGATGAGGTGCGTAAGAAACAAAACTTGTGTGCTTCTGTGAAAGAATTTGCAGATTTATTTAAACTGTGCTTGTAACACTAACAGGCCCTTAAAAGAAAAAGTAAAATTTATGCATTAGATTCTTAAAGCATACTTTTAATATTGCCAAAAAAATAAAATAGATGTGCAAGACTGTCTTCCACACTCCCTCAAGCTATTGTTTTTTTTTTTCTCCATGCCAAGTGTGGAAAATTTGGGATGAGAAGTAACTGGTACTAGACATATTAAGCTGCCATTGAATTCAAAGGGGCTTTTCTGATTCTTAGTAGTAGAATCTTAATCTTTGATTGCAATGTTGCTGCAAAGACCAAATCTGCAGAAGTGGAAGTGTCTGAACATAAGATGGTCTATTTTATATAACTTATTCTCCTATTTTAGACAGTGAAAGTGTGTTAGGAATGTTAACTGCCTTTTAGAAAACGTTAACTATAGAAGAAACTGTCTGTATATTATGTGTTAGTGTTTGTTTCTATCTTTCAAAGCAATTTGCACACTTATGTAAATACCATTTAGGTGATCTAAAATGGAAAAGATACCATTTACAGCAAGAAAGTTTCCAAAACCAGTGTTGACTGTAAGAAAAATAAAGTTTAATTGTGCATGAAGGCTGAGCAATGGCCAGTGCAATGTATATGTGAAATCAGAAGATTTCTAAATTATCTGTAACTTAATACTCAGATGATCAAGTGCAGTGTGAAACCTTTGCTTTATTTGTTCTTTTCCCCAATCTGTGGTGTAATAGAGTACAAAATGTATTTGTAACAGCTCTACAGATGCTGCCTCTTGAGAAAAAAAAAGCTGTGTGTTTCACCAACATCTAAAATAAAACTTGAAGTTAACACATTTGTAGTAGCTTTCCCTGTTGTTGATCAGGTCCTGCTGAGTTAAGCTAATTATATTTGTCACTTGGGTCAGATTTTCAAAGTAGTTTTCAGCAGGAGAATGCAAGCTTGTCATTATTCGATTGGATCCAATGCAAAGTTTGAAAAACAACTATGTTTCAATGTTTCAGAAACTATTTTACACAATTTAAGGACATGAATTCTGTAACTTTGGAGACTTCATAATTTTAGAAGAATCACCTTTTCTACTGTTTCAAAGTCAAACTTGCTGAAATACTTGGAGGTTGAAGAATCTGGAACTGAAGTTCTACAGTGTGACAGGAATCATTCCTCAGAGGTTACAAATAAGCAGCTGTAAAACTTCATGAACTAAGCTGCTCTTGGGGAAAAAATAAAATAAAAAAAGCGCCTTATCATCTAGATTTATAACAGGTAGTGAACCTTTTTGAATGCAAGAAAAGGGAAAAAGAAGCAACCCCAATCTCCCCAGTTAGTAGTGGTAGTAAAATTGGAGGAAGTAGATATAACTTGAGAGCAGGAGGAAACCACTTGGAATCTGTGGTTATTTGAGCAGGGATATTAATGTCTAAGCTAATGGTCTGTGAAGTCCAGCACCCCCAGGAGCTGGGCTCATCTCTTCCTCTACGTTGGTGCCTGTTGGACATGGCAAGCGTGAGCGTCATCTCTGACCACGTTCCAAAAGGCTGATGGGTCTTTGTTCCAGCACCGCTGTCATTGCCCTTTGGCCGTGATTTCCAGTGCGTGCGCAGCACAGCAGAGCAGCCTTGGCTTGGGATGGGAGTGAGAGGCAGCTGCAAGGCTGCACGTACATTTTAAGAACATATGGCTTTTGTGATGCATCTGCTGGGTCTAATGGGAATAGTAATGAGTGTGGCTGGACTCTGCAGTGCTCGCTGCCAGGATGCTAACTGGTGTGAAACCAGTTTAGACTACGCAACAGAAACCTTGCAATCCTGGAGTGACAGAAGCAGGCCCTGGCGGGTGTAAAGTGAAAATGGGTTGTCATTAGTTGCCTTGCTTGTTTTAGGTATGTAGTTTTGTGCCTTTATTTTGCATTGTTTCTAAACTTGGTGTAACCCGAAGCGGATCTCTTTTCCCGAGAGCGTTGTTCTCTGTTAGCACTAGATGGTGCCGCAGAGCTGGCACAGGGCTTTTCTCTGCTGCTGGGCAGCCTTCACTCTGTGCAGGACAGCTTCTACATTTAAATATGCTCAGCTGGAGTATTGATTTGCTTAGAAACATCCTAAGGGGGACCTGCTCTCGCTGATGCTTCTCACGGCATGAAACACCAGCCTGAAGTTGTTGAAGAGAGCAGTCCTGTAGGGCCAGCCCATAACCCTCCTGTCCAGTCCTGGCTGCCGTACAGGTCCTCTGGGATAGTACGGCATTCCTGCCAGGCAGCTGTGCCTGCTGCTCGGGCATATGGTGTCAGTGCTGCTTACAGCCTTGCTCCAGTGTTACCTGCCCTTACAGCTGGCCCCACTGTTGCGCTGAATCTGGGCTGACACACTTCCCGGCCTGCTGGCTGCTGCGAGTTGGAAGGGCTGTCTTAGAGCTTTCCTCAGCAGGGCCATTGCCAGCAGCCTGGTGGAGCTGGCTGCCAGGGAACGTTCCCACTCCCTGTCTCAGAGAGCTGGTGGCAAGGGGCTGCCTTGGCTGCTACTACCAGAAGTACTCATGCCAGCTGTGCTGCTAATGGACTCTTGGACCACGAGCAGGAGGAGAGGGGGCCACTCAGCAGAAGCAGCATGGCTCTGGTCATAAGGAAGAAGACTTAAGCCACTCTGTGTTGTTCAAGGTGCCTGGGAATAAATACAGGTCCAATCCTCACTGCACCTTGTGCTGATACCCATCTCCTTCTCACCTGCTACCCCAAAATTATAAACAAGTGTGTTTATAATTTTGCCAGAGTGTTTTACCATGTTATAAATGGGCCCCTCAAGAGGTTCAAATGCCAGCGGTGATGGATATGACCAATTTGCTTTTCTCTCTACTTCTCCAAACATGGACCTGGGAAATTGGGTGATTAAAGCCAGGTTACAGCCAGGTTACAGCCAGGTTACAGAGGGAGGGTGAAGAGTGAATAAAATGGTAGCCAATGTGCACTATAACCTGTTAATAGAAATTTTCAACTCTAAGGCTGGCTGATTCTGCTACAATTGCAGCTCTTGTTGCAGCCACGACATTTTATGAAATACCTCATGGACAAAATGCAGTGTTAGAGGACGGAAATCAATAAGTGTGTGTGTGGGGAAATTAACTGAAAATGGGAGGAGTGAGTTGGGCACCAAGCAATGCTGTGTTGGTGGATGGAAGAGAGGGCTCCTGCTGCAATTTGCTAAAAGGACTTTGCTTTAAAAAAAATACACCACATCCTGATTCATCCATAGAGGCAGGGAGGGAGGGATGAGGACTGGCATGACTGCTCTCTTCATTCTGGGGAGAGGTTCTGCTGCTATGTGCCACGTGAGGCAATATGAACACAGACTCTTGCTGGGAATTAAGTTCTTTGCCTGTCACTAACAGACTGGAATTAAGGAATTGAAGGGTAAAAAACTTAAAGCAGCAGACAGGGACATCTTTTGTGTATATGTGTGTATGTGTGCAGCTGACAACTTTCTAGGCAGTGCTTGCTGTGCTGCACTGCTCAACAACTGCCCCAGAGTAATTGTGTTAGTAATAATATAGCTGAAAATTCATGAAGTGTAAAGACCTGTGGTACCCTGTGTTCTGTGGGTGCCAAGTGTCTTATTTAGCTGACCACCATGCAGTGATTTTCTGGCTCCTATCTTGTGTAAATGTATGATTTTTCAAGCTGAATAACTGGAGAAAGAATGACATTCCTCTCAGCACCTGATCCTGGAGCCCAGGTTGGTCTGTAGTGAGTGAGTGATTAAAGCTGGATGGACTTGAAAGGTGAGGCACCTTTGTAGCAGCACCAACTGAGCAAAATATTTTAATGCTTTGATAACAGACATGTAGAAAGAATAGTGTATTTTAAAATTGTCCTTTAAATAAGGCACAATCTGGTAACTTCCACGGTCTTAATGTTTATCTTCTGGAATTTACCAGATAGTGCATCTCATGGGAATTTTTAAGAACCAATTTTCTTGGAAACACCAGCACAGAGTGCTTTGAAATACTTCAGTCTACCCCTAATGCAATACATGATTTTGGTGATAGGCCCTGCTTGCAAGGAACGTAGGAAAGAAAAAGAAAACATCCTTCTTTTTTGTTGATTGAGGAGATGTATGTAGAAGGCTTAGGTGTTGGCTATTTTTCCCTTCAGATCATAATATTCTCTGATACAAGGTTGAGTATTTTTTTTCCTTTGTTATTCATGCATGTTAGTATGTAATCTGGAATTCAAATAGCTGTTTTTCTGTATCTGTCCTCCTGTAGCCATTAGGGAGCAAAAAATTTCTTGGGGCTGAGATGGAGGCAGGGGGAAAATCAGGAGAGAAAGCATGCACGTGACTGCACACACTAGTCACATTTTGGTTTTGGATGTGTTAACATGGAACTGCTGGTGATCTCTTCGTGGATGGGAGGCTGTCACATAGCTTCAGATCTATATGATTTTGCTGCCCTTTTTTGTGTGGAGATGCTGCAATGATGTTGGAACAGGTGGGAATGTCTCATGGCCAAACAGAATCTGATAATAATGACATGCAGCCAAGGTAGTAAAAGCAAGTAGCAGCCCGAATGCACACACATGCTATATATTTACCTCCACTTGTATTTACAGCATGATAATTTTTGTTTTAGAAGGTCATGGATGTCTAAAACAGGAAACATATTTCAGAAGTACTGTTTTGTGACAAGACTGAAATGCAGTAATGGGATGACTTGAAATTTGCTGTAATTTGGGCTATGTATTCATTGCTTCAACAATTTCAGAGAGGTTTCTGTTTCAAGGATAAATTTCTATGTATCCATTTTGCGTGAGACAGATATGGAGAAATACTCCACGTCTGTGATCGCTCCATCTGACTTTGAAATAGTTTGTTAACAGCGTCAGGGTGGAAGGAGGTATCCAGAGTAAATTTTTTTCAAGGTATTTCAGGAATAGTAAGAAAAAAGTGAAAGAAAAGCCTGTGCCTACTGAGTTTTCCTTATAGCAGATTGCCCTGTGTATAATTCTGCTGATGACTTTATGTGGTATTGCATTGCTATAATCAAAAAATTTGATCACTTTTAAATGCAGATATTGTAGCTACTAGGACTCTGATATTATGAACCAGAAGAGTGGAAACATTCATTAATAGATTTAGTATGACTGAAGTATAGAAAGAGATGAGGAGGCAGTGTGTGATGCGGGAAGGAGTGGACTTAGAGAGACGAAACGGAGGAGGGTTCCAGCGCAGTGCTGAGTACTCATGCCCTCTTATGATTTCCTGATCATAAATGTGAAGAAGGATGACGGAACAACTGGAAACATAACGTGTTGTTTGGCAAATAACAGAGAAATGTGACACGAATCATACATCTGTTAGCTTGTGTTAATCAAAAAGTCACCCTCAAGCAGACTTTTAGGGGCTGTCATACATCACCGAACTACTTTTTTTTTTGAGTGAGGAATTCATATTGCTTTAAGTTAAATGGTGTGGCTCACTAATATAGCACGTCACATGATACAAAATTATGGCACTTTGAGACAGTTGGGTTAAATGTGATTTAATTGCTTAAAATATGAATGCTATGTTCCTTGTTAATCTTCTAAGTTATTTCAGTGAAGTTATTTGTGTCTTTGACTCTCTTCCCAATTTGCCTAAACAACATTTCTAAGTAATGTTTAAAGATATTGATATTCTTGATTTCTAAATGAATGGTTGGAAATCTCTGGCATTGATTTTTTCTTCAGATGACAATTTAAGTTACTTCTAGACAGCTGTGGTATATTTTTGTTCACCTCGTCAGTCTCTAAATTACATTTGTCCCTGTGGTCCATTTTGTTTAAGGGATGCCACGTTACATATCAACTGTGTGAGCCAGAATGTCATACTTCATGCTTTTCAAAGTATTCCAGGCTGTTTTTGGATGGATGACTGGCAGCCCGTGGACCTTTGGCAAACTCTGATAGCCAGGCTGTGATCAAATCAATTGGAGCAGAAGCCTAGGACAATTCTTGATTTATAATCTTTTTTCTGTTGATTGACCTCTTTAATAAAAATGTGTCTATGGTAGGAAGGAGAGGCTACATGAAAAGTCTGGGAGTTGCACATCCCAACTGCACAGAAGTTAAAAGAATCAAAGGGTGAAACTTCTGTAACCAGCAGGAGAAGATGAAACACTGCAATAGTCTGTGCACAGGTCTGTCCACACCCATGAGTGCATATACCTTAAAAAAAAAATTATTTCCGGGAAAGTGCAAGAAGTAACTAAAATAACGAAATGGTATTTTTTTATTTCTTCAGTTATGGAGATTTTTTAAAAAAATTATAATGATGGATGTGTTTGTAGCCAATGTTGCAATCACAGAGCTAGAAGAAAATTCTAAGTCTAGTTCCAGATCTGGGTCATCAACTAAATGTCCCTGGAATTCAGCATGGGAGATAAGTCAGAATCCAGTGATCTCGAAGTGCACATTAAGCAGTAAACTCTCTCTCTCTCCTGTAACTTTTGCCTGCAGACATAATACAGCAGATCCTCAGCTGTGTGCAAGGTGCTCTGCCTTGAGGCAGCCAACTGTACCCACAAGCCAAAATTCCTGCAGCAAAGGATTGCAAACTTATGGCTTTCCACCCTTTCACCCAGACAGGCCTCCATGGAAGGCAAGGGCTAGACTGAGACTCCTGTATGTGTCCACCAGTCACAGACTCCCTCTCTTGCGGGAAGGATATCTGCTTTCTTTTTCTGTCAGGGTTTCTAAATGCTGGATCATGCTTGCCGAGGCACTGAGTGGGAGAGACAAGTGGACAGGGAGGTTATTTGGCCAAGGATGAGTTGGAGGTTGAAACAACATCTACTGTTTGTCAAGGTCATTTAATCCCAGGCAAATTGTATTTGAGCTTCTTGGGGCTGTTTGAGTTATTACTGAAACGCAGCAGTTTCCAGAGCTGAAGGCATCCACAACGTAATGGTATGCTCCCACAGTGCAATAACATGAAAAGTAGTGCTCTCCAATTACTTCTACAGTATGGATTTAAAATAGGAATTTGATGCTGTTTAGACTAATTGATGGACTGATTAGCCTGCCATCATCACTTACGATGATTCTGCTCAGTGCCTTTGTTCCAAAGTTTTGCCAGCTTTTTGTTTCTGCCATGAGCACTTACGGTGACATATTGTGGTCATGACCCTGTTACACCCAGTGGTCCTATACTTGTGTTTGTTATGTAGAAATTGCCATGCTTCATTCTTTTGGTTCAACAGACTTTAAATTAGACAGTTTCTAATCAGTAAGAATAAATAAATCTGCCAGAGAGTAATGCTGCTGGTACAGTGAGTAGCTATCATCAGGTCAACCGCATTTATATTCTGCATAAAGTGAATCCAGGGCCGAGTGAAGAGTCCTGGAAAGGTATAAACATGCCTGAAGTACTGGCATTCAGAATTAGAAAAAAAAACTTTGAACATTATGCTTTGAAAGCTTCAGTACAACCTGATATACTGCCGATTACAGTCAGTCTTTTGTTAATTGTTGACATTAAAAAACTCTGACATTTTTTTGCTTCCCTTCCGCCTTGCCTCCTTGCCCTGCCCCTCCTCTCATTAAAAAAACCCAAACAAACAAAAAAAAGAACAAAAAAAAAAAAAAAAAAAAAAAAAAAAAAAAAAAAAAAAAAAAAAAGGCACAGTAGTTCTCTAATTCACAAGACAATCTCATAAATTACTGTGATGGAGTTAGTTGTCCAGCTGCCTGTGACCAGTTGGGTGTTTGTTGAAAAAAAAAGAATTCTGAGAGTTTCATGTCTTAATGTGAATGATGCTCCATCTGAAGATTTGGAATGGATTGATTATTCCCCAGTTCAAAATACTGTCTTCTTTCATTCCAAGAGTAGTAACATTAACATATTCTCAAGGAACCTGTCACCCAAAATGCAGCTAACATTGGATATGTAATATAGTTGGAGAGAAGAGCTGGCGTCACCCATAATTTCGAAACGTTATTGGTCTCTGATCAATTAAAGGGAAGCCACGTTCATGTCACGCATTACTTACTAACCAAAAATGGAGTAAATTTTAACAGAAAACATTGGAAAAGTTTTTCACCAGCACTAGTGTTGATGTTTTTATCCTGAAAGGAGTGTAACTAGAGTTGTTCAGTGAACTGGAGTTGGAATTCTGAGAACCGTCTTGTTCCTCTACTTCTCAAAAGAAGAACATGCTCCAAAAACATGTTTTGAGATATTTTTTGTCCCTTGTGATGAGGTTTATTATTCATATAGGCCTCACATCATCAGTATCAAGCTGCTGAGAATGGTCAGTACTGTCTTGTGCCTTTGAGAAAGGCAGCAAAATGTCAGCTCTGTACTCAATACAAAGCCAGATGATCTCCACTGTATTGCAGTGTTCCTGACACTGCAGTCCTTCAGAGGGCAAAGTCATGAGCTGTTCAGCTGTCATCTGTCTGCTTGTGTCTACAATGAGTTTGCAGGCCCTCGATGCAAAGGATAGGGATGGTGTCATGTATTCCTGAAGTGACCCACGTTCTCTTAGGACTGTGTGGGAGTTGCCGTGTGAATGGAGATAGGAGTGCAAGCTATGAAACTTGTGATGCAATGCAGCTGCTTTGAGGTCTGTGTTTGTGAGTCTCTGGCTCACGTAAGCCTTCTGAATTGTGTGTTTTCAGTATGTCCATTTTACTGTTCAGAAGAGTTAGAAAAACACACACAAATCACTGCCCCAAGGTCAGAACTTCCTGTGACCCTGCAGCCCAAAGCTGTACAGCACAGAAAGATCAACCTGTACCTCATAACCCATGTAACAGGAAGGACACTTATCAGCAATAATCTTGCTTCTGCCTTTACTTTTTATCCTAGTTAATTTCGTTTCATCTGCTGAGATATGAATTTATAACATTTTAGATGTTTTAAACTGGGAGTGATGGTTGAGAAGCAATCCAGAATGAGGATAGTGCAGCTAGGGACACTGAGTCTCCTTCAGACTTTCTCTCTTGAGATGAGAGGCGTACCATCCATTTTAATGCATCTGCTTACTCAGGTAAAGTTGAAAATAATGGAAAAAGGATGTCATCTTCCAAATGACCCACAGACATGGGGAGATAATGCTCTGATATCTTGATATAAAACATGAACTCATGGGACTGACTGGTCCTTTTCTTTTGCTCATCTACTTCATCTCACCTCTCTTCAGTCCCTGGAAGGAGATACAGCATAGAACTCAAGACAGGGTACTGTGAGAAACTAAACTCCTCATATTGGGCAGCTGAAAAAGTCAAGCATCTGATAGTAATTGGTTAGTAAATTAAATTTTAACAACCTAGAGGTTGCATGCAGTCCAGTCCTGCTCCCCTAATATAAATCACTCAGATTTTCAAATATGAAACACATGTTTTCTGTCTGACCTTGTCTTTTATGGAGCAGTGGAGATTGCAAATGCAGATGCTCAGGTTTGTCTGCTTTCTTGGCCGCCAAGGCCGTAAATGGCAGCTTTCCTCTCACAGCCCACGTTACATTGACATTGCTTCACAAACTGGAGAACAGATATGGCTACAGGCAATAAAGCTGAGCTGGATCCTGTTCAAACAGTTTTGCTCCCTTTAGGCCTTGTTCACCCAGGGCAGGACTATGACCTCCAATAGCAGGGCTGGTCTCTCTCCCTTCCCTTGGCTGGGAGGGGGGAATGCCAGCTGTCCCCATGACATGGCTGACAGCAGAAGGCTAGCAGTTACCTGCCATCTCTGCCTGCAGTAAAATGCAGCTTTTACCCCTTTCCTAGCTGCTCTGTCTTAAAACCAACAGCCATGGAGCACTCTGGCTCAACTGGCTTCCCCCAAGCTTGTTCCCTGTAGCCAAAAGCTCCAACACCCACTTGGGTGCTGCCAGCACTGTTCACCCTTCTCCCAGAGGTGTTCAATTAACCTGCCCAGTCAGTTTTCCCCTTGAGGGCCAAAGCCCTTGTACTGTTATTTCCCTGGAGGAAGCTAGGGCTCCCTGCATACCATTTCTTCCCTCTTTCTCATCAGAAGGACTTGTCCCAGTCTGACACCTAATTTTTAGCACGGCTATTCTTAAACTGAATGGGAGGCTGCATATTTAAAGCTTCAGATCTACTCTGACTACAGTCAGTGGGAATTTTCCTATGTAGGTGCTAAGTATTATTCAGTGTAAGCAAAACTTGGCCTGTTAGTTTTAACTTTTTTTTTTTCCCCGTAATAAATCAAATCCTCTCTTTAATTTTTGCTTGAAATCTTTCCTCCTACAGAGGAATTTGCTGTAGCTATAACATTGCCACTAAATATTCTAGCCATGAGAGTGTGAAAAGAGTTTTCTTCCTTTCTAGAAGTCATATTTCTTAGGGAGTCTGACTTGGTCTAAGGTCTCTGTGATTTATTGATGCATTTTGACCTAGAGAGTGATGTTGCTGTTTGCTGGGAAAGTAAATTATTTGGTTCTGCAACTTTGTAATCTTAGGGGTTAATAAAAGCTTCTGATGAAGGCACATGTTTTAATGTCCATGTATCACTGCTCTGCAGGGCTTAATAAGGCAGCTTGGAAAATTAAAGTCCTGAGCTTGAACTTGCTTATATCACCAAAATAAGCAAGTCCTGATTTCAAGGGAAGCTGAAGAATGCCTTCCCTCAGGTGTGTGACAGCACTAGGAAAGGAAACTGTGGAACTTCCTCTCAAGGAAGGGAGAATAGAGCATCCTCAATCACACTGTCCCACCAGTGTGTTGGTGATCTGTAACACCCTGTGTTAAAGTCTAGGAATGGAAACAGAGGCAGTGGGGATGAAGGGAACAAGTACCAGAGAACTGAAAATGTGCAGAGGCCAAAGAGCATCATTTCAACCTTTTGCTTTGAGGAGACAATAGTCTTAAATAATCTCTGAGAACTTCTATTGCCTTCTGTCCACACCTGGTTCAGTGAGGACACATCAGTGGGATGAAGTGGTCAGTAGCAAGGTTCTAGCAATGACATCATGTGTGGTTTGGGTGTTTTACAGTCATCTAGCTCTAGCCTGGTCCTCTAGCTCCATGCCCACTGCTGTCACATCTCTTCCCTGAAAGGAAAAGGGCTGAAAGCAAAAGAAATCTGGTCTCATGGACTGAATTGGCTATAAGAGGTTATAGCACATCTAACATGCACCTGCAGAGCACCCTCTGTGTTACCTTAAAATGGAACAGATCCAGGTCATGTGATACAAAGTCACCCCATAACACAAATTGGAGTTTGGTAAGAGGGAGATGCTTGGGAAGCTGCCCTCAGTCCTGCTCTTTCGATCCAAACTACAATGCTTATGCTATGGACACACCAGTAGCAGGAAAACCAGGCATTTAAATTTTACTGCTATGAGGAGTCCTCAGAGAGCCCTGTGATATCTTTGGACTTAGCAACACTCAACAAGATTTTCTTCTGAAAGTATTTCATAGCCAAATAATATCTAGAGAATTGCTTTGAGGTGGGAGACGATCCTTTAAAACACTTTGGTTTACTCGCATGAAAGAATGTACTCGTGACCAGAGGTAGAGCCTTCAGTTGAGTATTGCTTTGGATGTTCACAGATCATCTTAAATCTTAGTTACATTACTGATCTTTAAATCTTGCTGATTACATGAGGCATGTGAAGCTGCCTTTGTGCAGACTGCTGTCAGCAATCTTATACGCTTTCAGTGCCTGCTTTCTTGTCCATGATATGCAGCATTTTTGTGTGTGTGTAGTTTTGGCTTTTTATTATTATTTTTAAAGGCTAGAGTTCTAATTTCCAAGCTGATGAAGTCCTTACCAAAGTTAATGAGCCTTTGGAGTAGTGAAGTATATGGTGAAGGTGGAAATTAAGTTTTTACCTACTGAAAATTTTTATTGTAAATTTTTTTAGCATAACATCCCCACACTAACCACTTAATAAAGGCAGTATATACCAATATAATTAATGTATCTTGTAATGGAATAAGCCCTTTCCACTTGTTGTAGGAACACCTTCAAAATATGCAGTCACTTCTATTAGAGGGCTACAGTGCACATAGCTGCTAATTTCATGTAGGAAGCTAAACTGATGTACTTTATTCTCTAGAATAACAGGCTTTTCTTTTTTTGAGATGGTGTTTTTACCACTTGTTTTAGGCTTTTAAATCTGAAGATGTTAGTCACTAATTCTTCTTATTGTAAAAAATAAAACCTAAGGTTCTTGAATTTCAGTATTATTTGTGTGTTGTTACTGTCTGGATGTGGTTTGTAATTCTGCATTAATTTAAAGTAGTAACCCTGGGGTGGTTTGTTTAGTTGCTTGTTTTGTCTTTTTTTTTTGTTTTGTTTTGTTTTGTTTTGTTTTGTTTTGTTTTGTTTTTTGTTTTGTTTGTTTTGTTTTTTGTTTGTTTGTTGTTTTGTTTGTTTGTTGTTTTTTGTTTGTTTTGTTTTGTTTTGTTTTTCTCGTTTCCCTCCAAGGGAAGAAGTGTGAACAGCAATGTTAGTTATGATGTGGCCAAGAACTCGGCAGCACTCTCTAGTGAAATTCCCATTTGCAGTGATGTTTGAAACCAAGTATTCTTTTATCCCATATTGTGCATAGCCACCAGGCTGATGAAAACAGACCTGCAGTCCATCAGTTCTGAGCTGCACCTCAGCCTCTCACCGTTGTACAGACTGGCTTCATTACCTTGTTTCATCACTGACTTCTTTTAATCTAAGCATCATGTTCTTTTATTCAGCAGGCAAGACCTTTCTTGCAGCTTCAGTGCCTCCTGTTAAACCTGAGGCCAGCTGGAAAGTTGGCTGTTGTGCTTGCTCAGTGCAAGAATGCACTGAGCTGGTCTGTGTTTGGCTGTGAAGGTGTCATGGCTCTCTCTAACTGGATCATAGTGGGGCTGAATCATCCTGGGGAGAGGCTCCATAGCTGTTTCTGTGCACTAACTGCCAGGGAAGAAGGGAAACAGGTTTGACGAGAGATTTTTGAAGTGTGCCTTTGTTCAGAGTCCTTGTTACTGCTCTGTGGCCACCAGCAGCTATAGGACTGGGGACTCCAGGCAGAGGTGGCTATACACGGGTTTTTGGAGTTGACCCTGGGGACTGAATCTTTCATGTGAAGAATGAGTGACCTCTGTGTCTCTGTGGTATCTGCAGCTTTTAGAAAAGGTGGCAAATGTGGAACTCTGCAAGCTTGAGATTTTTCAGAGCATTACCTGGATCCTGCTTTGCTGTTCTGGGTAGAACCAACTGTTTGCTTACTGCTGCTGACATGAGTCCCTGGAGCAGGGGACTGCTCTAAAATGGTCATGTTTGGGATTCTCTTAATAAAAGAGGTCAGCTACCAAGCAGACTCAGCCCATCCACTGTATTCTTATTCCCTAAGCAATGTCCTTGCTTTGGCTGAAAAAAAATCATACTGGAAACCTACTAATGTAACAAATCTATAACAATATCTATGCAGTGCATATGATTATATGTACTATAAACAAATGTAGGCATTGCATTAGCAGATACAGCAACTACTTAATGCAGCATCACCACTATATATCATGGGATGACACATTGTGCACATGAGTAAGCTTTAAACGTGTTTTTCTAAGCTGTGCTAGATTCTGTGAATGTGTGTATTCTTCCTGGTGGCTACATGCAATATCTAATAGCAACAATTGCACAGACTCTGCTACAAAGGAGACTATTTGGAGGGAGTCTTCACTGCTAAGAGCTCCCATATTGTTGTCTTTTTTCTTAATTAAGACTGCTGTTAACACATCTTCCCTTCAGAAGTGAGATTTAAATATGCAGTGATATTTCCCTCACCACCCCTCCAGTTTATCTGAGAGCACAGAGTTCCTACAAAAAATGTGGTTTTCTTCTGTAAGCACCTTGAGGCCAGCAAGTTGCTTATGGCCACAGCTGAGATGGGATTGGCCATCCTGCTGCGACAGCAGCAAATTCCACCAGCTGCCTGATGCTCTGCTGTCTATGTTATATAATTATTCATCTACCTAAATTTACACGTAGTTTTACCTTTTTATTCCAGCCTCTGGGGAATTAGGGAGTTAAATTGTATTTATTGTCAGTCTAATTGTCTGAAATTTCTTGGAGTGTGAACCGGGGAGTCCCTGGGAGAGGGCTGGAAGTCTTCCAAACTCATAAGACTTGCAGACCTTAGGGAGCTGTAGCACAAAGTTTTTCATTGTGGATTTCTTTGCCAGATCAGCTCTGAAACAGATTAAAGGTCCTTATGATGAAAGCTGAAGAAGGCTGAATGCTAAAGAAAATATAACAGCTGCTGGAATGTGCAAATGTGCGGTCAAAAGTGTAGACAGCGGAGGAGAGAGCTCCAAAACATAGAAGTTCATGGGCTAAAACTCACCAAAATATCAGTTAGTGGACTGTACAGTGTAACTTTTTCAAAAGAGCTTGTATATACAGCTACCTGGAAGGAGGCTGTAGTGAGGTGGGGATAAGTCTCTTCTCCCAGGTAACAAGTGAGAGCACAAGAGGAAACAGACTCAAGTTGTGCCAGAGAAGGTTTAGATTGGACATCAGGAAAAATTTCTTCACTGAAAGTGTATTCAGGTATTGGATTAGGATGCCCAGGGAAGTAGTGGTGCCACCATCCCCCGAAGTGCTAAAAAAAAGGTGTGGATGTGGCACTTGGGGGCATGGTTTAGTGATGGACTTGGCAGTGCTGGGTTAACAGTTGGATTCAATGATCTTAGAGGTCTTTTCTGAACTAAACAATTACGTGATTCTATGATAGGACTTCAAAAAAAAAATTTCTTTATAACCTTCTCAAATCTGCATTCAAATTTTGCCTTTCAAAAGTACTGGTTTGTGCCATTGCCTTCTGATCCTAGCTGATACCAGGCCTCCATCCTTTATTTGCCTTTCCTTCTGTGTGTGCATCTGTTTCGCACTCCCATTGGTTTGTGTATTTTAGAGAAAGGTCTGGCAGGTGCTCTAATCACTTTCCTTCTGTTTTCACTACAAGACAGTGCCAGTCATTTCGCATAGGCATCGAGCTAACCTGTTCAGTTGGCTTTAGCTAGGACTGGCTCTATTTTTTCACATTCACATAGGCTTTACTGATCTTTTTTATCTTACTCAGATCAGGACAGCTGCAAATAAACAATGTATTTGCTAGTAGTGAGCGCAGAGACTTGGCTGTACAAATTTGTTGGCTCTGAAAGCAAGCCTTAAAATTAAGCAAGCCAGGAGAATGGGCAACCAACTCCCTCTATTAGTCCTGGAAAAATGCTTGCCCAAAAAGGAGATCTGGAATTCTCTTCCCAATTGCAGCCTTTTTGTTAAGGTCCTAGAAATCCAAGGAGTTGTTTCTAGTTGTTTCAGCCAGTTAATCTCTGGGATCCACTTAAAAATAAACAAACACATCATCCAGCAATGACTACTTTCCCTGTTGCTAGCTCATTCTTCATTTGGGGAGTTGTTCAGGATGCTGAAGATCTACTTTTTTCCTAGTTATTGCAAGACATCTATAAATAATACATTTCCCTCTCTAAATTACATTTAATTATTTTATGAAGATTATTTCAAAAGCATACAGCCATCACAGGTAAAATCTATATCCCCTTTTCCCTCTGTCTTCCACTAGGGTCTCCTGCTCATTCAATTAGGAAAGTTGATCTCTGGGAGTTTGAAGAGGCTGTGTCTGCCTCCCAACAAGAGACAGAGTTTTACCTAAGCAAGGATCTGCTTACCTTATGATTTTACTTTGTCATTTCACTTGTAATTCAGCATCTCAGATGTAAATTCTGCCTTATGTTACTGAAAAAGCAGAGCAAAAAGGATGTTTTGCCTGACTCACATAACCCAGATTTTCTGTAAACTTTATTTTCTGTGTGGCATTTGCCTGATGCAATGAAATCACTGCTTTTCTGGTGCAATTTTTTTGTCCCACTGGTGCAGAGCTGCAAAGACAACCTAACCTTCAACAACTGAGCCTCAGCCACTGCTGCAACAGACGGTATTTATAATCCTACCAGTTGATTAGGTGCTGAATGGTGTCTGGAGAGGCATATGTAATAATTCAGTTAACTTGAGTGGCTCTGTTTGAAAAAAAAAAAAAAAAAAAGAAAAAACAAATTAATAA
>JAWWES010000081.1:99196545-99230752 GCA_035583135.1 Lophotriccus pileatus | reverse complement strand
CCCCCCCCCCCCAAAAAAAAAAAAAAACCCAAAAAACCAAAACAAAACAAAAAAAAACCCCACAAAAAAACCCCAAACCAAAAACACCAAAAGAGGGAGAAAATGACATCATTGACCTGTTCCCTCAAACCCATTTCTGTTCTGGGACTTGCACTTCTCTTAGTTACTTTAAGTAAGCAACCTTCAAGCTGTTAAACACTATTTTGAGAATTGGTGCCATTAAATCCCTCAAAGAGTTTTTTAAGAGTCTTGTTGTTGCTTTTGACAGGCACTGCTGACACTGAAGATGTGAAGAGAAAGGCAATTCTTGATATGCTGTGCAATTTTGTTAGCTAGTTAACAATACTTCAGTCACCCCCCATAAAACTCAGTGTCTATTCTGAGGAGGCTCATGTGTTTCTTGTAGCAATGCTGTGTCTCATGTGCTGGCTAAACACTCAGACAAGGACCATCCCAGGCTCAGGAGGGTCAGTGCAGTCATGGCAGTACTGAGGGGTGGTGGGAGAGGAGAGGAGACTCCTGGAAGAAAGCATAAGGCAGTTCCCACCCTGCCAGCCTCCTCACTGCCTCCCCAATCGCTCGACCACGCCGTCATGTCTAGACTGCAGCCCTGCACGGGGCAAGGACTCTGAGCTCAACACTTTCAAGTCAAGGAAAGCTCCCGTTGAGGGAATTTTGCCTGAAAGATGAATGGGGGGTTAAGCATCCAGTGGGTTTAAAGCACTTTATATCCCTAGGCTCTCCGTGCCTGCATGTGGCTGGCTCAAGGCCCTGAGTGGGTCGGTGCTTTGGGAGGTTGTTGCTACCGACTGGCAGCTGGACAACTTTTGTCTCATGAAGAAATTTCTCTGCCATTTCAGACTTGGTTTTGTTCTGACTTAGGGTGAGACACACAGCTCCAAAGAGTTTTATGGGACAGGCATGCCATAGAAAGCTTAAAGCCAAAAATAATTTTTTCCTCTCCCCCTCTTTTCACCTCCTACCTTCCAAGGTACAGGGAGGTACCTTCACAAAGGACAGGGAAAAGAAGGGAGAGGCATGAGAAGATTGTCAGAAAGAGAAGTGGCTGTAAAACTTTCAGGGAACGTGCCGCTGCATCTGGTTTGGTTACTAAGTCCTGAAGCATTTCATCAGTAATAAAGCTTCACTCAAACATTGTTTTTGACAGAACTGTAACTCCTGTTGAAAACTGCTCTTGGACATTTTATCAGCTGTAATCAGCACATGGACAGATGGAAAAAGTCATGGGTACATCCTAAATGCAAACAGCATTCTCTGCAGGAATAAAGTTTGAAGAAATAACTCTTCTCCAGGAGGTGGAGGTAGTGTGTTGCAGACATCTTTAAAAATCAGATGTCTGATGTGGTCAGGGAGAGACAAATTAAGAAGAATAATTTTGTAGCTAGATGCTAAACTCTGATAACCATCAGAGCACAAAGCAGGGCCCAGAAGCAAGGACCACAGGACCAGTATGGGTTGGAAAGTGTCTCTCGAAGGTCTCAGGGGCAATCCCTCTCCAGGCAGTACTCAGGACAGCTTGAGGCTGTCTGGCTGAGTCTTGAATATCTGTGAGGACAGAGATCCCCCATGTTTCTAGCAACTTGTAGATTAAAAAAAAAAAAGTTTCTCATATCTCCTGGGAATCTTGGGTGTTGAGACTTGTGTCTGCTGCCTCTTGTCCCATCACAGTGCACCTTGAAGAAGAGTCTGGCTCCATCCTCTCTAAAGCCACTTATTAAGTAGTTGAAGATGGCAACTAGCTCTCCCTTTTAATGACCCCAGGTCTCTCTGCCTATTCTCACTTGTTTTCTAACACTGTTTAATGATTCATATTGCTTCCAGAGACTGGATCTGGGGTCAGGAAACAGCAGTAAATGTAGGTTTGTCCCACAAGCTGGATCCCAGTGAGGAGCTTGGGGAATGCCAGCAGTGGAAGGAGAGCTTATGGGAGGAAGGGTATCATGAAAAGGGTGTGGAGACTCCTGATTTAGACCTGTGGATTGATCACATAAACATTTCCTATGGCCTGGAACTGAATGGAACTTAAACTTGATACTAAAAGTCTGGAAACTCGTGTTAGTGATCACTGCTGGAATGAGTCAGATTTTATGCTTTATAAAATGTTCTTAACAAATGCAGTACTGTCATGTTTCATAGCTATCCTTTCTGTAGAGGTCTGGGGTTTTTTTTCCTGGTGCAGATGTTTTTCAGGAAGTGTGCATGATGGAGGGCCAGGTCTACAATAGTGTACCAATAGAACCAGCTTACTCACTGACTACAACGGCTCAGTGTGGCTTTTGATCCTCTTTGTTTCCCCGAAGCTGTTATCATTACAGAAGGTGGTCCCATGGACAGGACATAGGCTTGTGCAGCAGGTACTGCGAGTTCAACTCTTTGTGTTTGCTGATTGGCAACTGTTCCTGAGAGAGGGTGAAGTTAAAGTGGTACTTTACAGAAACAGAAATAATCATATCCTTGCACCAAGGTTTAGAGTTCAGTTCCTATTCCACTGGCTGAAAGAGTCTTTTAAAAAAAAGAAGATGAAAACTTGAATTATATTACTAATCTGAACCACTTCTCTTCTAGTTTTACACGGCAGTGGAATATAAGTTACAATTGCTTTGGGAATCCATACATCAGACTTTTTGACTTCTGTGAGCCTAACTTTTCAATCTGACCATTTGAATGAGGCTATGAACACCTGCAAGTAAATGTTTTAATTGTTACATCAACAACAGAAGCATGCCTGGATGGTTGTTTAAACATCATAAAGGACTGAATCCTCCAGCAAATGGCTTGGAACCTAACTATACAGAAGAAAAACTACTTGTCAAGTCTTGCTTAAATGTAGCACACTTATTTTCTTTACCAAAAAAACTAAACCAAACCAAACCAAACCAACCAAACCAAACCAAACCAAACCACCAACAAAAGTGAATTGTCAAGACTTATCTCTCCTTTCCTTCTTTAGGTGATGTCATTAAATTACACCATATACCAACAGAGATGGTAGGAGAAGGGGAACCTGAGTCAAGAGAAGGGGAACCAGGGTTCTTCAGCTCTCTGGTAGTGTCTGCCTGTCTGAAAGTCAAGAGCACCCGGACTAAGGTCTGCCTTCCATCAGTCTCAGTGCCTTTGTGGTGGTGATGTTTGGCTGCCACAGCAAAGCTGTACACCACACTTTCTTCCACAGCATCTGTAGGGTTAAGAAAGGACAGGTGCAGTGCAGAGACCTCATCAGCTACCTGCATATGCAGCTGCATTTGGTACCTCTAATAATCATCCCCACCTTACCCTCTTTAAAGCTCTTGCCCCTCCAATTTCCTCTTTACCGCTGCCTCTTTTTTGTGGGGCTTGTATGATTTAGAGGTTATACACAGAAAAATTGATGGGTTTCAGCTGTAGATTGAATTCACCTATGGTCCATGGGAAGCAGGTTTTTGAAAGTCGTAAACTAGAGTGTTGGCTCAGGCTGAGTCACAGTGTTCGAATCTTGGTGAAGTGCTGCCAGATCGTGTTGTTGATTTGGAACAACAGTGTTTGATCTATTTTGATCCATCCTGATAGGTCTCATAAGCACAGGTTGGGAAAACTGATGAGATGAAAAAAAGCTTCAGTTCATATTCAGCAGCAAGATGCAGTGCACTGAGAGCTGGCTAACCTCTCTGCTTTGTGGACCTTCCAGATGTAATAGTGAAGGAGGAATGCTTTTGGAAATAGGTGTTGCCAACGGAAACAGAAAACACATTTCTGTAAACACCAGTGCTTGCATTTGAATTTTTTTCTCAGAATTGCTTTTTTTGTTGTTGTTTTTTTTCTTTAACAGTCCCTCATGTCTGGTCACTCTTGCATCATTTTTCCATATTACTTGTTGCCATAGTATTCAACAAATTATGCTAAAGTGATTTGAAATGAGTGAAATTGCATGTTGCTCTGTGTTTAAGTTAGACAATGAGAACATAATGTAAAGCTGCACCAAACATTTAAACTAGCAGGAATGAGAACTTCATTTGAGTGAGGATTCACATACACAGCTTTAGGTCTATCTTTTAGGTCTCTCATTTACCACTTAGGCCTCTTGCGTGGTCAGTGGAGAGAGATGCCCTAATTCAGCGCATGCACGACCTTCTTTGCCTTCAACCATATAGGGAGCATGAACTTAAGTATTAAGTAATTGTTCTTTTTTTTCCTCAGCATGTCTGAATGTAGTCATGATCTGTGGTACCATGAATGACTAAAACATCTCTTCAACAAGTGAGCAGCGAAATATATGTGTGTATGTGTGTGTTTTTCTTTTATCTTCTGGATATCATGTTGAACTGTAGCCCTAAATGCAAACACACTTATAGTCTTTTCTTGCCCATGTGACCCATACAAATATTTACAAGATGAAGTGTTGTAGTAAATGAAGGCTTACAACTGTTTAAATGTTGAATAGTTCTGATGGGAGCCAGTTCATGACTAGTAAGGAAAAACTTCAAAATTGGTACATCCTCTACAGAGCCAGTTTAGAGGAGTTAATTCCTCTGCATGTTTCATTGCACTCACTGGGCTCCTGACTTGCATGGCAGAAAGGCTCTTTCCTGAGTCACTGACCTCTGGGATAGGTTTGCCCCCTCTCAGGTTGTTTGTGTAGACAGCTTGCTTCCCCAAATCCCTTCATCTTTATTCCTGTAGATCACACTCTCGTAGATGGGAGTGAAAGGAAGCTCAGTGAGCTGTGCTGAACTACAACAAAATGCTCAGAAGCAGCTGGCTGGGATGATGCCCTCTTCACTGCTCTGAATGTCTTGCTCTTTACCTCATGTCAAGGAACTTGTGCCCAGTGCATGGGTGTCAATAAGCCTGGCCACAGGAAAAACAGGACTGAAAGTAGTTGAACTAACTACATAAATCCCACAGCCCTGGAGGAATGGCTGTGGAGTCTGTCTAGGCAAAACAAGCAGGAGAAATATTACTTCATCAACAAAGTACTAAGGACATGTTTTGAATCCACACACCATAAGCTAATTACCAGATGGGCTGAGTACTGTAAAAGAAAGAACTCAGAGAGATAAATGTCAAACAAAATGATGATTCAAAAAGCCATTTGAAATGCATTTGGTCTCCTTGCTTACAGAAAAAAACTTCAGTCATTTTGTTTTGTATCACTGTACTTTTTGCTCTGTTAGGTTTCCTCACCTCTTTCACAGTGTCTTTTACCAGTGTGGGAGTACAACTGTGGCATTCCAAAGATGAACCTTTGGCCTATCACTCCCCATGCCTCATGCCAGTGCACTAGTGGGAGCCTGCCTGTGCAAGGGAGCGCATGTGGGTGGGAGATGGGCTGGAACCACTGGGGAGGAGGATGGGCTCGCTGGTGTTGGGAGCTCTGCATCAGGGCCCTGGCAGCTGTGAACTCATGTAGATTTTTAGGAATCTGAGGTGTGGCATGCATGAGAAGACTTGATGACAAAGGATGGAGCCCAGCAGTAAAAGCCACATTGTTCTCATTAGGCAGGAGGAAGAGAGCAAACCGAGTCAAGCCATGCAAAAATGGCAATTTTTGACTCTAGGGGCCCCTTTGAAGCAGTCTTAACTAATATATTTTGTTTATTTGTCCAGCAAAGCAATTGGTACATACAAGCATTCCATGGGTTTTTTTTCTCATCTAACTTATTTGTTCCTTAATCTGTTTTCTTTTTTCTTTTTTTCCCTTCCCCTTTGAATAACAAGGCCACAGTCAGTGGCCTGTCCCCAGCATTGGTTAAAACAGGGAGAATTTTATAGCTGGATGTTAACACACTGTCTTGAACTCCAAATTTTAGACTCTACAATATATTTAGAGATGTCAGCTGAGAGGGTTCATAAATATTTTACTGCATTACCTCATTCTTGCTGCCACAACATTAAAAGTGTGCTTTCCCTGGATGTTTGTTACAAGAGCCTGATGGTCACATTGTCATGAGCCATCTGTATCTGCTGGCAGCTCCCTCTTCCACCCCAGCACGGGCCGCAGGAGGCAGCGGCTTGAAATATTAATGAGAGCTAATGCGGCAGAACTGCGTGATTGAAAAAGGCACACGCTCACAAACACATGTGCAGAGAGGCACTGTGTCCATGTATGTGTCTGCTTGATGTACAGGCTGCTGATACCTGAACATACAAGACCAGATTCTAAAGCAGGCATTAGCTGGCATCCAGAAACACAACTGTGTGCACTCCAGCACAGCTGGGCTGCCTCAGGCCCTGTGAAGGTGTCAGATTCCTCACACTAAGTGCAGATCCCCTCTGAAAAAGGATATCACCTCACCAAAACCTTTGAAGGAGGTTTGGGTTGCAACCACAGCACTGAGAGCTTCACACTAAGAGGAGAATCTCATGTGTTCAGTTGTGGCACCCTACGCCTAGCCATGCCAAAGAAACCAAAGGATTGTGTGCCAACTTGCTAGTGAGGAGAGGCAGGAACAGATGGTATCAATACATCTAAGCTCTGTGTGTGTTTTTTGTCCCTTTGGATAATCAATCCTGGTCTGGGTTGATGACCTGGTGAGTCTAGAGCTTGGGCTGGGACAGGATTAGGATTTCCATTTCATGTATTTTGCTGGCCACAAGCATACAGGTAATTTCTGCATATTGAGCAGGGAGGAAGCTGGTTTCCTTCACACATGAAAAATCTTCTTGAGCAAGGTAAGTCTGTAGGTCCCCTGATCATCAGTCATTCTCCAGCTAGCCTCCATAGCAAAAAGATTGTTTGCACTAGATTTCTTCTTTAATAACAGTTCTAAATATCAGTCAGTACAACTGGCCTTGGGAGGTGCTTGTCAGGCCAGGAGACGCAATGAGAAGTGGTTGGTGGCCACTTGCAAGGCTTCCTACTTGTGCAGCACATCCCTCACACAAATCTTGAAGCTATGTTGTGAATGATTTCCCATACCATGAACTTTATCAACTTGAAACACGGGTTTGAAGGAGTTCCTTTAATCATAGGAGTCTCACTGAATGACTCTGAATACTTATTTCTCCTCCATCTCTTTTTCTGCTGTCCTACGTGTCTACCTTAACATTTAATGTGTCCTAAAAAAATGTGTAGCCCTTTAGCACAGTGGGGAAGGTCTGTACTGCACTTGTAGCTGTGGTTCTCTTGGCCACTAAACAGGGAATTTGCCTTTCCTGTTGCATGCTCACAGATTGCTTTTCTTTTGCTTTCACCAAGCTTTTAATAAAGCATTAGATTTCCTCTGGTTTCCTTCCTCTCAAGAAAGAGGCAACAAAACCCGATCTCAAATAGCCCATATGCACCCAGAGTAGAAATGTTGTTTAAATATCGCACGATGCCACACAGACCAGCAGCAGTTTTATCTATTGATTCATATTTTTATATCAATTGCCTGGGGATTAACTACATTAGCAAATCAGGGAAAACTGCAAGAGCTTCAATTACCCAAACAGCAGGAGCTCAACCATTTTCCCTGTCCCGCACGCAAGTGGGATTTCTGGGATGTCTGGTGTTACAGCACTGGATGAGTTGTCAGAGCAGCTGTCCTTGCACGGACTTCCAAACTCACACCACTGCATGCATAAGAACACGCAGATTTCTAAATAGAGCCAAGAAAAACATACAGCAGCTGAAATCTTCTTCTCCTCCTGCTTTATCGAGTTATGTCTGGACTACTGATGGGCAGAACAAGAGAGTTAATGCATTCACAGGCTGGGAGAGAAAACCAGCAGGTTACTTTTTTCCCTATAGTCTGGGGTTGATTCTGCTATCCTGTAGTAAAGAGATGAAAGGTTTTGTTTTGTCCCTTAGAATGGCTAAAGTAGTGGCCAATATAAATGCTGCTTTTCAGGTACATGTCAATTTAAACCACGTCTTGGGAGCACAGTCTTAGCTTTTGCTTGGAGAAGCCTGCCTAGCCATTGCTTCTACTGTGAAATTCAATGAGAAATTCCTTAAGAAAAACCTTTCAATAAGTGAAGGGGTATTTTTCTCTTTTTTTTCTGTGAAAATCAAAGTGAGAGAATTCACTGAAACTCCTGTTTCTCTTTGCAGGCAAAGATCATACAACTCTAATGCTGACGTGTTACAGTGCAGAGGCATGTGAACACAGACAATACTGTATCTGGGAGCTCCTCCTGCCCCAACCTGGTCTCTGCCTCACCCCCTGGCACCAGGGCAGCGTCAAGCTTGATGGCAGGGCGAGTCCTGAGTGAGACACGGCTTTTTACCAAGGCTCACCCCCTCCATCTAACTATTTTGTGAACTTCTTAGTTTTTATTGTGAGTACAAGCTGCTATTGAGGCATCTCTTGGCGCCGAAGCCCTGGAGTTCATTTGTGGCTGTGGCCGCAGGTGGAAGCTCCCTGCTGTGGGACCTGGGAAGCCCATCCTGAATCCTCAGTATTCCCAGATTGCTGAAATGTGAGCACTTTGACTTTGAGTGGTGTCAGTTTAAGCAACGTTACCAGAAAATTGATGGGAATGGGATATGACTGAAACCTCAATACATATGACTTCAATTCCTTGGCCATACCATTTTCCTCACCTCTGAAAATACAGTCTGTTTGAAATAAGAGAAAATTTTTATTGAGTTTGCAGTCAGCCCCCTGTCACCTTACAATCAGGTGGTAAAATGCCTACAGGCTTCACATGAGTGTGCCCTCTCTGCCTTGTCTATTACTGCAGTGTTGGCTAGACAGGAATAAATGGCCTGTGGTCAACAACAGGAATCACTGATGGAAATCCAAGGTGATGCTCACCACTACCGCATGATTGCTGTAAGAGCTTTTGTAGCCAAAACACAATTTTCACAATATAGTGGAAAAGTGAAAGCTCGGTGCTGTGAGTCAGGGCTGCCAAACCTGAGGCTACAGAAAACTGGATCATCTTCCATTTAATGCTTGATGCTGCAGGAACCACCAGGGTTTTCTAGGAGAAGGGCAGTATGAGAACATGTTTTCTGTCAATATGGTGCTGATCTTTTATCTCTTTGGCTAATGAGTGCTGCCTCTCACAGAGGCAAAGTATCACCTCACCTTTTACTGCACCAGAACACTGAGTTAAGAAAAGAGCAACTGCTTCGTTTTAAAAAGGTGAGTTTGTGAGGAGGTGACGAAACAATCAGCTCTGGCTCTTCCTATGCAGGAGTGAAACTGAGGCAGGCACTGTTCAGGGTTCCATCCTCAGGCGGAGTAATCAGCATTTATGTATTTAGTTTCAAGAGAGGATGGTAACTGGGGACACACTGGTGTTTTAACAATTCACAGAGAATGATGGATTTTCTGTCTTCTGATATGGGCCGCTGTGTAGGAGAACCAAAAATGGAGCAGCCATAAATAAAATAAAGAGAGCAGCCACAAGTGTGTGGTGTACAGCAAAGGTGAGGGAAGCTGCAAGTACCCTCTAGGAACCGATCCCAGGGACAATTGCACCTTTGGCACCTTATTTCATGTCAGAGAGCAGGCTTCTGTGCAGAAGAGTTCTGTGCAGAAGCAGTGGTTTGGTGGTTGCTGTTGTCCTGATGCAGCACCTCAGTGACATTTACTGAAACAAGACTCTGTGTGCTTTCCAGGCAGCAGCAGCTCCCCTGGGAGCTCAAGCATTTTGGAGAGAGCATGAAGGAAACAGCTAAAATCTCTTCACAGGCTCCTGGCTCTCATGGAAAGTGAAGATCTTGCACAAAAGTGATGCCTGAGTGCTCAGGAGATGCTTCAAACATTTACTGGACTATTCAAACACTTTTTGGAGAATTCAAGCAATTTACGAAGGATTCACAATTGTAAGGGTACCAGAATTAGACCTCATCAGACTTGGCCTCCTTCCTTCACAAACCTTGAAGAAAGGTCATGCCACTGTTTCCTGAAGAAGTATGTCCTCTGCCAGGACCTGGAAAGCAGCATTCCTGCCAGCTAAATAGAACTGTACTCTGGTAAATGTGTGCCATATTAATCACAGTCCTATTAAGGGGTGGTAACTACAGCAATCACAGTCCAACTGCCCGACCATCTCAGGGCTCATGAAAAGCTAAAGCATGTTGTTAAGGGCACTGTCCAAATGCCTCTTAAACACTGACTTGGACTCCCTTAGAAGCCTGTTCCAGTGTTTGACTACCCTCTCAGTAAAGAAATGCTTCCTAACATCCACTCTGAATCTGCCCAGATGGATGCAGCTTTTAAACTGCAACTTCTGTGTAAACACTAAAATATCAATTCATATAAGGAAAGTAAATCCAGTAATGCTTATATAAGAAAGCTGATTTTATTTTAAGGTTGTCTTTTCCTATGTAGGCTTAGCCTACTGAAGAGCTGCTCCTCTACTGAACAAAACAGGAAGGAATACTAAAATCTGGGAAAATAACCACAAGGACCTGTTTCATTTAAATCTGACCTGGTAAGCTTCTAAAGGGCCATTTAATCCCATCCCTCCAATTCAGTTCATGTATACAGGTAAGGGCTTATATTATCATCTTGTGAGCCATAATTTCATGATTACAAGGGTGGAAGAGGGAAAACAGGAATTTTCCCTGGCAGTGCTCAGCTCTGAAAAATTGGACACAGGGGCTTACTAAGGTAGGTTTGATGTAATACATTGGGTCTGTACTACCTGATGACTTTATTCTTACACTTTGGAATGTGGTTGTTACAGCAGCCAATATACTGTCTATAATAAGCTACAGCATCTCTGGCAGAATCCTAAAATCATGGCATAATTCAGGTTGTAAGGGGCCTTAGGAGGCTTCAGGTCAAACCTCCCATGCAAAGCATGGCCACTTACAACAGGTTGCTCAGCCAAGTTTTGAAAACCTCCAAGGCTGAAGATCCCACAGCTTCTTTAGGAACTTGCTCCAGTGTTTGATTGTTCTCATGATAAAAATAACTTCCCTTCTCCCTTGTTGCAGCTTGCGTCTGTTGCCTTGTAACCTATCATGCAGCTCTGCAGAGCTTGGCTCCACCTTTTCTACACCTCACCAATAAACTCTCCCCTTGGACTCCTCCTTTTTAAGGCTGAACAAGCCCAGCTCCTGCAGCCCCTCCTCATACGTTGTGTCCTCCAGCTGTCTGCCAGGCTCAGTCCGGTATGTCAGTATCTTTCTTGCACTGGAGACCCCAAACCTGCATGCAGTTCTCCAGATGTGGTCTCACAAGTGCTGAATAGAGAGGACTTATAATTTCCATTGGTTTTCAGCTGTGTTCTTGTAAATACAGCCCACTATGCTTTTGGTTTTCTTTGCCTCAAGGGTTCACTGCTCATACACATGCAATTCCCACTCCTGATACTGACTCTTTTCTTTGTAAAGCTGTCTCCAATCCACCCACCTAGTCTGAATTGCTGCCTCAGAGGCAGGACTTTGCTTCATTTGTCTTAGTTGATAAAATACCTGGCAGATAATTACTCCAGTATCCTGAGATCTGCCTTTAAAGGAAGTCCTGCCCTCCCAGTACCAACTGCCCACCCCGTGTCCCAGGAGGGCAGCTGACATACTTGTGTTATAAAAAACCTCCCCAGACCCA
Organism: Lophotriccus pileatus; assembly: GCA_035583135.1. Classification (NCBI taxonomy): domain Eukaryota; kingdom Metazoa; phylum Chordata; class Aves; order Passeriformes; family Tyrannidae; genus Lophotriccus; species Lophotriccus pileatus. The sequence continues at coordinate 99,219,263 of JAWWES010000081.1, read as the reverse complement.
GGTCTGGCAAAACAAACTTGCTGAAAGTGCACTCTGTTGTGTCATCCAAGTGGTTAATAAACATGTTAGATGATACTGGTCCCAACGTTGGCCACCTAGAATGTGGGCTGCCAGTTCAACTTTATCTGGACAGCTGGTCAGGACGGTCAAAGGATGGTCATCAGCAGTAGACTTCTCACCTGTTGTATGTAGCTACCCAGTCCATGTCAGTGACTTGACTATAAGTTGTTTTTTTTAAAAAAAAATAAATAAAAAAACCCAACACAAGAATCCTTTTATTTTCAAAGGTTGTTCAATCCATGAAAGAAAGAGCAGCACATTTCTGAAAAGCCCAAATAACTACAGCTCATTCCAAAGACAAATTTTTTTCTCACCAGAAAGGAGGTGCCTGTTAAAGAGAAGGAACCAGGAAGGGAGCCAGGACCAACTGTGGCCAGTGTGGTTCTGCTGGCTTGTACCTTTAGAAACACATTACACCCTTCACACTTCTCCTTCCAGTGTTGCTTTCCTTATAATCACTGAACACCTAGGTGAGGATCCATCTCAGCATAAAGGACATTTTAACATCCCTGGAGGCCATGTCAGGACTGACCTGTATATTTTGATTTTCATTCACAGGACCTATAGAAGAAATGGAGCAAAACTCTCCAGGGGGGAATGCTGCCTGGCTGTATGAGCAGCCACCTTTCCATTACACTTTGGAGGAAATCTTTGTCTTCCAGTGAGTTCCAGTCACCAAATAATTTTATTGTTACAATATCATGAAGCGATTTTTATTTTGTGCACTTCAAGGTGCTCAAAACGTTATTTTTCACAGTATAGAATGGATGAGACAGCTTTTGTCATGGAAGCACTCAGCAGAATATGTTTCAACTTCATTTAGTTGTGCTGTTTTATGAAGTTCTGCAGTACAATGTGCCAGCAAATTATGTTAGTTTTAGTTTCTTTCCGGTGATTAACTAATCATTCATATAATAAATAGCAGCTAACTACAAGAAAGAGATTTATTTGTCACAGAGTTAGAAGAATGTCAAACTCTTCCCATTTCATGTAAAAAGGCAGAGGAAAAAATACTTCTAAAATGACTTTGCAACATGTGCTTTATTTTAAGTCATTACTGAATCAAAACTACACAGTATACCCTTTTAACATACCCTACCCACTCAATGATCTTTTTTTTCAGTATTTTTTTAACATGGAATGAAACCTACACTGAAATTGTAAATTTTCATGCTACAATGTTCTCTAATGAGCCATTTGTGTCACTAAGAAGAGCAATTTAAGAAAAAAGGCCATTTTTCAAGCTCATATGTCTATATTTGGGAACCTAAGAAAAAAAACCCGTCTTGGATGTAAAAATGTGACTTGGAATATGTAAACATTTTCATATACCTGAAACACTGGAAGAAGAATATCAGCTAACAGCAAAACAACAGTTGCCTTAAATCATCAAAATGGGAAAAAGCATGTCATGGGGGAGCAGAGAGAAGCACATACTATTCAGTCTTTAAAGGGTTATAAGAAATGAAGTTGCTCATTAGGTCATTGAATTCACTTTCTTTTCTCATCTAATGGACAGTAATAACTTTGAAGAGAATGGCCTAGCAGAACACCCCAATAACTCACCATAATTATTCTAGCCATTAGTTAATCTTGTGTGTCAAGTGTCAAGTTTTCAGTTGCTTTTTTTTTTCCTGAGAAAAGTCATTGATGTTTGGTGGAAATGTCTCCTGTGACTGTACAAATAAAATAAGGCATTTAAACAGATTGTTACTTGTTTTCTTTTTGCTAACAGAGGCTTGTCCACAGTGTCCTTTGTACATCAAAACCTCTGCTTTTCTACAAATGGGTATGGCTAGAATGTCTTCAGATCCCACTGTGGTCCTGGGTCTTGGGTGTCCTGAAGGCTAGTCAGTGTCCCATTACTGTAGCTTGAAAGTCAGTGATGTACAACAGCATATTGCACAATCCAAACTGTATGGCTCCAGAAAGGGTTAAGAAGGTACACTGGAGTCATCTGTGGGTTCACTCCCTTCATTTCTTTTTTAAGTTGTAATGGTCGCCTGGAAAATTAAATCAGCCAGACAAAGATGCAAACTTTTTGTTGATTAAATTACAAGGCAGTCCCCAGATTGTAGAGGAGTGGCACATTAAAACCAACAAATTATTCAACCTTCCTCACTGTTGATCCTTAATTCAAAAGGCAGCATGGATTCCTAAGGCCGTAGCTTCCAGGATTCCTTCAGTGAAAAATCATTGCTACCCAACTATAAAAGGCTTAGCTCTTAAGAGAATATTGTGCTTTTTTTTCTTTTTCCTTTAAAATTCAGATTAAATCAACTTGATTTGCAGTGTGACACCAAAGAGATCAATTAGTTTTTTCCCTAGTCCACTTGATCATGGTCTCTGGTGAGCGATACAGGAATATTAGTTTGGCGTACAGGTCTTCTTCTAGTTCCAGTTCTCCAGTCTCTCGCACTAAGAAAATGTCAGTGCACAACTTCAAGATTCGGTCTACATTGGGTAGCTCCTCAAACATGATGGAGTGAGAGATCCCACTGAAAAATTCACGGACAAACTTCCCTATCACCAGGACAACTGAGGCATATAGTCCCATAATGCTGAAAAGAAAGAAAGGAAGAATTCAAATCATGCCTTGAAAAAAGGGTCAGCCAAGTGTGAGGAAGCTCATCTATGTGTCTAAGTGTAGTCTGTTGGCTGGGTGAACATTAACTTCTAATTAGGATCTTGTTTTTGCTGTGCTGCAGGATGAAGGAAAGGTCTTTCAAACATCACAGAAATATAGAAACATGAACAGCTGAGGCTGCTGACTTAAATGGTTTAACCTCAGTTGCTGAAGGTCTCGTGTCCTGTCTGCCACAGCTTGGAAGTCACAACTGCCACAACTTGGGCAATCTGACAACAGCTGGCTGCTGAAGGCAAAAAATCTGTCAGGTTTCATATCTAATATATTTTATTAAAATTACATAATACATATGTAACTGGTGACAAACTAACGTTTACCTGTCCTCCCTGATATTCCTCCTATGGGGAGTTCTCCAAAATTTTACCAGAGGGATGTACCTCCTGGGAATGTACAGTCTCCTTCCTTCCTCTCTGTGGAGATGTATTTCACAACTGTTTCACACCCAGGGTCCTGGCTACAAGATTGGGAAGGTCACCAAAACTGGGGAGAATTTGGGTAGAACCTGACCTGCAGCTAAACTGACATCTTTTGAATTTTTTTTACTTCAGTAGGAAATTGGTGTGAAGGGTGCTTCTGTTTTTGTTGCCACTGGAGAGCAGTTCCCAACGGTGATACTATTCCTTACGAATATAAACCTTACTATAGATAATATTGGTAGACATTAATTTGAAAATCTCACAAAACCCTTTTTCAAAATGTTGTAATGTTCAAACACAACAACCACAAGGAAATAACACCCCCCCCCAAATCAGCAAATAAAGTCCCCTTTATTTCTATCTTATGTACTTTATTTAATTTTATGTAAAGATTCCTTCTTACCCATAACCAGCCAAAAATCCAAGGCTTGGAGGACTGACTTTATCACTGAATATGATGAGCTCAAGACTATCTCCAGATGTTTTGAATGTTTTTCCAAGCTGATTCAAAACCCACCACTCACGAACTCCCTCACCAGACACATTTTTGACCAGGGAAACTGTAATATTTTTCCATTTGCAGTCTATTGAAAAAAAAAATGTATTAAAATATATACACAAAGAATTGTAGAAATCAAACTACTTTGAGACAGATACTTCAAACATCTGCATAATAAAATGACTGAGCAAAAGTTTGTTATAATTCTCCTGAACCCCATTTTACATTATTTCTATACAAAAAGTATAAAACCTATAAAACCTAGACTTCTGTGCTTTTCCTTCTGCAAATCTCATCTGAATCTGCATTAAATAAATATTTCATATCACCTACATTTTCTTCTGTACAACTGTCAAATCATTTTGGTATTTTCAGGCCAAAATATCAGTAACACTCATCATGTGTGCCTTTCAGGCCTAAAGAAAGACACTTAGCCTGGAGGGATAGCAGTCAGCTTCTAGATGTCAAAGTGAAACGACCACAGTAAATGGTTTATGTCTTGATATAAAAGATGTTGTTCCCTTATATCAAGAAAATCATAGTATCCTGTTTTATGTGTAATAACCACACAGACAGAAGGGGAACTCTGATCCTCCTGAATGTACATTGTATTATTAAAGCCCTTCTGAAGAATCTCAAATTAAGGACCTGATTAATGACAGTGAAGCACTCGTAACTTATTGCTACTCATAGATTGATACTTGAGGTTCAGTTTCAAAAATCATTTTCCCCAATTATTCTAATCACTAAACCTTGACAGAAATGTACGACATACTAAAACTACAACAACTACTACTACTAATATACTCAAGCGCCAAATTTAACCTTTGCTGAGCAAATTTCTCTTCAATAAAGACTTGTTCCTACTCTTCCAACCCAACAGGTTTTTCACATGTGTTATGTGCCCATATGTCCATGTATTCTGTTTGTATGGGAGCACCTGTATGCATTCTGACTCTGAAAATCAATGGTTTATCTAAACTGGGTTCTTTGTCACCAATAAGGAAAGAACAGCTTAAAACCCCCAAAATAATGCAGTGTCGTTATTTAATCTGAAGAGTTACATTTGCAGACATGCAACACTACTGACTGTTCATAGTAAGGTATTAGGCAGATGCAGAGAAGTGAAACTTGTGATCACTTACTCAGAAAACAAGGGAAAACAGTCCCTAAAGTAGAATTGAAGGAAAGGAGATGTACTTCATCCTTAGAGTCCTTACTGTTAAATTCAAAGGTATTGTACATCTGTACATCCAGATGTATTTTCTGTCTTATACTGTTATTGCCTAATCTCGCCTCAATCTTGCAGGCACCAAGTAGAAACCATTGTAAGTGCATTTCAGACTGAGGCACCTCGTAACATCTCAGTGAATGTAAAAGTGTGAGTGCTGCATTGCACTTCTTTCAACCATATACTCTTTTCCATGGTCTGGACACATACCTTTCAATAGTTGCTTTATGGGTTTTGCCAGAGAATCACTAGGAGCCTTGATGTAGTATGGGTACACTTCCCCTAATGTTCTGAAAAAAAAATGAGAAAGCAAATATTTCATATTTTTATACGTCTAAAATAATTCAGAAATACCTAACAGGGCTATACACAGTTCTCAGTAATTCTTGGCTCAAGCTATGACTTTATAGTGTTCAGATGCCACACCTGAAAGTTAGCTGGATTTATGGGCTATGGTTTTTCAGAACTTCAGCAGGGAGCTCCATCCATAATGTCACCATTCATACACCATGAATTCCACACACCTGAGGCATGTGTGTTTGCAAGGAACGTAGGCTTTATATTTTGTTTCCCTTTTTAACAAAGCTGCTTTTATGATCAGCTATAATGTCATAAAGAAAGGCAGTAGTAAACAAGCTAGAGAAATACGTAGCTAGAAAAACATTTGGTGAGAACAGTTATTACTTCAGAATTGCAAAACGTTTTGATAGTAACACCTGAAAAGAGTGAGAATTTTTGCCAGAATCTTTTATCGGGAAATATTTGCACAGTTTTTAGGAGGATTTCAAACTTAAAAAGAAAGATGTTTGTAAAAGTTCTACCACTGGACTCAAAATCAAATCACCTTAAGTCAGAATAAATTACCAGCATCTAGAGGGAGAGACATTTCATTAAAAGCAGAGATCCTGTCCTAACTTTTTTCTTCAAATGCTCAAAAAATTCTAGGGAAGCAGAGCTTTCAGGGAAACCCTGTGACACTTGCCTACATTGCACACACCACTCTAAGGAACAACAGAAGTGGCCAATTGAAAATTGCTTCTGATCACTCCAGCAGGTCCAAAAAAAAGGTAAGAGCTCAGCAGCTAAGTTGTTCCAGTAGAGGTGGTGACACAAAGCTCCATGCTGAAGTAGTTAAACGGCTAATAGCTGTAACAACCATTTTTCCTTTATAACCAGGTAAAAAAAGCTTAAGTCAACAATATTAAGGCAATATATTTGCGAGATGCAGGTATATCTTCCATGTCACTGTTTGCCTTCTATAAAGGGAAAATTATAAACAAATTACACTTCCCACAAATGAGAAAAATGTACCCTCCATGGCTCTACATCACCTTAGGAAATATTCCTGCATCCTCATACAGCAGAAAAGTAAAAGAGGCATAAAATATTTTTAAATGCAATGATCAGATGTGCAACAGCAGTCGGTTTGGATGTACAAGTGGGTGTGTGGGTGCAGAAAAGCAGCTGTGCACAGAAAAGGCAAATCTAATTTCTACCTACTAACAGATAAGAACCTTTCCGATTTTTCAAAATCCCAGTTGGCTTCAGCTTTAACTTTTCAACTCTGGTAGCCACAAATCAGATTAGGTGGCCTTCAGGGATGATGTGCTGGCCTAGCAGTACTTAGAGACTACTGCTGTAAAGTAATCCCCAGTGAGCAGGCGGAAGAGGAAGAGCCAGACTCTTTTCAAATCTGGAAGGAGGCACCAGTGCTGTTAATGCTATAAGGCTATATCCATAGAATAATGTTTGATATTCATATTAAGAGCATGCCTTGTGAATTTCCGTTACAGGAAAAGATATGATGTCAGAAATGACTGCAGATGTTGCCCTTTGACCACAGTGATTTAACACTTCCTTGCCAATCTCATGCTATTCAAAAATAACAATGTGAAATACAGTCTGGATGGTTATTTAGAACAAAAAAATCCTCAATACAACATCCTCAGATCAAGTTGAACTGAAATAACTCAAAGGCAAGTTGAACTATGAATATACTGTAATGAACTTGTGCTTATCCAAAAAATCAAAGAAAAGTTACTAATAGCTTCATCATGCTTGTTGGTGATGATCCAGTGTTTGTGGTCTTCTCAGCCTACATTTATAATAGGAAACAAATTTCACCTTCAATGCTATTATTATTTGACTTCAGTGCTGTTGGCCTCTGTTATTAGAGGGGGAAGACAAATGAAACAGTTGCACAAGCTTGATCTCCTTAAGAAATCAGGCTTCAAAGAGAAAAGTTTGCATATAAATAGGTAAAGAAAATAACTTACACCTTTTCTAGTTGCTGTCCAGACATCATTGTAGCAATCTCTCTTCTGGTGTCCTCTTGTAGTTTAAAGGTAAGTTTATCTGATGCTATTTCAGCTTTGGCACCAAGGGTGAGATTTCTGTTGTAAGTAAAAGGGAAGACACATTGTCAGCCTACAATGAGAGCACTTGTTTGCTGAATGCAAGAGCCAGTTGTCTAACTAGTCAGCACTGGCTATCCTAGTCTTTGATGAAGCAAGCATCATGCTACCTGTACCTGAGATAGTGTGTTTTTCTTCACAGGGGATATGTAGCAGCCTTAAAGGTTTATTTTTCTAACTGACTGTGCCTTTGTATACAGGACAATAATGACACATTAACATAATTTTGCTCTCACTTTAGGCAATGGGACTGTTTCCTGTGAGGACAGCTAAGGATGTTCCAGTCAGCTACAGCTCCCCAAAACACCACAGCAGCCCTGCAGAAATGTGTCTAACAGACTGATAGGACCCCCATGCCTCTCTCTTAGGCTTCACACCCGCTGCAGAACATGACTGGTGCAGAATCAGCTTTCATACAATGCCTTATGCATTGTGGTCCAAGTGCAGCAGCTGGGCTACTGGGGGCTGCACAGAAACATCCCCAGCAGATGCTGTGTGGAGGCAAACAATGTGTGACAACAGGCCAACAGGCTCATCTTACTGCTGCCTGTGGTCTCCTTGCCTAGAAGAAAGGTAGCACTTAAGTAGTGTGGTAATTCTTTAACACTTTCAGTTATTCATGGTCACAATGTAATCCACAAGATATAATCTGAGGGTGAAAAAGGTGTCTTTCAACTAGTGTATGAATGCTTGTAGTTATGAAAGCATATGGGCAAACTGGGTAGCAGTATTAAAAATTAATATAAGGCTCAGAAATCATGGAGTGGTGTAATTCACTAGCTAATACTCAGTGCTTCCAGGAAAATTAGAGGGGTCAATTAAATTGAATTAAGGGTGCAGATTCATTACTATTTTTGACTGTGGAAAGACTGACACAGCAAGTTCAGAGCTCCCACAGTGATTCAGCTGACCTTCTTCTTTTGCATAGTTTTTTACTATAACAATCCAGCTTCTACTTCCAACAAAACATGTAGATACCAGGGCTGCAAAGGAACTTAATTTCCATGAAGTGATGACTTAAATCCACTTTAATCCAGCAGTCTACAGGAATCCCAGCTGGCAGACAGTAGTGAACAAATGACCTTGGTTACCGGGTGTGCTCTAGTCTGTGCGCAACGACTTTATTTTTTAGGCTGTTTCTTTCAAAAACTTCACTGTAAAGTAACAGTTCACTGAGGCCAAAGAAATCACAAGTAAACAGGCAAAGGTCTCAACAAAAGGGATCTGTACCATTGTTATGCTATTTGCATATAAAAATATTTTGTCAATTCCAGACTCCCACAATAAGAGGACCAAGCATTTCTGTTTCTATTTTCTCATAGGTTTTCTGCCTTAACTAGGTCTAAGTGTTCAATTTCCATAAATGATAACAAGGCTGTTTTTAGGGGCAGTTTGTTTGAACACCTCTATCTAAAGCTGGCTAAAATTTTCTTATTTTTCCTTCCCCTCAAGTTCCATTGAAAACTCTATCCTGCCATTTTAAATAATCTACTTGAAAGTGGCTCCACTTCTCTATTTTTGAGAACTGCAGGCAACAAATGTTTTCCTGGGTAACAAAAGTGACTTATGTCTGTTTCCCTCCCTCCGTCCCTCCCTCCCTCCCTTCCTCCCTCCCTCCCACCCTCCCTAACAATTCCATCAATATTGGAACACAGAGGCAGTGAAGGAATGGTGGCTAATGTTCTCCTAAGTGAGCCCCCAGAAGAGATTGATGAGGCAGCCCTCAGTCTGCCAGAGGTGCCTGTGCAGTGAGGTATCCCCAGATAACTCAGAGGCCGTATTATCTGCTCATATGATCCTAAGTTTCCTGATTATCTATGAATTTGGAATATCTGCAGTCCTTCCTCCATATCACTTATCTTTTTGTTGTCCCCAGCTGATAACGCCTGTCAGGTTTTCCTTGATACCATAAACTGAAATTTTCTTTTGTGAGTGAATCCCACACTGTTCTCTCTCCCTGTTTAAGAAACAAGTGGTCTATTCCCACAGAAAAATAAAATTAAAAGTCAAATCAAAAAAACCCAACCCTCTTCCATGTGTTATCTGTAAAATTTTAACTGTGACATAAATGTATAACAAGAGAACAAGAATTTCTAAACTCCATGGAGTCCATTGAAAACTTGATTTTTTTTTTTTATGTGAAGGATCCTCAGATATTATGGAGATTAACAACAATAAAAAATACAAAGGCAGGTAAATGCATAATGAAAGGAAGGAAGGAAGGACAAAAAGAGCAACAAAAAAGAACTCATATAGGAAACAAAACAAAACAAAAACTAAAATGCATGCCCTTATCTCTAGATAGCCATGACATTTTCCTCACAACCCTTATTTCATCTTTCCCACTTTTCTTATGTCTAAGATATAATTCTCTTTACAGTATGAGATATTTGGGCTTGTTTTTGCCTACAGAAAGAAATATATTTTTCGGTGCTGAAAAGAAATGACATACTAGTGCTATAAAATTTTTCAGTGCTGTTACAGTGTGTAGCTGCTTTGTGCACCTCTGAAGGAACCAGTTCTGTGGTGGATTATCTTGGCAATACTCTCCTTCTCCCTATATCTACACAAAGTTTCTTGAAGTTTACACCTTAAAAAAACCTTTCTGAAATAGTCAAGAAATTACCATCATCAAGCTCAATAAGGAAAAATATCTTTGTAAATATTCTTATGGCAATTAGTTTCACAAGCCTACCTGCCAATGCTTAGATGAACCACTTTTTTATATACATTTAAACAATAGAGAATCCCATCATTATAAGCAATTCAGGTTTTTTTGGACCTTCATAATTTTTGAAAGACTAACTGAACTATTCCAAACACAGAATGATGTGCCATTATTTGCTGTATAATCTCTCTGTACTTGGTGTTCCTTTGGTTTTATCTTTTGTGCTGTACCGAGGGCTTTTCACTGTAGAAACTATCTCTGAGTTCTTTGCATCCTTGGCTTTGGGTCCGAGTGGATTCCAGCTGGTGGCATTTGTGTTTCCTGTTTGTTTGACTTAGTGTTATTGTTGATGTTACTGGAAGTAGGCACCTGCTTTTGTACTACTGCAAGGTGCAGTGGAGTTGAAAGTAAAGTCATAAACACGGCAGATGATAGCAATGGTAGCCTCAAATGCTGCTGCTAGTGGGATTGAATCAGTACTTTGAAATTGTGTGGTTTGCTCTGGAAATACTTTTTTCAGCATTTTCATGTGAAACAGTAACTTTTCCTTCTGTACATGTTCTTTCATCCTGTAGTCATGGGCAGGCAGAGAACATGAGCTACTTGGCCTTTTAGCAAAACATGTTTCTTGCAGTATGAAGGGCTTTGGGCTTTATTTATTTTCTCTGATCACTTGGAACAGGATCCCAGGCAATGTCGATGTGACAAAGATCTGGGGCAAAAGTAGTTAACTACTGCATATGGAAAAGTCTTTGAATGTATGTATGTGGATGAGTAGACTCTGAAACCTCCAGCACCCATGGACTGGAGTTCATTTGTGCTCCTGTGGATCAGGAGTAAAGATCTACAGTCCATCTTCCAGGGAACAAAAGCATTTCTTATTTTGCACTGACACGGTTTCTCTGATAATAGGTCTCTTAATAGCATGAATTTGGAAATCAAAACTACAGTAAATATATCAACGGTACAATACTTTCCATGTCTAAATAAACAGGGTTTTTTCACTTTCACTTTTATCTTCAGGATGTCAAGCAAGAGATTAGAAGGCAATTTTCAAACTGAAGGGGGGGGAGGGGAACCATGATGTTATTCCGTAGAAGTTATTTGATTGCTCTTCATAGTCTTTTCATTACAATTGGCATTTAGAAACTCAACCACACATGCCGCTCCACACCTTTCTACATGATACTGTTTCTTCCTCTTCCCCTTATCTGTAACTGTGATGATGCACAGCTTTCTCCTATTTCTTTCTTGTGGGTTTGTGCAGTTTCTTGATGTTTGTGACAGGCCACGATAGGGGAAGCTTTTATCACTGTGGGGTTTGGAGGCCTCAGTAAATTGAAAATTGCAAATGAAATCCACTGGGCTTGAATTCATCAGCTATTATGTCAGATGACCTTTGGCAGCTGCTGATAAAAATGAGAGAATGTTAGCTCTGATCCAATTTTCAGCACTAACCATTCCTTTTCAAATCCATTCACAGTCAGGCAGCAGACACATGGGAAGTGAAAATGATAGGGTTTCAAGAGAGCTGCATTGTGTTGCAGATTAAGATTTTCTCCCCCTATTTCTAGAGGTCGGCCCCCAGGCCCCTGTCTGGTATCTACCTATTGTCCAATCAGTTTCAATATCTGCTTTAGAGGACATGTTAGCCATCCTTACAGATAAGTGCTTACAGGAGAAAATGTTGGACTTAATAGTTTTGCTTAGGAGGCATCAAGGGTCACAGTGTACCAATATTGACTGGCACATGTTAGTTTAATCTGACATTCTTAGGAATGTGACACTAGATTCTTTCGGAGTTGTTGATCTCTGAGATTTTTGTTCCCGGGTCTAGATTTTATAAATTTTATTTTCTTGTAACTGTTTATATTCATGAGCCACTGATATTCATAAAAAAGTCTGCCATAGCTGGGCCTAGGTGGCCCTTACTTTGTATCCCTGTCTCATGGCTTACATAAATTATGAAACCCCAGGTTCATGTTGGTTCCGTGCTCTTTCTTCTTAGAGAACACCGGGAAGATGTGGCTGTTCTGTCTGCACTTGCAAACCATGCACTGTGGAAAATTAAATAATTAAGGTTTCAAACCAAAATTAATGTACTAAATGTATTTTTTTTTTTTTTTAATCTGGGCTAGGTGTGAATTTTGTCTTCAAAGATCTTGGAGTTGTGCAGCCCCTCCCTCTGCCTTTGAATGAGTGCACTCAGTATCTCCAGCAGTTGCTCAGGGGCTCAAGGGCTGAACCCTCATTCAGAATGACCTTTTAAACCAACATAATGTCAATGTATGTGTCCCACTCCCTATCAGCTTTTTTTTCTAGCTAGTTTAGTAAGGAAAAGAATGAAACTGTGGACTCTGTTCCTTTGGAAAAATACTGTATGTCATTAAAATTTAAAAGTTTTAGAATAGTACCTTCTACTGCTTAGTTCTTCAGTTTTTACAGAGGCATAGCTCCCATTGAATTCCCTTTTTAGAAGGCAATAATGATATGTAGATTGGACTTGTTTGGACAAGAATTCAAAAATCAGATTCCTTGACTGATCACACTGTCATTCTTCAAAACATCGCTGTTAGGTCTTCATTGGAAAAGATATTCCTAATATTCTTACCAAAATGTTTCAGAAGTACAATGCCATCTTAAAATTGCATACGTTTTATATTTAACACTTTTACTGATTCCTTTAGCTAGAATGTGAATAAATATTCAGCGGCTCGGCTTAATAAATAAAAAATTTAAGCTTAATTTATATGGTAGGGTAAAAATATTCCTAAGAAATTTTATATTAATATGATTAAAACCTAAGTGCTAATTTTTAGAATAGCTCCAAATAAATATTAGAAATATTCCAAATATTAAAATAACTAAGGTATCTAAAAGGTTTAAACAGCAGAAAAAATATACTTGCTCCTGTGTAACTATTGGTGGTCTAAACATTGGAGAATGAGAAAAAATCCCACTGTTTTAAAGATTAATCTGGAATATGCACATGCATTTATTAGCATGCTGATTAAATTAATGTTAAAATAAATCTTATATAGTTACATTTTACTTATTTCTCTATATCACATAGAAAATCATTTCAGTTATAAGTTTAGCTGTACCCTTTTATTGTGGGCAAAAGATATAGTTGACTCAAAGTAATCACGTATTTTGCATTATTATGTTGTCATATTTTCCAAGCAGTAATTTTAAGATATAAAATTTGCATAGCAATCACTATTATCCTTAGGTCTGTTCATATCTGAATCCTTGGGAAATGTGCAGGTCTGAACTTTGCCTCCCTTCTCTGTCCCTCCAGATAAATGAATAGAAAAGTTCTGCCTCAATTTTCTTCCCCATTCCCAGGAGTTTCTGACCTTTGCAATGGTATCTCTCAAGGTTTTATAGTTTTCCTATCATGAATAAGGAATATTCAGGAAACCTCAACACAGCTGAAGCGTCTATCTTTTAAATGTGTGCTTATTTAAAACTGTGATGGTGATGCAAGCTATATTAGAATAAGATTCTTTTAAAAGTAAAATTCATTCCCTGGAAGCAGGTGTGTATCAAACTGGGAAGAAAAACTGGCTGGAGATTGCCTTGAATGCCAACACAAGGCCTGGCTTTGATTTCCCTGGTGTTTGTGCCTGTCCCCAGGTGCTCCCTGACTGGGGCTGTTTCACAGTGTCCCAGGAGGTTGACTTTTCTTCTGGGAGTCCTGGAGCATAAGGAGCTGCTGCTGCTGGTTGTTCATTTGTTTGCTTTTAAGGGTCATTATAAACTTCCAGTGAACTTGTCCTTTGATGAGAAAAAAACTGGAATTTGTTTGGGTAGAGGTGAGATTTGGCTGACTTCTTGTGTATCCTTCGGCTGAACCTTGTTACTCACATTTTAGTTTTGGTCTTTAATAAGTCAAGGAATAATGCAATTGACAACTGTTGCCTGGAATTACAGTCAGAAAAGACAACTTTATGTGGTGCTTGCAAAGCATGTGTTGGCTGCAATTGATTTTAACACAGCTATGTCTATTTTCAAAACAAATACTCAGTTTGGAAAGCTGTTTTAAAATGTTCTAACAAACTTTAGCATGATTGTTTGGAAGTCATTCCAGAAAATAGAGAATGCAATAATGCAGACAGTTTTTTGTTTGGGTTTTTTTTTGTTTGTTTGTTTTTGTTTTTGTTTTTTTTTTTTTCTGTTTTGTTTTGTTTTGTTTTGGGGTTTTTTGTGGGGTTTTTTTTGTTTGTTTTGGGGTTTTTTTGTTTGTTTGTTTGTTTTTAATGAGGGTTAAATGGATCTTATTTTTGGATCTATATTTTCTCTTAAACGTTCCAGGACATCTTAAGGTATCTATGACATTTGAATTTTTGTATTCTACTACTTAAAATGGAATGCTTTTTTTCAACCAAACTTTTACTGCTAATATTTTGTTAGGCAAATTATACTTAAACAGTATTAAAGGAACTTCCCTTTAAATCCTGTAAAGCTGTTCCAGCAGTATGTTTAAAATATGGTGTTAATGATTGTGGCTACCTTAAAAAGAGTTTCTATTAAACTCTTTTTAAAGAAAGTGGAGACAGTTCACATTAAGCCTCCAGTAAAATGCAGTCCAAAATGTGTTAGAAACCCACAATGTTTCTGAAATGCCAAGGATACATGGAGGGCTTGAAGTGCCTCAGGTGACAGAAAAAGTGTATTTCTCTTTGCATAAACAATGGTTTCTGTGCAGGATTGTCTAAAGGCTGTCTAATACTTCCAAATCCATCACCTCCCTGCCCAGAGCAGTGCAAGGGCTGGCTCAGGGACCACCTTCCCTGCTATGTCCAGTTTCTTTGCGTCTTCTCTCAACCTCCTTGTGTTCCTGTATAACTTGTGGACCCAAATTGGCTCTTAATATTTGCAAAGTTTTATAAGTCTCAATGCTAAGAGATTATATCCGTCAAAATATGGGTCAGCATTTGTTTAACTTCCTGTGTTTTACATATATTAATGATTTTAAAACAAATATTTAGTAACTGGCTAAGTCTAATTATAATCCAAGCAACATTAGTTTTTTGATTTCTTTGGCATGTTTCCTTTTTATTGTGTGACTGTAAATGAAGTTAAAATCTAATGCTGGACACGTGTTAGGGAAACTATTTAAATACAGTATCTACCTCCTTATTATACAACAAAGTTTTGAGGAATCCTTGGTCAAAATAAAATCCAAGTGCTACTTACTCAAGAAACGTGTAATGAGAAAGAATAGGACATTTATCCTGCTTAGTTTGCAGTTTAAGTAAGTGGGGAAAAAAGAAAGAATTAGTGGCAAAGAATAGTGGTGGAGAGGAAAACAAGCATGTAAATATGCAGGCACGAATGGAATATTTTTTATTTTTTTACATTTCTGCATAGATAAATGTTGTTCTAAGAAGGTGCTGTGGTCGGAAGAATAGGTGAAAAACACACTTTAAAATAGCAAAAACCTGCATTTTTGCCTGATCCATCTCCCTGATTTGCTAGAGGACCTTTTTCAGTTTGCAGTTTGATTTTGTCTGGTGTTTGTATGTCGTCATCTAAACATAAACACCAACCATATGGCAGATAAATACTATTTTATTTTTGTTTTCTCAGCTTCCATTGATTCATGTACTCATTTTCATAAAAATATTGTTTCCGAAAAAGGGTAGTATAATCAATATTTGTTAAGTTAGATTTTCAAAGCATTAGTCATTCTCCCAGATGACTTTTTCCTGCAGTGTTCAACGTGACTCACTTCTGGAAAACCCATTTCATCAACAATGCTTTTCTCATCCTGGTGTTGAAAAAAAAAAATGAAGTTGTTTGAAGAATTATAAAGAAGTATCATTTGGGGAATATTTATCATATGGAGGTTGATGGTTGTCTCCTTAGGCTGTTCACTGCTTAGGAGAAGAGCACTAGTTTTGTAGATGAAAATCTGGAATAATTCACTGAAGTCAGTGGCATTATTCCAGGGCATGTTGGTGTAACTAAGATTAGCTTTTGCTCACTTACTGTTTCCTGTATTTTTCACACTGTGAGACTGAGTTGCCATTTTAGTAAAGCTGCAAACAGTCACCAGGAGCTCTACCAGTGCCATGTCGTGTGTCTGCTGCACCATTTCTCGTGTGTTGAACTGCTGACTCCATCGATGAGCACTTCGTGTGTGCAAGTCTCTTTTTGAATGATCCATCAGTGATGACACTTATATTGAAGCTTGTAGAGCAATTAATGCTGCTGTTAAAGAAAATGTATTTGCATCTCTTTAATAAGGACATCTGGGGGAAATGCTGATCCTTCTGTTTAAAAATCTTTCTCTGAATGTTCAGCGTCAAAGGTTTACAGGCAACATTCCTGTATGTGCAGATGGAAAATATACAGAAAAAATACTGAAACATGCTAAAATCTGATTTTGTCTTGGGAATGACCACTCATTCAAAACTAGATAATATATTGGTCTTCCTCTCTTTACTTGAATTACTTAGGAGTCCTTAAATTGGACATTAACGTACATGGAAACATCCTTCCTTATGGAAAAATTACAAATGAGGAAAAAATGCTATTAGGTTTACAGATATTTATTGCTTTGTGGAAAGAATATCACTCTTAAGATGGAAAATAATAGGTTGTTCAAGAAGTTTAAGACGTTCAGAAGTTCTGTAGAAAAAGTAGGCAGCCATCTGACAAAAACAGAAGTTTGGCAAAGTTTCTGCCCCAGAGTTATTCCCTTGGCTGCCTTTCCACAGTGGCATCATGTATTCCTGCAGTGTTTGCTTTCTGTGGAGTTTGGATGTATCTACTCATTCAGATTTTCTCAGAATCAAAACATATGACCTTCTAGGTTCGTGTGTACTTGAAAAGCTATATATATCAGTGGGCTCCCACCTCCCAGAGGTTTCAGCCCCTAAGGAGTATCAGTAAAGTCCTGGGAATAGGAGAGCCTGTACCAAAACTGCTGGGTTTTCCTGATTCCTCCCTATGCAGTTCAGCACCACAGCAACAGCTCCGTAGCATTTTGTAAACCAAAAGACATGGTTTTCAGCAAGCTGTCTTGCTGAAATTATCAAAATTGTCGGGTGGTCTGTAATTATAATTTTCTATCTTCATCAGGTGAATTGCATATTTTTTTTTTCCCTTTAGAGGATGCAGATGCTTTGCAAATGACTCCTGAAAAGGAGTTGTACAAAGGAATCAAGTTAATATCTTGGAAGTCTTATGCGTATGTGATGCTGATATGCTGGTAAAATTACATAGTTAAGAGCGTAGGGAAAAGTGCAAAAAGCCAAGATGTCCCAGAATACAGTTCAATGATCAGTAATTTTTATTTCATTTTTAAAGTGGTAAAGATGGTGACATGAAGAGAAGAGAATGAGAGCTATGCTTGTTCCTCCTGTTCTGATTTTATGCTGGTTGTCCTTATTCTCTCATGCTACAAATAGCTATGGAAATAGCTGTGGAAAGCAAGTAAGATTTTGAACGGATTTCTAAGGTTTGTGACACCAGCCTTCTCTGACAAATGTTTTTCCTCACATTTGGGAATGAATGGAAGGAGAGCAGTTTGCAAATACTGTGGATCTGGGTCAAGATCATCTGCAGTTGACTGTAATTTTGGGGGGCAATTCTCTGTTGCTCTTGTGTGGTTTAAAAGATAGGAAAGGATTTGCTTTTGAATTCAGTGATTTTGTTTCAGACACACATTCCATGTGAAATTTGATAACGTATGTTCTTCAGTGAATAATCTGAAATTCTATTATAAACTTTGCTAGTCTAAAAATTTTGGGGAACTTTGCAAAACAAAGGTATGTCTGTCTTGAAGCCTATTTATGATGGATTCATAGGCTGAACAGTATGACAGTGATGCTGAATTGGAATCCCAAATTCATTGTATTTGAATTGAGTCAGATAGTTCATCAATGGCTCCTTTCCTGGTAAAATTTGCTTAGTTTTTTTTTTTTTATCTTATTCTACTCTAAAGAAAAGATGAGAATTACTTGCCAAATCAGATTTGCAACATATTAAGTGAAAACTAATGATAAAGTTTGTAATTTACAGAGGAATGAGTAATTCCTCTTCTCCTAGTCTCAGGCTTGATTAATTTGCTATGCTATTGTCTTCTGATAGTTTCCATTTTACTTTCTTTTCCTTTTATAATTTTTTTTTGAAATTACAAATTGTTCCAAAGCACAGCAAATTAAAGCAAATTGATGCCTTCACTTGAGTTTTATATCCATCCTTCATTTTAAAGAATAAATTTAAGTTTCTGTATATAGAACGGGTAATAGATTGAATTTCATAAAATTACCTGAAATATAGCATTGAAAGATGCAAAATCATCTTTAAAAAATTATTAACAAATTCAGCATAATTTTTGAGCCTCGTGTTGGCTCTGTTCAATAAAGTGGTAATGCAATTTCTGGATAGTTAGCCATTTCCTGTAGGAAAATATTTAAGATTTTTTTTTTAATTTTATTTTTAGATTTTTTTAGTCCCTGCAATTGTTTCTCTGTGTGTTATCATTATTTATCAGTAGAGAGCTTTGCAAGGTCTCATTCTGCTACAGTCAAATGCTGTAAAAAATGCATGGTGAGCCTGGCAGCTGGGAGCGTTGATGCCACACAGTGTCTCTCTATCAGTGGCATCTGGATGTGGGGTTGGCCTCCTTCCTGGGCTGTTGGCTCCCTGCACTGCTGCCTATTCAGATGTATCTGTACTAAAGCATAACAAATTTACATACGTTTTGCATAAAGCTTTCAAGCTATTACTTCTGTGTTTCGGTTTGCTGCGGTGAAGATTAATCAGAAGACAAAAGTATTATACCTAACAAACTGTTATGCACAAAGTATATTTTCGTCTCTGTGCATTTCTATAAATGGATTGCTCAGGATTTTTACGTTTCTGGTGCGGGAATAAATGAAAATGAGGAATTGAATGACACATTGGTAAAAAAAAAAAAAATAGAAATTATGTTTTCATTAATTGTAGGCTGGAAGTTATTCCCACCTTCATTTTGTTGTTAAAGAACAAATATTAGATGTATTTACACTGTTATTCAAGTTTGGGGCTTATGGAGCTACTACTCATGTTGTTTTCTCTCTAAGTTCCTCCATGTCCTTATTTCAACTGTAAAAGAATGACTGGGAAGTTCATGGGAAATTGTTTCATACTGGGATGTTCTCAGGTGACCTAAATGCCATCCTTTAAGAAGCCCTTCCCCACAGTCGTCTACACCTGAAAGAAGAGCTTGAGTTTATGCTTAAAAGCAGGTTTGAAATCAATTAGACCAAAGAATGAAAGCCTTTTTTTCTGCTGTTATTATAAAACGTGGGAGTAGAAAAAAACATTCAGATTGTTGATGTATGGCTGTGAGTCTGGTAGGAGAAGCAACAGGCCAGGTCTGTGTGTTTAAGGTTTTCCATTAAAGGTTCAAATGGCTGGAGTATTTTGTGCTGTAGACAAGGATATATATTGTTATTTCTCTCCAGGAACTGACACGAGCAGTAGTTTCTTTGCCTTTTTTTTCCTTCCCGTGTCTTCTCACGTGCTACACGATACAGCTAAATCTTTGCATTTAGGATGTATTTAGTGACAATTATTTAATTACTTCTGGCTATGTCCAGAAGTTGTTCTGAGGAAAATATTGAGCTTTATTTTTCTCACAGACCAGTCTTAGTGCATAAAATAATTGAGCTGTCATGTGGACAGAGTGATGTATTAGGTACAGATGACCAACTGCTGGATTCTTTCACATGTACATGGAAAACTCTGAAGTCACGACTTGTGATTTGTTTCATTTTATTTGGCCTGCTAAAGGACTTGTTAGAAGAAGGCAGTGACATTGTATCATGTTTAGAGTTTGAGAATAACATTGGATTGGTGGCAAAATCTGCATTAACTGGCTTCTCTGAGTCTGTGTTCATGTCTTTTCACTTTCTAATACATGCCTTTTTGCATAAGAATATGTATTTTACCTAATCAGCATATCTGTAACCATGCACGAGGATGAAAAATGTAGTTTATGCTATCCAAAGAGTATCCTGATATAGCTCTAGTTCTATCTGGGAATTGATTAGATACTACTGTGCTGAGCATACAGAAATCACATAAATGGATAACTTTCAGGCCCCATTGTTGCGGGAATTTTGTAAGTCTAAATTAATGAAGTTGTTCTTCAGAAGAGATTCATGCACCTTTGATGGTGGAATGAAAGAAATTCTTATTTCCCATAGCAGTCAGGTATATGTCATAACCACTGACATAAGAAACAAAACTTTGAAGAGTTGACTCTCGGAATTATAGGCTTTGAAAACATATCCCTAAAAATATATATGTGTATTTATATAATATTTATGTTTTTATCAATGTTGGTTTATACATGCATATATTTAAGTACCTTGGAAGAATATTTGGGAGTGTTGTTATGAGCTGGACATGGAACAAAGTATTTGTGACTATTCTGAATTTGTCTGCAGTTTTGAACTCTGCTAGGTCATCTCATCAAAACAACATTCTGAACTCTGAATGCACAGAAGAGAAACAAACATACTAGATTAAAACACTCTTCCAGTGTTGTCAGATAATTACCAAAAAGAAAGTGCCTGCACTGGAAATATCAATAACTGTAATGTGTGAGATTTGTTAAAACACACAAACTCGCTCTCCACTGACTGTCACTAATATTTATTCGTCCGGTGACTGTTAATCACACCAAGTTTACAGTCCCGTGTAGCACCTGTCACAGGTGTTGATCATTAATCAGCTATTACAGCAGTTTATTCTGCTGCTGACAACTTGCAATTTTCTACTGATTCAGCTAGTTTGTCAGGTGGGAATTATGGCATAGCACATGTGACAAAACACATCACACAGTTTTCTCTCTCTCCGCTCTCTCTCCCCCCATGTCCCCCCTTCCCCCGTTCCCGGGATGCTCTCGTGGCTGCAGCGCCGTCGCCGTGGGGGCGGGTCGGGGCAGGGGTCGCTCAGCGAGGGGCTGCAGTCCCTGTACCGCTCGAAGCTGCTGCCGGTGGAGCTCTTTTACCGCTTCCCGGAGCTGGCGGCGTCGCCGGCGCTGGAGGACGCGGATTTCGAGGGGAAGCCGATGGTGCTGGTGATGGGCCAATATTCCACCGGCAAAACCACCTTCCTGCAGTTCCTGCTGGAGCAGCAGATCCCGGGGGCGCGGGTGGGCCCCGAGCCCACCACCGAGAGCTTCGTGGCCGTCATGCACGGGGACACCCCCCGGCTCATCCCGGGAAACGCCCTCGTCGTCGACCCCAAGAAACCCTTCCGGCAGCTCAACCCCTTCGGCAGCGGCTTCCTTAACAGGTGAGGGGGGAGGCGACCCCAAAACCGCCCCAAAACTACCCCAAAACCGCCCCCAGACTACCCTCAAAACTACCCCAAAACCGCCACAAAAACACCTCCAAAAACACCCCAAAACTATCCCCAAAACTACCCCAAAACCACCACAAAACTACCCCCAAAACTGCCACAAAAACATCTCCAAAACCACCCCAAAACTATCCCCAAAACTACCCTCAAAAATGCCCCAAAACCGCCACAAAAACACCTCCAAAACTATCCCCAAAACTACCCCAAAACCACCACAAAAAACACCTCAAAAAACACCCCAAAACTATCCCCAAAACTACCCCAAAACCACCACAAAAAACACCCTGAAAACACCCCAAAACTACCCTTAAAAACAACCCCAAAACTACCCCCCAAAACACCCCAAAACTACCCGCAAAACCACCACAAGACCACCACAAAAAAAAAATCCTCAAAAACACCTACAAAAACACCCCCAAAACCACCCCAAAAGCACCCCCAAAACCACCCAAAACCCACCCCAAAAACTACTCCCCAAAACACCCCCAAAATCATCCCAAAAACACCCCTAAAACCACTCAAAAAACACCACAAAAACACCCCCAAAACCACCACAAACCCACCACAAAAACAGGCCCAAACAACCCAAAAACCACCGCAGAAACACCCCAAAACCCACCCCAACCCCCCCCCAAAGATTCCCCCGATCCCAACATTCCGACTCGGTGGATCCCAAATCCAGGCTGGGAAACGGGGCTGGGCCTCGGCCGATCCTGGGACAATTTTTTTCCCACTTTCTGCCTCTTTTCCCCCATTTTTTCTTCTTTCCCCTCCTTTTTTTGCCCCACTTTTCCCAAATTATTCCTCGTTTCGGCCCCATTTTTCCCCCCATTTTCCCTCCACTTTCCTGATCTTTTTCCCCCCTATTTTCCCCTCATTTTTCCTCACTTTTTTTTCCCCATTTCCCCTCATTTTGACCCTTTTTTTCTCTTTTTCCTCCAATTTTCCCACCCTGGTGACACCCCAGAATTTTTTTGGGGGGGGGCCCCATCCAACCCTCCCCTCCCTTCCCCCGTCCCCCCCCCCCTTCCATTGATGACCCATCCCTTTGGAATTCCACCCCGGCCGCGGCCAAATCCCGGGAAAACAGGCGGGCAGGGGGTTCCCAACGCTCCGAGGGGGGTCCCCAAACCCCGAGGGGGGGATTTTTGGGGGGTCCTGACCCTTCAAACCCCCCCCAGGTTCGTGTGCGCCCAAATCCCCAACCAGGTCCTGGAGAGCATCACCCTGATCGACACCCCCGGGATCCTGGCGGGGGCCCAGAGCGACGTCACCAGGGGTAAGGACCCCAAAATTCGGGCAGGGCACCCCAAAAAACGGGGAGGGGACCCCAAAAAATGGGGGGGAACCCAAAAAAACGGGGGGGGGGGGGCAACCCCCCAAAAAGGGGCCGGGCCCACAAACCCCGGGCAA
>JAWWES010000081.1:99141400-99196445 GCA_035583135.1 Lophotriccus pileatus | reverse complement strand
TTCCCTCCCTCCCTCCCTTCTTCCCTCCCTCCCACTTTTAGCTTTTTGCTCTGCAGTACAATAGAATTTGCTGAAAAACTAAACCAAAAAATGCAGCATGGAACTGTTCTACTGAGGAAATGCTTGGCAAATGATCCATCGACTTCATAACAGCCTTTTTAATTACCTCTGTATGGTCCATGAAAGAACTACAGTGAACTCAGATGAAAAATCCAGCAGTCCTTGTATCATTTTCTGTCTACTGGGAGGGCTGATGGTCCATAAAGAGTTTGAATTTCCCTCTAGATCTGCTAAAGTTATATCTTCTTTTCCATAGCCCTCTAGAAACTGCAAGGCAGCCTGTAGGTGCAGAACAGGAAAAGAAGATTTCAGTGCGGTGATATCCACAAGACACAGAACCACGTTTCCCAGCCAAACAGAATTGCAAATGTTTGATTAACTGTAAATGCAGGGGTGTGCACTGATTGCTTTCCTCAGGTACCAACTGGGGCTTTAGCTGGGAAGGGGAATTAACAAAGTATACCCAAGCTAAAGAAGGCAAAATAAAAATGGCCTTGCTGTTTGATGGCCATAAAGGCCAAAGTGAACCTGAAAGTTCAGGAAATAAACTCTGTAGAGTATTTAAACTTGAGTTAAAATTTTACTGTGTCTTCTGTTAAGTATCTTTCTGCACAGAAAGATGCCTGCAACTTGAAAATTAAAGCAACTTGAAACTTGTAACTTCAAAATGAATCAAGGTTATGATATTAGTGCAGTCAAACTTCGGCTATTTGGTAGATCTAAGATCAAAACCTACAAATTCTTGAATGGGCTAGTAGCAAGCACTTCTTTTAAAGCTATATCTGATCAAATGACAATTACATTAGTAATGCAACAGTTTCTACTAATTACTGGTCTTTTTCCTGTAGAAACTTATGAAAACTTTGCACATGTTGCTTGATGAAATAGTGAGACTATGTTTAAATGGTTGTTTTGACATTTTAATGTCAAAACATTTCTAGGGCATGCACACTTTCTTTTGACAGCACCACCTCTCCTCACCAGGAGGTGAAAGATGTGTGTGCTATAGGAAGGACCATGGGGCTTGAAAGGGCCAACACTCTTATGTCACCACAGCACATTTGTTTTGGCAGTACACAAACAGCATCACGTCTCCCGAAGGTTTGTGACATTTAGAAGGGAGGTTTTCATTCAGAGAACAAGACAACTAAGGTTTCTGTCTTCCAGGATTTTGTGGAAAGTTGTCTAGATTAATGGTATCTTATCTGACCATAACCCAGCTCTGTCCTGACAAATGATCTGTGTGAACCTTTACTCATTCTAATCCTCTTTATGAAAATATCTTCCAACTGACGGCAGCACTGCTGACCACTTATAACTACACAAACAAAACTCACAAAAGGTCTCCATGGAAACATGCACACATTTTTAAATAATGAGGTATTCTACATTTCACTTACAGTGTTACCCCTATAGCCTGCCAGAAGCATATTGAAACGAGTCTGATTGAAATCCTCGAGCTGACGCTGTTGAGCACTCATTGTGAAAATAGGCTGGGAAACAAAAGAACACACATTTGCCACATTTACTTCACATCAGCTGCTACATACACAGTACAGCATCCTGTGCATTACAGCCCAAGACAATTATGGCACTCAATTCAACAGGAGGAGGTTATAATCTCATTCCATTGAGATGCAGTATCTTGTATTTACCATGTGGACCTGTAGGCAGTTATCTGAGTGTAAGTGATGCAGGAAAATTTATTTGGATTCCACTGCCAGTAAATTATGGTTTTAACTTGAAAGTGAAGATAGTATTTTACATCAGTGATAAACTAACGTGTTTTTAAACCCAAAAGGGGTCATTTGTGGAGGCTTTCCTGATACTTTGCATAAGGCAGGAGAGTTCAATTCAATGAAGGGAAGAAAAAATCGTACAGGAAATACAGTGCAAAAACCAAGTTAGCTTTTAGTGTGTCTTCTTTTTTACCTGATAACCTCCTAGAGTTATTGTGATTGATACATCTAGAGGCTTGTTGGTGATGCCTGCAACAGATTTGATTAAAGACATGAAGAGCAGTGGGAACCAGACAATACAAATCAGCAAGACGATAATCATGCCACCCATTCCATACTTCACAACTTTCTTTTTCTTCTGGCCTCTTGGTTGGGGATATCTCTGCAAAAGCAAACAGCAACATGGTAATGTCTTTCTATCAGAGGTACACTTCATATAATTTGATGGGTAAATATATAATGATCTTAAGGCTTCCCATCTTTTGTGTTAATTTGCTACCCATTGCCAGGCCAATTTTTCTGAGATTTTTAGCCAGATCTGCACAGACACTTAATTTCTGGTGACAACAGAGAAAAATGACAAAGGAACCCATACCAGGTGTGTGTCCAGTGTGAAAAATACTGTGATTTTGATTCTTCACAACCATAAAGAAGGAAGAAATTGCTAGGATAATTTGAATTTTTTTTTATCTGAATGAGTGCAAACATAAACTCACAGGAACAAAATATAAAGTAATAGCAGCAACAGTGATACAACAATTTGTTCCAAAAACTGCTGTTGTGATTGACCCACTTTCTCGTATTTGTCCTTCCAAAAAGTTTTATCTCAAAGCTCCTTAAGGCAGTTCCTCTCATAGATCTTGAAATGCTGCAAACTGTATATCAAAGTCGGGGGAGCGGGAAAACTGTTTGCCAGCAACTGACATACACAATCAGTAGGAATGTCTGATATTGCACTACCTCCACATTCACTTCATACCTCACTTACAGTATTTCCAAGAGTTGTTCACAGGCTTTATCCCATCTGTTTCTAGTGAATCCCATACCAACTGCATTTAAATAAAGTTTACAGGTTTTTTTGTTGTCCCTAGAATATTGACACTGCTGATGTAACATCCTTCCCTTTCTCAGTTTTTGAGACCAGAAGTGACTTTGCTTTTCTTCTCCTTTCAAAGCAGATCACATGGCATGTCTGTTCTGCCTTGCCCATAATGCCCTCCCTCTCTTATTTGCCTCAAGACTGAATATCTTAGTAGTTCACCATCCTGTAAAATGCCTTACCATCACCGTAATTTGCTTTGGTTTACTCTCTTAAAGGATTTAACTCTGTAGTATTTAGGAGCCTGTCTTTCCTGCACTGCATACTGCACGTGCAAAACAAAGATGCATTTTATTGCACTGTACCTCAAACACATGCCAGGAATTTGGCTTTCAGGAAATTGACCTTGCTTTACAACATGAATCCATAAAGCCCTATGAGAACATTAAATTTGTAATACAATGCTATATTTAAAACAAATTAGTTACTTTTCAAAAGCAGTGTATCAAGTAATTTGTCTTATGATACATAATAGTGTTTTCATTAAAATATCGTATCAAGATCTACAGGGGTATAATATTTGTCTCTAAGAGATTAGTTCAGGCACTTTTAATGGCATTACAGAACATCTCAGAGAGATTCTAACAGTTAAAGTACTTAGGCATACCACTCAATGTGTGAGAGAGACACAGAGAACTAAAGTACCTTGAACAACACTTATTTTGCTACATGGCATTAGCACATACATGCTAGCTCAGACATGGAAGTCTTCCCATGTCAGCTCTCTGCTACATATAATGCATGTGATCCTGTAGCGGTATAAAAAAACACAGTGAGATGGACAGTCAAAGTAGAACTGGATTATTATTTCTCCGACTCCTGAAGTTCTTCAGAACTTCTTCCATTCACGGCAGTAGTGGGAGTCATAGAGAAAAAGCCTATATAGAAGATTTGTGTGCTCTTTAGCTCGGAGTTAATCTAAGTGACACACTTGGAAAGTAACTGCCATTAAGAGACAGGATTATAATAAAAGTAGAAATACGCCAGTAACACTTAAGAATAAATCCATTTCAACGCAGATGTAGAATTTCTGACTGGTTTGGTCACTCTTAAAATAATGCTTAATTTCTATTTCAAATTGGCAAAATAAGCAAGCATATGGTTGCAATCTTTATAGTGGTTATAAGGAATCCAGAATTTGCAAGTTTAATTTGAACTGAAGCTTAAATGATTTAAAGAGACTGAAATTTCAGTCAGACAAATGGTGGGTTTATCTGGCTTACAGTTCAGTTCTGGATGTGCAGGGACTCTCCTGAGACAGAGGAGCCAGCTGAGTTCCCTCTGCAGTTACATGAACCTGGTGTCCCTGGGACCTACATTATGGGGGTATGAACTCTTCCTCCTACTGACCTTTCTCTTCAGCTACAGTTTCCCTGCTACTGGGGGTTACTTATCTAGTTGTGTATGAGACTGTGTGAATACCAGGACTTTCAACCCCCGCCTTGAAACCCAGGCATGCAATTAAGCCAGAAGGCACATGCTTGTGGAGTTCATGACAATGGAAGAAAAATAAGCTAGGCACAAAAGGGAAGCTATTTGAAATTTCACTCCAGTTGACTGCCAACTATCATAAACCACCGAAGAGTCTGAATATTTCTGAACATGAGCACCAGGTATATTTTCTAACAAACTGGTTTTATGGTAGATTTCCCAATTATTTAGGGATTATTTCTCTAAATTTCTGCAGTGGGGGAGAGGAGGCCTGGATGGCTCATATGGGGCTTCCTTACTTTTTCTGACTCTCGCCAACACTTCAGGATGAATATATGAGCGTAGATATCTTCAACACAGATCCAGCTGGAAAGACTTAGAGTGGTATCAGTCCAAACCCAGTCCATTACTGCTCTCAGCTCAGTCAAAAATGGAACTAGGCGGAACCTGAAGGGAGACCACAGCAAATAACTCATCAGAAAAGAGGGATCACATTGAACAAGCACAGCATGTGTATATATGATGAGAGGGAGAATTAAGACAACATTAAAAGAGCTTACTGGGACATTTTGTAATACAAATACAACCAAATCCTGAACTTGTATGGCTAGTACTGATCTTCTGCTATTTCTCAAAAGAAACATTTTTTGATGCATAGTTCTTATTTCTCAGGTGTATTGTCTTTCACTCGATTTCTTTCACCTGCTGAGGTGGAGCCTGTAAACCTGCTCCAAAGATCTCTTTGGGATTTGACACCTTACTAGCTTTTAGGACTGCAGAATTAATAACATTACCTGTTTTCTAGCATAATGTGTAACCCCTATCTCTGTTCACAGAGATGATATCTTAGAAGTGTTAAAAATATTTCTTCCATAGGGGCCTGAATGGTGGACTGGTGTATCAGGCTTCTGGGTTCAGAGTGGGAGATGGATTTTTCTGAAGTTTGAATTCCTGGAATAGTTTGTTTTGGGTTTTTTTTGTGGACTACAGGGGACATGTGGCGTATACAGAGTATACACTGTGCAACATTTACTGTCTTATTTCCAGCAGTCTGTGAATAACCCCACCAGCTCATGATAACACGTCCTTATTACACAAAAGAAAGAAGGGCAGTAGGTCTACACTTACCCTTGAAATAAGAACAGGTTGACATAGTTATAACTTTTTGTGAGGAAGTTACCAAGAACACGAGTTGGATATCCACAGCGTATCTGATATGCTGATAAGCCAAAATAAACACATTTCACAAAATACCAGAGCTGGGCAACTGTGTTCTGGCTAAATTTCCTGTAAAGGAAAAGACAGATAAAAGAAAATTATAAGCTTTATGTCTTTGTATGATCAAATTAGCTTGAAATGCTTTGTGCTTCTGGCAGTTTCCCTTTCCTGAGATCCTGTGAAAAGCCCATGGCTTCTGACCCCATGGCAGGGTTAAAACAGTGTTTGAAAGACGCTGAATGAGAAAGTCTGTAAACAGCATCCATTGCCACCTCAGGGTCACAGGGGAGAGACTGGGAATAGGGTTCCCAAAGAGTGAGAGTCTGGGGCAATGTCCTTTCCCTCTGGATGCTAGAGGTCCCTTTACACCCACACAGACTAGTCTTTCCTTGGCCCCCATGATGACACATGACACTGTGAGCCCTTGGGTGGTGGCTGAATCTAGGCTGTTTTAATGGTTATTTGTGTTCATGAGAGCACCTCATACAGGAATTTAAGATGGAGTGACCTCTGAAAACGTTTTTCACCCTCTCCTGTTTAAGTCTTATTCTGACAAATGGTTCAGGAACCATTTTTTGAGTTGAGTTTTGAATATCTCTGAAGATGGAGATACCATAGCCTGTCTGAGGAACCTACTCCAGTGTCTAACTACAGTCAAGAGTTTTTCCAACTTGTGGCCTCTTGACCTTTCTGAAGAGAGCTTAGCTTCTTCTCAGTGCCCTCCTAAAAGGTAGCTGAAGACAGCTCTTCACTTCCTCATCTCCAGACTGAACCAACCCTGTTCCCTCAATGTCCTCTCATATGCAATTTGCTCCATCCCCCTGACTATCTTGGTGAACATGTGCCACTTCTGGCTGCTGTTCAATAGCATGGTGGAACTGCAGGAGACACCTCATGATGGACAGGATTTGGCAGCTAACCATAATTCAGTATTTTCAATTAAATATCACAAAACTATTTTCGTTGAGAAATTTGCAGGTGTTTCTAAGACTCAGTCTGACTTAGAAGGAATACAGGAGGTTTCAGATGCAGGTTTGATGTTAACAACTTGATATAGATTTCACAAAAGCACAGAAAAAATCAAAATTATTTTATTTCGTAACAATTCTCAAGGTGCAGTAGAAAAGAGATTCATTTGAAAAATGCCTTTTTTTTTTTTTCCCCAAAGTTGGACACAATTGCTACTGCACTGAGGAAAAATAAAACATTTGTTTTTGAGATAAAGTGAGACCTTTCATTTTTTCTTTACACTATGCACCTATTTTTTTTTTTTTGCCAGTAAAATAACTTGACTGTTAACTAAGCGTAATGTGCCCAGGTGACACACTCAATTTCCCTGTACAGTCAATGGAGTGAGGTAAATACTTCAAGGCAATCTAAAGTGTGAAGAGGGGAGTTAGCCAAGCACTAGCGAGGGAGCCTTAAGACCTCTGCACTGCAGACTGAGGTGACAAGTGCCTTGAGCCATGCAATAGAACCTGACCAGGCATGTGACACAAAATTTCACGCAGCAGGTGACAACCTCCACACCGCCTCCAGAACGAAGTGTCAGAAGCAGGGGAGGAGAAATTTGCTCTTAAGAAGGGACAAGGGTTTTAGACATTCCTCAGTCTAAGGAGATTTAAATCTACCATTCACACATTCCAGGAAACTGCTAAATTATAAGTTACTCTGAGGGAGACATTTTCTACTTGCTCTTCTAAAGCCGCATGCAGCAGTCTAGGGAGCAGGGAATTGGATCAGAGGATGAGACTGTCTCAGCTGAAAGCTTTCATCACTCAATTACAGGCAATTTCTCTTACACCTGCTGGCATTTTGGCCTAAGTTGAGAATATTTCTGTACATATATAATTAATTCTTCCTCAAAGTTATACTGGCCAAAATTATTGCTTTGGAAAGGCACTCCAGCATTCTGCTTATAAATGAGACCAAGAAGAAAGTTTTCATGATTCCAAAGCCCAGCTATAAAATTTGAAATTATAAAATTTAAATGCAAGCAACTCAGCAGAGCATCAGTATTCAACCTATATTTTTTGTTTATAAAGGTTATACCTTTCTGTCACTCCAGGCAAGATAAAGAACATCCAGAAATGTATTCCAAAAACAAGGATGACCTGGAAAATAACCTTTCCCATGACAGTCTTTTTGAGGTACAGTGCTCGATCTACCACCATGGTACCAAACTGAATGAGCACCATCACCAAAAATGCCTCCGGGACCTGGTCCTCTGATAATGAAGAGGTGATATCTGCTGCAGCAGAGTGTTTCTGAAAAGGAAAATACAAGGGTGGTCAAGGAAGAAGGACACCGGCATGGTGTTTAGCATCTACGCCATGTAAATCCTGATGAGGATTTACACATAGATGCCCCTGTGACATACCCCAAACGCCCAAAATCCGAACACAATGATGATGAAGTCCACTGTGTCTGCGAGGAACATCAGCACATAGACATCAGTCACTGCACTGTAGTCTGGATGAATAAGATTGTAGAAAAACTGTCTGATGGGCACATACACCTGGAGAGTCCTAAAACAATATAGACCACAATGTTATTTAATAACATGTAACTTGCACTGAAGTAAATAAAGGCCAAATGTGCTATGATTAATATTTTTAAAGATATCTAAAGTCTACTCTGACAGCCTTCACAGGACTTCACAGACACCAGTCCCTTGTTCTGATTGCTTCTAAACCACTGTTTTAGAATTTGTTCAGTAGAAATGTACATAGTCAACCAAGTTCACATGGGATATTCAGCTTTTTTTATCAGGCAGATGCTATTTGAACAGCTGCCGATTTGTCTGATATTCAGCTGCTGGGACATCTGCACACAATGAACACTTAACAGCAGTAGTAACCTGGTCTCTTTAAAATGCTGGTTTACTGCTTTACTCATTGGAACCTCCCCCCAAACCCACATCACTCCTCACATTGCTCACTTTTTAATGGTAAAGGCCTTGGCTTTGATCATTTGTTCTCGGAACTTTTCCATAAGAAGCTCTTTTCTAGATTTCTGCTTGATGCTTAACACGCTGCTTCCTTTCTGACTGCTGTTCCGTGTACTGGTACTTCCTGGGAAAAAAAGGAAAGGGAAGGAAAAGCCAATTCAAAATAAAAGTTTAAATACAAAAACTAGAAGGTAATAAATCTTGAGACTTCTATCCCATATACAAGTCTCACATTTGAAAGAAGCTTTGAGATGAATTCTTTTTTTCCCCAATACGACAAAATCCTGTGAACATCCAGTAAAGGTTTCATCACTGGCATATCAAAACTTGATTAATAAGTATAAAACGAGAAGACTAGTGATAAAGGCAAGTATTTGATTAATCTGATTCAGTCACCTCAATTGGTAATATATACATTTAGGCTAGAATAACCCTGCCCTTTTACAAGATAGGACAGGTAATCTGTTTCAATATACCTAATAAAAACTTTTCTCAGTTTCTCTCATATCTACATCAAATGTAGATATGAAAAATACATATGTTTTGCATTCCCTCTAGCTGGAGGTTATGCTGAACCAGAATTTCTGGATCTGGGCCACATTGAGCATTCCTTTCCTAGCTTTTGGATAATGTAATTTTAAAAACATAATAAATCACAAAATATGGCTCTCCATTTGAACTTTAAGAAGTCTTGGAGTGTGTTCAAACATGAAGATATGTTGGTTCATATCCTATTTCATCACTGAGAAGCAGCAGCATTCAGTAGCCCCTGGGAGCTCTGCAGCAACTAGCATGAAGTTTCAGCAGAATGATTCTATGGGAAATGAATGTTTGCTCTTCAAATCTCAGAAATGCCATGACATTTACCTCTCTTAGACCTGTGTGAGGAGAAGCTGGACCTGCGTGAAAGCTGTGATATGCTGCTAGAGCTCTTCCTCCTGATGGCAGTCTGCTGCTCCGGGAAGTGGACATGGATGGACTCCACTGATGCCGCAAGATTGACAGATTTCAATGAGGCAGAAGAGTCTCTCCTGCCTGCTGTCAGAGAGAGCTCATCATCGGTATCCTCTTTATTACTGGAGCTGTCTCCTTTCTCATCTTCATCCCACAGTCCATGGCACTAGTGGAAAAAGTAGAAGACAGCATATCAACCTTGTATTTCTGACACATGCCTGTATTTTTACAGGCATTTCTAAACTCAGTCTCACGTTCACAGTGGGGAAGACAAATTCATTGTGTTGGATATCACAGGATTACTTAGGTGGCAAAAGATCTTTCAGATCGTCAGTTCAACTGTTAATCCAGCACTGCCAAGTCCACCACTAAACCATGTCCCTTCAGTGCCACATCTACACGTCTTTTAAACACCTCCAGAAATCGTGACTCAACCACTTCCCTGGGGAGCCAGTTAAATGTTTAATAACCCTTTCAGTGAAGAAATTTTTCCTGATATCCAAATGAATGATTTTCCTATATCACAAGTGAATTAAAATGTTAAACCTAAAAATTATATATAAAATAAGAAGCCATATGAACCCAGATTACCTTTAAAATGGATCTGTGGAAGAATAAAGCAAGAAGCTGAACAAGATCATAGTGCACGTAACCCTCTTTCTTCTCAATGCCAATAATATTGGGTGGATGGTAAGGTTTATCTTTTGTGTAATCTACATGTTTATTCCAAGGAAAGAAGCCAAACTGGAAGAAGTACTTGATGACAATAGCCACCTGTTCAGAAACAAAACACACTTGGGGTGTTTTATAAGCATGTCAGCCTCGGGATATGAAGAGGGGAGAAATATGACTAGTCTGTCAGTTTTATGAGAAGATAAACAAGCATATTAATTGCCAAAGAGGAATAACACTTCACATTTCTTCAGTAATAAAGTCAATCAACATTTACCAACAGATGATGCTCAGTGGTACTTGAGATACCACAAGCAGTGAATCCTGTCTCTTAATTAACAATTACACGGTAACTGCTTGCAAATGGTCTGTTCTTGTGATAACTGCATGATGTGCCAGGAAGGATACTGCTCATCACAATGAAAAAAAAAAATCAAACAAGATCTTTCCATACCACAGAAGTTGCTGGGGATGATAGCAAATATTTATATTAATATGAAGGGTCAGAGGCCCTTGATCCTAGAGATCAAAACCAGAAAAGAGACCATGCAAGACTTAAAATTACTCTTTCTATGTTAGACATGGGGTTACAAATACAGCAGCATACCTCAGTGTAGACAATGGCTGTCATCCAGAAACGTTTGCTGGGCCGAGGAACAGACAGCATGGCCCACAGGAATATAAGGATGGGAAGCACCAGGGTTATCATGGAGGCAGAGATCATGTGGTTAAGGATGATCACAAAATAGCACACCATTTCTGACCGGGCCACCAGTGTATTGTACAGGGCATAAATAAGGAGCAAGACTCGAGGCTGACCAACATAGAACTTCTCTGACTCCTCCAGCTCGTCATCATGAAACATCCTGTGAGGAGCAGAGTACAATAAATGAAACAAAAATGAACCTTGCAAGAGCTGCTTTTCAAATTGCTGCATTTTTCCTTTTGAAAAATATTAAATTCTGCTGCTAAGTTCAATGGAGGGAAAAAATGAAAAAGGGATTTAGTATTATAAACAAATAGCCTGATTCTAAGCTCAGAAAAAAAGAATTTCTGGCAAAATAAGTAAAACCACTGTTCTTCAGATTTTTAATTTACCCAGGGAGTCAGTCTGGCTTAAGAACTTCTACAAACATCACTTTCCTACAGCTGCCCAATCAACATATCTCAGGCAAATCACAACATACTGGTGTGGATTCTTATCTTATTTATCAACACAGAAAGGAATTTGGAGAGAAAACAGAGGTACCTCATGAGACCTATGTTATGAATAGTCCTGGGACACAAGACTAGAACATAATATAAATTCTTGAGCATTAGATGTGTCCAATCTTTACAAGACTTAAATAAATATAAAAAGCAGTGACTTTCATCCACATGCATAATTCTCTCTGCTTTTCATAAAGAGTGTCCTGGTCTGAGAGTAGATCTTACTGAAAAGCAAAAATTACTATGGAAAACCAGAAGACAAGATACTGCATCTGACAAGGTCAGATGTACGCATCCCCTCTCTCCAGAATCAGTCAGGTTGAAAGACATTTCTATGGCTTAAGATTTTGTCCCTGCATTTGGGGAAGCTCTCCTGAGCTGAGTCAGTCTGGAAAGCAGATGAAGAAGGGCAGTGGCACCATCCTCACCTCGGTGCTTGTTGTGTTACTGAGCACAGTGTCTAAGGGGCAAAGAGAGGAACTTATGAAAGTACTTAGCAAGGTGGTCTGTCTACACAGTCCTCAGCTCCTACTGGCTTTAACAGAAACTGCTGTAGGCCATGATAAAAAATAATCAAAGGAGAAACTTTTTCCCAGATAGTTGTGGAAGAAACTCATTTGAAATCACAGGTGCCTAGAGAAGAGAAACCTTCTCCACAAAGAATACTTAGATAAGCCCTTGACCCCATGGCAATTGCAGCACAGAAATCAATGCTAATTGGAACAATTAAATACAGTATCTAGGGAGAAAGCAGAGATTCCTTCTAAGATGAATTTGAATAATTGTAGAGGTCGGTAATTAGAACAACTGCACAGGAAGTGAGCTTCTTCCCCTAAACCAAACTTAGCACACGGTCTGTATCAGAAACTGTAAGCTAGTTCCGAGACAAAAAACCCAAAGGGATGACAAAACTTTACGCATTGTGACCAACAATCTTTCCTTTTCATGCGGCCTTACTTGTTCAGAAGCAGCTCGCTAGCTGTTAGCTCATGCGTCAGTGGGGGGAGAATGGTATCAAGCTTGTCCGTCCGGCTGTCGTCTGGGCTCACCATCATGAGACTCTTACCAGCTGAGTCATCTGGGGACCCAAAGGGAATCTGTTCAAAGCTGACAGCTTTGCTATAGGAAGGTGGAGCTTCTGCATTGCTATCCACTGTGGAGTACAACGGCACGTCGGTATCAGGAGTATATGCAGCGCCTTCTGAATCCAGGCTATAATCTTCCACCTCTTCTTCCTCCAACCTTGATGCAGAATGAGCTCCTTCCTCTTCATGCTCTCCTTCTACCTCCTCAATGGTTTCTGTTGTTCCCTGACGAGAATAGACCATGGTGACCTGTGTAGGTTCACTGTCGGAGATGGATGAAGAGAGTGAGCTGCGGTTTACAAGACTCACAACCAAGCAAAGTTTGTTAATTGTACCTTTAGGCAGACAGTTGAGCAACCCCACTGCATTCCCAGGCCTTCAAAGTTCATATGATCTGGTAGAAAAGATATCATCATGATCTCCTCTTACACAGATGGAACATCTGGATCCATCTGCTCCCTGAATGACATACCACTGAACTCACAGTGATTCATTATCTTTGCACAGCAGTAAAGAGCAAACTACACTAACATTCTGAAAGTAGTTCAAACACTTTCTGACCAGAGTCAAGGCTTGCTATTACATCTATTTAAGGTGTGCTACATGGTGAATGATAGGCAGCCATGGGGTTCCTTCTACACATGGTGCTTTTAACAACCCCTGTACGGGTGTTGTGTACAACTGGAACATGAGCTGAACACACACATACCAACTCTGATTCCAAATAAAAGAACATGTAAGTTGCTAACATGAAGAAATACAACCTGGATTACAAAACTGTTCCAGTAAGAGGGTATCTTGCTTACCTTTAGATTGCTCTATGTTCTTCAATAAAGTCTTCATTTTTACTTTATCTGCCTGCTTTACTTCTGCATGTACCTATTTTCCTTTTCAACTGCCCTTATTCACTCTGATCAGTTTTCTGCTTGATTCATCTTCCTTATTCTTGGCTTTGCATGGAATCATAGAATGGTTTGAGTTGGAAAGGACCTTAAAGATCATCTAGTTCCAATCCACCTACCATGGGCAGGGACGCCTTCCACCAGACCAGGTTGCTCAAAATGCCATCCAACCTGGCCTTGAACACTTCCAGGAATACAACAACTTCTCTGGGCAACCTGTTCCAGTGTCTGACCACCCTCTGAGTAAAGCATTTCTTCCTAATATATAATCTAAACTTGCTCACTTTTACTGTAAAGCCATTACCCTTGATCGCAACACTCCACACCCTTGTAAAAAGTCCATCATTAGCTCTCTTTTAGGCATCTTTTAGGTTCTTGAAAGTTGCTATGTTATGTCTATGAAGCCTTCTCTTTTCCAGGCTGAACAGCCCGAGCTACCTCAGCTGTGTCCAGAGGAGAGGTGCTGCAGCCCTCTGACCATCTTTGTGGCCCTTCTCTGGACTCACTCCAACAGGTCTATCCCCCTTCTTATGTTGGGTGTCCCAGAGCTGAATGCAGTAGTCCATAATCACTTTTTCTCTTAATGTTCTGTGTACTGCAACAGTCTCAGTTGTAAATTCATGTCACTTGAGATGACTCCAGATGGGAATATGAATGTCATACTTGTTGGCTCTGCTTTTGACTTTTCCATCTCTCACAAGTACTTTTTCACCTCTCCCCTCAAGCATCACTCTTCTCTTTTTAGTGTCTATTCCAGTCCTTCTCTATAGGTTAGATAACAGGTGTCTACAGGTTAGACAACTCAGTGTCTTTTGCTGGCTGCATGTCCTTGTACCTCAACAGAGACAAAACTAGATTTCACATAGCTCCTATGAAATGAGCAATATTTTCACCTAAAGTATAACCTTTTACAGAAAAATGGCACTGGCAAAGCCATCTGGCACTACCTTCTGCCAAAATTAAAAATTAAGTACAATCTCTTTTTCTTTTACTCCGCTTATAAACTTATTATGGCTATATTAGATCACTTTATTTGTAGCAGCATTTTAATAAATGCAACACCTATGATGATGCGTGTTTTGATGATTCATGGTAGCACTCATCTTGGTTAAAATACACAAAATCATAAAAACCAATAATTTCAAAACTGAATGGCACCATAAATTTGTAAGCTACTTTCAACACTAAAAGGCAATGATGCAATATGCCATAAAATTTCATATTTATAATACTAGTTGAAACATCTAAATCTCTGGTTTTTACCTCCTAAAAAGTGAGTGAACAGCTCTGAACAGTTCTCTCTTGCACTGGATATTAATATTATTCACTATCTTTTCACAGCTATTTTACCTTTCTTAATTCCAACACCTTACTCTATGGTACAGTAATCAAAACATATTTAGCAATCTTTCCTATACGGGGAAAACTAAAAATTGAAAAACCAAGGCCAACATTGTCTATCTTAGTTTCTAAAATTAGACATTTATTTCCATATTTAGAATAACTGATTAGCTGAGAAACTTGACTTCCAGCTTCCAGTTTAAGAACAAGCATCAGCTCAGTAACCCTGAAAATCAGACACTTTTTTAGCTGATTAAATACAGAGTTCACCCTGTCTTTAGACAACCAGTGTAACGTAACGGAACAACGTTTAAAAGTACATGAATTAAGGACAAAAAATAGAACAGAACAAAAAACAGA
The DNA here is from genome assembly GCA_035583135.1 of Lophotriccus pileatus. Classification (NCBI taxonomy): domain Eukaryota; kingdom Metazoa; phylum Chordata; class Aves; order Passeriformes; family Tyrannidae; genus Lophotriccus; species Lophotriccus pileatus. The sequence goes on along the minus strand of JAWWES010000081.1, from coordinate 99,181,425 downwards.
GTAAGAAGTGAAATAACAAATGAATCCTAGATGATGATCCTGACTTTGAACCTCAGAACCATGCCACAACACAGAAGGGAGTAAAGCTTCCATTAACCATGCAAACCACTCTGTACACCACGTATCTGCAAAAGCAAATTCACGTACACTGCAGTAAGTATAATGGTATGGGTAAACAAGTGAACAAAGCATGCATGAGTTAAGCACCTTGACACTATACTGCCACTGTCAGCTGATGAGGAGGACATATCCATGCTCTGCATTTTACGAAGCCTAGGTCGAGCGCGCTCACTTGTTTTAGGAACAGTGTCTGGTCCATCTAAATCATCAAGGGTTGACTGCCTTGAGAACAGCATGGTTGCTTCAGTGTAGCAGCTAGCAGCGCAAACAGTTATAAAGACAGTGTTAAATACAAATGGTATTACACATGGTTCAGTAAACAAATATGCTTGCCATGCAGCAAAACACTGACACAGAGAGAAGAGGTTCAGAGAGAAGATAAGGATTTGTTTAGAGTCACCATGAAAACACATTTCTACACTCAGCTTGTTCATGGTCAAATTCATATAGGGGCTACAGAAGGGTAACAACCATCTATTCATATTCAAGAAGATATGGATGCAACACAGTGCTCTACATGCTTTCCAGGGCACAGACTTATATATGTGAGCAGGTTTTATTTTGTTTGTTTGCTCCTGAAATTTCCAAATTCCACAAGAATGTTTTGGGAGGTGACCTCGTCTGTACATATTCTATTTTGTTAATGATACACTGTGCTGAACCTTTTTGCACAGGTACAAGCCAATTTCCTAAAAGAGCCCTTAAAACTGAATAAGCTCATATTCCACAAATAGCAAAATAGCTGTCAGACATTGGCTGATCCTCTTTCCGAACCGAAGAGCCAAATCGGATATGTTACTTAGCCAGTATATGCATGCCAAATACAACCTGCTCTGCATGGGATGGCTTTTATTTCGATATTTACTAGGAAGCCCTGATTTAATTTATTTCAATCACAGTTTAAAGTATTTTAAAATTGGTAACAAGCACATCTTGAGATAAAGAACAGATATAAATAACCCTTATAAATAAACCCTTATCTCCTTTCACTTATCAAATACAACAGGACACCAAAGACACACACCATACATTGAGCATTTATGTGTTACTGGAGAAAAGAAGAACTGGATGAGTTATGAGCAAGAAAGTACATAATTAAATACAAGCATCTAACATAGCAACAGGAAACAAATACCTTAATGATATATGGTAGGTAAGAGGATTATTTCTCCTGTAAAAATCTCTGAAAAACACAGATGTCTATGAAATGAGTTGAGTAACCTGGTGTTTTAATACATGGAGTGACCTGCCTGAATCTCTCAAATAGAATGAGAAAAGAAGGAATCCCAAAATGCAAGATTTACACTCTACATTTCTTCTTTTGAGTCCATCTGTGCTACACCTGAGCAGCAGCAGCAGCATGGAATTTGCTTCTTTGGCAAGCATGATGTTTGTTCAGGGACACAGAGAATTGGGAAAGAGGTCAGAAAGGAAGTGCAATGATGTTTTCTGTGTTACTTTGGTTTTGATAGCTTGAAGTGAGGAAAAAACATGTCCCGGCCTGAAGTGACAGTTTGCAATTACTGCCTTAAGAAAAACTGGGAGGAAACAGCAAAATACGTGGAACAAAGGAGGAGTTATTCTTAGGCCTACCCTCACTGATGAGATATTTTGTCAGCATGGGCTGAGGCTAAAAGCATACCTTGGTCTTTGAACAGAAGAGAAGAATCACCAAGATACTGAAGGTACTGTGAAATATTTTCCTTAAGAACAGTCTTAATGGCAGGGGCACCTCTGTCCTGCCAGTTCACTTTGACAAGACCCTTTATGGGCCACTTCATTATTTCTGTGTGTGCACAAAGGCACACAAGGTGCTCCAGAGAAAACCCTGGGGCTGTCTGCATGGTGCGTGGTTTTGATGAAGCAGAAAATGCTGCTCCCTGTGGGAGCAGGAGACCTGCCCTAGAGGCCTGATTCAGCAGCATGGGAATTGGTTGAAGCTGTGTTACTTACTTGGGAGGGTCTTGAGGGAGGAAGTTTCCCTTTGCACGTACACCTACGGAGTAAAACCAGGCTGTTGCTCTATTTGTGAAGTTTTGCTGCTAAAATATGGGGAGATGGCAGCAAGTAGACACCATAGTTTTGCAATTTACCTTTCTGTCTATGTGCTACAATGTTATCCACGTGTTATTTTAGATCTCAAGGGCTGAGTTTATTCTTTTCAAGGGAAACATCTATTACTAAGGTGTTCAAGTATTTTAAATGCAGACATAGTTCAAAGGGAACTTTCCAAGAGCCTTAAGCAGAGCAGCTTTTGAAATCAAAGTAGCCCATGCCCATTCATATATTTTCAATGGAAGAAGTGTATGCCAGCTGCACTCCCAAACATGGAAGTCCTAACCTGGCTCCCAGAAAAATCAAAGGAAAAATATCTAGTGATCCCCATGGATAAAAACAGTGCCTTCAATGTTTGGTTTAAAATTGTTTTAAATGAAGGATGAATCATCAGAATAATTATTAACTGAGCAGATGCTCTTTATCCTGTAGTGTCAGGATATGTGTATGAGACAACACCTGCAGCACAGTCTGTCTATTCTTTATGTACTTTAGGGACATGCTTCTCAACATGTTGGAACTGAGAACAGCAATAAAGTGGAGAGATTTACGCTGGACAAAGTTGGTATTGACTCAAGTCATTGACTGTCATAAAAATTTGATTCAAGTATGTCTCCCTGAATGACTTTTCAATTTTGTGTTGTTGGAGACCTTGAAAAGCATTAGCTTCCTGAAATCACTCAAGAACTAAGTATTTTAAATTGAACGTTAATTAAAAACCCTGAGTTCAAGCATTTTGTATAAAATTGATCAGGCATCCAGTTAAAATGTGAGTATATATAGTCCAGAGATGGTTTTATCCTCAATGAGTGGGAAATTTCTAAGTTTATGACTTTGTTTTTGCTGAACAAATTTACCCTTCCTGAAGAGTTTATTAGCTTAAGGGTTGACTTACAAATATTTCTGTGTTTTGTTTGTTTGTTTATGTTTTGTTTGGTTTGGTTTTTGTTTTGTTGTTTGTTTTTTTCCCTGTTCATGGGCTAGTTACTGAATGGCATTATCTGTCTGAACTCTACTACATTCCCCACACCTGCAAGTAGAAATTCCAAAAAATTCCTAACATTCACAGTCCTAAACTGGACTTTGATCCAGTCCAAGTGGGGATTCTCCCTTCATCCTTTCTCCTGCCTCACTAGTCAAAAGTTACTTTCCAGTACTCCCTGTCTCAAGCCTTGTTGTCCCATCTGGTGAGGGAAGCACAGATAAAAAGTGGTGTTTACACACACCCTGACTATAACTGTATGCTTACTCTTATAGGAGGGTCAGAGGCTCCCACCTGCAGGTCCTATAAAAGTCTGCACAAAGGTAGAGTTGGGAACAAACTGAACTGAATACAAAACCTTGGATATCTCAAAATCTGACTTAGGACCTGTGTCTAGCTGCTGCTACATAACAATAGACAAAGTCCTATATGGGCAGCCAACTAGTTTTAGTACGTTCACAATCACATAACAGAAATTCATAAGCTGTTTAACCTAATAAGCAATTCATCAGCGAAATGGAAACAAACTGCAGCAAATGCTCTACCATGCTACATCCCAATCCCTTCTGGTGATATTCCTCAAATAGCCTGGCAAGGATAAACATCAGTCTCTTCACCTTCTGGCCTATATGAAGTTTGCACTTTGCCTTTAGGATACATAAAGAGAAACCAAACAAATACTTTGTGAATACCTCATTTTACCTCTAGCTACTGTGTGGAAAAATGAGAATAAATGACAGCTCTAGTAAAAGAGAAAATCCCACATACTATACAAAAGTCCTTTTAGAACTTTATTTAGGGTAAGAACAATATCCCTGGATTGGACTTATGACAGTCAGCTCTGAACATCACAAGAAATTTACAGTCCCTGCAACTGATCAGGAGGGTTCTCTCTAGATATGCAGTGTTTAGAGCAGATACCTACAGTAATTACTGTCCTGAGTAGTAAGGATTATGTTTTATTACAATGGAACAGCTTCAGTGCTTCATCATTCCTGTGAACTTCCAGATGTGCTCACCTTACTCATGGACCTAATGTCCACTACAGAATTTTGTGTAGTACAACCAAAGGATAATTGGAACAGAAACTCTACACTTCTACATTTACTGGAAATCATTACTTTGAAATATAACATGCCATCTTCTCTTGTTTGCGTGATTAAAAAAAGTATTATTCAATAAACTCATACGAAGCTAAGAACATTTCACATTTCTAAAAAAGGTCATAAGCACTTCTGTAATCCCTGAAAGAGATATGCAAAGGTGCCACAATAAACAGATGGCATTATCATGCAATCAACAGACTCATTAATGCTTCCTCTAGTATTATAGCAGATGTCCACAATTTGTAAATACTCAGTGCAAGAATATTTGATTGTTCATTACCAGAAAGAGAATCTGAGATTAGAGAAATCAATTCTAATACTGCCTTTGCTATTCCTTTGCTGATAAATCCTGTGACTTCTTCTAAGGAAATGGAGATGACAGAAACACATGTTTAAAATTTGACTTCTTCTGTTGCAAAGCAGAATCACAGAATTTCTGAGTTTGAAAAGAGGTCTTAAATGTGAAAAAGTGTGCTCAAAGCAGGGTGAAAAATGGGTGGTTATTCTGAAAAAAAAGGCATAAGTAGACCTCAACACTAGATACAATCTCATTGAAAAAGATGAATCTATATATGAAAATTACAGGATTTGCCTTTCTTTTTTATAATTAATTTTGGAATTGGCTTCCCTTTGTTTATAGTTAAAGTTTCTGACAAACATGACTGTATAATAATGATAACTTCTTCTATCTACAGTAAACAGTGTGACCAAAAACTATATAATGAAAGCAGGACTGATATTACTATTCATTCTTTAGGTGAGACTGAACTTTGTGGAGTTATAATCTGCCCCACAAATATCCAAGTGGTTCCAAGAAAGCTGGTTAATAGAATTTGATTTTATACTTTTTCTCACATCATTTGACTCCTGTAAAACTTTGAGACAAAACACAAAGTTTGCTTAGTTGGGTGACTAGCCACTGAGAAAGATTTGCTCAGATTTGATGTTTTTTACTGGAGTGAACCTCTCAAAGCCCAGTTCTCACCCTGGGGAGCAATTTGTGGATATTTTGTTGAAGCACAGTACTCATAGGCACTCTCTTAAACTTGCTTTTCAATAATATCAAAGGAAGACAAGCCCTCATTATTTTCAGTCTGCTGACATCTACCCATATGTCATTAGTAAAAGCTAAGCATAATTTATTGTACACAGAAGGTTCTGGGTTTGCTGGGAGTATCAAACACAATATGATACCGCCACTTCAGAGAAAAACAAGAGACAGCGGAAGTCAATGGATTATTGATGATTAATGATGATTAATGGAAACAGCTGGATTTCCAAAGCCCTCCTTTCTCCCCCTCATGTCAGACAATTTTTGCAGTATCTTAAAAGTCAAGAACACCAGGGGCATGGTGGGAACAGACTGCCTCTGTAAGAGAAGGAAGTGCATGTGTGTGCCTCTGCGTGCATGAAGCAGCAGGAGCATGCAGTAGTTTTGGCAAGGGACTTGATGGCATCTGTTTTCAAAAAGGAATGAGGATGGTGGTTTTCCTGAACTAGTATGGGTATTTGACTAACAAATGTGTAGCTCTGTTGAACTGTAATCGCAGCAGTTAGGAAATCAGGCTCTTAAAACTTTTTTTGCCCCGTGCGTATGAGAGAGGCATTTTGTCCTCTCAAAGGCAAAATCTCTTTCAGTGCAGAGCCTTTTTTTGATTTGAGGGCAACAGACAACAATTTATTTTACAAAGACAAAATATTCACAATGAATGATCATTCCCCAAACTACTTGTCTGAATTCCTAAACCACTATCCAAGAAGCAACCTCAGCGAGCTCTTATTTTCCATTATTTTTCACGAGAACAGAACCCCTGCCAATGACTCCTAATTGTAGAGGAAACAGAAAGCAGTGGGGTAGTCACGCAGTGGAAAAGGAGTCAAGCTAACAACTGAGTCTACCACAAAAAAGGGAATAGTAATATATAGCAGTTTTCACTATTAAAATGGAAAAAAAAAACCAACAAGAATTCAACATGGATCAGAAAGTTCATCAGTACCTACACATTACCTACTGCATGAACCCTCTATCTTCCACAAAACAAAATTAAATCAATACCTGGAGATGCTATCACGAGAAGCTGCTGAATCTAAGCTATCCATTCTTTCAGATGCTTGCAAACCAGAAGCTTGACTGGGATTTTTATCAATTGAGTCCAGTCCCGACTCCTCAGAAAGTTTCATCATGTGGTTCTGGTAATACAAATGGATGCTCTCCCTTGTTGGAACATTTCCCTGTGGAAGAGAGTAGAGGTAGACATACATTGTGGGGGGAAGCGTATTCTTCAAGGAATCAGTTTCTTCTGTCATTTGGCAAGGAATAAATTAAGGACTGTGCAAACAGCTGCCTAGTAAATAATAAGTCCCATTTGTAGTTCCTTTTCAGAGTGCAAGTCAGACTCTGACTTAAACTACCACGGCATGAAGTGTTTGGTTTTCAAGCAAAACTGGAGCAACCCACATGGTTTCACTATATATAGTCACCACAACTCTGCTGCATGGATTGCAGATGATTCAGCATGAGAATGAGATGTGGACTGAGACCATGACTCAGTCTGTACTCCAGCAATATTTGAGGTATCTCTTTTAGATAGCTTCACTGACTCTAAGAACAATCATACATCTTATTAGTGGCCAGTAGCAGTATTTTTAAACAGAAAAAAAAATGAAACAGGTAATTTACAAATTGATCTAGATTTTTATTAGTATCCTAGGATCAGAATTTGTTCAGGAATTATGGACACAGCTGTAAAACTACGAAAAATACACCAAAGTCTACTCTTTCTCTGTGACTTCACAATCAAGCAAATTCATGACAAGATGGTTTTATTAACTGTCAGCCCAGATCTGGGCACAGAATCAAGTCTTTCTGGCTATGATATTGCAATCAGAATTCTAAAGGTGTGTCACAAGGCTAAAACTGACAATTTTATAGACTGTTCTTAGGTAGAAACACATTCCACGAGCAGTTACATTGACTTCAGAAGATACACCGAGAGTGGAGATTGCTATTCCTGAACAGTCATTTTTCTGACTTACAAAAAAGCTGTATGCGAGGACTTTTTCAATAAAAGTAGTCTCAAATACGGCCTGTATTTCCTTTACTAATATTATTAGTTTCTAGTATTTCAACTCTGGTCCTCTACAGTGACTCAAAACTACAATATTCAAAACCTGATGTTTTGTGGAAAAAAAAAAATCTTAAGAACAAAATCTGACAGCCAGGTTTTTAATTAGGTTTGTTTGTATACAAGCTGTGTTGCTTCTGCAATGATAAATGTCTGTGCCATTATGACAGCCTGACTCTGAAACTATGGCACGGGTTACATTCTAGCTCCACTGCAGGCCTGGGAAAAAAGGATGAGAGTTGTGGCAGGAAAAGGTCCTCACAACTGATGTAGGACTCAATTTCAGGTCCTTCTGTAGCTGGAAGAGATACCAAAGGAATTCATACATTAGATTAACTCTCCCCAACTCTACATTGGACAAAGAAACATGTCACCATGAGGGCTGCAGCAAGACCCTCCTTTCTTGAGCATCAATGACAGTCATGGGGCTGCTACAGAGACCTAGTGATGTTACAGAAGGGCCCCCAGTACAAGAAGATTTAGGATTGAAGTAGGATATACCAGCCTATGCAAGGACATATGGGCTCTATTTTAATCAAAGTAGCATCCTGCTAACATGCAACTGAAATACATAAATAAACACCAAACCTACTACCCTTTGGGAACAAAGGATAGGAAAAACTCAGAAAGTTGAGGTGAGAAGTAGCAAAGTACAAGTAAAATAAGGTCTCAAATTAGTACTGGCCATAGAAAGGCAGTTAGCCTGGCTTCTGCACAAATTTTAAAACTGTAAGAATCAGGGACAGTGAGAAGAAATCATATTGTGCCATCACACACTGACAATGGCTGGGCAATAAAAAGCCTTACTGAGGTCAAGACTACTAATGTGTTGTTGACCTTTTTGACTAATTAATCCTTGAGACAGTCTGCAGCTTTTAACAAAAACTAGAAGGACCTAAAAATGTCAGATTTCCAAGAAATAGTTGGGTAGCTAGTGACATATACAAAAATACCTGTGCTTAAAATGAGAGCTTTATCCAACTTCAAGGTATGATCTACTTATACCTGGAAGATCCAAATACATTTCTAGTTACACTAACAGCATTAATCTTTGATAATAATGGGCTTTGCTAACGCACAACTAGCTTGTGAAGGACCACATAGCTTCATCTTGATTGAAGAAATTTATGTCTATATGTTGTCAGTCATTTCTAATGCAAGTTGGTCTACAAAAAGACTGAAATATGTGGATTGAGGTAGTTTTTGACCTGTTTAAAATGCCATGCCTTTTCCTCCCTTCTTGAATCTATTTTGTCCACACTATGTCACAAAAGTGTTTCAGACAAAATCTTATATCAACCACTCAAAGAACTACTTTTCCAATAATTTGGTTTGTGTCCAGACAATAAATCAAATAATTTATTATTTATATATTCATAAAACAGCAAGCAGTAAAAAAGTCCAGACGTATTTTTAAAATGCATGTATAAGTGAGATTTTTATAATTTTACTCCTTACTACAGCGATCTGAAAAGACAACTTCACTTTTCACCAAGCTGGAAATGGCATTAGCAGGCGTTACCTTCTTAATCTCCCTGGTCAGCATACAGCGCTCAATTCTTAGCACAGTGGAGATATCGATATGTTCTCTTGAGATGGAATTAAGCCAAGCTGTAAAACTGTCTAGTGTTGCCAGGAAAAGGACCCAAGTAAACTTCAAGATATTAAATATCCTCTTGATGATGTTATCTAAGGGAGAGAAAAAGCAACAGAGAGTTAATGAACACAAATATATTTTATTGTACTTTTGCCTGGAGTTAGATTCATTTTTTCTTCATTGTCTAACAATAATAATCCAGCCTGCGAGACCCTGTCATACTAAGGAATCTCTAATGATGGCTAGAGGCCTTTTGGCTGTCTGGACCATTTTCCTGACTGTATGCCTAGGCTTATCATCTGGAATCCCTTTTCCACCCTGTAAGTCCTTGGTCCTCCAATTGTTAGTCATACTAACAGTCCCTGATTTTAGAAACACTGTATGCACAGGTCTGTAAAATGAAACCCAAGGATTTGGGCATTTCCTGAGAGTATTCAACATCCCAGGTCCTGTGATCTGAAAAACTGGTCAGCCAGCCTCTTGAGTTAGACCTCTTAACTATCTGTTTATTTCTGTGTGTTTCTTTCTGTACAAACTTGGCCTTTTGTGCTTGAACCTTGCTTAGCTGAGTTTTAAAGTCTAAAAGTCTAAAGCCTGCGTAAACAAGCTTTTAATCTCTCCCAGTTTTCCAGCTCCTAAACACACATCTTTGTATTTACTGTTTTCAAAACCTCTGTTTTTCTAAAGAGGCCACATTGTGCCATCAGCGATCTCAGGTCAACTAGAAAAACTAGGAAAAATAATAATTTATAAAACTTCATTCCTGCACCATTTTGGCAAAACAGTACACTTTCCCATGAATAAGGCTTATGGGTTTATACCAACAATAGTAGCTTTATTTTGCTAGACACATCTGTCTTAAGTTAATTTCTCATTTCGGTAGTTCAGTCAGCATTAGTAACTGCATTTCTCATCCAAAAAGCAGCACTTTCAACTTATCTTTCTTCCACCCACAACCATACACACCACACTACAGTCCTCATATAGTGTTGCAAGCGTTCAAAGCCATGTTGGATGGGGTTCTGAGCAACCTGGTCTAGCGGGAGATGTACCTGCCCATGTCAAGGAGGTTGGAACTAGATGATCTTTAAGGTCTCTTCCAACTCAAGGCATTCTATGATTCCATGAATCTATGAGAGACTAAAAAAATTCTTTCCAACTAGCCAGTTCCAGAGCTAGTTGTCCCTGCTAGGTTCCAAAGACCAGAGCACCAGTATAAAGATGAATTTTAGATTAACCGGCCTAAGAAATAGTAGAAAACTGTCAATAATCTGCCGTGCAGGGACAAAATATTTGAAGTAGGTACTAAGGAGTCGATTTGTGTGCTAAAGCATGACCCTTCCAACGACCTCAGTTCTTTGCTGTACCACAAGATGGCACGCGAAACTCTGGGAAGTGCACATTCGCTCCTTACAAAGACTGCAAAGGTGAAGCTATAGTACAGCGAAAGATTTCCTGAAGAGGAACGTGCACATGTCTGTGAGTGTGCAGGCAGGGCTGTATATGCATGTATGTGTGTAGAGAAAATGAAGTAAAAAATCATTAGTGGTACATTCCTGAAAAGTGGATGCTGAAATGGTAGTTTGTACCATTTATCTGAGCAATGCCACTGAATTGGTCTTCTGTCTGCAAATATAAGAGCATTTACCTCCTTCTCTTGGTCATATCATTAATTTAATAATATTTTGCCCTTTTTTTTTCCCCAGGCCTTTTCTATGCCATTTAAAATTGGAGATATGAGTTATCTAATTAAATTTTATTCATTCAATGTGCAGGTCTTGAAGTTAAGGAAGTCTCACCATTAGAAATTAAATGTAAAGCTGTTTCTACTTCAAGGACCATTAATTTCCTTTGAATTCCAAATAATATTATGAATAGGTGAAAAGAAAACTGCACTCATACACAAAAATATACAACATGTAAATATTCTTTTTTAACCCACAGTGTTCTCTAATATATAATTCCTGCTACTGACTTCAGAAGTACAGATCACAGGTTAAAATTTTCTTTACTGTTGACCATCACTGGCATGCCATACTCTCACCACGGTGCCAAGCACTTCCAATCTAATCTGGAAGGTCATTTTTCTCTCCAGGATGAAGGTGATTTAGCATACATTTTTAATGACACTGTAGCTGTTCCGGCATCTTTGACGTTCTCCAAAACTTTTTAAAAATAATCTTTTGGGGATCAATTGCATCTAAACATCCTCAAAATAGGAAACAAATATTTACTTTTGGCAGAGAAGGGTAAAATGCAGAGAAGGCTTCTCTCTGCCTGAGAGTGTGAGATAGGAATCAATCTAAGGTTTGTAATTATACTAATGATTCATTGCCAATTACTGTCTAATTTTTCTAACCATCTTCTTTAACAAATTTTGCCTAGGAACAGTCAAAGTATTTGAACAAAAATATAAAGTATCTTAAATTGATTATTTCTAACATAAATTATTCATAAAACTCTTTCTTTTTCCCTAACTCCCATGTAGCACCAACAGTATACCCCTGGAGATGCATTCAAGTGATTAACTTCAGTGTTTTAACACAGATAACTGCACTGCCAGTAAGTAACAAATAAAAAAGCCCACCAAGCCCCACCCCCATAGCAATGCAACTCGTTTATTTGAGACTGTTGCCCTTGTGAGATAAAAATGACATCTCCCACATCCTTGTAACATCTTCTACCCTGTGACTCACTCAGGGACACAATTCTAACCAAAACTTTGTGAAACAACCTTAAACAGAGAAGAAAAATAGCTTTTAATGACAAAGTCTCACTCAAAGTAAGCCATGATGAAGACTTACATAAGAGGAGAGTCTATTTTCTTCTTTTACTCCAGTTAGAAACAAGGAGCCAAGCTTAAGATTTATGATCTATTAAACTCCTTTGTGGGAAAACTTTCAATATGGGCAAGATCCTGTAAAGTGCTGGCATTTCTTCTGTTGTGCAGAACAGCAGTAAGTCTGATTGTGAATAAGGATGTGTAAGATCAGGAAAATACAATTTTTTTAGAGGTGACTATTGTACGTTGCTGAATGGGTAAGTACAAACAAAAGTGTTATATTAACCTTGCTAAAACATGCTGAAAAAACCCACAAGGTCTTTGTGCTAATAATAGCATTTCAGACACTCAAAATCAATGGAGATTTTAACACAGGCTTTATGTAATCACATCTGGAACCTAAGCTTAAGTTGTTCTAAAAGTAAAATACACGTCTGAGCTGGCAGACGTATTTACTAACATATGTAGAGAATGAGTGCAACAGCTAATTGTCCAGAACTGGAAGCTCCTATGCCCAAGGCTTGTAAATCTCACAGTTGAAAATCTGACAGTAGTTAGGGAATTACCACTGCACTGGTTACAGTGGATTTTGCGGCTTTGACGTGAGGCTGTGATCACTGCAATGCTCTCTCTGTGATATATCACTAGTCACAATTGCATTGTAACAGCAGAGAAACCCTTGTTCAGCCTTCATACCTGGTCCATCAGATTTCTTCTTGACAGGTTCCTCTTCACTGTCCTCACAGTCCGCATCAGTGCCACCTCCTGCAAACAATGAGGGAAACAGTGAGTGTTACACCTATAGAAGGGACAGTGTAAACTCCATTCAAGCTAGAAAATGCTACAGTTACTAAGCAGTAGTGACTGGTTCCTCACCTACCATCATAACAGCACATTTCCATTTCTAAAGAACTCAAGTGAGGGGCCAACCCTGTCAGCGAAGGTTTTAATGGATGACCATCTGTCTCTTGTAATTTGCAGTACCATTTTCTTACTAGATAGGCTGCTGAGCAAGGTCATCTCTTGGTGTAAGCCCAGATAATTTCTCAGTCACTCCTCAGCCACACTCAGCAGCCTCATCTTCTGCTGACTCATATTCGAGCTCACATCTTCACCTACTGCAAAGAGTATCCTGATTCAGTGCTCTGATCTTCTCCTGCCTATCAGACCTGAAGGATTTGAGTGGGACCTTCAGGTTGAAACGAAGCAGTGGAGTTGGTTTGAAATTATCATGTGCTTTTATTTAGGCCTGTAGTAAAAGAATGATGTAGAATCACAGGCAAAAATGAAGGGCAGATGACCTTCCTTCTATCTAATACTCAATAACCGCAGCTGCAGCTTCAGTGGCAGCAGCCCAGTTATAAAGCTTTTTACGGGTGAAGATGCCAAAAGGAGGAAAGGTCTAGCTGATTCGGCCTGTCTGGGCTTCCCTTCTTCCCTATCTATACTGACCAGAAAAGCTTTTGAATTTCTATTTTGTTGTTTATGAAAGGAGAAAAATATGAAAATATATAAACCACCTATAAACTGATTTTTTTCAGAGGCATGAATGATTTTACAGTGCCAATAAAACTCTATTAACATTTGCATGTTTCCCTTTTGCTACCTACTGAATTCTCTGTGAATTTAGGGGTTCATGGATATTTGGGTTCCTCAATGAGTTCTACCATGGAGAGTGAAAAACATTTCTATTCTTTCCTACATATCAGTTCAGGCTTCTTTAGGGAACAATATGTTTTCAGGAAATATGGCCAAAAGAAATGATGTGTAGCTATTTCATTGAATAAATAAACTAATTTTTCAAGTTCCTAGCCAGAACTGAGAGCACTTGTCCTCTAAAGCTAAGCTGCCTTTCGCTACCAGAAACAACAAACAATATTTAGTATTATATTTTTTAAAATGCAAAAGGCTACCTACCATCCCCAGATCCTTTTCGCCTTCGTTTCTCTTTCCCAAAACTTTTCTTCTCTTTGCGCCTCTGTCGAAGAGCTGTTTTAGGGTCAGTAATCCAGGCTTGATAAACAAGCTGGAAGGAAAAAACTCATTTATTTCAAGGGTCTTCATGTTCTGAGAGTAAGCCATAGAATAAGCCACAAGCAGCACTATATGATTCAAGTAAATGCATTCAGATCTGCAGAGGTAAGAAAATATTTTTAATCCCAAAATCAAACACCTCCACTGCACATATGCTGAGTTTTCATGTGCTATTTTTGTAAGCGTAAAACCAAATGTGAAAACACTTGTGGGTGAACCAAGTTTCATTAGAACCCACAAAAATTCACATTCTGAACCATGGGACTTAATACCTTGTTTTGCATATGGGCTACCTCATCTGAATCTCTCCATTTAACTCTGTATTTCTACTTTATGATTTTACAGGCAAGATGCAGAGTAATTGAAACTTTGAAAGTGCTGCAATTAACTAACCAAAGCATCAAAAGATGTAGAGATATCCCTGTAAAGGTATTGGTGTATTTTTCATAGTTTAGATATTTTTTTCCCCTCTGTAGATCCCAGTGGAATATTTATGGATTTGTTATCTACACACAGTCTCAAACCTGGCAGTCAGGAATTTGTCAAATTGCATTGATCTTGACAATGCCTGTCTTTGTTGCTTCAGATAAGTCACTTAAGAATCCTTCTGCTACAGGTTTTCCAGACATAAAAGGAAGACAGTAATACTTACCTATTTATCAAGGGAGATTTATGGGATCAAATTCTGCTCAGAGTACTCACTCAGATCAACAGTCTGTTGACCTGTATGACTGCATGAAGTATAAAATTGGCCCAAAATATCTATAAATGATGTACCAGTGGGAAAAAAAAATCAAAGTAAAAAAACCTACCAAAAAGTAACTTTTTTAATAGCTCTGCTTAAGCTGTGAAGAAAGGCTATAGGAAACAAAAAGCAGCAAAACTCGTATCTTTTACCCTTATATGTAGGTAAATAACAGAAACTAAGATAAGTTCATCTTCTCCACAACTCTACAGGACAAAAGACGTTCTTTTGTTCATTTTATGGTTTTCCTTGAAAAATGGTAGTCATCTTCAACTGGCACTGCATTGTCTTCTATTTCTAAGCAACACAGGCTGATAACAGAGACAGGGAAGGGAAGCACACAGATTCAAGCATGCAGCTGAAAAAGCACAGTAACAAAACAGCTCTGTTAATTCACAAGACAAACATGCAGACAATGACAACAACACGTGTATCTCAGTGAAGCTGGAACTGCCCCTCATAGGACAGAATGGTAGAATTTTTATTTGGTTTATTTATGGGTTTAAAATTTTCCTATGTAAATTTCTTTGGAACATTAAAGGTATTTTTTTTTAAAAGTCAAACTGACACTAAATGAATTTAAAAAGGAAAAATACTCTTAACTTACTGAAAATCAGAGACTGTAAACATCTGCTATTGTAGTAGCAGATATAGAAATTAGAGGTAAAAGACAGACTAGGAAGGAGATAAAAATTTAGAGTTAAGAAAAGGCATTTGATTTATAAATTTAATGTAACAACTAAGGCTAAGTAGTGGATATTTTAAGAGCAGACTGAGTGCATACAGTTAAGATTTTTACCACTGGACAACCTTTCAATTAGGTATCTTTTAGGTTTTGGAGCTGCAATGTAGCTGTAACAGGCACTCCTTACAAATATCACGTTGTGGAGTGTAAAATGATACACAGTGCTCAAAGGTAGGAAACGCTACATGTATTCAAGGAGGACAAGAGAGAAAAGGCACAAATCTTTTTTATGGTGATAAAGACCAGAAAAGTAGAGAGCTAAAAAGGGGTTTGGAGCAGAATGTGTATTTTACAAACCTTTTACCAGCTTTCTGAGATCAATTACCACAGTGTCCATAAGATACATGCAACTTGATGTGACCATCTTGCATATCAGGATCAGAAGAAAATAAGAATTTGGGTCTGCATTTTTTCTCCAGGGTTACACTTAAAAAAAAATAGACCACTTTGCTTGTGGCTTGACCTCTCCAAAATTATGAAATGTACTGCATTTACTAGGAACGAAGCTTTAACTGTCACTGATTTTTTTAATCATCCATTTAAGAGGAAAAATGCAGATCAGGACATTACATCAGGAAGTATGGGATGGGTCGCATACTGAGATTTGCAAAATGTCAGGTACCTTTGCTGCTTTGATTAAATACTGAAGAATAGTTTTAGGTAGTTTAATGATAGACTTTGGCAAGGCTAAGATGGCTGAAGCAAATTTTCCAATAGCTCTCTATAAAGAAGGACAAAGCAAGAATAATTAGTAAAAAGAAAGAAAATATTAATAAAAAGGATCTATTGAACTACTGTATCTAGATTACTTAGAACAAATTTACATTCATAAACTTCAATATGAACAAAAAATAATTTAGGATGTTTACATAAAAAATTTCAATAAGATGAATCGTAACTGACTGAATCCTATAATATATAAAATCTCCCAAGTTTAACCCTTGAAGGGACTATTGCACACAATTTACACTGAAAGAAAAACCATAAATTGAAAATAATTCTTTAACACAATCTACAGCAACACTCACTTTCCTAGTATTTTTATTAAGACCATGCACATGGTGAGGGAAGGCGAATAAGGTACATTGACCAAATGATGAACAAAACCAATTTTGTGTTCTATGCAAGTGTCTGCCTATATAAAGCCACAAAACATCTTCATACTGCACAAATTACAGTCCACCTATACATCTGACTAAAATTCAGAAATAATGAATAGTCCTCAAATTAATAGTTTCAGGAGTGAGATGAATGAAAAAAAACCAATCCCCATAGTAAATGAAAGAATCTTATTAGCTTCTGACATCAAGTTTAGAACTCTTTAAAATTTCAGTGGCTAGCACCAGCACATCTGAACAAAATGTTGTCACCAATTTTTAAAAAATCAGCAGAAACAAGGATGAAAACTTTCCTCTATACCTACATGAAAACCGGAAAGAAAAATGACCTAGAAATTCATGAGCCATTTCTATGGTCCAAGGTAAGTTAAATGTAAAATATTTTTAAAACAGCCTAAATAGTAGAAAATAAAACTTAATTATCACATTACTTTGATCCAGATTTGTTTTGCCCTTATTAAGGTCAGGAATTTTTTTTCCCTGTCATTACCATGCAGGCAGTTTATCAAACGTAATGTCATGTGGTGTAAGTATATCGACCAAAGGCACATTGTATTAATGAATTAAATAAAAAAATTCTTCTTATAATTCAGTAATGTTGTCCGGGAAGCTTTGTTTAAAAGCTTCTGGCTTAAGGAATAGAAGAGCATGGAGGCAGTCTCTTGCTCTTGCTTGGGTTGAACTTTCAGTTACGCACCAGCTCTGCAGTGATATGAGCTTGCATCTGGATGGGAATATTCATCTGCAAAATGCTACCTGTTTAGCTAAGCTTTTAAATTTACAGAGCCAAAAATGTTCTGTAGAGTTTCTGAAAATTATTCCGCAAGTAAATCTTTAATATTATAAGGACTAAAGCAATCCTAGATTCATGAGAATTTCACTAACTTCTTCACCCAAAGTCTTTACTTAAGCCACTGCATTCAGTATCCTGTACTGTTTAACACCAATCAGCCTATACTGAGGAGCCCACATAGGAAACTTCAGCTGTCTTTTTAATATTACAATACCCTCTTTCATCAATGCAGTCTGTCACTTAAAATGGAAATATATAAATTAACACTGTCCTGAAAAAGAAAGAAAAGAAAAATATGTGTAATTTTAAATGTTAAGCTCTTTCTAACTTGAGGATATATTTCTCTGGCCCACTAGGATCAATAATATTTTTTTTATTAAGTATTAATTCTTTTCCATGAAAAATTGCTTATTTTTGGGATAATTTCTTCATGGAATGATAACATCCACTTAAAACCAGTAAACCACTAGAGGCACTGTGTAGGAGCACCAGAAGCAATTGTCTTTATTGCAATGCAGAAAAAAAAAGGCTCAGATTCTTAATCTTTGGGTTTTTTGGGTTTTGTTATCTTGAGGAATAAATGAATGAAGATATGACTCCACTATAGTTTCTGTAGGAATTTGGCAATCCTTAAAATAGGCAAACTTGCACTTTAAGTTGGCAAGAAATGTGATTTCCAATACTTTTCAGGACTACTTTAGAGGTACTGGCAGCTTTAACATATGTGCCTGTGTTATGGGAAACCTACATTTTTTTCCAGATGTCAACTAAAAATGACCACAAAGTACCTGAAATGCAGATTTTTTTCGAGGCTCCTCCTCTTCTTTTTTCTCCTCTTCCTCTTCCTCTTCACTATCCGTCTCAAACAAATAATAATTTCCACTTCTGACCACTAAGTGAAACAAAATATTTTCTTATTTTTCTGAAAAGTTCTATTCTCATCTCCCCCAAAACCTATGAACAGCCAGTCATCTAAAAATTCATAACTAGGAGAGGTGAAAACAGAGAACAAGCAAGAGATGAAAAGGTCTCAGGCTATTTATTTGATGTTAGTCTGTGATAGTTTGGGCATGAATAAGAACTATACAAGAACTAAGGAAAACATCATCATGAGAAGAAAATGTAAAGAAAAAGATTGAAGTATATTAAGTTACAATGATTACATTTTTTTTTGAAAAAAAAAAAAGCAATTAAGTCTTAATTAATTGGGGACTGATGGTTGGTCATCTGAGGGAGTAAAAGAAGCCCAGCAGGTAAGTAAATGAACTTACATGAACAGTACCACTGGACAAAAAATACAGAACTTCTCTTTAAAACACTGAGTCATCCTTTAAACTATGCAGTGGGATGGTTAATACTTTCTTCAAACATTGAAGCTTTGATGAAGTAATGGAAAACCTTGGCTTGTTTAAAACAAATCACTTGAATTCTACTAACATGATTGTAAACAAGTGTCAATTTTTTGCCCATGGATTCAGAAAGGTTCTGAAACCTTGATACAGCATAGATGCACAGTGATTAAGCTAGGCCTTATATCCTTGAACAGAAGCAGAAGTTTTTATTTCTCAGATGGCAACAGGCCTACGTGAATGAACAAGGGAAACAAAGGAAATAAAAAATAAGGTAATGAGCAAGAGAAAAATAAAAATCACAGCATTACATTCAGCAGTGAAAACTGGTAAGTAAATTCCACATTTAAGCTGAAATACTTTAAAAAATGGTTACTTAGACGAAACATCACACAATCTGGATATATGAAGCAATACATATTTATATAAAATTGTATTTAACCCTCATTACAGGTCTCTGGAAAAGTAACAGTTGCTTTAATTCAATCATACCTTGAATTCTACACAGATCTGTTGTTCACAGATGACCACACATAACTACTGTAGAAATCTCAGAGTAAGCACACTGTGAAATTTGCCAGAACTCTTTGGATCATAACTTTGGCATCTAAAACTCCCTCTCAGAGGGAATTTTGTGCCTCATGTGCCTAGTTATGACTTTTAACATCAATTATTGCCCTGCAGAGGCACAGAAAGTCCACTTCAGCAGTACTAATTGCTGCACTGAGATGAAAAGAAAGTTTGGATATTTCCTGGATGAAGCAAATGAATTATTAGGTACTCGGCCTTCCAAGAATGCCCATTTAAAATGCATTGAAGAGATGAAAGCATTTTAAGAGCCAGTAGTCTGCAGTTCTCTTTAATAAAAAGGTATCTTGTAGTCAGCAACAGAAATTGTCCACACAGAAGATCAACTGGATAAGGTCTGACATCTAGGGATGTCTACTCTCTAACCTTTACTGCATTGCAGTTCTTTTAAGACTCACAGTGGCACTCTGTTGAACTTGGAACACCTGAGATGGCAGAAAACAAATCTACATTGATCTCCCTCCAAAATTTTTAGGTTAAAGTGTATCTGAGGGGATACTATAATGTAGCAGTTACACCTCTTTTACATCTAAAGAGAGAGGTATGATTGAATAGCAATAATGCATTCTTGCACACATCAAAGTGGGGTAAGTGGTGCGGTAGTCACCTACGGGGCTTGTGCCCAGAGGGAAAGAGCTCATGAGACCAGCTGCAAGAACCATCTTTTGCAGTACATCAGACACAACTTTGTGCTCCAGGAGAATCTAAGGACCTCAAAGCACGTGGTCTTAACTCACGCTGGCCTTGGTAGGGTTCCACAAATAATCCACAGGTGCAGGAGGAACTATAGCTTCCTTATCTCTTCTACTCTGACTCAAATTCATGACTGCAAAATGAGGTATCTTTCCATATAATAAAATTATAACAATTGATATGAAAATAACAATAAAATCTAAATTAAACCTCAGAATTGGCAAAAGACTTCAAGGTTAAGTGACTTCAATATACACACTTATATAGCCACAGCCACAAACCCATTTACTGATATGAACAGCCACGTGCTGCAGAATGCTGCAGTCACAGCAGTGCTTCAAAAAGAATGCATGGGGAATATCAGCCTATTTCCAGTTGGCATGCCTGTGAACATCTACTGTCAGTGCCATGTTTCGGTGAGTGTGGATGCAAGCCACGTGACAGGCAACCACTGGTTGTAGAATCAGGGTCTGTGATGCTTCCCACAAGGTTTTGCATTATTGCAGTAAATAATTTCAAGAATGCTCAATATTTAAATGACAAAATGAAAGTTGCCATCTAAGAACTTTAAATAATGAGGGTGAAACAAGTAAAAGCCAAAGTCAATGTCTCTCTTTGTGCAGTTCTTCTTACTAAAAAACCCGTCATGAATAAAAAAGAGACCATATCCCATTCCTTCAAAATCACCATAGCTTGAAATTCTATAGTAAAAACTCACAAATTATAGTTTTGATCTGTTTTGTCATTGTTATTCTTAATGAAACTACAGGGCAAGAAGTTTGTTTTCATAAAACTTTTGAAAAGGGATAGGTCTCTCTAAAGTGGCAGTGTGCCCTTTAGAAAAACAAAAGTACAGGCACAGTTTACTTGTGACTTGATAGAAACAAACATACCAAGGTTTGTTAAATACTGCTGGAGTAATAAATAAATACACATGGGTAAAAGGAGCAGTATGTAGTTGTGTAAAATTATGACTTGGAGTAACCCTTTAAAACTAAATGAACAGGCACAATACAGTTCATGTTTTTAATGGCATGAAGCTGAGTCAGGGGAGGATTAGGTTGGATATCAGGAAAAAGTTTTTCACCCAGAGGATGGCTGGGCACTGAACAGGCTCCCCAGGGAAGTGGTCACAACACCAAGCCTGCCTGAGTTCAAGAAACTCTTGGAAAATGCTCTCAGACACATGGTGTGAGTTTTGGGATGTCCTGCACAGGGCCAGGAGTTGGACTAGATGATTCTTATGTGTCTCTTCCAACTCAGCATATTCTGTGGTTCTGTGATTTCACTCTGATCAGTGCTATATATTTGAGCATTTTTTAAAATCTTCATAGGTTATAAAATACCTCAAGTCTGATTTCATTCAACAAAGATTCAATCAAATTAAACCTGATTTGAGATTGAAGCCTACTCAGTTTTGGTTTTTTACCTAAGCCATAATGTAGGGATGAACCCTATCACATGCTTGGACTGGGCTACAAATTAAAATATCATAATGCAACAATGACACAGGATAATAATTTCTTGTGCACAAGGTTGGAGATATTTTTGCTCTCAGATAAGCACACAAAAAATGAAGATAGCAAAACAACTGGCATCAACAATACAGACAAAGTGTGATCAGAGAGATGTGGAGCCCTACACAGCCTAGTCCTGAGAGTAGTCTTGCTGCCTTACTGTGGTACTCAGATTTCTACAGTTGACATGACTGATGAATCATAAGAAAATATGTATGATGTGTATATATGAAAAAGAAGTTATGACTAATCTTAGAATGCATTGGCAAACTTTCATGTTCACATTTTTAAATATATTTACTCTGTAGTAAGGGAGAGCTGAGACTTTTGAGATCAAATAAGATTCTTTTTGGCATATATTTATCTGATTTGATATTTTTCTAAGAATGCTCAAAGTATCATGGGCTAGTTTATGCTTCCAACACACAGAAGGTCAAAATACAGTTAAACTCCTTGAAGATTGGGAAGTAGAAATCATTTGTTGAGAGAAACAAGCCTTCTATCAAGTCACAGTCACAAAATTAGGCATAAAACAAACAGGTCATGGGAATGCCTTAATTCTGGTCAAGGATATAAGGGTTAAATCCACATATTTGTAAGATGATTGAGAAAACCTACTGGAAGCATGATCAACCCAAGGCCGCCACCACAGCTTTTTTTTGCCCTTGGCTTTCTCTTTGTCTGCTTCTCCTAAAATAAAATATGTCCAAATATTAATTTTACAAAATGAGAAACATGTTTCTTACACCGATTAATAATTTTTAATTTCCCTCAAAGAGCTAAAATTTCATGAGATATCAGATGTCAGATCTAATGAGTACATTCAATATTAAGATAATTCAAAAGCATAACCACTAAGCAGAAATACTCTGGTTTATGCATCAGTTAAAACACCATTCCATCTAAAAACTGCTAAAAAGTTGAGTTTTGTGTTTTAAAACACACAGTCACACTTTACTGTAATTTAAAGAAGAAAATATTTTCCTCATCTCAAATCTCCTTACACTTCAGGCTCCAAAAATTTTAAATTCAGTAAGGGCTGATTCCAAGATGGTGCTTGAAATGTGGCACTAGATAGGTATCATTTTATTGGCTTCATGTTTTAAATAACATTTAAAAGTATACAAACATTTCAGTGACTGAAAAAAATCCAGAACAGCATCCAGAAAACATTGCTGGAAAAATGTAGATGCTACCTATTTGTAACCCTGTGGTTTACAGATAATTACTTTTATCTAAACAAACATCTGCCTTTATTCAGCTCTTTGCCAACAGCCTGAAGTTAACCAAAAGTAAACCTCAAAGCAAACCATTTTCTCTAAATCTTTTTACGGTACATAATCACAGATTTTTTCAGCTGAATCAAGCCTGAAGCTGACACTTAGCTAACAACCTTGCTACATGCTGACGGTTTTGAAGAACAATTTATCACTTGCCCAACTAGTAGGTCTATTAGATCCTTAGCACTCAACTACAATTATGGTACAACAGTAGCTAATGGTACCTTCGTCATCTTCTTCAGAAACCTTCCGAATCTCCGGCCCCTCTGAGGACTCCTGGTTCATGCTCAGCATTCTCTCTTTACCCTTCTTGTATTTTTGCTGCCTGGCTTTGATGCGATCCATTCTAGCAAAAGGTAGAATCTTATTAGATTCATGCCTTCACCCTTTTTGACCCACTCTGAAAAACAAGTGTTAAAGACATACATGCACACACACAGATATGTGGCTGTTCCTGCACTATTTGTGCTACATCTTCACCCTTTAAGTCCATTTGTCCCAGCTGACATCAGTGACAAGTGGTGTCCCTCAGGGGTGTAGTGCTAATTTTTTTCATGTCTTCAACAATGACATGGACAGTGGGATCAAGTGCACCCACAGCATTTTAGGTTGGCTATAAGGAAGAATGTTTTTACAATGAGGGTGGTGAAACACTGGAACAGGTTTCCCATAGTGGTGGTACATGCTACATCCCTGGACACATCCATGGTCAGGTTGGACAGGGCTCTGAGCAACCTGACCTCACTGAAGATGTCCCTGCTCATTGCAGAGGGGCTGAACTAGATGACCTTTAAAAGGTCCCTTCCAACTCAAACTATTCTATGATGCTGTGATTCTATATAGGTAGGGAACACAGTCCCTGCAGGCTTCTGATTCTTCTGAAATTATGCAGGTGTGGAAGAAGCTGTCAGGAGTGGGCTTTGACACTTGGTTAGGAAGTGGTTAGAGCTTTTCATGCATGACGGTGGAGGAGCTTTGAAGGCTTTCTACAGTTACAAAAGAAGCATGCTGGCTGCATGCAAGAGAAATCAAAGTGACCTATTGGCTGCATAAAGAGAAAGGATCTCCATGCCACTTAAACACTTAAACGGAATGAAAATATTTTCAGTGAAGGTAAACATATATTTTGCACTCAAACACTAGAGGGGAAACCACAAATGAAACAGAAGGAATAGTCATGCAACACATTTTTCCACAAATATAGAAGTACAGAACAAAATCCTAATAATGGCAAAGCATTTCTATAAAAGAAAGTGCTAGATAAATACCACCAAGCAGTTAAATATGTACATACATATGCATATGTGGGGATATATATATGTAAATGCATTAAATACATACTGTCTCTTCAGTTGATCCATTGATTTTTTTTCCTCTTCAATTCTTGCCTTTACAGCCTTGACAATTGTAGCCTGAAAAAGCTCAGCACCCCTACATCAGCAATGGGGCAGAAGAGAAGAAAAAATGAAATGTTAAATGTTAAATGTTTCTAAGTTTCTCTTATGTCAGCTAATCACAGGGAATTCTCTGTTCCCTTATCTGCATCAAACAAAAATAATCCAGAGCCTTAAAAGAAATCTGCTCTAAAATACCAATATCTTTACAGTCAATCATTTCAAGATGTGGGGCCAAATGTTGTGAAGCCTACCCAGCCTCTAAGTTCCTCTAGGGGTTGCTCCAGGAATTCAGTTTCCAGTCCTCAAGAACAGAGAACACAAGTAGGTTCCAGGCTGTGGTAGGATTTCTTGCACACCTCCAGGATTTTTTTATAGTTATTTCACTGTTATAATCACCTCAAGGCCCTGCCTCAGTGCCCCTGAAAGTTGTGAGCAGTGTCCAGCTTTATCCAGGGCCATGATGAGCTTAGCTTCACCTTCACTTTTACCCTCTTAAAATACGGTGCTTCCAATCTGACGACACAAACCCTTGAACAAGTTTCTGATGTGCCAACAGAATATGGTTTCTCACTCCATTACACTAGAAATGCAGTCAACTCATTGATTTGGATGTCCAGTTCACATGTCTTGGCCATTCTTCCTAATTCACACACAAGCTCTTGAAGACTCTTAGAAGCGTCTAAAAGTCCCTTTCAAAGAAATAGCCTAGATTTAAAGCTTTTCTTTAGTCAGG
This sequence comes from Lophotriccus pileatus, assembly GCA_035583135.1. Classification (NCBI taxonomy): domain Eukaryota; kingdom Metazoa; phylum Chordata; class Aves; order Passeriformes; family Tyrannidae; genus Lophotriccus; species Lophotriccus pileatus. Next base: position 99,156,666 of record JAWWES010000081.1, on the reverse strand, counting down.
AATTCAGTAAGAACAGCTATAGTTTTAGAAGCCTACTTCTAATTAATTTTTTAACCATGTTTTTCTTGAGATTAATGACTCTTTCATGTATTATGCAGGATAAACAAAACTGCATTTCTTAAAGGAATGCAATCAAGACAAGCAATCCTTATTGTCCCAAGGTCTGGTAAAGTAAAGAAGAACATGTTCTCTTAGCAAATTGATCACTCTAAATCCTTACGGACTATCAAAAACTGTCACTAGATCCTCACTACTTGTGTTTGAATCACAATGTAATCTTATTTAGGTAAGAAATTCGTTTTTCACAATAATAACTTTTACTAGAAGACAGGCTCAGCCAATGCTGTCTGAATCCAAACCTGACGTTCTCCATTGCCAAGGTAAATTCAAAGTCTGGATTTTAGCAAGGCAAGCAGTTTACTAAAAAATTCATTATATCACTTTATTTGTATTACCTTCCTTCTGGTAAAACTTTGGCATTTCCTTGTCATTAATACATTTATCTTTACAAAACTCCTGACATATGCCAGTATTGTCTTCACTTTGGCTGCTGGAGAATTAAAGCCTGGATAGGTTCAGTAACTCACCAAAAGAAACAAAGCTGGAAATGGGAATCATACATGTTTCTTTCAACCCAGCCCACTGCTGTTTTCATGACCCTGCTCTTTCATTCTGGATGCACATTTCCCTGTTTAGGAGGTATTTTGATACTCATGATTTTGCTTCATAGTATTTTCACAGTGAGACCAGCACACCAAAAAAAAAGCTACAAAAACGCCATATCCTGCAAGATTGGGCACCAGCAGTGAAATTCAACCCAGAACAAAAGAGTAAGAGATGCAATGAGGGATGGAGGTAGAGATTTTTTGGTAGCCCTTTTTACAGTGGTGAATTTTCTTCAGTATAGGCAGTTAAATATGACCCTCCTTAAAGAAGTTACCTGGAGGGGGAAGAGGAGAAAGATAAAAACTATTTCTGTTCAGAACATGCAAGACAAATTTTGTCCTGAAACACAGAAATCAATGTTCATATATTGTTTTTTTTTTGGGGGGGGGAGGAAGAGAAGCCACAATACATTTAATCCAATATTAACAAAAGTAATTTCTTAGAAATATTACAGAAATTAAAACCAGAATCTCATTCCTCATCTGCCTTCTTATTATAAACCAGAAGAACGTTTGTGCTAGTGATGGCCATGAGTGGATGTTTGTGGTGTAACAGGCCCAAAAAGGTTAACACTTCCTTGCCACACCTAGTCAGTGTTTAGTGCTGTGACACTTCCGAAGTGTGTTCCCGCTTCTTCCCAAGCCAGAGGTCAGAGCTTTCCTGTTTTCTTTCTCATGTGACATTTCTTTAAATGTGATTTCTAAAGACAATTGTCTCAAACAGGCTCTGAAAGCAGAGTATGTTCTTTCCAAGTCTTAGAGATTCTGGCATTTGCTCTCATGCATATTCATGTTGAGAGAATGCTGCAACACACAACAACTTTCACAGTTTTTAACCAGGAGCAGCAGATCATATTTGGTACATAAAGATGGTTTAATTTCTATTAGATTCTCAGTTAATTAGTTTTCTTTGCTTTGTCAAAGATAGGTTTGCAATTATGAATTTAGCACGGATTGTTTAAACCAAGATTAAAGGACTATTTTTGTACTACTTATCGTAAACAAGTAAGTGCTGTCACCATGAGAGATTTGAGCTGTTTAAGTTAAATTCTAATAAATTTTAAGTTACCTTGAAGCTAGGATCTGAGAAGCTTTTATATCTGCAACCACATGCAGGAAGTAGTAGCTCATGAACACTCTTCTTTGCAGCAGCAGGAAAGCAAAACATATACTGTCCCAAATGATTCCTGCTTCTCCACTGGGCAGTTTACAATCTAGATTGCTGGTTGCTGGAAAAAGACACCATCAGCATAAGGACTGTTGCATTAAGTATTCTCTTATATTGTTTAATCAACTAAATAATCCCAACCTTTAAAATTATCTGAATTGAGGTATTTTAATTGCAGTTTTCTTAAAAAAACTAACATGCATTTCTATTTGAAGCACACTATATTTTCCTTTACAACAAACTTGAAAGCTTCCGACAATACGATGTCCCAAGAGAACTGAGAATTCACCAGAAGTGAACCATTTGCAAATAAATTCATCCTATCAGAGTATGTACTTGAAAAAAAAGAACAGAAAAAACATTTTTTGTTACACTGAATTGTCTGATTTCAGTATTTTCTAAAATAGCATGTTTCAATTTTTTTTCCAGTTCCAAGTGACCTTTTGTGTTATTTTTCAATTAAGAACACTATCAACATGAGAAAGAAGTCTTTTATTTTTGTCAAAATAATTTTTTGACTGCCACTACCTAATATTTTTATTTTTCCTCTCCACAACTCAGTTCACTGTTTCTTTCCATTGCATAAGAGAAGAAATACTTGAAACCACAAAACTGCTTCCTTTGGGTAGGAGGAGACAGGCAGAAAGGAAATCCCATTCCTCTTACCTCTAGATTTTGGCTTGGCTTCTTTCTTTCTTTCTTTCTTTATTCTCTGAAAGTCAGTTCTCTCGGGGGTATTAAAAAATTAAAACTGGGTTTTGTGGAGCTAGACTATAAACTATATGGCCTATGCTGCCCTATAGAAGGCAGTAGAAGGACTCAAGGGACAGGCTCTGGCTCGAAGCTGGCTTTACAAGCAAGAAAGCCAGTCTCATAGCTCTGAAAGGTCAAGCTCTAAGAGCTTAAAGGACTCCTGTGCACAATCCTGGGGGGTCAGAAACCTGTGTCTAAATTTCTGTTACTGCCAAAAAGGTTTGGATAACACAAGAACTACTAGGCACCACTTATCTTGTGAATTTGTGTCTTCGTATTTATTTTCTTTTCCCCTATTCCACACTTATCTGTTAGGATCAGACATGATGATAGGAATTCAGAACTTTGCTGCAGACTAACTAGGATGAAACAGTTCTTTAAATTCAGAAAAAAACCCCCAAACACTAAAACCATCAAACCAGGTTGTCAGGACAAACTGGAGACAAATTAATAATTCACTGAGAGCTGAAGGGTTTTGCTCTCCATGCTTTATTACTCCCTTCTCTCACTTCCATCCATACACATCGTCCACTCCCTTCCTGTTATCACCACAAACACAAGAATAATCAAAAGGGGAAAAAAAGTGCCTAAACTCACTACATATACAAACAATTTACCCGTTTCATGCTATTTCAGCGAGCTGAACCGGTTTGCCCTTCGAGCAGCTGACCCCTGGTACATAGGGAGGAGTGGGAGTCCACACTCCACACAGGGAGTGCAGCTGGGAAAAGGTGCCCTCTTCTTGCAGTGATGGTGAGCTGACATTTTAGCTCAAGTTGTACAATGAAACCATACCCTCAAGTATCACATCACCTGCATATACAGGGAAACTGTGTTAAGCACCAATATCAACAAACTGTTCATTTACAGCAAATGCTGGCTGTGAGTGTATGCATACATATCCTGGGGTGCTGATATGTATATCTGTCTACCTTGGTTCTATGACGTATTTTCAATATTCTGTGTTGCTAAACAATATAGGGCAAAACAGTATTAAGGGAACTTGCAGATACAATTTTTCACAAGGTAATACGTCAAGGGAGGGCACAACTTAAATATGGTAGAGGATTCTAAGGGTGATTATCTATTTATACAAAATTATGAAGAAAAATAAGCTATACTTACGAATACGGTAGCCTTTAACTGTACAAGCCAGGCTGAAGGCCTGAATGACCCAGCAACTATTCTTAATTAATGATTCAATGTAGCCACATGCTCCTATCTGGAAAGTAAAAGAACAGTTTCATAAAAAAAGACATAGCAGAAATAAAGATACAGAAAGTTGAATCTTTCTAGTTTACATGAGAAATAATAAAGCCAAGGGTAGTTGAATTATCCTCATTACTAAAATGGGGATTTGAAGAAAGAGTGGCTTTACCAGTGACACAAATCACTTTTAGGTAGAATTTGGTTTTCTGATTCTCAGTGAGATAGGAGGTATGTGGAGTTTGTTTGTATTCTTTCATAGAAAGTGACACATCTGGCATGTGATGTGATGTGATACGATAGCTAAGCAACTTTTATAAATCACTGACTTAATCTTGCGAACAAACATGGACAAGCTTAAGACGCATGCAGCTCCACTGAATTCCCAAGTATAAAATGAAGCACATATGTAAGCATTTAGAACATTTGCAAATTCAAACCACCCATAAATCAATTTTATTTCAGTACAGTGACTTATATAAATGTAAAAAGAAAAATGTCTGCTCTTTTCAGTCCAGCACTAAAAATGTTCAAAGATAAAAAAAAATTGCCAGGAATAAATCTAAATTTATCTTTCAAAAATACTTAAATTACTGGCTTATCTCAATCAACTATCAGTGCCACTGCAGGAATATACACTAAAGAGTTACTTAGTGTAAGAAAACCTTTAATATTTGCAGAATAATTTGACATCTAATTATCAAATATATCTGTTTTTTACCTAAATTTCACACTAGTTCTAAAGGAAACAGGAATGCAGTTTGTAGTTAACTTCACTAATTACATTACATTCACACAACTGCATCTCATACTAGGTTTGAAAATTCTTTATTTAAATAAAATATCTAATTAAATGTGCGCTATTTACCAACGCTGTGACTAATCTTGCACTTCTTACTCATTTTTCACTCCACTGGGATTTTCATAAGTCTTCTAAGGTGAGACTGTATTAGGCAAAGAAATCAGAACCTGGCCCTTTGAAAATAGCTTCTGAGCTTTCACAGAGCCTGAGTGAATACGTGGGTGCACATTTTCCTATGATGTGTATACATCACCATTCCCTAGTAAAGCTGAATTAAAATGAAGACTGCTTCGTGCTTGCAGAAGGTTGGTGTTTTTAATGACTGCTCCATGCACCGTGCACACTTCCACTGAAACTGAAGTGCTGAGGGCAGAGGAAAGGCAGCAGCAACCTACCGACAGGATGTTCTTCATTGTGATCACAAAGACGTTGTAGGCAATCAGCCAGTCCCAGTAACGCAGAATGCTCCTGATGGGCTTCAGCAACAGATCTCCACCAAAGAGAAGGAAATAAAAGCAGGCCACAAGGTAGCCCATACAGAATATGCTGATCCTTGTGGTTCCCGTTATGAAGATTATAGTGAGTACAAACCAGAAGAGGTAACTAAATATTATCACCTTATACATGTCTAAGTAGGATCTGGAAGTAAAAGAAGGAGAAAAAGTTATCATTTTTTCTGAGGGCAATGCTACCTTTTCTCTTTCTGCACTACTGGCTGACACTTGTGCTTAAGGTCTGCTGGGCCTTCTTGTCCTACTTCAACATTTGTGCACCTGCTCACAACTAACACTGTGGTCAGTGGGTTTAGTTCATGGATGGGTCTTCGTGGCTCATATAATCAATTCTAGCTCACTCGTGCATAAACATCTTGCTACTGGTCTTGCCCTGGTCAGGGTACTATGCATCATGCAGGATCAAACCTTGTATCATGGAAAGGGGGAAAAACATCTTCTTACCAAACTTCATAATGGAGCATTATTATCTGGCAATGCTATATATGCAATTTAAAAAGCTATCTGAGATCATCTTTTAAGAAGTCTGAGAAATACTATAGCAAATCTGTGTTAAAAAGTCAACTACAGTAACCACTGCAAACAATTTCATATTTATTGGTGACTTCTAGGGAATTCAGCCTGGTTAAAAGCCTAGTTTTCAAAGACAGCTGCTAAAAATATCTGTCTTTAATGGAGATCAACTGTAAAAGTTTTGAGGGGTAAAAGGTTTGTACAGAACGGAAATGTGTTAGAATTTACTGAAACATTTGCCAGGAAGCTATGAGACAGAGGTATCTGAAATCAGTCTGGCTCACACTGGGAAAGAGCGAGAAACAATTTGGTGTTTTAGATTCCTTAAAATCTTGACTTAATATTGACTCGAGCTTTCAAATAAGAATATTTGCCAAAGGCAATACCAAATATGACATATAGCTAAACACTGCAAAACCAACTAATTCTTAGTTTCCCCCCCATTTACAGTGTTTTTATTCTAAATGTAACTGGGTTTTCAGAATCTGTTCACCCAGGCTGTAAAATTAGATTTGTAAGGAAACCAGTCAGGGAGAGAGCGCTACAGGAGGACATATATACCTAAGCCAAACCATCGAAGGAGTAATTCAACTAAATGCACTGTATGAAGCCACATAAAAAGGCCCCTGTTGCTCAGTGTTCTCAGGCTCAGAACTTTCTAGGAGTATGTATTTATAGTCCTACATTTATAGGCCTGTATTACACATTTCACCAGAGAAGCATTCAATGAAAGGTAACAAGAAAGTTCCCTCACGTTTATTTCCCACAAATATTTAAGAAATTTATGATCAACTGCCTGTAGATCTAAACTGTACATGTAAAAATGTCATGGCTTCAGAGATGCTACCAGATTCTTGGTGATAAAACATTTAAAAAAATCAGTATGCACTGGGGAAATACAGATATGGAAGACATCAGTTGAAGAGCTCTTCACTAACTTATTATGTACTGGAAATGGTGCTCTCACTGTTTCTCCATAAAATAATATTCTGTTTTCCAACATAATATTTGATGGTTTTTTTAATATTGATATATTATGGATATGCAGGATTGCTAGGAAGAGATCACCTTCCTGATACTCCTGTCGCATTTCAAAAATCATGTCCTCTGCTACTAAGAAAATAAATCAACGTCATTTGAGAAAAGCCCAAAATGGAACTGAATTGATCAAACAAACAGCAATATCTTAATACTCTTCAATAAAAATGGACTCTGACTCCTAAAGACAACCAAAACTGTCTGAATCCAAACTTTCCAGCATACACACATGGCATTTGCTTGAATCATAGTCAACAGAAGATATCACTGCAGATTAAAACTTCCAGAAATGAGAGAGTGTGAAGAGGAAGACAATAATATAGCTATTTTTTCACTATAATGTTAACCATTGGCTGCATTAACAGTAATCTAAAATATTAAATACATCTCTTCTTCTTATGTTCAAAATGTACATTAAATATAATAGCATTAGTGGTCTATAAACCAACCAAACAACAAAACTGGATGTAAAGAAAAACTTCTGAAAAGGCGGGAGGCAATACAACTGTGTCAAGTGACAAATGATGTAGTTCTTAAAGACAGAAAGCATTCTGATTTTTATAACTATGCAGTTACAAGCAAGTCCAACAATAAAAATGGCTTGTTTATACTGATATGAGTAGGTCAAGTACTGTAAGAGCAGGAATGAAGACGTCTTGGTGGGGGAATTCTCAACACATTGCCTCTCAAATCACTTGAAACATTCTCATATGAAAATCTTTAAATTCTGCCTCAAACCCCAGAAAGTTAGGAAGTTAGGAGCTTCAGTTCCAGTTCCTTGCTCTGGAGATTATAATGCAACAGTGGGAGCCTGAAGCACAAGGCCACCCCAAGAGTTAAAAGACCCTACACAATCCCATCAGGACAGTAAGGGTGCTTACATTCCCTCTGAAAAATTCTACATAGACAGCAGGAAACACTTAGTCTTGGATAGCATATACTATGATTTTATGCTTTCGCTGCAGACCACACAGATCATTATTTCAGTATCATGCAAATCTTCCAAACCTCGTCTTCTAAGTGGTCCTTAAACCTCCATTTAGTCATCAGCAGGAAAGGCCACACTCAGGATGTGGTATTTAACAATACCTGAGCAGCTTCTTCCCAAGGGGACAGTCCCACTCCCCTTCATCCTCTCAGCTCTGCATTCCAGCCCCTTCTTTTGCTTTGAATCTTTGAAACTGTGTCAAGAAGAACACTTGAAAAAGCCTAATTATTTTTTGGGGTAGGACAGAGGGAAGGGATACTTTTCTGCCCGTTCAGCCTCTGAATCAACTAAGTGCTGGTGTGACAAATGCAAAGATGGGAGGGTGTAGTTGGACACCAGGAATAGAGAAGATTAGACACTACAATTGCGCACCAAGGGAATAAATCTATGGTTTTTGGTAGCATGACAACCTCTGAGTGAGAAATTTTACAGAAGAAACCTGAAAGATTCATGAAAAATAAAAAAACCATTGATTTTCCATCTGTGTCATTAGCAGAACTCAGTAATACTTTGGATAACATTTTGGAAAAACTTGCCATATCACTTTGCTCAAAATCAAGGAAGACAAAGTATAAAATTAATTCCACACATCCATCAAAGCTATTGTAACCTCAGATGGCTCTCCATATCAAATTATCTGCTTCTATTCTCTAAGGCTTTATTACTCTTATCATGATTGTTTCAATATTTTATTTCCACAGGAATTAATTTTTAACTGTAATACAATCCAGCCTGTTGCAAAAAGATTGCTCTAGGCATAGTTGTTTTTCCCGGCATGCTTCATGATGTGCTTGGCTATGACCAGTCTGGACCTCTGCCTGCAGGCACCAAGAGGTGCTGATGCTGCAGCTGATAACTCCTGTGAGGAAAGGAGTTTGTTCTCTGCTGGTGATTTAAAGTTTAGGGAGAGAACACACTTCTGCTCACACACTGGTTGTGCTGATGGATACAGCTCAATGCTTCTTCATCCTCGAGGACCTGCAGTTATGTAGCTTCCTTGTTTTCCCTTGTCAGCCACCTGCTTTAAATGTGGCTATCCACCGCCACATAGCCCCAAGGTTCCCTCCAGAGACCTCTTCTGATGACAATCCCCTTCCTCTCCTCTGGGTATATTATCACTATATATATGCATTCTGTAAGCCACATCTACTCCCCAAATTCCTTCTTTCTTTCTGCTCTTCCATATCTCCTATTCCTTACGCCCTAGCAGCCTTTGTGACCCTGCATCAGAGTCCATTTCCCCTTCTAATCCCATCATTGCTAATTTCTAACCAAGCTTCCATTCTCAAAGCCTTTCCCTGTAGCTCTATTTTACTTTTCAGAAGACAGTTTCATTGATTTTCCATTTGCCAATAGCAACATGCAATCTTCTGAAAACTAGCTCCCTTATTTCAATGGACTTCTTCAAATCTAGTGTTGTGGATCCCATAGGTTTTAGTTCCTAATTCTCTTGTCAAGCCTTCTCAAAGGACTGATATTCTTCTTCTATCACTTTCTTACCAGTGAAGTCCTTTCTTCATGCTTGTATTCACTTTAAAAATTCCCAAATTAAAGATGTGTTATTTGTTGAAGTTCATTTTGTCAGGAACAAAATTTTTACCTGCTTTAAATAAAAAATATGATAGAAAGCCTGTAATGTTCATTTGCAGATTCTATCTCAATAACCTAAGCTGGGAGACAGTTCCAAGACTGGCATTACAGCTGCCTTTCAGAGACTTGACCTGACTCACCTAGTGATGGTTCTCAGGGTGCAGGTAATAAAGGGGACAGTTCAATAACTGTTTCTGCTTTTAAGTTTAAAAAAGTATATTACAATCCCAAGCTTTTTTTCCCTGACAATGTCTAGGAGAATGACTGAAAACTTGGGAATTGAAACGAGAATTTTCCAGCATTAAAGACTGTGGGAAAGGATTATCGTCAGTGAAGTTGCTTTAAATCCTGTATCAATTTAAAAGCTCCTACTTTCTCTTCTTTGTTCTTGTTTCTGTTTCAAACTCGTTTGGATATGCACTCTCTTGGGGTGAAGCACATATTCCCTGAGAAATCTGTGGGTGGAAAGACTAGAAAATTTCAGGAAAACTCTTCCTTAGACTGTATTTACCATTGTTGAACTCCAGCATTTCTCCAGAGAGAAGAAAATTAAGCATTTGGAAATATGTTCCTTTACTGCCACTGTTTATATTGCAGTTAAAAGCTTTTTATCCATGTCTATTAGAACATTGAACAACTAGTATCTTTTCAAGGGAAGTGATACTTCAGAAAGGGTGCTTAGATCTGCAACTGCTATTCTTTTATTTAGTAAATACACATCAGACTTCTCAGAAAACATGGGAATACTAAGCACAACTTTTTTTTTTTTTTTTTTTTTTTTTTTTTTTTTTTTTTTTTATGCTTTGTAGTTTATTCATAGCCAGATTGTCTTCACTGCTTTGTTTGGCTCTTTATGACTGACTTTTGGAGAGATGCCATTACTAATTTCACTTGCTTGGATAAGGTTTGAACCAAGTTCTTATCCATGTTACTAAATATTTAGACCATTCTGAAACTTCTATAGAAAAGCACATGAAATGTTCTTAGACAAAGCTCTTTCAGTTCCAAATTGTCTTGGATGGAGGTCAGATACATACATTTTCTTTTGAGGTAATCTTCAGTGGATTAACCAGAGCTTGAAGGTCCTTCTTTTTAAAGATTTATAACTGCTAATAAAAGATTCAGTCACCTTGAGATACTGTCAGCCATTCTCCGGTGATTCTTTGAAGCAAATTAGGCATTTAGCATTGCATATGTGCAGTGCAACCTCTCAAAAAAAAAAAACATAATCTAAAACCTGAGAAAATCTGCATTGTAGTGAAAACATTGAAAGAGATACTTAGGCGTTCAAAGAAAGGTAAGACTCCTTCATTCCATCTATCCCATTATAGATCCATGCAGCTAACACTACAAACAAACAAACAAAAAAAAACAAACAAAAAAAGAGAAGTTATAGCTTAAAAAGGGGTGAAAGGAAGACATGAGGAACTACAGACCAGTGAGCCTTACCTTTGTGCTTGGGAAGATCATGGAGCAGATCTTCACGGAAGCAATGTTAAGACATATGCATGACTAGAAGGTGATCCTAGACACCCACCATGGCTTCATTAATGGAAAATCATGCACGATCCATATAGTGAATTTCTATGATGGAGTGACTGTAACACTCAGTAAGGTCATCAAATTGACAGATGTCATCTACCTGGACTTCTATAAAGCCTTCAAGATGTTCCTACATGACATCCTTATCTGTCTAAATTGAAGACATGGATTTGAAGGGTGGACTATTCACTGGATAGGTAATTGGCTGCCTGGATGCAGCCAGAGAGTTGTGGTCAATGACTCTATGTACAGGTGGAGGCTGGTGATGTGTGGTGTCCCTCAGAGCTCTTTCTGGAGACTGGTGCTCTTGAATGTCTTCACCAATGACACAGTGAGATAGGGTGCACTCTCAGCAAAATTGCAGATGACACCAAGCTGAGTTGTGCAGTTGACACAACAGAAGGAAGAGAAGCCATCCAGAGGGTCCTGGACAAATATGAGAAGTGAGCCCAGAAGAACCTCATGAAGTTAAACAAGACAAAGTGCAAAGTGTTGCACCTGGGTTGGGGCAATCCCAGACATGAGTAGAGACTGGGAGAGGAACTTATTGAAAGCAGCCCTGACGATAAGGACTTGGGGGTTCTTATGGATGAAAAGTTGGACATGATCCAACAGTGTGCACTCACAGGCCAGAAAGCCAACTGCATTCTGGCCTGGGCTGCATCAAAAGAGGTTGAGGGAGATGATTCTGCCTATCTACTCTGCCCTTGTGAGACCCCACCTGGAGTGCTGTGTCCAGGTCTGGAGTCCTCAGCACAAGAAAGACATGGAGCTGTTAGAGTGAGTCCAGAGGAGGTCCACAAAGATGATCAGAAGGATGAAGCACCTATTCTATGAGAAAAGGCTGAGAGTTGGGGTTGTTCAGCCTGGAGAACAGAAGGTTCTGGTGAGAACTAATAGTGGTCTTCTAGTAATGAAAGGCATCCTACAAAAAAAAAAAGGGAGAGCAAGTTTTTACACAGGCATGTAGTGATAAGACAAGGGAAAGGGTTTTAAACTAGGAGAAGAGAGATTTAGATTAGATGTTAGAGAGAAATACTTTGAGGGTAATGAGGCACTGAAACAAGTTGCCCAGAGAAGTGGGGGATGCTCCATTCCTGAAAGTGTTCAAGACCAGGTTGAATGGAGCTTTGAGCACCCTGGTCTAGTGGAAGGTATCCCTGCTCACTGCAGGGGGGTTAGAACTAGATGATCTTTAAGGCTCCTTCCATTCCAATGCAAACCAGTCTATGATTCGATGATTACCTGCTCAAGCATCTGCAATAAAGGATATCATAAACAGGAGTTTCCTTTTCCCCTGAATGGGTTAAATAACATTTTTTTCTACTCATTCATGATTGATTTTTCAAACAAAAATGTTCCTGTTCTTTTTCTTGCTCTGCCTTGTTCTTTTCATTCTACTTCTTACTCATGCAACATAAAACTATCACGTGAAATGGCACACAGATTTCTGCATTTATCTGAACAGGTATGAAGTGATCATGGTTTATTTGTTCAGCTCACCACCACTCATGGACCCTCTGATTTTCTCTTCTTTTATACTCTCCACCAGCAATATTACTTTCTGCCTACTACACGTTGCAAACTCCCGATTAAATGGTTGCATATTGTTAATCACCTCTATACAGATCTCCTTGGTCAGCACATGCCCAGCAGGGTGTCTGAATGGATGTTCTGTCTCCAATGGCTTCAAGCTGGCTTCATGCTGATGCATACCATGCATATGAACCAAAACACAGGATTTAATCCCAAGGATGTGTGGCCAGTTCGGCTTGAACTTTGCTTTCCACTATAAACCTGACTCTGACTCCCATCCAAAATCTTCAAAGAATATCCTCTGTGCTTTAAAGTTTTTGTGTTTGTCCATTTGGGAATATCTTCTACAGATGACCAGAATTACCTATCAGATTCCAGAGAACATCGAAAAGATGCCAAAAGAGGCTCTTTAAAAGGCAGTGATTTTCTTGCCTCTTTTTTCCTTTTGAGGACACTTTAAAACATATTCTCATTGTTACTGAGGATTTTATTCACAGTGATTTTTTTTCTGGAATAAGGGAGGAAAATTTGTTATCTTCTTTCTGTCAGTAATCAGTGATGGTCTTTGTCAGTGATCAAACATGTCAGTGTGCCTGATGCAACTGCTGTATCAGCTTTTGCTAAGATAGAAACCACTTTCATTGGCAAGCAAAACCTCAGGTAATATCCGCTATGCTTCCTCTAACCCAAGTCCTGTTTGTCAGATGTCTTTTAGAAAGCATTCCCACCAGATGGGGCATTTTGAGGAATGATTAATACTTCTCTCTTTCTGCTTATCTTACTAAATCGAGAGCATTGGGTCTACTGTGTAGACTGGAAATTCTCAAGAGGGAGAACTGATCAAACTTAGCCCAGTACTGACTATAAATCTCTGGATGAATGAGTAAATTGACTGTTTCAACAGTCTCTCTTCAAACTGTTTCAAGATAGATTTGGCCACCAACTGTAACAGAAATAGTGGGATCAGGTTAAGGATCTTGAGAGGGGCTTCTGGCGATAGCACTTCTCTGGTAAAAGAAAAAGTTTACCAGCAAAAAGGAGATTTTTCTGGACATTAGTTCTAGACATTATTGCTTTTGCATTTGGCACATGTTAACACTCATTCACATATCAAGTCTGACAAAACACCATAGCTAAGAAATCTTATTCTTCCCATTTATTCTTGCAATACTGCACAAACTTTCAGAGATAACTGCAACTAAGAGCATTCCAAGCACAATTTAAAAGAGTTGAGCTAATCTGTGTTGACTGAAATGATCACGTTCAGGAACAGTTTCATTGTTTGAAGACTATTCAGAAGAGATGACCTAATGCTCTGCCCCGTTATAAATTATTCACCTTCTTCAACAACCCCAGAAAGAGGAAGACATATCAGTTGTCCTTCCAAGACACTTTTAAGGTTCTTATGCCTAGATGAAATAGCACAAAGGACAGTCTCTTATATTAGAGTATTATTTTGATTGTCCTTAGACAACAACTCTGCAGGACATGACTGATGACTTCTTGTGATAAAACAAGGGAAGCTGCAGACTACGACGGATTATTGCTAACGTGTCTGTGTTCTGGGGGAAGCCACCAAAGCACCATAAATGCTGCACCACAAAGCATTCATGGATGTAAATTCAAATTTGATTACCAAGATTCCTTCTGAACTGGGAAAGATGGAGGGTATAGATTCATCTAAACAGATGAACCACTTTTTTTTTCCAACTCTTTAAATCCACATACACACATGTAAGAACTTGTGACCTAAAGGTGAATATTTCACAATGTTGTCTAAGATAGTGGTGGGACTTGATGATCTTAAAGGTCTTTCCAACTTAAACAAGCCTATGATTGTATGAATACAAGCTTTCAAGCAAATTTAGCACTGAATGTCCCTCTGGGGAGCACTTAGAACAACCATCGGGTTTAGAAAGACTTGTTTGCATCTGCCCTGTTCTAAATCAGTGTCTGATTACTCAGAACTGAACTATCTGCTGTCTCATACAGTAAAAAGTATGTTAGATGGGAACATACATGAATACAAATTCCAAGTAAAATTGGAAGCTGTGAGAATAACTTTTACACTAGAGAACCTTACAAAAAGGAAGCACTGTGTTTTCCAAGTATTTAAGATTCAGTTTTTACCGGCAGTGAATGAAGTCAGGAACAGGATTATGCTGGCTAAAAGATGCCGCATCAAGATTCATGCAAATTTCCACATTGTCTCCAGCCATGATTCGTACTGCAGCTTTATTTTCATCCTCAAAGGTCTGCCTTTGCAAGGATGCACACAGCAGCAACATGAAATCATCTAGGAGAAAGCAGTGATTGCAAGGAAAAATTCAGTCATTAACATAGGTATAAGGAGTGGTCATGATACATTATAATGTAGTTACCAGACTGTTTTCCCCCACTTTGAACCTCCAAGCATATGCTGTTTTCAAGACACGTAACACTGATTTCAGATTTATTAATGTATTTAGTGGTTTTACCTGTCATTGTCTACAACTTGAGAAATAAATGAGAAAAGGGGAAATAATTAATACTTCTTGATGTCACATTATTAAAAATGGGTTACAGGAGAAAGAGCTGCAGAAATTACTAATTCTTTGAATTTTAGTGTTCAGTCTCCCAGAGAGTATGTCATCTTGCTACAGAAGATTAAATAAAAGACTGGCTTCAAATTACACTGGACAGATGTTTTAATCAAAGGACATATAAACACTTTACAACTATGTGCTAAAATACTTACACACGAGGAATACAGGGTTTGGTCTCACAATGAAGTCTGGAAAGTATAACCACTTTATGATGTTGGAGTTGAAGTTGGCATTACCACTTCTCCATGGATAGTCTGTATGACCGAAGCATGTAAAAACGCAATCAGTACTTTACTTAATCCTTTTCATCTGAATACTTACCAATTTTCCAGCCCTTTCATGTAAAACCAAGCAACAGCAATTTTCCA
>JAWWES010000081.1:99084417-99141300 GCA_035583135.1 Lophotriccus pileatus | reverse complement strand
TTACTTAATCCTTTTCATCTGAATACTTACCAATTTTCCAGCCCTTTCATGTAAAACCAAGCAACAGCAATTTTCCATAAAGGGTAAGTGTCCTTACCTTTACAAGGAGCAGGTGGGATGCCAATGCAAAGGAAGTACTGGAATGTAATGATGCATGACAGAAAACAGCAGTATTTTGGCCAGATCTCTGCAATAGCTTTTCTTCTGCGTCGATACAATACAGCAATCAGCCAGAAGGCATGAATCATGGCATAAAAATCCATCCTTTGACCAATTACGTTCACTGATAGAAGAAAACAGGTCTGAAAATGAAGTAAAGAAACATAAGCAACATTTGCAATCTGATGGTTAGTCAATGCAGTAATAATGCAAGTATTGTGGATCCTGACAGAATGATTGGACATGTGCTGCTCTGACTGCAGGAACCAACAGTAACCCTCTCCAATCCACCCCAACATCCAAATTTTTGATACTCTTTTATCTCTAGACCAGGTTTCCAAAGATACAGAAAGGAAAGTGAGCTGTCAGAGTAGCCAATATGCAAAATGTTTAATTGTTGCCAAGCAAAGCACATACTACACAGTTATATATTTTGATAGGACTTACAGATGTGAAAAAGAACAGGAACTATTAAGATCAGCAACAACTAAAATGTATCCTCATGTGGGAAACAGACAAAAGGAAAAGGGATTTAGACCATACAGCTTCTATTGGTGATAGACAAATCCAGCCAATTCCTATAAGGTAGCTTTAGTTCTCCATTGTTCTAAGGGCTCTGCCTTCCAGCATTTCTGTTCTCTGGCTTCACTGAAAGTGCAAACCCACGGCAACAGTTTACTCTGTTTATAAGTAGCAAGTGCTGGTAGTGTTTAATAGATAGGTCAACACCATCATTATGATTAGAATGCATTAGCCTTGGAGTTGCCTTCTTTAAATAGACATAAAAAATTGTAAAAAATCACTATTTCTAGGAAGATTTTTTGAAAGTATATTTCATATGTCAATGAACAAGCAGTCAAGATAAAGGGAACAGAGATGACTAATATGAAGCATTCAAAAATAGCACAGTGAAAAGGTCTGGAATGGTAGTCTAAAGAAAAGTAATATGTAGTGATTTACCTCCAAGCCAAACTTGTAGAAGAAGTAGTTTATGAAATACTTGACACAGTTTACCACTCCATCATCCAGATGTGCTCTTGTAATATCATGAAAAATTGTTTTAGTCACAGGTGCAGTAAGGTTATTTCGACATCGGTAGTATTCTTGATGACGGTAGATTGTAACTTCGAAAGCCAGAATAGCCAGCATCAGTAAATTATTCTATGAGAGACACAATCAGAAGACTATTAAATAAAAATCAAAACCACATGAAGCTATAAAATTTTCTGATAAGCATAAACTCATGAATACTCAAACTGATGTTACCACTGAGTACTTCTGCACACCAGAATGCACTGGCACCTATTCCCAGCTATCACTGAAACAAAGTAAGGTTCCTACCACTTCTTGGATTTTAATGAATTACACAGACATCCAGAAGATACATATAAAGAAATTAGTTAAAAAACATTATAATGAACACTAGTTGTGGAAAAGGAGGGGAGGCAAAAGTCCCTCACTTTAACACTGCAGACATTTTGAATGCATGCTATTAAACAGACATAGAAAAACACATCAAGGTTTGATGCTTGGGACCTTCAGGTCTGGAACTGAAAAGTATTTCTATATAGACAGAAGACATCTTATTTGCTAACTCAATGCAAACCTTTCTAGAATAATTTATAAATCCCAAAATGCTTTCAATTTATAGCTGTAAAACTCTTGCATCAAGGCAGACACCACTAGGCAACTTCACTCTACATGCAAAACTCTTGGGTCAGTAATTGCGCTTTCCCACATATATCCTTAACTGTGGGAGGTGCATGGCTAAAGGAGCAAGAGGCAGAGGCATTACCAGCACCTGATATGTTGACCTGCACAGCTTGGCAGGTATTACCTACACAAACAAAGCACACAGAAGTAAGCTCTCAGGGAAGAAATAACAAATAAGCCTAGTTAGATGGAAGATTGCTGTTGTCCAGTTAGTCAATTTCTGACAATTTTCTCCCAAATTTTGGAGATTCTTTAAATTAAGAAGAGATATGCACAGTTTTCACCAGGACTTCGCACACTTTCATTTTTAGTAGGGTTTTTTAATCAAGGAAGGAATAATAAAATATTGCTCACAGGCATCAACGAAAAATGAGAAGAAAAACAAAAGACATCAATTTACTAGTGTTTGAATTAATTATTCCCTTAACTCTTTATATTTTCTAAATTGTGGCTAAGGAATAGGCACTTAAAAAAATTAACTGCTTAAATTAACATTATCATTCAAGGCAATTACTCCAATTAGACCCATCAGTCCTTTGGTACCTGAAAGCTGTGTATCTCTTAATTACTTTGAGTTCTTAAATATTACATTTCTTAAAGAGCTTTTAACAGATGGTAGAGTCCGAAAGCCATACTTCTACATGAAAGATTATCTGAATTGGTACTGAATCCTTTCCAGATATATCCTGTGTAACAGATACGATCTTGTGTTGCCTGTTTCCTTCTGTATTTCCCTATTATCAATTATTACTTTTGTGTGTGTGTGTGTGACAGATGATTTATTTCAAAGACATTGTAATTCATCACAAACTAGAAAATATCTGAATACAGATAATTGAAGAAGTTACCCTTAAATACACAAGAAGGGGATAGGACTTTCTCAATCCAACCCACTCTGCAGGATCAATTGGCCCACTGTAGAGTACTGATGTTTTGAGTTCTTCTAAATCGACCTTAGTTTCATTCTCTCCTGGCTAAAAAAAAAAAGACAACAGTTATAAAACATATTTAAGGTTGCTTGAGGAGGGAATGGCAATCAACATCAGTCAAACTTTTTAATATGCACTTGTACTCACCAATATACAGTTACTGGAAAAAGTTTTGGGATCGATAGATGAGAGCTGGTACAACATTTTGCAGACAATAATCACACATGTCCAGACAGTGCAGATACTTGATGCCAGTGGCCGAAACTGAGCATATGGCAAAGCAAGAGCCCAGGCAATCAAAAACACAAAGTTAAACAGAGACACCTGAAAACACAAAAACAGTACAGAAATTACATGGAGTAACAAAATAACTGAGAAAGTTTGACCTTTCCCACAGTAAATAAAATCAGAATTATTCAAAAGAAAGGGGTATGAAGAAACTTTGAGGAAAATAATGAAAAAAATAATTACAATACTCAAAGAAACAATGTGGTAAGTGAAGAAGGAAAAACTTAATAGTCATTTAGGAAGAACTTTACCACATACATAATATTAATACTGTTAGACCCACAAAACTCCATATCCTCCCTGTCAACAGACATGAAGTAAGAAGGACCACATGCAGGTTCTGTTGCATTAGTACACACGAAATAAAGATAAGATGATACAGATCTGTGTGTCTGTGCAACTGACCTTTATCCTCTTGACCTTTTCCCCACAAAAAATGCGAGAAAATGGATTTTTTGTTTTGTTTTTGTAGTGAATCCTCTCTGAATAGCCTGTTCAAGGAATGGCTATGTCACGCAGTGAACTCACACTGCCCACACCAAAAGCACAGCTGAAAGTGTTGCTCCCTTTTTCTTTAGGCATAGTTCCACATTCTTATTTCTTAAGCACCAAACTGAGTTTAAATAATTTTCCTTCACGTACCTTCCCTGTTCTACACCCTCCGTCCCTAGATGGTGCCCACAGCCAGTTTGAGCAGGCTTGATTACGTCAGACTAATAAAACTTTCATATCTGGATAATAAAACTTTAATATCTGGAGAAAATGGAAAAGCTGAGACTACCTAGACTGAGAGAATATCACTGTGGAAGATGTCAAGGCAGGTCCCCAGCAGGTGACACACCTAAATTTCAGTGAGGTCTGACAGGAGGAAGCCATCTCCCCACACATCAGCAGATGTTGACAAACCTCCAGGATGTCTAAGAGTTTGACAGTGCATATTTACTTGCCTCTTTCACTGTGACCCAGATGATGTAAGAGGAAACAATTTTGATGATGTGCAGCTCCAACAGCCACCACACGAAGACTTGCATCTTATGAAAATACTCCAGGAATTTCAAAAACAGCACTGTAAGGCGGTCGATCACTAGATGCCACTTGTTCCTTAAGTCTGCAGGGATGTTCAAGCAGAACCATTGTGAGAAGAAAAACAGAAGGTCTCTGTAAAATGAAGTACTCCACTAGACAACAATGAGCTTTCTGCTTTTTCTCTTCTAAGCTTTAGAGCAAGGCAAGATGGAGGATAAAGGTATGGCCCAGTGGTTAGCTAAGACAAAACAGGGTTGAAGCCCACTTAGCTGTGGTGCTCTCCCTTCTTACACACACTTTCACTGGAAGGATTCCACACTTCAAAAGCAGGAGTGCTGGCCCTCCTTGCCAATTTTGCTTTTATTCCTCTCTATGAGAGCTCTTCTTGGACTCCAGTATCTTTGGACCTAGGCTTAGAGGTCTCATTCAGGAATTAATTCCAGCCCTGGTCCTTATCCAACTCAGAAAAATATAATTTTTTTTTTTTGATGATTGGAAGCTATGGGCCCAGCCTGTTTTCAGAAAGCACAGACTACTACTATTCAGACAGCTTTTCAGCCACCTTGGAAGAGATCCATACACAGTAGGATTAGGATTCTTGTCATGTGGGTTTAGACAACTGTACTATAGATATAGTTATCTAAAATGCCTTGAAAACAGCACTGCCTCCTAGAGTGTGATCTGTGCCACTACAGGACGCATATCTAAAACAAGCAAGACAATCTGTAGTCAATCAAATATTTCTCTCAGTTGAAAAATGTATCAAGTTAAGATCCTGAATTTGGATGAAAGTATTCCTTCACAGGAGTGTTTTGCTAAAAAAGCCATCCTCCCAGATCCTCCCACTACCATCCTCCCTCACTACCCCAGTGAGCAAGCATGTGACAACACATATTACATGTGAATGTACATGACAATACATATGCTGAGCAGTGCTCTCTAAGTGCCGACTTTGCTTGTGGGCTGGTTATAAAACTGTTTCACCAGGCTGGTATATATTAGTATAAAGTCTTCACACTGTATTAGGGGATTCAGAAGCACTTTTGAGATTAGGAAGGATTTTGCATGCCGTGAGAACATTCTTACAGTTATTATCAGAGATGGAAAAATTTGCAAGTGATACTAAAACATATCATTGTCTAGGCTGGTAAAATTGCAAAGGAGTTAACACTTTCTAAATGCAATTATTTCTACTTATCACATTATTTTATATATAAAGAAAACCAAGATGGTTATTCTGTGCATATTTGTGTGAAGAACACATGCATATTTGTGTGGAAAAGCAGACTTTTGGAATACCTCATGACCAAAGTTCATGCTTTTTATTTTCTACCTTTTTTCTTCAAACACAACTTAGAAAATCCTAATAAAAATGCTGAGTGATGTAAATTCCATGAACACACAATTAAACTTGAGAAATTAATTAAGATACAGAACTCTAATCCTACATGTGTTTTTACAAGCACAATGAATGTATTCAAGGAAAGACTTTACAAAATTAGATGTTCTCACTCATTCTTTCATTGCATTTATTTCCGTTTGCAGTGTTGCATCCAGACAGTGGCAGTTAAGTGGAGCAGGCAGATAAGGTGCTCCAGCGGGCTCTGTCTAGTATGGCCAGGCAATACACGCAGAGGAAATAAAATGTAGGCCTTGAATGCATCCACTGAAAGACTGTACAACATTGTGTAATGAAGTCTACACTCGTGAACACGTTTAATGTCGAAGTTCCAGCCACATGGCTACATAAAAATGGTATAACTCTCAGGCAGAAATAAACACATGTGCAGCTTAAAGATGGATCACACGTGGGAAGCAGCACCTTTTGCTATTCCCAAGCCTCACTGGCTGCAGCTCCCCACTTCCATGCTTGCAAGTGTCATGAACAGAATAACCTCCACCAGATAGCCTGTTCCAAAGCCCTTCCAGCATGTAGGGATGGATAGAGTGCAACAAACTCATCACCCCTCATAGACCATATGAAGGCTGTCCAAGAAAGGCTTCCATGGCCCATGAACATCTCTCTGAGGGCAGATGTTCCAGCTAGGAAAGGTAGGTTAGTTTCAGCTCAGGTTCAAGCACTGGAACAGGCTGCCCAGGGAAGTGGTGGAGTCACGATCCCTGCAGGTATTTAGAAGATGTGTGGATGTGGCACTTAAGGACATGGTTTAGTGGTAGACTTGTCAGTCCTGGGTTATGGTTGAATTCAATGATCTTAAGAGGTCTTTTCCAATCCAAATGATTCTGTGATTCCCTGGGGCAGCTAAGCTGGATGCACTGCCATTCTGCCTTGACAAAGACCCTGCCCGAACTTATGTGTCACAGCCACGTGAATACTGGCATGAGTAACTAAATTTGCAGTAAGGCCACTTACAAAGAGTACACCATCCTTGGGTGTTAAATGCCCTTCCCTAGTTTCACTTTTGGCTCATATTACGAACTGAGTTATGGAAATCATGCTAGGGTTCATCCTAGCAATATCAAGGATGACAGTATCAAGGATGACAGCCTTACCCATGCCTGCCCTTAAGCTTTTTTATATTCATCTGGTGTCAATTACACATTCCATATTCAGAAGTGAAAAATATGACACTAATGTGCACATAAATAATGAAGCAAAGCCATTTGGATTTTTGGAGAGGAGTGCCTTGAAAGCATGCAGAGATATTAAATATCCATGTGTATTTTCTTCATTGTAAGGAGAGTTCACTCAAAAGGAGTTCTTAGTATTTGGGGTTGCCTCCAAATAATTCAAACTAGATCACCTAGAAGAAAGAACATGGCTTCTTTTGTTTTCTTCCTCTTAGCATCCTACAGAAAGTGTATGATTTTTGCCTAGGAGAGCCTGTAGCCTGTTGAATAATTAACAAGTAGCCATCTGCTCAGTGAACTTAAGGTTCTTTGACATGGACTGCATGTAAAACTAGAAGAAAAGCATGATAATTGAAGTTAATAGGGATGACCAAGAACAAACCACCTGTTGCCACTGTTAATTAAGGCTGAAGAAGGCAAAATTTGCATTCTGCAGAGCTTACCTGTAGTTTCTTCTTCCTCTGACTCATTGTCTTCATCATCAGAACCATCTTCCTTGTCCTCATCTTCCTTTTCTTCTTTTCCTTTTTTGACTCTCCCTTTCCCTCCCTCCCCTTCTGGCTCTTCCATTCTTTTCTCGCCAGCCTCTTCTAGCATTCTATCCTCTTCCTTTTCTCTGCTGGCTGTTAAATTCATCATAGTTATGTCAGGCAGGCTTCCATCTTGGTGCACCAGTCTGTTGGTAAACAGTAGCATGTCAGCAAACTGAGGAGTAATGACATCATAGTCTTTTTCTTTTTCAAACTGTATAATTAGAAAAAAATAAACTGCTCATGGAAAATGCCTTAGGAGTGGAAAAGTTAATGATTTTGGTATTCTCTCCAAACACACACTGAAAATTGAGTTGGAATGTATTAGTAACTACTTCTCACTCAGATACTAATGGTTAGTTAGTAATGAGTGGTATTGACACTTAAACTTGACATTTTCCCCACTGGAGAAAATGGTCAGAGTTTAAGATGTAGAAGCATGAAATGACATTATTTAAGAGGAAACATTTCATGACTTCATAGGGGACTTACTCATTTTGGTGGTTTGGTATTTTTTTCTTGAGGCTGCTCAAAGTAATTGGAACAGAAAGAAAAAGGGAGATGAGAACAGAGGGGTTACAGAAGAAGGTCATTGACAAATATGTCATGCTACATCACAAGTCATAAAGCATTCTCCTACTCCATCTGCAGAAGCCTTCTGATGCCAAGAGCATGCCATCATGACATTCACAGGGTGCTTCTATAAAGAAACGTGGATTTGCAGCACAGATGGAAAGGGGACAGCCTATTTACACCAGTGCTAAACGTGGTCAATGCTTCTACCATGCTGTGTGTAATGCAGCTGAACCATCACAAGTATCTGACCTATCACTGTAAATGCATTTCCACCTTCTTCCAATTGAAAGATGCATCTGGCAAGCCAAAGAACTTGCATATTTTCTTCCAGCTACAGGTTTGGGAACAAACAAAAGCAAAAATTCCATGGCTGCGCCTTCAGAATATTTTATCATCTCTGTCTTTGATAGTGCCATTTATTCTCTCTCTCTTTGCTATATCTCACAGGGAATTTTTCTTTAATTTCTAACTTCCTCTAGCTTATCTATTAGTAAGTTTCAGACTACCAAAGCTGGGATACAACTCATTTAACAAGGAAACAGCATTTCTCTAGTGCCACAGTACCATTTTTTTCCCCCCTGAGATTCATTCAGCATATATCTTTACTGAGACAAGAGACATTTTCTTATGGTTTCAGACATTTTATTTTTTCTTCTGCAGCTATGCCATTGGGACACACCTCCCCTACTTTCAAAAAACCAAGTTTTCCTAATTCCTTGATTATATGTGCTTTACTAAGCATACTGCCATAAAGAGTGCCTATGAATACAAGTTCTTGCAATAAAGTCTCCCTTTGGGAAGTGTACATCTATATGATTAGGTCACTAAATGTTTAGTTATGCTACTGAAATTACTACACTCAGCATATTTTCAAGCACCTGTAAAAGTGTTCTAATACGCTACAGTACCATATGAGGTGAAATTCTGGCCAATAACCATTTAGACAGGAAATTCTGCTGATTTTACCTAGGATTTTTGCAGTTTAAGAAACGAACAATCTAGATTTTTTCTTTCTGGTCATTAAAAATTATGAGCATAGGCCAAACAGTTAATGAGAAAGTCCAATAATTGGAATTATTTTTCAAATATTTGGGAGTTGCGATTACTTCAAGATGAAAAGTTTGGTGGCTCAAATGAAGGAAAAACTAGAGAAATCTGACTAAACAATCCCGAAGTAGAAATACTGTACCAATTGCTGCAAGGCAGAAAAGGTGGATTAAAATTAGAAGTTTAACAAGACATTAAAGTCGACTAAAATGCCTCATCATGTATTGGGCAATGAACTTGAGTGCCTAATAATCTGAAAATCTGTTGTACTCAAGAATATACTCAGTAGCTTTGGCTACTAAAAGCAGATCATCTAGCCCCAGCCCCCACCCCTGCCACAGGCAGTGACACCTACCACTAGACTAGGTTCCTCAAGGCATTATCCAATCTGGCCTTGAACGCTACCAGGGCTGGGGCATCCACAGCTTCTCTGGGCAACTTGTTCCAGAATCTCACCACCCTAAAGTAAAGAATTTCCTCCTAATATCTAGCCTAAATTTTCCCTCTTTCAGTTTGTTGTAGCCATTAGTCCTTGTCCTATCATTACAGTTCTTGATGAAGAGTCCCTCTTCAGGCTCCCTGTAGTCCCCCCTCAGATGCTGGAAGGTTGCTATGAGTTCTCCACACAGCTTTCTCTTCCCCAAGTTGAACAACTGCAACTTTCTCAGCCTGTCTTCATAGAGGAGGCATTCCAGTCCTCTTATCAACTTTGTGGCCCTCCTCCGGATGTGCTCCAACAGTTCCATGTCCTTCTTATGCTGGGGGCACCAGAGCTAAACACAGTGCTACAGGGTCTCTCACAGGAACAGAGTAGAGCAGGAGCACCTGCTGGCCGCACTCCTGTTGATGCAGCCCAGGATTTGGTTGTTTTTTTGGGGCTGTGAGCGCACACTGCTGGATCATGGTGACTTGTTTATCAATCATCACGCTCAAGACTTTCTCTGCAGGGCTGCTCTCAATCGCTTCTTTGCCCAGCCCGTGCGTGTGCCTGGGATTGCCATGACCCAGGTGCAGAGTCTTGCACTTAGCTTTTTGAACATCATGATGTTTGGATAGACCCACCTCTCAAGCATGTCAAGGTTCCTCTGGATGCCATCCCTTCCCTCCAGCAAGTCAACTGCATCACACAGCCTGCTCTCATCAGATTTGCTGAGGGTGAACTCAATCTCACTGTCCATGTCACCAACAAAGAAGCTGAATAATATCAGCCCCAGTACTGACTCCTGAGGGACACCAGTCATCACTGGTTTCCATGGGGACAATGAGCCGTTGACCACAACTCTTTGAGTGCACCCATCCAGCTTGTTCTTTATCCACTTGGCCCATCCATCAAATCCATATCTCTTCAATTTAGAGACAAGGATGTCATAACCAGTGCTGTAGCACTATCATAGAAGGTCACCAAATTTACCAGGTATGATTTGCCCATATTAAAGCCATGTTGGTTGTTGCCAATCATCTCTTTTGGGTTTTTTTTGTTTATTTTCACATTTAAGCTAGCATATATGCTAAAAGGATATTCAAATCTCTGTAAGGTGACTAAACATTAATATTCCCTAAAATTACATAGACTGACTTATATTTACCTAAAACTCTAATAAAGTATGAATAGGAGGGTCATACGCAAAGAAGAGAACGAATTTTCAGTTCAGTTCAAATGTTATGGAGATCACTGGTCACTGTAAACCATCAGAGCCCACTTAAAAGGCAATGTACCATGAAATGAAAGTAACCATAATTAGACAGGTTTTGCATACATGCAATTGCATTGATTACTGTGGGGTATCTTCTCAACTGACTTTTATAATGGAAAAAATCTACACTCACACTGGTGTAAAGCAAAGACTTACTGACTTACCTCAGTGTAAACTGGACAGAAAATTAATAATCATATAGGATTTTGTATCTTTCTCTTATTCATATAATTCTTATTCATATGCCAAAGACCCAGGAGGTGATGGGGTTATGAAGATGGGTACATGCAATATATATACCTGAGAAAGCCTCAATATGAGTTTAATTTTCAGTAGTATGGTGCTTAGTTTTATCAGCATCAGTACGTGCTCAGTTTTATCAGCATCATGTGCTTAGGAGATCCAAGATTAGATGAAAAGCTCCGCCCACTATTCAGAAAGTTAGTCTACTTGAAATCCTTCTTCCAAAACTTCTGCATGTATTGCTAGGGTTGGTTTTCTTCTTTTATTTTTTCCACTATGAGATCACATTATATCGTAATAGACAACACTGAGGTGTTAAGATATAAAAACTGCACTAGTTTAGAATTTTTAAGACAAGCTACGCATTCAAACTTCACAGATAGTCAGATATAACTTTGTTGTTGGAAGGCATATGCTGACGAGAAATTATCCAAAATAACATAAAGGCATTATATCTGATACTCAGGAAGACCACAATAATAATGCAGATGACAAGCCTTGAAGGTACAGCCACTGATGCTTTTAACTGTGAGCATTTCTTACCTCAAATTCATTAAATAGGGCATCAATACTGAAAAGCATACTTGTAGATGTAGTTTTCAGCAAAAAGCAATTTCAGTGGCACTAAAATCAGGAATGTGCCACAGATCCTTGCTGGATTCCTAGTACTTTCATGTATTTGTAATTTTCTAGAGCAGAAGATTAATTAACTGAATGCATTATGAAGTATGTTTTGTCTTTGATAATTTTTTACAGTTTATTATTTGCTTGAAACTTTCTGGCTCAAAGAAATTCTCAAGCATCTTTCATACAAAGCCTTGAGAACAGAGCGCTTTCCACTCTGCAGAACACCAGTGACCCTTCTCCCGAATATTTGATCTGCAAGACTCAAACTGAGAACAGAGTGCTGTACCTCTAATGGTCTTTATGGGCCTTTCAGGGGATTTGCTGCCTGAATCCAAGCTCTGCTGGGGCATGTGGACAGACTAGGAAGCCTCTCCTTTCACTGGGAGCTGCTTTCATGCTGAGGCACCCCTCTATTGTGACTGCATCGAAGCTGAGTCTGCGCCTGCTCCCATGCCTCCCTAGCCCTAAGCCTGACATGCAGGCTGACACCCTGCCTTCACTCCAAATCTGGCTTATCTCTATGGACTCACTGGGACCTCACCAGATTGTGGCTGACCCTTGTTACCAACTCTGGATGTGACCCTCACCCTCAGCTGCTGGTTCATGTTCCTGACTCCCCATGGGTGAGAATCCAGCCTTGCCTCCTGGCCATGCCCCTTGGCTCCCAGCCTGCCTTCCCTCGCCAAGATGATCACTCTCACTGCTTCCTTAAATATGGGCTTCCTACAGACCAGATTTCCAGCTCTGGCGAACTTTTAAGAACCTTGACCCAAGCTATGTGATGACATTTGAAGAAGGAGGATGAACATGACACATAAATTAACTTCTTGTTAGGGCAGGTAGTCACAAATATCTAAACAAGGAACTTTCTTGGCTTTCCTGTTTATATTTCAGTAGTGACAACAAACACGGAACTCCTTCTATTCTTGGAGACGATTAAACAAAAGCCCACATTTATTCCAGTCAAATATTTTGGAAGAAATCTAGTTTATGGAACTGTTCTGAAGATGTCATTTTTAAAGGGTTGACGGCAATATGGATTTTCTGCCTTGGATTCTGCAGCACCGAACTCAGCCCATGAATTAACAGCCTTAGCATGCAGTGGTTTCAGTGTTCCATTTCTGTGTCTGGAATTTCAGTCTGTACAAACCCATAAGGTGTACAACAGATTTAATTGACCTGGCCCTTAAATTCCCTTTCTGTGCTTGTGAGGAAGAGAGGGATGTGTGTCTGTGTGTACATATGCACATGCAGGCATGCATCTTTCCATGCACAAACAAAGGGTAGAGAGACGAGCCTCCTCAACCAAGTCTATTGTCTGCAGCCAATTACAAATAGCACCAATTATTCCTGTATTGAGGCATGGCCAAAGTTTAAGAGAATTCCCAGCTGAGAAAAGAAACTCACAACGTATAAATATGCAGGAGAGATGTATCAACTGCTTCATCAGCTTTAGGAAATTACAATACCCGAACAACATTATCTCCCTGCTTACTTCCAAGTACTGCACAGCAAGAACATACTTTGTTTTAAGGAAATTAAGAAGTAACAAAAAAGTTATAAGGTATATCTGTTTTAAAGGAAAGGAGGAATTGAAGTACCCACCTATTAATTATTAGATATACACGGCCATTGACTTTGGCATGGCTATGAGGTGGGAGATGAAAGAACAAGATGAAAATGGGAAATGAATTAGAGAGAGAAAAGAAAACTGTTAAATTGGAATGAATGCACCTTCTTGTCTACCAGTGTGTTATGACACATTGCCATAACAAAGCACAATCTGAAAGCTTAATATGCTTACCCCATGCAGCAAAAAGTCTAGAAAGCTTATAAATTCAATTGTAAGACATTTAGACTGTATGCAACTTCAGTCAGAACTACAGGTAAATTTCATAGCCCATAAAATGTGAGAACAGCCTTTACTGCTTTACTTCCAGTAAGCCTTAGAATGTCCACATTTTTTAAAAGCTATTTTTGCCTTTTTTTTTTTTTTAAGAAATTATTTAAAGGTAATGATGGCAGAGCATAATATCATAGAAAATATCTACTTCAAAGACTTTATCTCTGCCATATCATGATTCATAGTACAGCAAGGAAATGGGATTGGGAAGTCCCAGTAAGGATTTTTCTTTTGCAGATCTAAAACTGAGACATTCAGTTCTGACACCTTTATTAATAGTGAGCAGTACCTCGCTCTGCCAGTGCCATCTATTTGCAGCAGGCAGTGCCTTACTCTGGAACTCACTCTGCAAACTTTACTCATGTGAAGCAGTATTTTAATAGACGAACATTCTCAGCAATTTTAATGGGACTCATAATCACACATGGCAATTCAGGAGCAGATGGGGGAACTGCACCTGCTTTCTTTACTACTTTCATGACCAGCTCTCACCTCCTGTGATTCTTTTAAGAAGTTCACTATTAAAAGGACTGAGTTCTGTCTTCTTACTGAAAATTAAGGTTCAGTTTCTTTATCTAAAATTTTTTGTTGCAAAAGATGCAGCATAAAAGCAGTTTAGGAAAGTAAACCAATTGTTAAGTGAATTGTAGTGTCTTCAAAGCAAAAAGGGAAGTTAAGTTTTAGCAGCTTGGTAAGAAAATTACACATATATACGACTCTTTAATCTGCGTTTTAATTGCCCCTGCAACTTATTTTTATTGCTAGCATTAATGTTAAGCTGAAGTTGGTTGTTGTACTAGTTCTTATCCAGCTTTATGCATCATCAATACAAATGTCAGTTGAGCTGTCATTGTGAAGCTTTGAACTATAAAGTTGGCTGATGCTCAGTACCGAAGTATTGCATCAAGGGAAGAAAACAACTGGATCTTCGTATGTCAGGGAGTGTTAATAGTAGTCCAAACCATAAAAACTGTTGTGATTTGGATATTGGACATAATTGTGACAGTTTCTCAGGAGAAACAAGTGATATATGTGATTTTGAAACACTGCAAAATGGCAAATGTAGCGTATATGCCACATTTATCATCTAAAAATATACCGTTACATGTCTGACAGCTTAACACAATCTAGTACACATTCAGACTCTAAAAAACAGCTTTCTAACAGCATGACAAAAGCTAATGATATCATATGTTCCTCTTCGTTACTTCAATAAAAACTCTGATGTGACAATGAATGTTTACTTTCAGTATGGTATCTCAAGGCTACTTATTCCTGGCAAAAATTTTTCCTCTCAATACATTTAAAACATTTTGCGTCTTTGCTATCAGTGGTTCCGTCCTTTGTGAATGATGGGACTTTAGTCACAGTATCCCCTTCACTCCAGCATTTGGAAAGGGGTATAATATTCTGGTATCTTTCATTTATAATAGAAAGAATCCATCAAAATCCTATGATTGCTTTGTTTAGATTCTTTTTTTTTTTTTCACTTTTGTGCCTATTGGATCACACTAGAAGGGAGGTGGAAACTGTTTCTGTATTACTCAGCACAAGTGCAAACTGTTTGAACTACAAGAGAGCTCGCGAAGTTACTGCAAACTGTAAACGATTTCCCCCAAAATGCCTCAGCCCAGGAACAACCCCATTTCAGCTCAGACACTTATCTGGGCTCTGATTTCAGGGCTTGGCCAATTCAGAGATGTTAACATGTATCTCCTGCTGCACAAGAAGTCTGACATCGGCAAGGAAAGTTTGCTCAAAGGCCACTACAAAAGGGCGCTTGAATAAACGACCATATTTAGTAATTAAAGAAAAGCAAAGCAAGAGATATTATGCAAACAGCCACTTAAAAAGGTAAGTTGAAAAAACCGACAAATTTATTGGAAAATTTTGTCAAATTTTGTTTGTTCTGGTTTTAGCAATTATTTAAATACAAATACTGGAAGCATTCTATAGAAGTAGAGCTTATTCTGATGGCACAAACAAACTTGCACCATACACTGTAAAGCAGCTTCATATCAAATTGAATGCATGAAAAATATCTGAAATGCTTTAGTAAATCTTGAAAAACGTAGAACACAATTCTCTGTTAAGATAAACTGTCCCTATTCCAAAACACTCTGTGGTGTATGTGATATTATGCAGCTAGTCCCCAGTCATAGTAGTGCAGCTGAGATACACTTATCATTGGACAGGTAAACATTCTAAAAGTAGTGTCTAAAGGAATTGCTTTCTTCAAGGAATGACTGTAATTGTCATTGTGTAATAAAACACTATAATATAACACTATGTACTACAAAACCATTTCTCTCTCTTGTGCTCCTGGAGCAGTATCCTAGGCTAGATATCTTTTTATGCAGGAAATGATGGAATAATAGAAGACTGGAAAAGGGTGGTCCCAGATTCATGACAAAAATACTAATGAACTTTTGGACGAAATCACTGAGTGTCTCAAAGAGTTAGCATAGTCAATGGTTAGTATTGTGAAGAGTAACCACAACTTTGGGATTTTTCCATTTCTGAAGTTCAATTTTACAAAAAGGTCTCACTGTTCAATTCAAATGTGTTATTTGCCAAGGATCTCCCAATTTTCATTTGGCCCTCAAAATGGATATTGAAAAATTGAAGTGACTCCAATTAAAACCTGTATTTCTTATCACTGACAGGACTTACAAAAAGGCACACGTAGCAATTAAGCATCTAACTCCCATTAAAGGTCAAAGCTAATGAGATAAATACAATTAGTACCTTTGAAAGTGTACTCCAAAATGAAAAAGTTCAGTGTGTAGGGGAAAACTGGGAAAGATAGATGCTTTGTTTGTAGCAGGGTGCTGGATATTGAGCTCCTTCTTTTTAAGCCAGGTATTGGCAAAAGGCAAATAACATCTACTGAAAAGTGAGCATTACAAGACAGTCATAAACAGCATTTTCATACAGATAATCAATAGCTCCATTTCCTTTGTTTCTTTACCTGTAAATAGTGTTGTCCTGTTTGCTGGTTACAGCTTTTAAATCAGTGAGCTGGAGAAACTGATCATGGAAATAGTGAAGGTGTAAAATACACACCAGTAGGAAGGAGGTGGGGATAAAAATGCGTGTGAATAGATCACCCACAGAAAACTGTTTTAAGCCAAGATCCTCTAGCCTGGGGGAAAAAAAAAAAAAAGTAAGCCACTAAGCCACCTTTTCACACCAAAATATTCTTCTTGTCATGAGACATAGCACAAATCATTTGCAGTAGGAAATAAGAGACTGGCACTTGTTATGTAGTTTTGGTTTTTAAAATTCTTCTAAACTAGCAAGTTTTACAGTGGAACCAACCCTGTCACTGATCTCTTGAACCAGGTGAGTTTTCTCTCATTGAAAGTCCTGCACTCATATTGCATATACTTTGTCATGCAAGCTCCTCTTGAGAAATGGCCAGAATATCAGAAGGATGAAGAAACTCATCCCTCCTCATTAGCAGGAGAGCAGGTCCATCTTCATCATTTCCAAACATCCTGCAAATATATCCTTAATCTTTCCCTGGATCTTTCTCCTATGGTCAAAGCTGTAAAAAGAGGCATTGACACTGTACTGGGAACAGAAGCAATCTCAAGGTCTTGGCAGCTGATGGGAGAAAATAAGACTTCTTGAGCTGCCCTCTTGGTCTTGCTCATCTCTACTGTTACAGCAATAAATCTACAGCTTCAGTTGGAGTGCTTAAAGTCAGCTATGCCTGAGAATGGTCTCATGATGTTTTTCCCCCATAAGAATGAAAACTACTCTCAGACTTTTCCATCACAGTGAACTCAGAGACCCAAAGAAAAAAATTAATCAAAACCACTTACTTTGCTTCATCCAGGCCTGTCATGTTCTTCCACAACTCAGGGAATGACTCAAACTGGTATGTGTAGATGAAGATAAGTACCAACATCGTGTAAACGACCACTGACATCCAAAAGTACTTTAAAATCTTTCTCCACCATTCATAGTGCACCTGAAAACCATACACTAGAGATGCTGATACAAGCTGGAGGCAAAGTCATTGACAGAAATACTGACAATGTTGTACTGTCAAACAAATATGAAGAACACTACTTTTCTTAGGTGGCCTGAAGTAAACAATGGTTACCCAGTGGCAGCCACAGATCTTTGAGATACAGTGTTTTCTCCTGATGCACATGCACTCAAGAAAAGACCTATGTGCAAAAATGTCTGTTGGGGCATGGACCACAGACATAAAGGTCAGGGGTAGCTTAAGTCACTCAGTTTCATCAAAATTAGGTGATGAAAGTTGAGGAGGAGAGGGACTCCATCCTCATTGGGCTGTGGAAGCTGTGTGAACCAGCTGTCACAAAAACTGGTGGCTATGTAGGATGTGCAGAGCCCCAGAATTTTCCACAAAGGTTCCAAAGCTCATGGTGAAGAAGCATGCCAGAGCAGAAGTGTGCACTGTATCTATTTTTTGTGAACTTTACCTGTCACAATGGTCTAAAACCAAAGGAGAATTGGTCTTAGCCCCTTCAAATGATCTTATTCTGTTGTATCAAACTAAAGAACAAATACACTGTTTATGAAACCTATTTGGAGCTACATTATTACGAAATTAAAGGTATGAACAATCATATTCAAGGATAAAATTTAGTTAACACAGTTCTCACTTACCTGATAGAGGGCCACACAGAAGAGGAACAGTACCATGTAGATGATTTTGTACATGACAATTGTACCCTCAAAGCTGACAAAGAAGAACATGCCCCCACAGACATAAATCCAATACTTGATTAACATAGCCATCACCAGCTTCCCCAAGACTTTCATAATATCCTGTTCATCCTCCTCCTCTTCTTCCTGCTCCTCTTCCTCTTCCTTCTCCTCCTCCTGTTCTTCCACCACTTCTCCCTCTTGCAACTCCTCTTCTGCAAATACAGAGTCATATTTGGCCTCTGTCTGTTCTGGGACTTTTAGTAAGAATTTAAATGGGTGGGAAGTAAAATCTCTGCACACAACACAGAAACTTAATTATTCACAAGAGACTGTAATTCTGAATCAAACATGCCTCCAGAGCAAGGAAAAGAGTTTTAACTTCATATGAGCTTCAACCAGCTCCTGGAGCCATATGGGACGTAGCTGTACGTCCTTACCAGACACCCGTCTTCACTTTGTCTGAAAACGCCAGCAGTTGTAGCAGAAGATTAGAGCCTAAGGGTTATATAATGGATAATAGCCAAAACACTTTCCATGGCAATGATTATACTCTCAAGTAAGCAACCTTTTAAACCGGAAAACAAAGAAACCACCAGAAACCACTCATCTTGAGTTTAAACTCTCATCTTGAGTTTGAACCTCTCATCTTCAGTTTTATCCTTCAGAGAATATGGTGTTTACCTCCAAAAGCCACAAGCAAGAGAAAATATTAACATAAACCCAAGCAAGCTTAAAAACATATAAATAGTGCACTAACAGTGCTGTTTTTCAAAGAAATTACCACTTATCCAGCTGCTTGTTCTGTACTTGGGCCATTGCAGAAAAGAAAAGATGCTTTTGCCCTATGAAGAGGTTAAGATTCCCCAGTTATTGTGAGGTTTGTGAAGGGCAGGGTAATTGTTCCTCATCAGCAACTACATGTGCAAGTATCTAGAAAACAGGGCTTGCCAAAACCATAGCAGGTAGCTGTAATGTTTTTTTTCCATTGAGAACAATATTGAAACTTCACCATCAGAAGGCTTGTGCATCCCTTCTGTCCCACTTACCATCTCTCTTGTCAGGATCTTGCCTTGCAAATCCTTGCAGTGTCCAGCTTTGATCAGATGTTTTACTGAGACAAGTATTATAACTAAAGAGGAAACTACAACACTGTTTCCAGGGCTCATTTTCTACCATTTCAGTACATTGAAATACTGTTCAGATCAGAATCCAGAGACACAGAAGAGGGCAAGGAAGGGTTGGGGACATATGTGCCCAGGAGCAAAAAGAAGAACAGGCCACTGAGCTGTTAGATAAGCTGAACCTATAGAAGTAAACTTTGCTCCCAGGTATGCTTGCACCACTGCACTGGAAAAAAATGTACATTTACTTTTCCCATTCAAATTTGTAGTTTAACTTCTATATCTGTATAAGTGTTTATGTACCAACACAACTTCCAAGGAATTTAGCAAATGACTTTTTCTGTGTAAACTCTTCTCCTGTGGTTAAACTCCTAGGGCAATTAATCTTGTGGTTCGAGTTTGGGACACAGCAGTAAACTGCTCATTTGAAAGGTCTGTGATCTTTCTCAGATGAGCCATTTTAATTACCTACAAGTAAAGAGAATTGTCACTTTATTTAAATATCTAAAATTCAAAAGTGTTTTATTTTTATATCTGAGAGATAGCTTCACATAGATTTTGTACTATCTTTCTTAGCTACCAACAGGAATCTTGCTAATCGCTTCCAGAATCAGAGAAATGCAGTAACTGGAACTTCAATCGCAACTGAAGGACTAAATTAGAGCTGGCTTTACCTTTTTCTTCATTTTCTTCACTTCCAACTTTGACCTCAGATAAAGTAGCTTCTTTTAGCCGAAGTGCTTTCTGTTCAGTGAGGTGTTGCCTAAGCAGTAGCCAGAAAGTAATTGTGAAAAGAATCTGCAAACAAAAATCAAAACAAAACCAACAGACTAATTGTACATCCTATGTCCTACTAACACCAGCATAGGTTTTCATAAATTTTGCATGCCTTTTTTTTCTCTCTCCATATCAGAAAATGGCAATAATGGCACTGGTGTCAAAGTGCATCTTTGTGCAACTTAAGGAATTCAGGAAACATCCTACATTACAAACAACTTTGTTTCTTTTGCACTTTTGCATTTATTAGAGGTACTTACCTATGTTTCTATTCTACCTCATTCTATTCAGTTTTTAATGACTGTCTTATAAGTTTCAATACCTTCTCATTATGCATTGATTGGTATAATTCCCATTTGTTGTTTCTTGTTCATTTTTACTTTTTTTTTTTTTTTTCAGGGAAGAAGCACATGCAAGAGTGTATTGTCATTACTATGATTTTGTATATCATAAATATTTTGATTTAGGAGGTTTGGTACTTCATGTACTTAAGCACAATTAATTTAAAAATCAAACTTTTTTATGTCTTTCAGTTACAGGAGACCCAGTCAACTGAATATGCCTTATGTTTGCAGCAGTTACAAGATTTAAAATAGCTCTTAATTCCTTAAGAGCTTCAGGAGATGATAATTCAGTAACAGCAGGATACCTTAGAAATAAAAGGAAGAATGCATTTATGTGTTTTGCAAATAGCTAAACTCAACAGCTTGCAATACCAAGAGATGGAAATATTTCAGGAACAGCATGATGCCTATCTATCACACCCTTGATTTTATGTTTGCTTTCTACGAAGTTTCCATTAATTTCCCTGGTGCAGAAGGAGATTTGTTTCACTACTTAGCTAGAAGAATAAAAATATCAAATAGGAAGCATGTAAGAGCCAAGTACTTTGCACACAATAGAATGACAAGGCTAATGTAAAGAACTCTCCTGTTTTTCTTCTAACATGCACATCCTCAATGGGGGAAAGAAGAGCTCCCAGGACAGCAACGGCTGTTTTTATTGACACTGCAGCTAATACTGAGCCACAGTAGCAGATTATCAGCCTGTGTGATTTGTCACAGCTTCTCCAGCTACCTCCTGGAGCTCTGGCTTTTGCAACACAAACCTTTGATATTGTAAAAGATAGATTTGTTCTTCAGTGAAGAACAAGCTCTGTCTTCCAGCCACATTTACTCCCTGTTCTGCTTGGCATTTACAGAATCAGAGCTGGTTCTAAGGAAAGTCTTGAAGGGTTGCAAACCAAAGAAATGCTTTTAGTCACCTTTCACAAATATATTTTTTCTCATTTTCAGACCAGGAAAAAAGCAGACAGTATGCAGAAAGAATCATAGTACACTTCTTTCTATTCTTCACTCTACAGAATAGAGTATCCAATCTTCATTGAAATTCAACCATTATTCAAAGGACTTTAAACTAGGAATAACAGGAATAACAGAATTACTAAATCCCTTGAGAGAGACTGATTGGATGAGGCTAGCATAGGGTGCCTAGGGTGATGTGAACAAAAGGAAATACATAATCAACAAAACAGGGCTTATGCAGGGTCACCTCAAGTATTTGTATGCAAGCAAGGATATTACTTCGAAACACTGTTATGGGTAAACCTTCCAGCTACTTTCTTGGAAAACAGCATGCCAGGTGCCTCTCTGAAGTGCCTGTACACTAATGCATGCAGCATGGGGAACAAACACAAGGAATTAGAGACCTCTGTGCAGGGCTGTGATCTTGTTGGGATGTGTTAGAAACAGGGTGTGATGGCTTGAATAGCTGCAATAGAAAGTTACAGGCTCTTTAGGAAGCACAGGCCAGAAAGATGCAGATGTGGAGCGGGGATTTGCATGACAACACAGCTGGAATACATAAACTCTGTCTGGGGATGGATGATGAACTAGGTAACCCAGGAGGAATGCAGAGAGACTGGCTGAGCATGCAGAGACATGGTTAGAAAAGCCAAGGTCTGAAACTGAGTCTGGCAAGGGTTGTCAATAGCTACAAGAGGAGCTTCCATAAATACTCGAGCAGAAAAAGGAAGGCTAGGGAAACTCTTGGCCCACTGTTCAGTGGGGCAAGGGTTCTGGTGACACAGGGCATGGAAAAAGCAGAGGTAGCAAATGCTTTCCTTGCCTCAAGTCTTTGCTAGCATGACTGGCCTTAAGGAATCCCAGGTCCTGGAGACCATGGAGAAGTTTGAAGCAGGGAAAATGAATCCTTGGTGAAAGAGGATCAGATCAGGGAATATTTAAATAAAGTGGGCATACATAATCCACGAGTCCTGATAGGATGCATCCATGAATACTGAGGGATCCAACTGGTGTCACTGTAGAGGCTAGTCTCAATAATCTTTGAGCAAATGTGGTGACTGGCAGAAGTGCTGAAGGAAACCAAGCGTCATTCTCATCTTCAGGAAGGGGAAGAGGAAGGATACAGCCTGGACAACCTCACCTCAATCCCTGGGAAGGTGAAAGCAGTGAGATGCTGGTAAAGGCTTCCTAGGGAAGTTGGGGGAACTCTATCACTGGAAGTGTCTGAGGTCAGATGGAATGGGGTTTTGAGCAACCTGGTTGAGTGAAAAATGTCCCTGCCTATGGCAGGGTGTTGGACTAAATGATATTTAAATGTCCCTGCTCGCCCAAACCATTCTGTGTTTCTAAGGTGATGGAGCAGCTAATCCTGGGAAACACTTTCAGGCACATGAAGGACTAAAAAATCATCAGGAACAGTCAGAGTGGATCCACCATGGGGAAGTCATGCCTGACTAACCTCATAAACTTCTATAATAAAATAACTTGGTAAATGAGAGGAGAACAGTAGATACTGTCTACTTAGACTTCAGACAAGCTTTTGGAACTGTCTCCCATAAGATCCTCATAGAGAAGCTGATGAAGTATGGGCTGGATGAGCAGACAGTGAGGTGAACTGAAAACTGACTGAACAGTTCAGCTCAGTGGGTGGTGATCAGTGGCATAAAGTCTAATTGGAGGTCAGTGATTAGCAACGTACCCCAGGGGTCAAGCCAGTCTTGTTCAACATCTTCACTTATGAAGCAGGTGATGCGGTAGAGTGTACCCTCACCAAGTTTGCTGACAACACAAAACTAGGAGGAGTGGCTGATACACCAGAAGGTTGTGCTACCATCCAGAGGGACCTCAACAGGCTGGAGAAAGGGGCCAACAGGAACATCATGGCATTCAACAAGGGGAAGTGCAAAGTCCTGCACCTGGAGAGGAATAACTAGCACATGTTGGTGTTCAACCCGCTGTAGAGTAGTTTGGCAGAAAAAGGCTGAGGATCCTGGTGGATAACAAGTTGAACATGAGCCAGCAATGTGCCCTTACAGCAAAGAAGGGTAATAGTATCCTGGGATCCATGAGGAGTGTTTCCAGTAGGTCAAGGAAGGTGATCCTTTTTCTCTACTCAGAAGTGGTGAGGCCACAATTCGAGTTTTGTGTCCTGTTCTGGCTCCCCAGTACAACAGAGGCAAGAATGTACTGGAGAGAGTCCAGTTGAATTTGCCATGAAGATGAAGGGACAGGAGCATCTCTCCTATCAGGAAAGGTTGAAGGAGGTGGTACTGCTCACCCTGAAGAAGACAAAGCTCAAGGGGAATCTCATCCAATTTCTATAAATATCTCAATGGAGGTGGAAAGAGGTTGGAGCCAGACTTTTTTCAGTGGTGCCCAGTGATGGGACTAGAGGCAATGGGCACAAACTGAAACATGTTCCCTCTGAACATGAACAAACACTTTTTTTCCTGTGAGGGAGACTGAGCACTGTCACAGGTTGACCAGATGTGTTGCGGAGTTTCCAGTCTTGGGGATATTCAAAAGCCAACTGGGCATGGTCCTGGGCAATCAGGTCTAGATGGCACTGCTTAAGTAGGGGAGTTGGACCAGATGACCTCCAGAAGTCTCTTTTGGCCTCAAGCATTCTTGGATTCTGTGAAAGTTATGGAGTGCATTATATTCAGCCTAAAAAAAACCCCCACTAGATACCTACTAGCTTTAAGGAAGTGGCCAAATCATCATACATACACAACAGTTTCCCTTCTTGACACCATCTGTTTTCAGACAAGATATTTGATGGTATAGTTAATAAGAAACCATGTCAAAGGGGCTGACATATTAAGACAGTTAAAACTCCATAGAGATTTACAAAGTCATTGAGAAAAACGGTAGAACTTCTCTTTAGCCCTCTTACTAAACTACCCCTATCTTTACAAGAGAAATAATATAGCGCTCACTAACTTTCAGATGCATTAAAGAGTACAAAATGATTATTCAAATGGTACTGCCAACAAGGAAGATCACTTACAAAATCACCTTAAATTGTAATTAGGAGTCACAAGGGAATTGATTCACTTAGTGCAAGGGGAGTAGTGCCAACTAGATGTATGCTCTTAGATGCCCCCCTGGGGTGCTCTAGGAAACAACCTCCTACTTGTGCTCAGTCCCTTCCCCAAAAGCAAACTTGCCAAACAAAATGCATTTTGTAATGCTTTCAAGACACCAAAGAAAAAAATCTACCATGCACTGAGGTCAGCAAACTCTGACCTGAAATGGAGTTCAATTCATGCTGATTCAGGAGTAAGGATAAAGAACTAAAGCTCAGTCACAGCTATGTACTGCTGCTTGTGAGAAACCATAAGGGAGTGCGCAGTATTGGTAACCTCAATGACACCACAGTTCCAGTTGCCTTCACAGTCAGAGACAGGTCTGACATCCCACGGGTATTAATATAGAAAATCAAACCATATCTAGTTTTGAATTCAGTTTATAAAACCAAACAAGTGAGGGATTTCCATCCGCTAAGTAATCTGTGCAGAATTATCATGAAAATCTAAAAGATGTCTGAAACATTTGCTCTAGTATTAGCTTAAGAAGTAAAAAGCAGTTTTGTGAACACTATTTTGTAATGATTTACCCTTTATTTTAGAACTGCTATTGGAAGTGGTTACACTGAAAACTGGATTCACTCTTAAAGAAATGCCAAGAGATTCAGATTTTTTATCACAATGTATTTTGTGATTTCATAAATAAATCTCAGCTGTTTGTAACACCTACCTTTGATGCCAGCTCTCCAGGTTCCTTTCTTTTTAAAAACCCGGATACTTGAGGAAGCTCATCATTCTTGAGCTCAATACTCCATATATATTGTAATATCAGCAATAAATTTCCATAAAAAACCATGAATGGTGAAGTGATCATGGCGTATTTCCTTCGGTCCCGAATCATCCACAATGTGCAAGACCAGATCAGTAACACAAAAGTCAGCCAACTGTGATACGTGATACTCCATGCCTTGTGGAAGGAGGAAAGAGTTAAAAATGTCCACAGATGCACTCAGGAACATCACAGATCCACACTGGCAATTACACTTAATTCACACTTCTCTACTTAGCACATATTTTCACTGTCATCAGACTCTCACCCATATTAATGTTTGGGCACAAAAGATTTTCTTGTGAAACAACAGCAAAGAATTCAGAGCAGGAATACCAAAACACAACCAATAGGTACTACATTCAAAGCCTTTGACAGATTTACAAAAGCAGTAACTCCATGCCATTCTAGCTTTTGTGGAATCAGTCTAAAATGGAAAAGTATGGTGTGCACCCACCTAACCTGAAGAACATTTAGTCTACATGGTAGATTACCTGAAACACGTACAACTAAAGAATGTTTCCTATAGCTTCCAGAATTCAGTTACTGAAAACTCGAGGAAAGGATTTTGGTTTCAAGTGTTTTTTATCTACACTGTGTTATTCATTTATGACTAAATTCAGATGTATACATGCTGGTATAAGTGTGGAATAACTGTCCATAAAGAATTTTATATTCCTTTTTGATTTAAATAGAAAATTATTAAACATTAATATTTCTATCAGGTTAGATCAGCTCCCTGGGAAATTATGTCTTTTAAGGGTATGTGAACAACAACAATATGCTACTTCTCTGTCCTCATGTAAGAAAATAGCTTACAATGAGCTGTCTTTGGCTACAGCACAAATGGATTTCTATCAGAGCACACCATAAACAAACAAATTCATAAATTAATTTGGGTCATATAGGAATATATAATAAAGAAAATAGCTAGCAGTGTCTCAACTAAACTAGAAGAAAGCTCTTCAAATATATCTTCTCCTTTCATATTGAGAGATGTGACCCTAGAAATTAACTAAAAAGAAAATGCAGACCTGGTCTAGTAGAAGGTGTCCCTGCCCAAGGCAGTGGGTTTAGAAATAGGTGATTTTTAAGATCCTTTTCAACACAAACCATTCTATGATCTAAGTACATCAGTTTAAAATACTAGGAAAGAAGTCATTCTGTCATTATGAGAACAACTACTTGCTAAAGTCTAGAATACAACCATCCAGATCCATACTTTGCTTAAGGAGCCTGCCTTATTTAGAGGAGAAACTTTTTCTGCTAAAAGACAGCAAATAAAGTTTGAAACTTTATGCAAACAAGAGGCAGCCAGGCTGATTTGTTTTACTGTTTTAAATGCAAAATTGGGCCAAGAAGCTTTATGGTTAATTTCATCATAGTTGAAACCTTTCCAAAACAGTAAAAGCAAAGCTTGCATTGGGAATATAGAGAGAGATCTAACCATTATGCAGAAAACTTGATGTAACGGAGCTTAAAGTATTTGCATCAAGGAGGCTTAAAAGCAAGCAGCAACATGAAAAAGAAAGAAGGGTCTTAAGTAAAACAAGAGGAAAATCTGGCTTGGTATGAAGTTATATTTTTCTTGAGAACTTTCTGTGTCAATACAAGAAACCAGACTTTACAGATCTTTTCTTCTCAGAGAGTAATTAGATGCACACATGAACTTTAAATAGGAACTATATTTTAAAAATTTTCTATATCAGCATGAAATACTTTAATTTTGTAGGAAAATTTTCTGAGTGGTGCAAACACATGACAAACCTGCTTGTGCAGAAGCTTGGGAATCGACAGAAAACTGAGTATCTGTGGTTTTCTGACATTCAGACAGACAACAAAGCCTGGGCCTCCCAGTCCTGGATATGTGATATTTTAACCAGAATGCCACACATTGCTCTATTTATAGGTCTATAACAGGCCTGGGAATTATGCATTAATAATCTAAAACAGGCCCAAAATTATGCAGACACCATAGATATATTTTCTAACCCAGTTGCAATGATTTACTGAAAACCAGTGATGAGATTACCTTCAGAAAGGCACTGAGGAGACACATTTGTAAAAGGAACAGCATTATTCTTTTTGTTGCCAGTACTTACCATCATAGCTATCAGAGCACAAATGTAACTTTGTTTCATGATAAATTGGAACACAGAGACCAGGGCATGTAACTTAACATTTTCCTTTTCCTCCTGTGTAACTTCCT
The DNA here is from genome assembly GCA_035583135.1 of Lophotriccus pileatus. Classification (NCBI taxonomy): domain Eukaryota; kingdom Metazoa; phylum Chordata; class Aves; order Passeriformes; family Tyrannidae; genus Lophotriccus; species Lophotriccus pileatus. The sequence goes on along the minus strand of JAWWES010000081.1, from coordinate 99,114,015 downwards.
CTTCTTCTTCCTCCTCCACCTCTTCTTCCTTTTCTAAGTAGAAAAAGAAATTGTTATTTTCAATCCATGCTGGTCTAAAGTTCATATATGCCTCCTCTCCTGGAATTATTTTGCTTGTAATCACTCTGGTGGCTTCTTCAAATCACTTGGTGTTGGTAGGCAAAGTATTTTGCATAGTATATGCCTACAGTCCAGTTTACAGAATTGCCATATGATCAGCCATCCTTGTAAATGACAGTAATTATTAAACTTTGAGAGGCTAAAGAGCTTACCAAAATGAAAATAAATGCTAGAGGCAGTGAGTGGAGATACAGAATAAGAAAACAACATGGAACTAAGGACAATTCCTAGGCAATTCACTACCTGACATGTCATCTGAAGGCTCCCATTTGTACTGTGGTGTTGAGTACATGTCTGCTTTGGCCGGACCATTTTCTAATGGCAGTGCAGGGTGGATGGTGTGATAGTCAGTAGGGTTCCCGTTCACTGTTACCAGCAGCACCTGCCAGAACATCGAAGAGAGGCGCTGCATTTAGGGTGGCTCTTAGAAGAATGTGACTCCTACTTCTGTGCTTGGCTACTGTTGGAGTGCCAATGTTAAAAGAGGTTAACAAGCAACTGCAGTTACTTCCAAAGAAATTGGCATGTTATAGTCATATTGCATGCAAAAGCGCGTAACAGCTTCCAAAATTAATTGTGGTTAGCTTTTTATGCCATACCAATAGAATTAACCAAAAATTCATTCTCCTTCTTAGGCAGACAAATACATTGATATTTTAAGACCTTAGTTCACATCCAATTATTTCCAGTAGTCATGAAAATAATGGTTATAAATTACTTTCAAATTTGAATTATTCCTGGAGAGACCTATATTTGTTGCTGTTACTAAAACCACTTGTGGTAATTGTTGTTATTGATGCCACATTTGCGTCACTTGGTAGTACTAATACAACAGTAATTGTTTTATTTTTTTGACTTCAATTTCAGTTCTTGTGCTTGTTTGAATAAGGGCTCCAGCAACCACAGTCATTAATATCTCTCATATTGGCAGAAACACACGTGCAATGTGTTAGTGCTCAGCACGCTGAAGACTGACTTCTGCTCAGGCTATGAGATAGGAGGGTATTTTTCTTTTAAAAACTACGCACAGGCATGTGTGGACTGTTTCAGAATAGTATTGGGCTTATGTTAGTTATGTACAGCACCTACACGAACCACAGAACTGGGAAGCATGTTTAGATTTGGTTATGGATGCTCCCAAAATTCATCTGCATCTCCATTCTTCTGTGTATGCTGAACAGAGAGAATATTTCTGCTTTCAGTCTGCTAGAGTCTATAGCAGATACATGGATCATTTGATGTCTGTTGAAACACTTGGATTTTCTGTAATCTGTAAATTGAACTCATACATGTTGTCAGTCATGCTTTAAGGGCCTCAGCATTCCAACATGAATGAAATAAATAAAGCAAAGAAACTAAATCAGGTTTAAAAATGGCTTGCATTAGAAAGCATATTTTCGTGTCTTATTTAAACCCAATGAAATAGCAAAGATCGTTTGCCAGTTGCTACTACTACAAGCAGTTTAATTTCAAGTGACCAATCAGTGGTTTCTCAGAGAAATTATTAAGGGAGCAAAGGACACCTACATTTAGGGTAATCACGGATATAGGGTAAATGGCAGGCTAACAAAAAATATAGAACTTTTACAAATGTCATCTAAGGTTTTATTTGTATGTATCAGTGTAATCTGTATTTGCACACATTAAGAAGAATTGCAAAATTACAAAGACTAGTAGTATACTAACATCCGATGGCTTGTATTCATCTTGGGTCATTGACAGAAGCTGCAAAAAGCAATGCAAGGACAAATTATTAAAGAAGCACAGCTCAAGCATTAATAAGTCTAACTTTTTGAATACATGCATGCATATATGCTGACTTCTGCAGATTTGCACCAAGAAATTCAGAAAGAATTCTTAAAAAGTCAGCAGAATTGTACACTACCATAAAATGATATTGATTGTGCCACAGCATTAACACAATTTCACTGTATGTTCCCGTGAATTTTAAACCAAAACTGAGAATGTTGCATTGAAATTTTGGATACTAGGTCAAAGAATTAATCAGTATGACATTATACTGATTAACTGCTTTCTAATGTCTTTCTAATGATACAGTGCTTAAAAACCAAGTTTTTAAACAATCATTAGAATTACTACAATCAGAAAAATAGTTCCAATAAAATGTTGATACAAATATAAAATGTGGTATTTCATCCATTTGCCAGCTCATTTACCATTACTATTATTATGATGGAGTTCTTGGGGCTTGAGTGTATGTGGCTCAACAGAATGTTTATATATCCCAAATGTGACAGTAGCTCAACAAATGAAATTTTGCACTGCAGTTGGTGCAGACAGATGGTAGAAATCTGGATCTTTCCAGGAGATTTTACACAACTGCCTTAACTGCTTTATATCTCCAGCAAGGACACCAGTATGCAGTTGGCAGTCCCTACTTACCAATGACAGTACTAAGCAGATCAGATCTTTACATCAGGTTTATCTCCCTGACAGACTTTCTAGCTGTTCTGCACAAAGATAATGGCCCCATGCCAAAAGCCCAGCCCTAAACTTCTTAAATGCGAAGACGAAAACATTGAACATGCTCTTCATTTACTTCCTCACAGTGGCTCATGGTTTTGTTTTATTCACTTTTACAAAGTATATTCCTAGTCTGCCACACAGCCTTGATATTGTATCTGATATATATAATCACACAGAAAGATCTTACTTGCAACTCATATAATGCTGCTTCCCTTAATTTCAAAGTAACTGTGCAATGCAGAGACCCTTCCCCCTCCAGCCTTACTTTTCTCTCATCAGTTGTATAGTGGCTTGCATACCACAGACTGCGCCTTCTCTCCGCTGTCATTGGAATTGGGCTGCAGGGTATTTCTTTGTCATCTTCCCTGCTAACAGATTTCTCTTCATCAGGCATCTGCTAAACAACAATAAATGACAACACTAGCTATAGCTCTGTAAATGCAATCTTATCAAAGGAATTTAAATTTCCCCCCAGTTGATGTTCCCTCTCCAAAGTATGTGTTTGAAACATCTTTTAGTGACTAATACACTCAGTTTATGACAATGTTTTCAGAAATGGTGACAGAGCTTTTCTATAACTGCTAGACACATGACACCAGAACAACACAGACCTCCATATACTACCTTAACTTACTATATAGTCATACCACAAGCATACATAAATACATAAAATATTTAAAAAAAAAAAAACACGATAAAATACAGGTGTTTCATTTTCAAGGCAGTGTATTGAAAAAAATTCACTCTTTTCATCTGCCTAGATATGTGAGAAGCCAATTCTGTTTCACTAAACAGAGGAACTGAAAAGATTCAAATCCTTTAAGCAGAGACTAACCTAACTCACCATACCTCAATACGTAACAAAGTAGTCAGTGCTGATCATCCACCCAGTCTCATCTAGTCTCGCTTTAGAGTCAGCAAACACCCGTGTGTGCCCACATCAGAACAACAGAACTCAAAAAAGCCAATACAGATTATTTTATTCAGCAAGAGTAGCCTGATTAATGTTTTATGCTGAAACAACTGATTGAGTGGATGAAGGGAGAGCTGTGGATGCCAGCTACCTTAATTTCAGCATCTTTAACTATTGTTCCACAATATCTTTGCTGAAAAGCTGGTAAGATACGAACTTGACAGATGAACTATGAGATGGGTGGAGAAGTAGCTAAACTGTCTTTCTCCAAGTAGGGTAATGGCTCAAAGACAAAAAGGTAGTTGGTCATGAGTGGAGTTCCTCAGAGCACTACATCTGGTACTATTCAGTATCTTCAAAACTATCTGGATGGAACTGCACCCACACAAAATTTGTGAATGAGACTGAACTGGGAGGAGGTAGATGGGCCAGAAGGAAGAGTCACCATACGCAGATGGGACAATAAAAAATGCACAAGGTTTAACAAAGATAAAGTTTTGCACTTGGAATAAACCCATGGAGGAGTAAAGGCTGTGGACAGACTGTGGGAAACAACTCCGTGGAATAGGCCCAGAGGGTGCTGGTGCCTAGCAAGCTGAACATGAGCCAGCAGTGAACTCCAGCAGCAATGAAGGCAGACATGTCCTGGACTGCATCAGCAAGAGTACTGCCAGCAGACCAAGGGATGTGATTATTCCACTGTACCTGGCAAGTGTCAGGCCACACCTGCAATTCAGTTCTGGCATTCCCCAGTTCAAGAGAGACACAGAAAATCTGGACAGGATCCAAGAGAAAATTGTCAAATGATTAGAGGGTTGGAGAAGCTGAAGGATGCAGGAATTAGGGGTTTTTTTCAGACATACAGTACTGAAATTGTAGCTTTAGAGGAGACAGAGGCACTCTTCTCATGGGGAGACAAGGTTATAAGCCAAGAGGCTGAGGACATAATTTGCTTCAGGTGAATGCCTTCTGGCTATTAAAAAAATCAAATATTTCACCATGAGAATAATGAATCATTGGCATTGGTAGCTTTTGCTGAAAACATCCAAGATTTGGCCCTGGACAATCTAATCTGAGGCCCTGCTCTCACAAGAAGTTGCATCACATGTTCTCCAAAAGTCCCTTTCAAACTGGACTATTCAATGACTCTGTGATTGTCTCTGATCCATGTGGTCAACTTCTTCATCTATGACAGCAACTAAGTCAAGGAGGACTGCAAATGTACTGGTCTTAAATCCATCTTAATTCCATGGCTCAGCACGGGTATGAGGCCTCTCTAATAGACTTAGTGTGGATGTTATCACAGCACAGTGACCAAGCAGGAGAACTAGCTATGTGTACATAAACCACACTAGGTTATAGCTCCTCTTCAAGCTCCTCCAGACCTCTTTCTTCACTGTGCCTCCTGAGTGGCAGCTACCTGTGATAATTGTTCTCATGCCTCAAACAAAATTGATGCAACAGAAGAACAAATCAGGATGCTGAACAGAGGTCTGCAAAGCTCTCTCCCTTCCATTCCTAACAGCAAGGTCCTATTTTTTAAACCTTCACTTAGATAAACAATGGTTATTAATTTAGTTTCACTTCTCAGAGGAAATGGTAGCACATTTCACATACGATTGTATATTTATATTTGATTGTAGAATGGCATTCCTAGCAAAGCTGTAAGATGAAATAAACTGATTCTGTGCTTATAAATACTTGTCACTGCCATTTGAAACTTTAACATAAATGTGAACCATAAAGAACTGCTTATCAAAGGCATTTAGTTTGGCACTAGGGTGACCAAAAAATACAAAAGACCTAAGATGTACACAGTTATTTTAGTATGATATTTTTAGCCTAAGGAACTACAGGGAAGGGTGGGAAATCTTGTTTTCTCTTTCTCAGAAGAGGAAGAAAAAACCAGAAAACACAGCAATAGTCATACAACTTGTGAGAGTCTTTCGACTTGTCTAATTTTTTCAATTCTTCCATTACCTGAGCAACTCTCAAATACCTTTTAATTCAAACAATTATAAAAATTCTTCGAGAGGACTCTACATTCAATTGCTGTAACTGTTGACTCCTGTACTATTACTCACCACTCGCAGGACAGAATGAATGGGCTCTATTCATATATTCAGTACTGGCAGTTACAACTATGAGCTGAAATCTCCAGAGGCAGATCGCCTCTTCTTATTGGCAGAGGTAGAGTTTCACAGGACTCTATGTTAGAACAAATCAGGATCCAAAATAGCAAGCGTAAGAAAAGTAAAACTTCCACTGACTGCCACAGTCATTTTGCATGACTCAGATCCATTCAGAATCTCACACAGAGACCATACACTGAAATCTCATACGTGCTATACTTTGGCATTGTGGCATACACACAAAAAACTTCCCTGAAACTCAAGATTTGAAGTGGGCATTGTCCCTGTAAAATTGTTTGTCAGCTGCAGTATTTAGAGACAGCCTCAAGAGGATGTGTTCAAAGACACCTCCTGCTGCAGTTCAGGAGGAGTTTTATCAAGAGGAGGACCCCAAGATGTAACTCACACAAGAAAAAAACATGTCTTACTCTGCCTTTAGAATCTGCTACACCAGTATTACGTTTAGCTTAGGTACATCTTTTTAGACTAAATAAATATTGCTTTATGCATATTCTATCATACACATTTTGTTCAAAACAGGTTTTGTTCAAGAGGTTACTTGGAACAAAATTTCTAAGATGACTGACTTCTTACTGTACATGGCAGCAGTATACAGAGAACAACTGCTTTACCCTGAACACCACACAGCGTACTGTCTTTGCCATCCATTCAGCTGTAGGTAGGTTAGTGGTGAGATCATAAATATACAGTGTTACTTTGAAAACACTAGCAAAGACAGCTAACATACTTAGTTCCATAATGAATCAAATGCACCACAAGTTAAACAAGTCAAAAAACATTTCGATGAAACCCAGAATATATTATTTCTGAATTTAAATGACTGGGAACGAAGTCTACCAGGGGAAAGTTTGCAAGAGAAAGATTAATTCCTGATCTATAGCACCACTAAACAAAAACAAAACACATATAGACCAAAAAAAAAACCAAAAAACCTGCTGGAAGGGGGAAATGTGCAAAATATTGCATCACTACATCCTGTGTATCAAAAATAAGCATTAATGTATGGGTATCCTATTCTTTATAATGTTCTTTTTTTTCAAGCATCTATTTACCTTTGGAGGCAAGCAGCATTTCCCTGGCATCTGAAGTTTCCACGGGAGTGCCAAGACTTTGTATTGCCTCTCATGTAGCCGTGGGTTTGAGCGGCATCAGCATTTCTTATATAAATGTCTTTTAAAACTTACTTGCTCTAGCTCAGTTTCTTGGAAAGCATTTCTAATTTCACATGTTGGCAGTTCCCAGAGACTGACTTTAGTGTCTTATGAGAATATCTATCTCAGACATCATAAGTAGTCTAAAAAAAAAAGAAGTGTAGGCAAGACCACTATAGTTCCTCTCAAGTCCACGGAGGAACTTGCAGCATTCACTCTATACTGAGACAGAAAGGCCCACTTCCCTCAAATGAAAAAGCCCAGCAACTAATTTAGATCCAACACCAAACTTTAGGATGGTGAAAGCTGGACGAAAACAATGCAGGTACTGGAAATGAGTTCCCAGAGTTTCTGAGATCACACAGTTCCCACTAACTGCCTTTCACATGTGGTTACTCCTCTGTGAATAGTTCTCATGATTTTACTATGCAGCTTGTGAGATGTGAAGTTTTAGTTATAGCCCCAGTGCTAAAATCATATTATTATCTGGAAATCTCAGTTTTCACTTAAGGAAAGAAAAAAAATCAAGTTTACAGATGCTGCAGCTGCAGAAAGAATAAGGAAAAAAACTTAAAACCCCCAGTGCCAGAGGGCACTGGACCACAATCTTGTGACTTACAGTATTAAGATTTCTGGAAACTCAAGACACAATTTTTTAATAACTCAAGCTGACAGTTCTGGCATCATTTATTTTTTGAAGCCCTATAAATGTAAACCCCAAATATCAGACATCTCAATTCAGAGGAGGCTCTGGTTGCCTTTTTAACTGTTAAAATGTTACATTATACATTATATGAAGAAAAACCTTAAAATAAGAAATCCTTCAACAGTTTTTACTTGCTACTATGAACTGCACTAAGTCACAGCTGCCGTGAGTATCTTCATTGTGGTTTACAAGCACTGCTAAATCTGAAACTGTCATCAAACCTCAGAGGATTAGGAGATTAAAATAAATAATGTCTAGGATCATTCTTTTTATACTTTCAGTTTCTAAGCTTTTAAGATACCTTTGGGTTCTTATATTCCCATTTTTCTCTTAAACTCAAAGAACTAAAATTTTCTTTTTATCCTCCTTGCTCTCTTGCTCTTAAATGAAAGCTGGGATTTTCTCTCAGGCACACAGAATCAAGAGGAAAGGTTTTAAGAAATTTTTTTCTGTGACAAAATTGCAAATTTTTGTCTTGTCTTACAGTATCCTGGGCCAGAATGTATCCTACTTCAGTTCTGCTAGACAAGCCCTACGTGTTTGCATTCCGCTTGATAGCACCTAAACTACAGTCATAGGCTCAGCATCATTTAGGTTGGAAAAAGCCTTCAAGATCATTGAGTCAATCCAGTTCAACCACTACTTCGTATCAATACCTGCTTTCCAAATCAGAGTAAGCAGTAAGGCTCTGCCATTGCATTCCTTACATACATACATGATGATTTGAAAAAGAATATTCATGTCTCCCTTGTTAGATTGGACTCTTGAAGACACTTTGCCAAAAGATCAAACTCAAAGTACCACCTTGCACTTTGTCTCTTAGTTATCCTAAAGGTTTCCACGTCTGTCAGCAACTATCTGCACTGGCCAGTCTCACAGTTATTAGTCTTTAGAGCTAGAAGAGAGAAGGAAGTTACCCTTACAATGGGCTCTTGTAGCCAGAGACGAATAAGAGTTGCGAGGGTGTAGTACATCACCAGCAGTAAGATTGGATTAGCATGGTGATACCAATGTAAGTCTTGATTTTTGATGATCATCCAAGTGCTTGAGCAGTTTGTCTGAGTAAGAGAAGTGACACCGAACAACCTGTGAATACAGAAAAAACAAGCTAGTCAAGTTAGAGAACAAACAGCAAATCTTACAATGTTGAAAAATACTTTTTCAGCAATTTTTGCTTCCTTGTAATACCAATGGTTCTGTTCAAACAGATAGGGTTTCCATCACATCTAAAATGCAGTGAATATTTTCATTCCACATATTTAGTCAAAAGAAATGTTTGATTTTTCTTTTTACTTGGTTTTCAGAATAAAAAATAGGAGTATATTAATACTACATCTACTATGTCCAATGAGAAAACTTTCAAGGACCCGTGCCCTGTAGACTCAGAGCTACAGAAAATGGAGTGAGAAAATGTGGCTTCAAGTCCGTTTGGCAAATCACAGCAACATGACATTTCAGAGCAATTTAGTAAACTTACATATAACACCATTCCATTCACCCTGCCAGGACATAGCTGTAAAGTACATCTCCTCAGCACACTGAACAGTCTACTGATTTTTTTTTATTCTAAAAAGCTAATATTATTAACAAAATTTCTATCTAATTATGCCAATGCTAGTAAATATAAAGGATTCCACTGAATTCATAGATGTTCTGAACAAAAACTGAAAACATTCAGAAAGGGTCATCAAACAACTGAGAAAAAAAGAGAAAAAAATTAATTTGCAATATTAATATCAGTGAGATATTTGACTATTTCTGGGAAAACTGGGATTACATAATATTTCTGTCAAGTAAGAAACATATGTTGGAAAAAAAACACTTAAGAATAAAAGAAAAATCCCCAACATTTTCAAATTAATATGTGTCAGATGCCTTGTGGATGTGTTAGATACTGAAATAAATCTAATAGGAAACATTAATTAGTCTGGTTCTTTCACTGTAAAATAGTTTGCAGCGTTCCAAAGTAAGGGCATTAAGCTACCAGTAGCATGTGTTAGTACTCACTATAAAGAGTTTTGTCTATTGGCAAAAGCTTCTTCTTCCACAATATGTCTGAGTTGTCAATTTTTACAAAAAATAAATCTGATTCTAAAAGACAATTAAGGAGGACTATTTTTTGGTAGAACAATAAATCCCAAACTGTTGTTCCTCTGAAAGAGTAAATCAAATACATTAATAAAAAAAAAAAAAAAAAAAAAAAAAAAAGCACCAACAAGCAGAGCACTCAATCTTTTCTGCTGGGGGATTTAGAGTAAGTTCAAGAGGTTTAGTTCTTCCTTTACCTAGTAAAATACAACATGAAAATCTGAATGAATACAAAGAATAAATATGACATTCAACAGATATGTGCTGCCTGAAATCTGCTTTTTGATTGCTGTGAAGTGAAAAGAATATAAAAACGGAGATTTACACCTGTTTGTTAACTGGGAGTTTGCTGCATGGGCATAATACCATCAACTCCCAGCACAACAGCTCTATACCATTTTATTAAACAATCTATCAGCACTCACTTCTCATTCTGATTGTCAACACAAGCCAAAGGCTATAAACTTTAAGATTTCTCAGAGCTTTTGGGTAGGTCCAAGGTTGGGGGAAAAGAATCAAAAAAAAAAAAAAATCCTGCACAAAAAGCAAATTGCAGTTAACTTAAAGGAGCTGACAGAGTTGTGTTTGGAGTCAACCCAAACTCAAACTTCCACAGCATCCAAGCACATTCAGAGCTGATGTTACAGTATGGCTCCATCTGGACAAAATTCATGCTGGATTGTATTCTGTTCATATTTCTATCAGCACAGAGGAACATCTTGTTTGTCTGCTTTCCTCTCTGCCAACTGACTTGTCACTTTTGCCAACAATGATTAAGGTTGTTGAGTTCCTATTAGTTGTTGAGTTCCCATTAGTTCCATCTTCTACCTCTGTTTCACAACACAGCTCTCCATCTTTAGTTCATTTTAAGCTTTTCTATGTAAGCACAATACAATTCATCCTATTTCAATTTTATAAACATCAGAATGAAAGAGAAATCCAATTCTTACTAAATTAAGAAATCTTTCCATTGACAGTGATGAGTATTTCCTACAGAAATGAGGGAAAGTTCTTGAAGGTTCTTGGACTCTTCTGCCAAGCAGACATGACCTTCATATCACATATTCCATTCCTACAGTATGTTTTATAATACACTATAGCTATAAAGTCAGAACAACTTGTGCTTTACTTTTATCTCCACTGAAAACATTCCACATAATCCTAACAGTTAGGAAATTTTATTATGTTTCAGTTAAATTCTCATTCCCTTGGTTTAATTTTTTGGCTCCAAATTATTCATACATTATACTACTGGACTTAATTCTGCTCCCTTCTGGTCCTGCATTCACCAAATATGCATAAAACAAAATGCATCTTTTCCTTCTTAGTTGCCACTTGACCAGGGATATGCTTGAATGTATTTCACTTCATTGTATTCAGTGTGTTTCACTTTGTCTCAAATCATGAATCTAGAGGAACTGCTCCTCACTTCTGATTTCTCTTTGGGTTTTGTGACTTGTTAGTCACAAAGGTACTCAAAGCAACACTCCCTGTTTATCAGGTTCAAAATACACCGTTCATCTTGGGAATGCTCATTCTGTCTGTTCTGGCCGCCAATAAGGCTGCAAGTTGCTGCTCACTCAATATTTATGCTTCATCATTATCTTCAATGAGAACTGTTGGTGCAGAACATTTTTTCAGAGAAATAGAGTAATCTTCTCTTATTCAAAGCTTTTAAAGACACAGGAATGGCTGCCATAAAATGTATGAGCAAGATAAATTATTCAGTTCTGCATGCTCCATTCCACAAAGATGTCTTTACATTCAGCAGTGATCAAAGTCAGCTGTATTTGTGTCCAGCTCTGACCTTGATGTGTTTTCATCTTAGCCAACATACATGTATGCCATCAGTAAGATCAGAATGAGTCCTAAGTGGGAGAAACCAAATACCAAACAAGACAAGTATATGTGTGCCTGGATACAGAAGATAATAAAACAAATACTGAGAGACTTATTTAGTAATGGAAATATTTTGCTTTCCAAAAGACTGCACATGACATCAAAAACAACTGGAGGTTTGTAAGACAAGAATAGATTAACATTTCTATTTTTGCAAAAAAGGAAAAATTGGATTTTTGAAAGTCATCATTGGTATTCTGAAAAATGCATAGCAGAAATAACTTGGAAAAAATTTTAGAAATTATGACAGGCCAAGAAGAATTTGAATGTCTAATTGAGAAACGCTCAGAACTAACACCACAAAAATCAGTTCTTAAAATAAAGCTGGCACCATTTTGTTAATTTGCTATCCTATAAGCTCGTTTTCCCAGCAAAGCTCCCTACTGAATCTGTGAATCATCCTTCTAGCAGATGCACTTTGATCTTTTGTGACCTTCTGACAAAGTTATAAGTTGTGACCATAAAAAAAAAATCCCATTTTTTATATCAGCCTAATATTAAAATTCAGAAGAGCAATTTCAATTTCACTTGCAAACAGAAAAACAAATTCCTTTAGAACCCACAGATATTTAATCTAAGGAGCTGCTGAAGTTGATAAAATTTTACATTGCTAAAATGTTTATTGTATGCATTATTTAAGTATTACATTAATATAAGAATTGGCATTAGTAATCAGTCATGGTATTAAATAGGAACAAAAATGGTTATGTAAATAAAAATATATATTTCATATAGTTATCAAGCACGGTAATTACAGATCTTTTAGATTTGTGAATTTTGCATGTAGTAAAAATGATCTGATTTTTTTTTAACATATTCATCAGTTCAGATCCTGCATGTTCTGATCTTTTAGGAGTTGGTCTCAGATGAGGGTCTGTCTCATAATTTCCAAGGCCAAGAAAGGAAATAATAATTCTGACTTTCTGCACAATGTAGGACACACAATAATTCTTCTATTGAACAAAGAACTTGTGGTTGAATTACAGTTTATAGTTTAGAAAGGCATCCAATCTTGATTTCAAATGATAGCAAATTTTCTAGTGTTTTTCTATTTTTCTGCTGGATTTATCTTCAATAACAGTTTTGTCTAGACGAGATTTCCAGTTGCTGCATCTTCCTACAACTCTGTGTGCTACTTTATGTACTACTTTTACCTACACAACAGAGAGATCATTTTCCCATATCTTCTCTGAGTTTGCATGAAGATTGTTGTTTGAAGAAAAAGTTTGCATCAAATTACTTCAGGTCATACATTTCCTGATTTATTTCCTGATTAATCATTGTGCCAGTACCCATCGTCTGATTATTCACAGCAATGGCACCAGAGCATTCTATTGTGCTGGGTTGGATTTGGGGAATCCATCTTTGTGGAAATTCGGGATTTGTGTTGGATTTTATGAACTGTCTGAATCTTTCACCTGGATAACTTCTCTTTCATGTTTATTTCACCCTCCTCACATGGAAGGAGACAAGAGTGGTACCTGAAAGTCTGGAGTAGAGAATGGAATATGAAGACTGACTGACATTTGAATAGCTGAGCCCTAAAATGGAGCTGCTAAAAGTGACCAAACAGGAGAAGAAAAAGGAGGAAGAGAAAAATAGGGAAGAGGAGAGAGCAGCAGAAGAAATAACAGAGAGAAATTCAACAATAATAAATCCCCAGAAATGGGGAAAAAAATCAGCATATTTGGGGAGGGTGGTGGTGGTTGTGGTAGAAATTCTATTTCTCTGCGGGAAAGGAAGCTGAAATACAGTGAGAAAGGGCAAAATTTCACGTTTCACAAGCCAGGCCCTGAAGACTGAGATTCATGAGGAAGAGTTCTCAAAATACTAAAAGGGCTGTGTCCCAAACTCTAGGCACTGTTTGAAGAGTGAAACTTTTTTCAAACATTGACTTAAAAGAGGTACATACTCTTGCTACATTTGAAAAAGTTCTGTGGATAAGGGGGAGGAAGGATTAGAAGGAATTTAAAACAAAACAAACAAACAAACAAACAAACAAACAAAAACCAAACCAAACCAAAAATAAACCAGAAAATTTCATTCCTGCACAGCCCTCCTGAAATTCAGGAGTACACTATTCATACACAAACCATCCTGTTGGATTTTCTGCACCTGGATGGCAGAACTACACAAAAGCTGCAATCCATAAAATTACATCCATAATATCTCTTCCAAAGGAATGCTGTGAGCCAGCCCACTCTCTCTCAGTACATCATTTGGCTGTATGCCCAAAGAAACACATGCTGTCAGAAAGGAGTCAGCCAAGCTCCATGGTATCTCCAGACCCATCCTTGCCTCCCAGAAGGTTGCTACTCCCTAGGCTATAGGCCAAGAATTCAGACCATACCAGAGCTGATGCTTCAGGGTATGCTGAACTGACACAATGTTTTTACAGAAATAGCAGGACATAGGGAGGAGAGAGGTGGAAAAATTGGCTAAAATGCATTAAGCACCCCAAAGAACAAGGGTTAAGATGACCAGGAGGCATTTGGTTTCACATGGCTTTTTAGGGAAAAAAAAATGAATTAATGGAAAATGTCTTCCCAGATCACATTATTTATAAGATTCCACAGAGAAGGAACTGATCCTTCATGCCTCCTTTTCAGCTCAGCAGGACAATTCATGTAGAGAGATACTGCAGACACAAACCTCAGTCCACAGTTGGACTAAAGCTACTAAATGTATCCATTCTGAAGTGATAAAAGCTATAAAAAGCATTGCAAGTATTTTTAGCTCTTAAAAGCCTTGAACCCTCCTTTGGTTCAGACATGGATAATTCAGAACTGGCCAGGTGGAACTGTGCCATATTAATGACAATATAAATGTTTGACTGTTTGAGTTAAGAAGTATGATAAATTTCAGCTTAACAAAATGTTTAAAACATTTTTGGAAATATTTGTAAATGTAGACTAAGACTAGAATTGTTTTCCTTCAACATGTTGCTATCCCAACGCTAGAATACAGGCACACACATAGTGAGTGTAGATCTTGGTAGGTAAGTAGATCATTCTAACTTTTGTTTCAATGTCATCATATTTCTATAGCTCTTTAGCAGATGTCTGTGTTCTTTTTTTCTACTAAGTCTTGGTTTCCATAGCTTTCATTGGATCAAAGCTTTTCTGGCAATGACAAAACCAGCCCTGGTTTATCTCCCACCCTCTTCTGAACACCAGTGATTTTCTTTTAAAGGAAAACTAATTTCAAATGCACATCTATTGCATGAGAAACATCATGAAAAAGTGAGTATTTTAAAACTTGTGTGCTAATATCATCTATATAATGAGGACAGAAATAAATAATGAGCCATTGATCAGGAAGCTGTGGAGGAGAAAAGATAGCTTTAAGGGCTGTGAAGTACATAAAAGCTTGCAAAACCTGCAAATACAACACAAACCTTAATTCAAGGAGAAAAAAAACATATAAGCAGCCACAATAAAATCACTTTGCTTTCAAGTGAATTAACAGCTTTAAAATAGCATGATAAATAGAATCTACTCTATAAACTGTTTTTGTTTTTTTAAGTAACCAGATTAATGGAGTTTTCTCTGAGACTATATGACTGGAAGCTCTTAAGGACTGGACATCCATTAAAAATTACCAAACTTCAGACATTAAAATACTTCATATATCTGAAATAAAGCAGCTGCCCTGAGTAAAATTTAAGTCTGAACACACAGATTTGTGAGCTCTAAACCAAATTTCGTCCAATAATTGAACTTTGTACTGACTTTCTATTACAAAAGCTTTCATTGCCTTAGAAGCATTAATTCCCCACTGTTATCACTAATGGTAGATATGGGTCTGTTAATCTCTTGTTTACGGAGACAAATCCCATCTTCAAAAGCCTTAAATGAAGAAGATTTATCCTATTAATGGGTTTGTTTCCTCTCTGGATCCTCAAATCTCTTCATTACCTATGACACAAAATTTCTGGGAGCAACATTAATGACGTTGCTCCTTTCAGCATATCAGCAAGCTAGAAAAGCAGCACCACGTTGCTGTAGCCGTTGGGGACCTTTGCTGGGACTTCCAGAGTGGTCATCTGGACACGCTGAAGCACATGCTGAAGCAGCAACTCAAGTATCTTTTCATCCCAGTCAGACAGCTGAGCATCTGGCACAGAAAGGTCTACCAGATAGGACAGCAATAAAAAGATTAAATGGGGATAAAGCTGCAGAAAAAATTCCTTTAGGGCTCCTGCCTGATACCTTAGCCAGAGTGACTATTTCAACATGATCTTTCCTCAGCTGGACCAGCACTGTCACTGCTTTGACAGCAGAAGCCTTTACATGTTAGGCAGAGTTAGGCAGACAGTTGTTTGTTCTGTGACTAAAATAAAACTACTGTAATGCAACAGGGCTGTTTGTTTGTTTTTTTTACAAACTGTTTCAGCTACAGACCAGAGGCAACTCAGGGAGCTGAGGCAGCACTGCTGGGATGAGAGGATGAAGAGAGAAAAGTCACCTCAGCAGAGGAGGCTGGTTGGCACCAGTGATTTGCCACCTGCTCCTCTTCCTCATGTACACACACGCTACCTGTGACCATACTGGGGGATGAAAAGCTCTGAACAGCACCACCCAAACTGTGTTAACAAAATTAAAAATGTTTAATGTTTAGTTGGAGTTCCTAATCAGAGATGACTGTAATGAGAAAACAGGTCCGGCTTTTAAGGAGTCATGTGGAAAGCAGGACAGAGAAAACCAAAGGCATGTTCAGAAACATCCATGGACACAAAGGCTTCCCTCTGTGAGAGGGTGAACTTGAACACCTCAGCACTAGGCACAGCTTAACAACACCTTTCTGCACCAATCAGTAACTGAGGTTATTGGTTTTTCAAAGTGAGTTGGCAGAGCTGCTGAATGGAAAGGAGCCAACAGTTACACCTCAGAAAATCTCTCACAGGCAGAGCAGGGGACGGTCTGCTCCCAAAACTCAATCAGGTAGTACAGCCCATGGACAGCCTTGTTGTCCTAATCTCAGGTGCTGGGATAAGGACAGATGTCTTTAGGCCATTGAGTGTAAAATTTCAGTAGAAATCATTTAGGAAGAGCAGACCATGCTCAGATAACCCCAGTGACTGTCAGCATTTCACAGGGTGGTGCTGACTAGAACATGCAAATGGCTTGGTACAATAACGAACCATGCAACTACCTGCCAGCCTAAGAGATTTACTGTTACCCCTAATAATAACATGTGCAGAAAAAACGTAAATTGTTTTAAATTGTAGCTTCATACTCATTTTAACTTTGAGGTAACTTGGTCTGTGATCTAGAACTCAGATTTCAGCCAAAAACTTCAGGCTTTATTCCAAGTTCTGGCTATCTCCGGGGGTTATGTGATTCATCCAACTTCTCTGTTAGGGAATTTTTCCACCTTTGAAAAAGGGGTAATGATACTTTTCAGTCACACTGGGAGAGTCTGCTAGGTTCAGTGATGCATGCAAAGGATAAAGAGATTTTCCATTTAGCTGGTGATGAAACAGATTGGGAAAAAAAAAAAAAAGCAAGAGTGATTGATACCTACATCAAGAGGTAATGCAGTAGAAAGTGTGAGCAAAAAAAAATATTCTTTTTTTAGCAGTCAATGCACTAAAGCAGAATGCAAGCTATGATTCCCATTTGGTTTTAAATATTAAAAAAAATACAGTAGCAGGATATGGGAAAGAAGATAATGGGATAATGAACAATTAGTCCTGGGAAATGTGTGGAAATTGCCTAATCCAAAACCAAAGTGGTATAACAGCTGATTTGCAATTGCTTACAAACTGAACATGATTGGCTCAGTTTTTATCAGCAAGTTCCAAACTTCAGCTAAATGAACATAAATAAGAGATTAAGCACTTCCACTCTGAGTGTTTAGAGAAACTGAATTAGACTGCCCCTGAGCAGACAAGGGCTATTTCCCCGGTGTGTGCTTGACTGAGGTTAGTTCCGACAGCCTTTTGTACTTTCAAGGAATGTGGGATGATTCATCTGTCAATGTTGATACACTGAGCTGAAAACACAAAGTGCTACATAAGTGCTAGAAGTTTATCAGCACAATTTCTGGTCATGTCAGAATACAAAAACAAATGTTGAGCAGACCTCAGGAAAAAGGTAAAGAAAAGCCTGTAAAGCCAAGACAAGTTTGGTGATTATAATCTGTATTTCCTAATACCACAGAGCAATAGCAATACAAGTCTGGTAGGAGGAGAGGGCTTGATGTCTGTGTGTCCCTTTTCTATCCTTGTTTTCGGGCACTTGCTCAAGGATCATAGCATGCAGTTATTGATAACTATGTAAAGACCAGCAAGAGCTACAAATTCTTGCTGGTCAAGCTGCACAGGTTTACACCAATCTTCCTCTTGTCACCACTGGACTTCCACCAAAACCTGAGGTAACCATTTTAAATCAGTATTGAGTGCAACCCTGCTATAAAGTGAGCACAGCATGAACATTTATTACATGCCTGCTGATGAGTGAATCTCTGAGGAATCCCTCTAAATAAGTGTTGAAAGAGGTGAATTCATTTTGGATGAATCTTTGGATGCCCACGTGGCAGAACGAACTCGTAAATCTCACAACAGAGAATATTTTTGCAATGCTTCCAACGCTTCTACATTTTCAAGTGTTCTCCCACACTTCATGAAATCTGGTAACTGCTCACCAACCATAGTTACAGGCGTCAATCTTTTTTGGACACCAGATATACATTATTAGGTCGTTAATTAAAAAAAAAGAAAAAGAAGACTTGCATGGAATCTAACAGTTAGTTGAGAGCAAATGGCCGGTTTGTTGTCTAGTACAGAAACATTTCCTAGCATGATATTGAAAAACCCACTTTGTATGGCACACAAAATCCTGGAACAAAATATCTTTTGCAGAATCATAAGATTAAGGAGAGAACTTAGAATCATGGAATAACTCAGGTTGGGAGGCTTCTTAAAAGATCATCTTGTCCAACCTTTCATGGGAAAGGGAGCCCAGATAAGCCCACCTGCCCTTGGCCACCTCATAGTTTAGAAAGAGATTATAAGAGCAAGGAAGATTATTATCTTTTGTTGACAGGAGTCTGAACATGCATTTCTAAGCTGTTTACAGAACCATCCACTTCCTTTTCAAAATAATTTTTAAAAAATATAATTAAGCTGAAGCTAAAGTTCTGAAAAAGCATATAGACTAAACTAAATAGAATTATGTCTCCTAATATGTGGTACATTATAGAGCTAACATGAAACTCAGCTGCAAAACTTCTGTAAGAATAAGGTCAATTGGCTAATTTCTCTTCCTCTGCAAGAGGGAAATAGTGGCTCTGTAGCCTAATCTGGTCATTGTAACCAACATGGTAGCTAGTCTGGCATCGTTTGAAGCATGCTCTGAAACTACAGAGTGTGGGTTTGTTCATAGAGGATGATGGAAAAAGAAGAAGGGAAGTGTGGTGTCTTTACATGGCAATTATCCAAGGGTCTGGACTCTGCCCTGGCAGTGGGTGCTGCAGTACCATGGTGGTAAGTGGCTAAAAAAAAAACCAAAACAAACCAGGTGGAAGGCATGAAAGCTGCTGCAGCCAAAGAGCAGCTCAATATAGGATACATAAACGAACTTTAAATACTCCAACTTTTCAAACACTGGCTTATGACCAAGTTAAAAGGCAACCCCAAAAACCTCAGAACTTCCTACAAGGGTAACAATATTCTGCCCCTCAGAGTTCAGTCACCTTTGAGACAGGTGCCAAAGGTGTCTGCAGCAAGGATTAACAGTGGCTGCAGCTCAGGTGAAACATATTGCCCAGCTCTTGGCTCCAGTGGAAAGCAGCAGGAGAGCAGGAGATCAGTGCCTTGCCCTGCAGAGGCAAGACACTTCCAATGAGGTAATCAATCAGCTACATCTTGATATTTTGGCAATATCAGCTCTCCTGATGGGATTTTATTAGTACATTTAGCCTCTAATTTACTAAAAAAAATTACAGTTGGATGTCCCACTCTGATCTGACAACTCCAGGAATATTTTTCAGACTGTGCTTAAGCATTTATAATCCTGGTCGAACAGAGTATTTGGGCTACAAAACATGAATCTGTATCAAAGCTTTCATGGAAGCCCAAATGGAGGATTTTGGACTGAAGTCATCTCAGATTAATCTGAAAACAAACTGAATATCATATATCTACCATCTGTAGCAAATATCAGTGCAACACTCTCTTCAAAAATAAAACTGTCATTTAAGCAAGCTTATTACTAATTACTATAAGGCCTATTTAAAAAGTCCTGCTTAAAGAGATTTATAGACATCTTCCAGATGAAAATTTCCTCTAGAAAAAAACACCTTACATTAGACTTCCCAACTCAGATTGCACTAAAGCAATCAGCTGTGTAATTAATTCCAAATTCCCATTCACTTGAGAAGATGTGAAATAACATAGCACTATAAAGAAGATGACACTACCTGGACTCCTAGGTTTGCCTCATTTTGTAAGGGTGATGCCTTCCCATAGATGAAAACCATTTGTATTTAAACTGTTCTGAACATTACTTGCCTGAAAACTACAAGCATTACAAGACAGACCTAAACTTTAAGGAAACACACATAGCTTTTAATTTACATTGGATTGCTGGATTTTTAAATGAATATGCTTATAAGCACAGTTTTGGACAGGAATAACTTTACTGACTCAGGATAAACCTCATACCACTACATTGATCCTATTTCTTCATATTGGCAAGGCCTTATTGTTTCCCCAATTACATCCGTTTGCCAAAATAAACAATGTCAGGAAGAAAGAAGGCAGCAACCCGAAAAATGGCAAACATATTAATGTGTATTTTTTCACAATTTCTACAGTCATTTTAGCTCATTGATTTGTTTTTATTAACTTAGGTGAAAATAATTTTTTGGCAGAAATATGATATTTTTTTGAATTTTGCTTTAAGTGGATACTTCTTGTCATTGTTTTCCCATCTTCATAATTCACCTAATTTGCAGTATGGTAGCACGCCAACACAGAACATACCTATTATAAATGAAGTTAACTGAGTGTGGACATTTTAGTCGATAGAGATCGGTTGGTAATTAACCAGGGTTATTACATGCAACCAGGTAAATCCTACAAGCTCTGCTGCCAGCATGCCTACCCCAGCACACCAGCTAGACTTCAGACTTTTCAGTACCCCATACATTTCCAGTCTGCAGAGTGCTCACTCGATGTTGTTTCAATATGTCCTTGTGTTTATGCCACTTCTAACCGCATATGACAGAACCAGAAAGCCACAGCAGTAAATCTGAAACTTTATAGAACCTCGATGTTTTCATGTTTATTTACTAATATTGCTATTCGTATGGTATTTGCTACACTATGGCAAACACTTAGGGCTTTGTTATCACAATATCCTAAATTAAGGGGAAAGTAGTTTGTTTGCACAATCCTATAAGGCTTCAGGGCAAAATATGTAAATTCATCACATTTCAGTTTATTCCTTTGAAGAAAACTGCTTTCTTCTGGTGACACTGTTCAGTCACTTCTTACAATCGCAAGTGCTGAATTTTGAGTTGTAGGTGTTAAAAGGAAGGAGTAGTGCAAGCATGATGCAAATCTTAGTTGAATTATACCGTTAACTTAAGAATTTTCCCGCTTGTTTGGGTATAGTTTAACTTCATTTAGTCTGAAATCAATCAATACACTGACAAGCCGACTGCATTACCATTCAGAGAAAACACATTTTTTATTGATCAGAAACCACTTGTACTTTTCTTGTACTTGTACTTGTCAACTTGAGAACTCAAATCCAGGAAGAAGCTTTTTAAAACACCCAACTTACATTCTGCAAAGGGAAATAATATCCACCAGCAGTCCAACAGGAGTAGTTTTCACATCTGCCCTTGCAACTGAGGAGAGCTTATCTTAGAGATTGAGATTTCAAAATTTTAGAGAGAAATAAAAGTCCTTCTTTTGTATGGAATCATAGAATCATTTAGGATGCAAAAGACCTCGAAGTCCAACCATCAAGCCATCACCAAATCACGTCTCTAAGTGCTATGTCTACAGATCTTGTAAATGTCTCCAGGGATGGTGATTCAAACACTTTCCTGAGCAGTGTCTTCCAATGTCTGATGACCATTTTGGTGCAGGAGTTTTTCCTAATATCCAGTCTAAACTTACCCTCGTGCTTGAAGCCATTTCCTCTTGTCCTGCCACTCATTACTCAGGAGAAGAGAACAACACCCACCTTACTACAACCTGCTTTCAGGTACTGTAAAGAGTGATAAGGTCTCCCCTCAGCCTTCTCTTCTTCAGGCTGAGTCTTCTCTTCAGAACAACTCTAGTTCTCTCAGCTGCTCCTCATAAGACCTGTGATCCAGACCCTTCACCAGCTTCCTTGCCGTTCTCTGGACAAGCTCCATCATGTCAATGTCCTTCTTGTAGCAAAACTTTGGGGAATCAAATTCTTTTCTTGGCATATTATTTACCCATGAAAGCCACCTACTAGTATTAATGGGAACTCTGCATATTTAGCACAGCTTCAAACCAAGATGGTACATAAAATAGCAATGTATCGATTTTCTTCTAGGATGAAAAATGCTAAAATATTTTTTCTGCACCATTCCAATATATATGTCTCTCATTTTTCCTCCTCTAGCCACTTCTTATATATCAGTCCAACTCCAATCATTAAAAATCATTAGTGGCTTTTTCTCACACTAAGATTTGTGCTTCCCATCACTGAAAATACCTGTCTATATGCTCTTCAGAGGCATCTCCCTGAAAGTAGATCAAAGTAAATCCACAACAGAAAAAACTGTCAATAGAGAAACATGGAAGTCTGCACCTTCTGATGCCATTGGTGTTTTCTATATTCAAACATGATTTCCTATATAATTTAGAATATCAGTTCCTCATATGATATCCTGTGTAAAAGGCAAAGTACTCAACATTACCAGCTCAAGAGAAAGTCTGCAGTATTTTCTGCTTACAAAAAGCTCTGTACATACTCTGAAATCCAATATTGGGCCTTTTTTTAACCCAGACTCTGAAGGTCCTTTTCCATTCTACGCTGAGGAAGAGGTAACTTCCTTGTAATCAGATTTTTTCATTTTAAAAATTAATGACTAAGTTAAAGTGGCATATTGCTACTCAATGAGATTTTATCATAAAATGGAGAATCACACCATTTAAAAAAAAATTACTAAATGCAAACAGTAACCTTGCGATCAAACTAACTGAAACTTAAAGTGAATAAAAATATAGAAATTTAAAATTAATAAGAAAAAATACTAAAAAGGAAAAAGGGACTTCAGGAATGATGCATATGGAGAGAGTTCCACATATTCTAGCAAGAGGGTATGAAGCACATATTTCCTCTCCTTGAGAAACTGTCATTGCTGTCTGGTGCTAAAAATTGTGAGTTGATATCCACACAGCCAAATAGTTGGGATTTTTAAAACCATTTCCCTTTTCTTTTCTTAATACAGGAGAAAGTAATATAAAGGGTTTAGAGAGGTTGTGAGCATTTCAGCTCCTTGGCATTAGAAATTATCCATTCTCCTACACTGACCTCTAGGTGGCACAAAAGAACCTAAACTAAGCAAGTCTTTTCTGATTTTTCAGGTAATGTTATGCCCCCCAATCAGTCTCATCAGGTCACCAATTATGACATCACAAAGCACACATCTATAACCTGTACTAAATAAAATGTCAAATAAATACTAAAGTAACAGCTACTGCATCTATACACCTCTATTTTATGGCTTTTAATGGTGCACTGAGATATAAGCCATTAATTGATTCTCCACAGCACACCTAATTTCCTTTCACCTTCAATTTATAATGCTTAAAACCAACAATACATTTACTAGAAATAAAGTTAAGATTTACGTCTAGTTTAATGTAAGGATTACTACAACATTAAAAATACATACCAAAAAATCCTATTTGCAATAATAATCCAGCAGAAAAAAAAAAAGTAATAAGCAAAATACATGTATTGTGTGAAATGTGAAAAATTAAAGGGTCAGTGAAATGACAGCAAATCAATATTTACTGCAGCAGTAACTAGAAATGCTGTTCTTTTATTTAACTGATGTAGCTGTTGTTACGAAGATAACAACAGCATGTCCTGTGTGACCAGAGAGAATTTTTATATTAGTAGTCTAATATTGTGCACAGCACATAAAGTACCACAGCAACCCTTAGCTCTTAAAGCTAAGGGTTTGTATGCCCTTAAGCATACAAGAATGACACCACAAAAGCATAGTGAAGACCCTATAACATTACACCTCAGAGCATTTATTTTCCTCTACCAAAAAAAGAAATAAAATATGCATCTGTACGTTGCCTGTGTATAAATGCTGCCACCTATTTCCTTTATCTCCCATCTTAGCCAAATCATTCACACTCAAATCTCAGGAGCACTTTGACCAAAACCAAAATCACCTTCACCTCCCAACCTGCTCTAGCTCTCCGCATGGAATTGCCCAGGCTGGACTTTCACCACTGTATTATTCAAAACCATTCCATCTGAAATGCTTTACCTTCCAAGACTGAACGTGAAGCTACATGTAAAATTTGTCAAAGCACTATGTGGAAGACCATTTGCACCAACATGTGATAACAGGGCACTGCATCGTGTGCCCACAATTGAACAGGAAAGGAATTTCTCTCACCTGGCATAGAAATCTTTCGGTGGAACAACCTCCTGAAAGAACTGTAGCTGGTACAGATAAAGTCCAATCAAGTGTCCCGCACTGAATATAGCCATTAATACACACAGACAGCTGAATATCAGCGGATCAAATGCTTGGCAACAGGACCACCATGTGCACAGCCCCAAAAATACAAAGAAATACACAGCTGAGGTCAAAGATGGCACCATCATACCTGTAAAAATAAAAACATGCAGGGTTGGAAAAGTGTGGGAAATTTCAACATTTGTTTCACCTTAAGTTTGAAATGAAGTATATTAAAAAATTTAACCAAATTAGTGTTTATCCTAATTATTACAATTACCTCTAAAGACTGCTATTACCTCTGAGACTAGAAGAGTAGGATTTTTTTTTTTTCAGTTCACTTTTAGCATATCTTAGGACTTAGAACACAAGCACTCTCCAGACTTTCCTCTGAGAGTCTTCTCTGTGTAAAGATGTTTCATAAAGTATGGAGAAAAACAGAAAGGTGGCTGCAAGGCCAGCCACCACAGCCTGAGACCACCAGTGTATGAATTTTAACTATAAGATACTAAAAGGTCATGACAAATTAACAGTGAAAAGCTTTCTCATACAAATCTTGAGATATCTTGACTTATTAAAAAAAAAAAAACAACCTCAAATGCTGAAAGTAAGAGATTTAGATAAAATTGACAGAATAATCAATTTGATTTTTTTTTTCATTGTTAACTCCTAGAAACTTGTTATTTACATATGACAAAGACTCTGCTGTCTCACACATGTATGTTGTTTTTGCTCTTGCTTAGCTGAGTGTTGCACTTGTGAAAATGTCTGGTGAAGGAGACCTGATGCTCTGAGGGTAACCCACAATAATAAGTTAGGAAGCAGGAAAGGCATACATGTCTAACAGGAGCAACTACAAGAAAACGACACAAGATTGCAGACAGCACAACAGCCCAGTGAACTCTCTAAAGAAATGATAACAAAGCTAGCAGGGGTGCCTGACTCTATTTTTAAGTTTTTTACAGGCACGTTCCTCTGGACAGACCTGCAGGCTCCTCGTGATCCATAGCTCCAGGCCCTGCAGCTGAGCCCTGCGGTTGAGCTCTGCAACTGAGCCAGCCACTCCAGCAGGAGGATTTGCCCCTTGCCAGGTGCTGGATTGACATGTCTTTTGGGGGCAGTGCTCCAAGGCTCGGTCCCTGGTTGAGCTGAGTCCAAGCACTGTAAGGACTCGTATCCGCAGTCATTTTTCTGAACTCCACCATCACATCTGTCACATCGTGCTTTAGACCAAGCCTTTAACCTGTGGTGCTGTAAACCCAGCAATTTCTGCCTTGAGCCTGAAACTATTTCCTGCCTTCTTTCAAAGAGACACTTTGTCTTTATTTAAACACTTTTGGAGAAGGAGAATCCACTACATCCTAAACTAAGTTTTTATTACAGTCAATTGCTCCGGCTGTGAAAAATTCAAAATTTATTTCTGGTCTGAAATTGCCTTGGTTTACCACCTAAGTGTTGGCTCCTATTATCACTTCTACTAGATGAGGTATCTTAAAAAAATGGTATCACTTTATCAGTACTTTCAGGCTGCAGTTAAATCACCCTTCCTCTTTTTGGCATGGTACGTTAAGGAAGTATTTAACTTATTAAGCTCCAGGTCTCTCTCTGGAATACAGGCTTCTCAGACCTCAAGTCCTTTTTGTAACTCTACTCTGAACAACCTCCCGGTTCTTGGCTTGCTTTGGAGCTCCACAGGCAAGCTGCCCATCAACATTCAGAAGAAATTGTTCCCTGTCACTTCTGCATGATCCTTCTATTTCACCCTCCATGGATGATGTTCACCCATGCAGAACGGCATCAGGTTTTCGGTCTTTGCTTGGTTTTGGGGGTTTTTTCAATCACATCTTTCTTCCTTCACATTAGGCCTCATGGTGACCCACATATTTTTCCCCTTTTTAGATTTCTTTCTTCGCATTTGGCTACGTGTAAGGCTGTTAGATAATCTTACCTTAAAGAGAGTGTCTGCCTTACTAAAGGGGCCATGCCTGACCAGTCTCTGTCATTCAGTATCAAATGTTTTTTGTACTCTTGTTTTATATTTCATATACTGGTATATTTGTTCATTTAGTATACAGTTGTACTTTTACTTTATAAGTAAACACTCCATTCAAACATATGAGCCAGCAGATGAAAGCTAATTTACAACTCCATGATCCAATTTTGAATTCAGTAATTACAACCTACAGTGATTTGTACATTTCCATTCTGGCTGTAGCTGATTACGTGGTACTAAGTCAAAAGTGTTATAAAGATGTTGTCTATATCATATAAAAACAACTACTTTTACTGTCTCCATTGAAAACCAACAGGAAGTCTGCTTACTAGTCTTTTTACGCACTACATGGTCAACTGAATAATCTTTGCTTTTTTTCTTTAAGGCTATATGAATACATGAATTCACGTATTCATGAAAATATATGAATTCCTTTTTACACTTTGAGGTGTGGAAGCAAATCCATAAATTCACTTTAAAAAAAATACATATATACACAACACATAGTCACTAATAATATGCCCCCATTCACCATTTGATTATAACAGCAACTGTGGAAGTCATAAACAGAATACTAGGGTCACACAGTATCAGTACAAAAAAATTAAGCAACTCAGCATACTCTGACAACTGCCAAAAGTTCAATTTAAATAAAATCAGCAGCAATTTCTTTTCCCTTAAAAGTTTCCATTGTTACTCCCACAGGTACCAAAGTGCTGAAACTCATTTGTTAAATGCATAATCTAATGGGCTCCTGAGGAAATTTTTCAAATGCACCAACCTGCTGAACCAAGTAAAATTGTAACAACAACTTTTCCAGTGGTGATTATCATGTTGCCAATAAACTCCCTCAGTTTGGATGCTAGAGAGGCGATTCTACGCAGCAGTTTTAATTTCATGGTTTCCTCAAATTCTGCTTCTCCACAGTCTTCGTCATCCAGATCTTCATCATACATCAAAGCATCATCTGGCTCTAATTTTTCTCTTGCAGCCTAAAGCAGAAGTAAGGAAAGAAAAATGGAATGCAAAAAAACAGAGAGAGGGAGACACAAAGGAATTTGAAATTAAAACCGGCGCATATATTATTTAACAGTGAAGTCTTCTTATAACCTTTGATTATCCCAAGTAACGAGAGCTAAGAAAGATGCGCTAAGCCAGAGTTGTGCATTGATGGCTCCCACTTCAGATCTGCCTCAAAACAAAAGGATGTTCACCACTGTCTCTGAGAAAGGCTGCAGTGCTCCCACATGTGCACAACAGTCTGCTTTTTCATTTTTACACGAAATTTGGTTTGGTTAGTTCAGGATTCTTAGCAAAATAAGCATCTTGTTATCCACTATCTTTTAAATGCCTCTTTGGCCCAATGGTTTCATTACAAGCTCCAGTAAGCACAAATCCCTTCATGGTTGATGTTGCTCAATAAATCTCACTTTTCAAACCCTTTTGCATTAACCCTTTCTCAAACTTTAAATGCAAAACCTAGAATGCAGTCAGTAGGAGTGACCTGGAACAGGGCAACAAGGCCTAAAATAAATGGACAGATAGCTCATTGGTGACTGAAGTCTGAGAAAATAAAAATACACTAAGCAGAGAACTGGGGAAACAGTGAGAAATGGTGAGATTGGCTGGCAGTGAAAGAAAAGGTAAAAAAGTGAGCAAGAGAGAAGTAGCGAAAGCTTGAGTGATCTACAATAACTTAGCAGGGAAAATGAGATCAGTGGCTTAGAACTACACAATGGAAAAAAACCGAAAAGAAGGAAAGATGTAACGGCCCATCATACTTAAGCAGTTTGTTAGGATTTGGCAGTGGTTTTCACCACCAAGTCTCCCTCGTATCTTGGAGACCAGAAGGCATACACAGCTATTGAGTGATGCAGACTAAATCATCAACCCACAGTGAGAATCTGCAGCATTAGCAAGAGGCCCCCATAAAGACACAATTTATGGAAAAATTAGTCATTCACAGAGATGTAGGGGCATATTAAAAAAGTAAAAGTTTTGAGCCAGGTTCTCATTTGGTGTAATACAGAATAGCTTCTTTGGCACTAATTTAAACTTGAATTAGCTAACGTTAGTTCTGGCCAAGCTGTATCTCTGTGTGTGAAAGCAAGAAAGAGAGACTATTGGCATTTTTCATCAGAATAGCAGTTTTATATTTATTGGTGACCTTTGGCAGAAAAAATTCCACACTGACTGATAAGACTGCAGTGGGAACACATGAACCCTCAGCCGACTTAAACAAATTCTTCTGTACCATTACATTATGTGGATTCCCAAAGGAACAAAATTCCCTATAGACTCTTTTGTTTCACCTTTAAGCTCATTGCCAGCTATCTCCTCTTACTTTAGAGCATTAACATCGTTGTGAATGACCGGGGGAGGGGGGGGAAAAAAAGGTTGCTTATTTTCAAGAGTCTCTATTTTACGGACAATGAAACATGTATTAAATACAGCAGAGGGCTGATCTGGGAAACTTACTTTTCTCTTTGACTTATCGCTATTTCACTGGCTATACCCATTTTAAATGCAATACAGTAAAATTTCAACTGCTTTCTTATTGTCACCATTCACTTTTACAGCTCTCAACATATGAATTATTAGATTCTTATGCAAAACAATAGAGAGACAGCAACCCAAACATGCAGTCCCCACATTTCAAGCTATGCAGCACAAAGAGGTTTTCTGTCCATTCATCACTGCTGCTCATATCTAAGCTCCTATCTAAAGCATACAAGCTTTCCTATCTAAAGAATAGGAAACATTAAATATTGAAAAACAATGCTTACAGGGGGCTAAGCATTCTGCCCACACTTTCGCCTCTTCAGTTGTTTTAGTGAGAAAGTTAAATAATAGGCAAAAGTTATGATCATTTCTGATTGTGTCATAATCACCAGATTAACCTGCTCCTCAACCAGTCCTTTTGGGTCCAATCCTGCTCCTCCTGGACTGGCTGTAATGCTCTGTGCCTTGAGCTTAATGTGACCAGTGAACAGTGAACCCTTCAACAATGTTCATATCTCAACCGAAGAGAATGAGTGAGACTGGTGGACATCTAAAGGTTATGAAATAGCATGCTTACTATACACGGGTCTAGGTGATGGAGACCCTTGTTTCTTCAGCTAGTTGTCTTCAGGTTGATGAAGACAATATGCACTAAAACACAGACTTACTTAAAAACCATATAGGCAAAATTTCAAAATAAATAAGTTATTTCATGGGAGGTTGTTGGGATTCACATCTCTTTGAATACTGTAAATCTATATTAAACATGAAGACATGATTCATATATTTATGCATCTTATGATTGCTGATATAGCACTTAATTATACATAGGCAGGAACAGGAAATAAAAGTCTGAAAAGTCACAAAAGAAAACAATAAAATATTTT
>JAWWES010000081.1:99060950-99084317 GCA_035583135.1 Lophotriccus pileatus | reverse complement strand
AATTATCAATGATAGGCCATGCAAGGATTGCCTGGTTTCAAAGACTCAGGCTTTGCACCAGCATACTACCTGTAAGAGGTGGGTTAAATTCCTCACATCTCTCTTCCCTATCTGCAAGTTCTTTTATGGATGACACCATAGTTCTTAGCCTTATTCTGTCTGTGTCATTCATGACCCAGTTGATGATTGTTTCAGTAAAAAAATTTTAACAGTTAAAGAACCCTAGATTTCACTTTTTTTTTTTTGGTATATAAACATATCTGTTTGTAATCCAGTATCCAAGATGAACGGCCATGTTCCTTTCTTGAAGAAGCTGAAAGACCATGTTCCAGCATGTGTCAAAAAGACAAACTTTGGATTACCCCACTCTCATATTCACCACCCTCCAACTGGATTATCTGGGCTAGCTTTCCAGTTTCTCACATTGAGCACATCACATTGGTGAAGGCAGGCAAACAGTTAACAGTTTTTACACCCAACATGGTGATAATGTGCTTGTTGTTTTAACACTTTCTGGTGATTAAATAGCCATACAAGTGCGCTCATCACAGAACACCATTACTCCAGTCAGACTGTTTTGCAAAGCTCTTTTTTACTATGTGGATTAGTCTAAAGCTACAAAACCATGTTACATAGGCTACAGTTAGAAAAATACTTTTACTTCCATAATAAATTACCTATTATGCAATTACAGGATCCCTGTGGATGCTGATTAAATCAAATAAATTTCTCCATTCAAGGAGTACAGAGCATTTGTGAAGCCATAAACATGAGTTTCCATGACCTTTGCTCTGCAGAGCAGGGCCCCAGGACCTTCTATAAACAAACTAAATGCAGTTTAGGTTTTTTAGCAATCATGTGGAAGTCCCAGGAGTATTTATTGTACAATACTTTTTTAAACTGCCAAACTGAGATAGAGAACAGGCAAGGAAACAGTACAGCTCCTGTGGCAGCTATGGCAGCTACTATTGTGGTCAGGGCCAGAATGTCCATTAGCTACTTTGGGTGCTGCTTTTTCAACATCCAACTTTTAAATGTTTCATCTGGTATAGTATAAACACTACTGCACAGAGATATCCTCTAGTCCCAGAGCTGTATTTACTAACAGGAAGCCTTAACTCCAACCTAAAACCCATTCTTGCTTCAGAATACTCCTTGCTTTGTACCTACATTTAATGGTATTGTGCCTGAAAACACAAATTTGCTCCTTTATTGACTTTTTGATTCTAGAGGAGACACAAATTAAACCCTTCAAAAATTCAAATAATGACAGTTTAACTAACCAGAATTATTACATCTAAGGATATGCAAGTTTCAGAATGGACACAACTCCTATCCCTGTGAATGCATTGCATTAATTATCGAGACCTCTAAAGCATGCCTTGCTAAGCTCACAAGAGTAAGTTCTCATGAGAGTTCAGGTGCTCCTTCCTTCCAGTTGGCTCATAAATGTTGTAAAAATAGCCTCTTTTCAGTATTTTGACATTTCCGCACAGCCAGAACCAGGAAACAGAGAGGAGTTAGGAAATGAAAGCTAAGTCTGAGTGAAGTTCACCAAGCCTTACTCAAACAGTTACAGGTACATAGGTTTGGCAGGAGGACAGAGTCATACACTGTGGTACACCACGTTATTTATTGCTGTTGATACCAGAGATGTGCTTTCATGATCTGCATTAGCTTGAAGGTGCATGGTTTGGCTTGCAGAACATAGAGTTGCGACTGCTTTGCAAGGATATGAGAGCAAGCAAGCCATAGCACAAGCCTCATGGTCTATCTCCTTCCAGCAATGTTAATCAATCTTCACAAGAACTTTTCTAGCTGTAGTATCCCAGACCTCAGCACAGACTTCTAACCCCTGCTGCTGATAGCCACATCAGTTTCTTTAAAGTGGGTTGGATTGCCTTCATGGTGCCCCACAGTTTATGTGTCCTGAGGCACACACAGCACCCTACTAACACTGCTACTGTAAAACCATGATTCTCTAACTAAAATAACACTTCCTATAACTATTTCTTTATCTCCAATCAGAGATCATATTTTTATTCCATACCTGTGATAAAGAAGCACAGATACCATTTATTAGACATCTTTGATATGACTGTTCAAGCCATTACTATGCCCAAGTTTCTGGACTTCCTTCCTGTTTCAAAAAAACTTGTAATGAATGGCTTGGTTTAGGAATGATCTAAGATAAGATATTTGATTAAAATACATGAGCAGAACAATAGAAATAGACTCTCATATTGGTTTAGTTCAACTGTCTCCATCATAACTAGGCTGCTGCATTCACCTCTCACGGACTGAGTTCCTACTTTTAAGTTTGCTATAAAAACATCTTCCTCTTACCAAAAAAAGGTCTCCAACCTTTATCTTTAAATATGAGATACTTACAGCAGTAGAAGGAATTAATTACATACTCGCCTTTAGAAGCAGCATGTACATACGTGCATATAGAAAAAATAATCAAAATAACACAATATTCATTAGACAGACACGGCTGTGACCACAAAAGCTGAAAAAGAAATTTAACCACTACTTCTTTTATCATCAAAGGAACTGCAAGCCCTTAATGTGAAATAAATGATTGTGGTTTTAAGCTGGAGTCAATATTAAACCATGTTAAGGCAATCATTTATTGAATTTCCAATTTTGCAAGAAAGTGTAGAACTCCACTGTTGTTCTGAAAGCATCAGCATGAGAGAAAGAAGCGGATGTCCCTGCTTTTCCTGCCACAGAATAAATTCAAACATTTCCACATAAATAATTACCACATGTAATTCAACTTGATCCCTATAGAAATGGGGCTGCTTAGCAAGAGTATCTCTTTAAGGTCGTCTTGTGCAAGGCACATGGGATGCTCAAAGGAGGGTCAGGCTGGTCTACAGAAAGCCAGAGGGGAACACTCTGCTACACACACATGGGGTTGAGCAGGGAGGGAAGGCTGTGGACTGCAAGCCAGGATAGAAAAAGAAAACTGTCTGACTTCAGGGAAAGACCCTGCAAAATGAGCTGAACTAATCAAGTATGAGACTGCAATGAACATTTTGGTAGGTGTGACATTAATGAGATAGAGCCTTTTTTGAATTCAGACAGTTTATTTTAATAATTTATATTACTCAACTGAATTGCCAAAGAGAAAACACCTAAATTAGCTTAAGTCATCTAGATCTTAATGAAAAGAATTATCACTGATACATCTCAAGTGTGCTAAAGCTTGGGTACGGATCTACACAGTATTAGATAAATTTGTCAGTGATGTACTATCAGAAATAACTTCCAATGTGTTTGCAGTGTTTTATGGTAATGAATGACATACATACACTCCTGCAGTAAAACCTCCTGTGGGAAAGAGCTGTTCTTTGCAAAAAAAAAAAAAAGATCAGCTATTTGCCGGAAGCACATAGGGACAGAGGCATTCAGAGGACATGAAAAATAAATTGATGAAGACAAGCACAGTTCTGAATAGTGATAACAGGAAGGCAACTCATTAAATTCTGCACACAATAGATATTGTACTGAAAGGGCCAAAGATTATTTCACTTCCCAATGTACCCATTGCACCTGAGCAAACACCAAGTGATTTCAGCACAAGACTCACTTGGTCAATATGGAAACACAGTTTCACATCTTGACTTCAAAAAGCTGTCAGGCATGTAAGCCGAATGCTAAAGAGAGAGGAACTCACAGGCAGAGTTTGGTGGTTTGGCTTGAGATGATTAAACACCTTTTTTCACTGAAAAGGAAATAGGAAGAGTTGGGTTATGACTACAAGACACAATTCAGTACAAACTCTGGATAAACTAGTGCAGGTATACGAAGCCACATAGCACCTGTATGGAATAATTTGTGGCTCAAGTAATATACACACTGTACCACTATGCATCTTCAGTATTGTCTCAGCTCACACTGAAGTGGCTTGTGTACTTCAGCGGTACCATCCTGAAGAACCTCAGATTACTGGGATGAACAGGAGAATGGGACTTCTAATCTACAAGAGGATCCAAAATTACTTGTCTTCTTTTGTCTTGCAGACCAAACTTTAAGGAAAGATTTTTTTTTTTTCTCCCAAACTACCAGAGAAATAAATGCTAGAGAAGGAAACAGTGTATTGAAGCAAAAGAGCAGAAGAACTAAAAGGGTTATAATGCAGCTATACATTGCAATCTAAATTAGATGTTTTCTAACCACCAGAAAAGCAAAATTACAGAAAAAGGTCATTTCAGTAGCAATGAGATGAAGAAAAGTTGCCCTGTTTTCAAGATGGTGCTTCCTACCTTCCAGAGGGAATTGTGTGATACAGCTGCCTGCAATAGCAGCAGATTAAATTCCATGAGCCAAGAGATTCCTTCTTGTACTGTGTTATTCATCACTTAGGCTGTCCAAAGGCACTAGTATTTCAGGATTTTCAGCTCCTGACTAATAACTCCATATCTCAAAATTTGGAATGAAGAACTGTTATTAACCTCAGTGAAGAGCTGCCACATGAAGAATTGCATCATGTGATGTTTCTAGCCAAAACAGGACAGGTGCACACTAAAGTTTCATGCCAAACAGGCTAGCAGCATTTGGTGATACATGATGCACTGCACTATGTAATATTACGTAGCTGTAGCCTGTTGTAGTGTAATTACGTATTTGTGTTAAGACCTATCCAAAGACATGTGCATCAAACCAAGAAGCTAATGTAACTTATAAACTTTTGACCCTTGTTAAGATGAGATGCATTAGAATTGTTACCAAGGGAGGCAGCTGTGTAAGGTCTGGCAAACTTCACCACTATAAACACCACGAGCAAAGAGATAAGGGAGCCTCATCTACTCATTTTGAACCAGAGAAATAAGGTATTAAATCCTATTTACGCCATGTTCAAAGTACACTAAGACCAAGTGGGTTTGGACCAGTTCTCCAGAGGTCAGAACCAAAGAAACATTTATAACCAGTTAGAAAAGGTCAGCCAATGCTGCGCTAAATATAGATGAGAATGAGAAGAAAAACAAATTAGAAATAAAAGAGGTGTTGTAGGAAGCTCAAAGAAGCCAGAAAGTTCCAATCCTCTCTAATAAGTTCTTTTTCCACAGCATTTCCCACAATAGCCATAATTTTCTGTCTCTGAAGAGAAGCAAATATTGAAGAAGTTGCATATGCAAAAACAATGTTTAGAGACATCAGGGTCAAAGGGTTCCACATCAGTGAGAGCCAATCAGGTCAGGTGAATGTTTGATTCTGGTGAAATCAAATTAAATTACAATAAACACAAAACAATAAATCATCTAAGGAGAAATATACCCCTCACAGGCTTTAAGAAAAATATCATGGTCATGTAGACAGGGTCATGGGCACCACTGTAAACTGCTCAAAGGAGATCTCTCCATCTGCAGGAATGAAAAATAGCAAGGTGCTAGCAACTGCAAGGACTTAGACATCAGACCTTTCTCAGAGCTATGCTCTAAGCTGAACTAATTATCCATATTATACAGGACATCCAAGCAGGTGATACATCAGTAGAATTGTTCAACCCCAAAATCTCTGAACCTCATAACAAATGTCATAACTTCATCATTTAAATCTACAATAAGACCTTGCCTGAAATACTGAGAAACTGATAATCCTTGTAGCTCAAATGAATATTTCAGATCTATAGCTTGTTCGGAAAAAAAAAAAGTAATTAACGTGACAGAAGAAATTGCGGGGAAAAAAGAGAACAGAAATTGCTTATCTTTAAAAGGACAAATATGGAATATAATAAATACATTTGATTTCCCTTAAACTATCTCACTCTGTTTTATAACATGTAATCCAAGGGACCTTCCACAAAATTAAAGAGTGTTAAATTCAAAATAAAATCAGAGAGCACTTATTAAATTGTGGAAGTCCTTGCTTCATGATGCCACTGAAGCCAAGAAATTAATGAGGTTTTTAAAGGGTCTGGGTAATTATATGTTTAACAAGATTACCCAGAATAGCTGTAATTATAAACAACTTTTTTTTTTTGGAAGGGATTTGAAACCACTTGTTTTAGGATTAAAGTTATTCTTGCACTAGGATAAATTTTAATGTTGGAGATGGGAGAAAAAGGGTATTCTCTTACATGCTACTGTCCTTACTCAGCAGGTACCAGCTACTTTCAGGATAAGGATACTGATCTAAATGGGCAATTTCTAGGCTAGAATGTCCTTGGACAAGGCATGGGACATGTGCAGTTCTCAGAGCCTGTCTGTTCTCTCCTGTATATACTGCAGTTACACTTGGAGTCCTGGACCAAAAAAGAGCTCTCCATGTACTACGTGCCCAATGTAGGTGTAGGACAAATAGCCCTGTCACTGTTTAGAAAGACAAAGTTAGGAAAATTAGCATTTTTACTGCTTCTATGTGTCAAGGGACACAGAAGCCGAGAGAGAGATGAAGTAATAGACTTGAGGACTCAAAACAAATTTGTGGCCGAAGTGAGAACCATGCTGGTCCTTTGATTAGAGTCCAGTATCCTGACTCCAGGTCAAGCTCTCCTCACATTCTTCTCAAACTTTAGTTTATTTTAAAACAATTTCCTCCTTTTTTTCCCTTTTTACATCCCAAACAAATCTCTGCCTTCTGCAGAACAGAGCAGGTGTAGAGGCTCTGAAACCAAGCTTGCCTCAGATTATGGGACAAAGTACAGACCCAGTGATCCCATTTGCTTTCTAGGAGACCGTGGATGAGAAACAGGCTTGAATAGGCAAGGCAGCAAGTGGGAGGAAGTTGCGTTGAAGACTACAACTGCTTTATTCAATTAAGACCAAAACGTCTTCTAAAGTTTAAGTTGTGCAATTGCAGAGAGGAATTTCCTCCCTGCCACTGTCACTTAAACATTAGGCAATTCATTCACAGATTCAAGAAAAAGCTTCTTCCTTTCTAATACCTATCAGACTGTATATACTGTATCTGCATTTTGGCACATGAACCACCATCTGCACCAAATCAAAAATGTCATAGTTTCAGCTGCAGCTGGGAGTTAACTGTTCTTTCTTATTTTCTTCCACCTTTTACACCTTGTGACTGGCATTTTGCTTTTCGGCATTTCGAATCCGGGCCTGTCTCCAGCTGAATTCACCTGCTTTAAATTTTCTGAGCCCTAATAAAAAGGGCCTGCAGACACGTTTGCTCCAAGTGTGCAACCATTTAGGGGTGGTAATGAGTTGGACTGCAGCCTGGTATCTGGCAGACCTTCCTACTTCATGACTCACTGTTAATTAAAACCACACTCTTTGCTTATTCCTGGGATAGCATTACTTACAAATAATTGAGAATCTCACTGCCTCAAAGACTCCTCCCCCCACTTCTGTTCTGTGGAATACACTTTTGTGATGGAGTTCTGTTTCCCTTAAAGTTGGATGCAGCACAATGAAGAAAGACACCTATTTTTCAATGAATCCTTGTTGCCCTTAATTTGGATTCTGATACTTTTTCTTGTTTTGAATTGCAACCCAATCCACAGGCAATCTGATCCATCGTACTCTATGGCTGGTTTCTGGAGGCTACTGCCATGTTGAAATACAGCACATAACTGAGTATCACAAACTGCTACTCAACGCCAGGCACTTTTATGGTATGCCCATATATTAACTGAAATGTGATGGGTTCACACAGACCTTTGGAAAGGTCAATTTTAGCAAATTTAGAATTTCACTCTACCCTAAAGCAAAGAGCTCTGAGAATCATTCAGTGTAAATAATTTAATTCAAAAAAAAATTAAAGCTGCAAGACACTTGGCTTTTGCCTGGAATTTACAGTGCTGATTTTTTGATTTATAGAACCATCTGTGGCTAGGCATCTAGCAACCTGAAATTTATCTCTCTTATGGCTCTGCTAAGCCTGTTCAAGTCAGCTGATGCATTCTTAGCAAAATCTTGTACCACAAATCTCTGATGACCAGTGGCAGGGACTCTCAGCAAAAACTCTTCAACTCTAAAATTGCCTACAGAGCTAGTTCAACAAACCCAGGACTATTTCACTTGGAGGCACAGTAGCAAGCTCAACATTTTTCCTGAAGTGTCTCTCTGTAGGACAGTTGTTGCTGCAACTTCCTTCTGCATTTTCTAATTCAATGAACTTACAACATCAGAAAGGAGCTGGAACAACATACAGCCACAGGCATCAGTCAGCTAATGCAGAATTCAAAGGACTGGTCACTTGCTTAGGCTTCCCTTTTCCAGTGTACTCTACCAAGGAAGAACTGAAAATTATGTGAAACCTACAGAGTTTGGACTCATTTTAGATCATGCCAATATTCTCCCAAATGCAGACACTCAGCTGCATGCTCTGCATATGCATTAGGTTCCTTACAGTCAGTCCTGCCAAATACATATTCCTAGCAGATTCAGCTGCTTCTGCCGCCTCCTCCTAAAGAGCAGGAATGATTCCAGGATGTTATGTGCAGACACCTAGAAAGAGAAAACTGAAGTTTGGAAAAACGTGTTTAATAGGTATTTAATTTTTCACTCTCCATTTTGCTCAATCTTTAAAAAATGAGCAGGTTACTCTGATACAGATTCAACATTTCAACTGTGAAGATCAGAATTCCTTAAAGTATTTGGGATCACCTCACATAACAGAAAATATTATCCCTTTTTAAAAAATATGCCTGTGATGGAGTTTTGGGTGTCACTAAATCTAAACACAGCTGCTGTGTTCCCTAAATATTCTGTAGTACATACAGTTTACAGAACATAAATAATATTCGCTGGATTTTGATATGAAGAAGTTAAATTTATTTACACATATTTCTATTTGCCAAATATTAATATTTCTTTGCAGTCAGACTTTTCTTCTCCTTCACACTCTTCCTTTGTGGAATAGTTTTGACTTTTTAGTTGCACTGGTGGATTGCCTTGAGGTAGCCAGTCCAGGACAGCCCAATAAAAAGCTACACTCCATGTTATATAATTACTGTTTGTTAGCTCAGTTTTTCCCTTGTACTCCAGGCAAACAACTATTGAACCCTGCCTGGAAGCCAGCACCTATCCTCTCCAGTAGACTGAGCTCCCTTTGACTCAGACTCCAGGCTCAGGCTCATCTCTGAACCAAAGAAGAAGTGAATATCTAAGTATCAGCATAGAGGTTCAGAGTAACCCAAGCATGGCCTTCTATTTTTCTTCTGAATTTCTGCCATCAGATTACTCCTGTTTTATGCATATGAATGCTTTCTTTTCAGGAGATCAAGGGCTTCAAAGAAGCCCGTTAGAGCCCACTTTGGTAAAATGAAACTCTTTTAAGAGAAGAGCTGAACACAAACCATGCTAATAAGCCACACTTCTTAATACTTCAGACATCTCCACTTCTGGGTATAGCCCAAGGTTCTGGCCTGCTGCTAAATCCATTTTGCACAGCTCTGACGATAAAGCAGATTTAAAGCTGATAAAACCTTGCATATGCTCATCAGATCAAACCTACATGTCCTCCAATGTGTAGTTAAAAAGCTGCAGCCTTCAGGCAATCCTCAGCTGCCAGGAGAGCCCATAAGAATTCCAACTGCAACCGAGTATAAAGCACAGTCCT
The DNA here is from genome assembly GCA_035583135.1 of Lophotriccus pileatus. NCBI lineage: Eukaryota > Metazoa > Chordata > Aves > Passeriformes > Tyrannidae > Lophotriccus > Lophotriccus pileatus. Next base: position 99,074,786 of record JAWWES010000081.1, on the reverse strand, counting down.
GATACTGATCTCTCATGTGCTAGAAACCTGACCAGCTTCTGGCACTGCCACAATCGAGACAAAATGGCAACATGGAGAGAGGCCTCTTTTTTACTCTGTGCAGTGGCACCAAAAATGGGCAACTGATCCTCCTAAATATTTTACTTACTTCAAAGTTCAATTTCTATTTGAAATGAACAAGTTGAAATTGTCTCCCCTAAAAACGGCATTTTGAGAGTAAAGAAAAAAATCATTCCACCCATGTAAAAGAAGACAGAAAATGAGACCCAAGGCATGCTAGACAGTCTGATAAAAAACATGTTAAGATTAGTAGTAGGAATTTCTCTGCACCCTGGGCTAAATTCCCACTGTGGCTTTTTATATTATGAACTTGTTTTCCTCTTTCTGTGGATTTTTCTGTGTTCAGTATCTCTGCTATTCTTATTCCCACTAGTAAAATACACAGCAAACACATCAACACTTCCAGCTAAGTCATTCCCCAATATCATCCTCAAGCTCACTCAGTTCGATCACAGTTTTAGGTAACTCCTTCCCATGAACTTAATACACAGTCTCTCTTTCCTTCTCTTAAGAGCAATTTCTGATAGTCACTCAGACACTGCTGTTATTCTTGAATAAAAAAATTTGGAAATAGGGATGCTATCTAAGAAACTGACCACTATATGTAGCAGAACAACCTTGGCAGTCTTAAACAGCAGCTCTTGTGAAGAACTTGTGATCGATCGACTGTCATGTTTGTTTCTTAACTCAAAATGATTTGAAAAATCCTGTAGCATACCTACCACTTTTCATATTCTGTTTTGTTTTCTCAAGATAATAACTTTAGCTTTTCCACTTTAAAACCAATCGTTCAGTTTCCTGAAAATAAGTTCACTTTTTAACATACGCAGTTCTCATGAAACCATTTCAGAACACATCTCAGACAGAAATGCCAAAGCTCACTAAAAGCCATACAGATAGAAATGTGCATTTGATACCATTTCCTCATTTTCAAACTGCATGTTGCACTGTGCTGCATCCTCGGTTACTGGCTTCTGAAACATGTTGCGGCAGAGGAGCCATATTGTCAGACTAGCAATGAACATCCCAATATCTGGTACAAATAGTCTGATCACGTTCCCAGCATCTGCTCCTTTCACACTGTATGGGATGAAAAAAAAAACAAACAAACAAAGAAACACAAAGAAATATTTGTTACTTCTAATGACATTTTCAACTGGAACAGAAATTTAGCTCAAGGCAAAGAAAAAACCCCAAACATGCAGTAATAAGAAATCTTCACAATATGGGAAGTATGAAGATGATCAAGGAGCTCTGGACATACAGATATTTTTGCTCTCCAGAAGTACAGAATAAGGGATTATTTGCTAGGAGCTCGCATGCTCATGTTTTAGTGATACTCAGCATTTTGATTAACCCAGTTCTGAATCAATTTTGTTGAGAGCAGTGCAGGAACAGCCTTCAAATTCAACAAGGAAGATTCTGTCTGAGTACCTAGAAGATCCATATGTGTGAAGCACAATCCCTTTACTGGAATTCCATACAAAGACAACAGCATCCAGGTCCACCAAGGACGAGGATGTCCACCCAGGCAGAATAGCATTCATGTTACCCATATGTGAGTCTTAATCCTACTTCCTTCCTTCAAACAGAGGAATAACCAGAAAGTCTTTAATATTTTAACATGTTTTATTATATTAACTGTTAATACATTTTATCCAACCAAAGTACCTTAATACCTTCTTGGGTATTTAAGTAATAGTATTTTAGTACAAATATTTAAATGCTAATTAATGTGTTCAATCCCTGCCAAGAAAATCTTTCTTCTCCTCTGAAAGACCTGTAAGGCATGATGATTTTTATGTAGGAAAAAAATTGCTCTGTTTCATTGTGCAGGTTAAATTGTTTGTACTAGGAAATAGGACTTATGGATTTGGACGTGGTGGCTGATTTTGATTCACTGTTAAAAGGGAGACCTTGGATTAAGGTTTAGTGACACAATGAGCAGTTTATTAAGCTGCAGCATGGACATACTCAACTTTTAACTATTAATGAGAGGATATAATCCCAACTATTTAAAAGTGAGAAATTAACACATCTTAAATATGCAGTTCCCATTTTAACCTTGTATTTTTTTATAGGGCTTTATGTCTGTAATCAGCTCTGAGGACAGTGGAGACATCTGCATAGTTCCTTGGACACAGGTGAGCGCACTAAACTAGCTCTTCATAGCCTGAACTGGTAGAAAACTTAACTGGTTGTTTTATAGAGGCAAGGCTTTTACTGTCACTGAAGGTTAGCTAGTCAAGGCTGCACTTTGGCAGAAAATGGTAGAAAGGTGTTTAATGAACCTAATTCCCAACAACTCTATACCCAGGTTTCACAATAACATTAATGAATTTGTTTCAATAATCCTGGTCTTTATGCTGAAACCTGCCTATTAAGACAGTTCTGTTAAATATCTGGTAAAAAAAAATCTGAATTCTTGGTTCTGGAAGTTTTACTTAGGATTTTTTATAAAGAATTGAAATACACCCTAATTCAGTATTAATTCATGGAAGACAAGTATAAATTTGCTAGTCTCATACTGAAAAATGGATCAGACTATTTCTTCATAATACTTCTGTATTTGATTTTTTTCTGTACACAGGTCTGGCCTCTCATCAAAAATTAATTTTGCATTATTTCTGAGGTTCTTCACATTCAACCACTCACATTCAAACAAATTAAAAAGTGGTAGCATTCAAGTACCAGCACTTCTTATTTGCACCAGGTTCTCCTTCCTCACATTGTACTCCCATGGAGCCACGCCGAGTCTTTCTTCGTGTATCCCACTCCCTAGAACCCAGGAGACCCCTGTGGGAGCTCTGCCTCTGGTGCAGCTCACATTTCTTTCCAAACCAAGTGCTTTTGATCTTTCAAAATCATTTAGCATGTTGTTGTGAAAAATGTAAGGTACAGTTCAGCCTATCAATAGAGAATCTGAACAGTGATACTTAAACACAGGGCAGGGAGAAATTCTGCACATGAATAGTTTATTCACCAAAACCAGTCACAAACGTATGCTGTTCCCATTTCCCCATGAAAAGGAAAACAAATTGACCTCAATGTGAGAATTAAAAACGAAACAAAAGATCACTTGAAAATAGAGAAATGTATATTCTTCTGCAAAGCAGAATAATAAACTGCTTCGCTCGACCCCAAGCAATTTGTTCCCCAGTTTTTCACAGCAAAAACAAAAATCAGTTATTCCCAGTTGTTATCTCTGGCAGTACAAAAAAAGAATGGTAAATACTGCAGTCATTCCACAAACATTTCTCACTTTATTCGCGCATTCATACATGGTCATATTTTGCATTTGATAACAGTCTGTGCGTTGTGCTCTTTGCTCCAAAAGAGGCTTTCGAACTATGAAGTTAAAACAGAAGAACAGGAAACCCATTCAGGAGATCTCATAGAGCAACAGCTTTTTTTTTGTTTAATCCCTGCAAGAATCACAGTGTACAATTAATTGGTCATAGCCCTTGATCTACAACTAGTAAAGCATAATTTATTCATCTAAACTAAATCATTTACCTACAGGGCAGCTTTAATTGCAATAGATGCCACTGACTAAAGCTTATAACTCAGTCAGGAACACATTCTGAAATGTAATTATAGTAAATGGCATCTTTAGAATTATTTTCTATATCTTTCCTTCGTTCTTATAGGATACAGAAGAAAAAAAAAAAAGGGTTAGGGGTTTGAAATCGTTTGTTTGTTTGTTTGTTTGTTTTACCTTTCCTTGATCAAGTAAATCAAATTGCACACAATTTTTTAAGACAAAGGACTACTACAAGTTAGGGTTGCAAGAGTTTCTCTGTAACAAAAATAAGTTTTGTAGGACAAAAGGAATTTTATGACTTTTGCATCACAATGTGAAACTCTTTTATCATATCAACAGACTCCTAGTAGAGCAGTTTCCTCATCAGATAATCTGTGTTCCCCTGCTGTCTTCAGGTGTATACTTTAAATCTACTACCTCAGAAAGGGATCATCTTTATTTTCTGTGTTTATACAGAATTTTTCTTGGACAGTGTGACCCTGGTCCATTCTTAAAGTTCACTGATTCTAATGAAACTGAGTAAAATTTCCCACTTTATCTGCATTGAGAATACGGTTAGCTGCAGATATACAGGTTAAAACCATTCTCTTACTCTATGTACACTCACTAGCAGTCAAAGAAAAAAACAAATGCCAGCATAATTTAAATATTACATCTTGTTTCCTGCTCTAGAAGTCAGCATTTCAGTTTTCTGAAGGTAAAATTTTCATTTTTTTCTTTTCTAGAATAACTGTTTCTCACAAATTACAATTATTCATCTCCTACTGAATGCACAAAGCTTTGGTGAACAGTGAGGCGTTAACACTGCCATACCTGGCCTGATTTCATTTCTTAATGGCAGACACATTAACTTCCTCTTTATTTCAGATTTACAGAATAAAACAGAAAAGCATCTGAGCTAATCGAACTCAAATTACAATGGCTTCAATAGAAAAAAAAAAGTAAAATATATAGTAACACATGTGTAAAACACCATGCATAATATATAAAAGTCTTCAAACTCTAAATATTTAATATTTTGTTACACATGCACAAAAATGGGGAAAAAGAACAACCAGGCATTCTTAAAGAGAAAAATTAATTCAGCATCAGTAACGCACCACAATGTTAAGCTTAAATTAGACAATAAATTAGACAATGCTTGCAGATTAAAGAATTGTAAAAAGCTTGATTTTATATTGAATACTGGGTAAACAAAGTATTTTAAAGGTTATTTTTTCTTATAGTTTTAAAACTTATAGTTTTAAAAACTTATCAAAAGTCTTATTCAGGCATACTCATATTTCCATACTTACACTAGGTTCTTTCTTTTTATCCCTTCATGGGTTTTCTATAGCATCTGTTTACTTTCTAATTAATTTAATAAAACAAAAAAGGTAACACTGTATTAACAGTTCACCAGTGATAAACCAAGAAATAAATGCTAATACTTTCCGTTCAGCTTGTTTGGTCACTGTAAAACATCTGGTATTTCTAATTGCATCTAATAATTCAGAGTGCATTGCTGTAGATGCCTACAGCTGAATTCCCATGGGCTTCATCTACAACTATAATCACTTGGATTGGAGGCAAAACAGACCCAAGAATCATAAGCATCACCCCTGGAAACATGGACTTGCAGTATTACACAGGTGCTACACAGTACTGTGAATGATCTGTTTGTTTGTCACCAATATGTGACCAGTAAGTATCCTCTTTGTGATACAAACACAGTAGAAACTTTGAGGGTACCAAAGGCTACTAACCAGATGGCCTTAAAGATGTGCTTGCTGATCCTTGTTGTCAGAAGTGAGTCTTGGGGATGGTTGCAGCTAGAAACTAAAGAGGTTCCTTGACCTCTCTCAGTTTGAACTAGGAAAGAAATGTCTGCTTCTGTACCTACTTTGCTGGGAAACTCACAATTAAATTGTCTGGGTCTGAGGATTGCAGACCTGGTCTGAGCCACAACAAGCAGTTCAATGAACATAGGACACTCACAGTCTATAGTCATGGTGCCATGACTTGCCCCTCCTGGTTCAAAAGACAGGTTAGGTATGATGTTGGTTCACATTGCAACCTTGACATCACATTCAGGGCAAACCTTTGCCATCGGTAAAGTATGCGAGTTGCTGAGCCCCAGTAGGTGTGTCTGCCTTAGGTCCTTTCCTTATATCATGTTCATCCACAAATAGAAAATATGTTACAAAAATAAAATACAAATTTAGTAATATTAATATCCACATGTTCACTCTTACTCCTGCACTGCCTTAATGTGACTGTCCACTCAGTTTATGCAGAGCATGCCATGTGTTTCACTTAAAATATCTGAAGTTGCACTTTCAGAGAATATTGGTAATGCAAAGTAAACGTGTGGGAGGAAGAGGGAAGCAAAAATGCATAGAAAACTACTTATAAAAATATTTAGCATGCACTGACCTACCCAACATACAAATTCAAAGGGCTCCTGAAGTATTTGTAAGATCTAAATCACTGCTTACAAACTATGTCTGCATGGATTCAAAAACCAAAAATACACTTTGCTTTTTCAGGAAAGATATCTTGCAATGAAGAACACACTCTGTATTGCAAAAGTGCTTAACCACATATTAACCAAACATTTGTTTTTCAAACACTGCTGTGTAGACAGAGAGTAGCTATTTGAAACTAAATGCACATTGCCAAGATTTTGTCGCCTCACTGCTCGCATAAGACATTCAACATTAAGGAATTACGGATATGTGCAATATGTAAAATATTGGTTCATGGCACTTTTTCTTCTTTAAAAGCACCCATTGTTTCTTTTTGTTCACTGATCTTCTAATAAAGGTCAGACACCAGCTTGCCCAGGGCAGCACGCAGAAGACATAAAATTCAGTAGGGATTTAGCAGCCATCACGCAAAGCGCTCAGCTGCACCACTGCCAGACTTGTGATAGCAAAACATCCAACTTGCTTTGCCCGTGTCCCACAACTCCAAATGTGGAGCAGGACTGATGTTGCACAGCCAAGAGGAAACGAGCACAATCCCTTCCACATCCATGGTGCTGTGCATGCCAGTCCCACAGCATATTGGTGGAAATGACAAGCCCATCCACAGAACAAATTATTTCAGGTCAAAATGGGAATGTGATCCTATATGGAGGCAGAGCCAAAGTGAGCAGAAGAGACCTGAGGACACCTCAGCTATAAATTAATTTTGGTCTTAAATCTTCAAAGAAACTTTCTGTTGCAACTATACATGCTTTTTACACATGCTTCTCACACACACATCATATAGGGATTTGGCTAAAACACTAAATCAGTATTCACTGATCACTGTAGAATGCTCCCAGTAAATGCTCATAAATACTCAGTGACTGACAGCAAAGTGTTTACATAAAGACATAAAGATATCCATATGTTCCACAATATTCCTGACTAAAAGAAAGTGGTGAAAAGTCTGAAGAAGGCTGACATTCAGTGATTATTTCAAAACATATTTGCTCCCTATATCTGCAGCTTTCATTAGCTGGAGCATGAACAAATCATCATTTCAAAATACTTTTCATTTCATTCTACAGCTAGTATATAACATACAGGAAGTTAAAGATACATCTAGATTTTGGTGCACTTCAATTCTACAGCATCAAGTAAAAAAAAAATCAGTAGAAATCAGTGGCAAACTAAATGTCCCAATGCCATTAGATGTTGCTTTTTATTTTTCTGTAAACGGAGCCTATGACATAATCCTTGGGTGCCAAACACCCCACATAAATGTGGGAGGAGAGAGTACTAGCTCCCTGCACTGCTTGATGCTCAACGGCTGGATGAGTGGCCACCAAAGACCTCTCTCAGGTGTGGAAGGCAACTGTGGTGTGTTCTGCCAGTGTGGGAGACTCTTACCTTCTCTAAACATTGGAAAAAACAGCATTGCTCAGATCCAAATTGGGCAAAAAGGGGCTGAAGTCAAGTGCTCATGCTTTTACCTCCAGGCTGGATGGGTGCCCAGTGTCAGTCCACTGCAGCAGCCTGGTCAGACCTGGCACGTGCTTCGTTCATACTCCACTGGCCACAGGCTTCCTTGCATTTCAGATGCCAGTTGCTATTTGGAGATCTCATGTGATTTATTCATGAACAAAACCCAACAAAAACAAAGTAAAACACAAATCCAAATTGTTAAGCATGCGTCCTTGAGAGTTTCTGGATACTAATTGCAATGCTGATTGCTTTCCAGATTAAAAGAAAGACTGGCTCACATTCTGCTGCTGGTGGGTTTACCACTGTAGTGCTTCCAGTTACCACCATACTGTAGGAGGCTGGGCTGTGCCAAGAAAAACACTGACAACAGTCTCACAACTCAAGTGCTCAGACAACACAGACCATAAAGTATCTTCTATCAGATGCTCATTTCCTTTCAATCTGTAGGTTAAATGGCATGAGAAACTTCAGCTGAAATTAATTTAGCTGAAAAGAAAATAAGCACTAGGGGTGGTAGGAAACAAGCAACCTGAAAACTTAACACAAACAGTTGGATAAATAAGATTCCTCCTGAATGGAGATGACTTCCGAGAGGGCCTTATGCCAATGCTGAGACAGCCTAGACTATCCGATTAACAAGACACAATGACAGGCTTCAGAGGCACAAGGATCCTTCTATTCCATGATACTCCTTTACTTGTCATAGCATCTGTTAGTCTGCAGGTACCTAAGAGATATGAGATTGCTCTTCTTTTTCCAGAGTACCTAAACTATTGTAGCATGCTGTTAAAAATGACACAGAGTAATAATCACATAGCTTTCAGCTTTTAGTTTCAATATGGCAGAAATTAATAATTTTCTTGTTAAGTTATTAAAAATATCCCTGTTCTACTTCAAGTTTCATTTCCCTTTAGTCTCATTGGGTTACTGATTGTGCATATGCTGCAGTTGTTAGTGGAAAGTAAATTTACCTATTTGATTTACATCCCTGTGCCTCATGATCTCTTATTGTCTCTCTGGTTTTATCTAAGCCCCACCTGTGCACATCATTAAGTCTTTTTTGTTTGTTTAACCACTGGTGTCACATAAAAAAAATTAAAAGCTGTCATCGTGGGATTTGGGCATTCTCCTGTCATAAATGTACAGCCAATATAATACCTCCGTCCGTGGCAGAGGCTGGCAGAGAAGCATCAGAATGAGAACAGGCACACTGTGCTCTGCTAACATTTGCCAGATTGATTGACTGCCTTCCACAGTTCTCTCTCTTGAAAAGCTAAGTGTCTGAATAGAATAGAATAGAATAACAAACAGCAGAATAGTACAGTTTGAAGGGTCTTACAACAATCTTCTTGTCCAGCTGGCTGACCATTTTAGGGATGACCAAAAATTAAAGTACATTATTAAAGGCATTGTCCAGATGTCTCTGATGGGCTGACAAGGCCAAAGTCCTCAGACACTCCTCACAGGACATTCCTTCCAGCCCTTTCACTGGTTTTGTTGCCCACCTCTGGACACATTCAAGGACCTTAGCATCCTTCTTAAATTGTGGGGACCAGAACTGCACACAGTGTCACCTCACCTCAAGGTGAGGCTGCACCTGACACTGAATAAAGGGGGACATCCTAAGTGCACCAGTCTCTTACTTTTTTTCTGAAAGCACTGATTTTAGCAACTGTTATCTTTCTGCCATAGACTCCAATGATATCTACCTTAAAAGTAATCTATTTATTTGGTTTCAGACCTCTGGCTGATCATACTAAAAAGAGGAATCAGCCTCTTTCTGCTCACTAATGAAAAGTGTCCCCACATGGTCATATTATCCATATTCCATATAAAACCAAAAGGGCAAACATGCACAAAACTGAAGCTGCTAAGTTAGACCCTGTACCATGTCCAATGAATGAGGAATGGGAATGGCATAAAAGCCTCCCTGATTTCTTCTGTTGAAATTGTACTGTTATCTTCTGCAAAACACCAACATTACCAGAGGAAGTCCTGGAGTGGAGACAGGACTGAGGGAGCAGCTGGAGCTGAAGATCAGATCTATGAGCAGGATTTTGCAAAGGGAAGTAGCAGCATATGTGTTATTTCTGACTCAGCAGCTGCTTTCTAGAGGTCCTCTCCAAGGACCTTCACCTAGAACACAGACTTGAACAAAGGCAACATAACAGGTAAAAAATTATAATGACATTGTGATTGGCAAAGCTGTATCTTAGCTCAAGTGGATTCCTACAGCATTTTCCCAAAAAAAACAAGGTACAACAGAAATAATAAAAAGAGATTGACTAAGAGGATGTTTCAGAGACTTCATTAAAAATTAATAGAGATATTTGTCTTTCAAAGTTTTATATTCTCTTGGACAGTAAAGAGCAGGAGGATAGAGTTCTTTGCTCACTTATTTTGCCATGGAAGGAGAGAGCCAGATGATCAGCTGATACCAATTATAAATGGTTGGTCAAGATTACAGAAGGAAATGAAACATGGGGGCAGACTGATCCGATTTCCAGCAGCACTGAACTGGAGCAGATGTGAGCGTCAAGCCTTGCATGTCTTCTTTCCTCCCAGATGTCTTTTTCTCCTCTGAGTGGTAGTCCATGAAGAGAAATCTTGGCTTCTCAGTAAGTTCCCCATAATTCATCCAGGTTTCACAATAACAGTATATATTCCTTTGCGTTCTGACATTGTGCAGAGGCCACAAAAGTCCCCAGTGAACTGAGGGTGCTAACCTCCATTCCACTTTTCTCATCATATGCATATGGAAAAGAGTATTTACTGGCTGCTTGGAAGAGTCAGTACAGAACATTTACTCATGTAAAAAAAATGGGAAAAACACTGTATTATGGAGCTCTCTTCCAGGGTGAGATTGATTTTTCAACAAAAGTGTTGTTTTCTGAAGGAAAGAAACCTCACTTATTTCCTCTAATTTTTTCTGATTAACTATTTACCAGTTTACACAACTATTTCACATTAGCTCACCATTTGCCCAGAGCATCTTACCTTTTAAATACAAAGTCTACTAAAATTTCCTGTTCCCTCAGGTACTTTCTTTTTTTTCTTTTTTTGCATATAGAAAACCCCTTAATGTACATGATTTTATTTCTCTTAGTTTTCTAGACACTGAACATTTCCAGAGCTCTCAGAAAAAAGAGTATTTGACCACTCTTAAAACACATTTTAGGACATTTGCACAGTGAGGTTGTGACTAGCATATCATGATGAGCATGGTTTAGATGCAGTGATAATACAGCTTTTACTTTCAAAAATCAGGTTTTTGCTCAGAAAAAAAAAACAAAAACAAAAAATTTGTTGGTTAGAAGAAAATTATGAAATGAATGTGCAAAAATACAATTACAGAATCCAAACATATTTTTTCACCTTTAAATTACATCAGGCTTTATATCTCTGTATGACTTCTTACCCTTGTTTTTTGCATTCATGTGCTTTATTCTCTTCACTGATGAGTTTTTAATTTAAAAGCTACAGCTGATTTGATTGTTCATTCACAACTGCATCTGCTATAGCAATGAATCTTTCAGTTGTGCTATCACTTGCCAATATCATCACATAGCAGCAGGATGCAGTTGGATGGCAAACACACACATACACTAAAACCACAGGAAGACTGCAAATAAATAAAAAGTGATCAGAGTCTGTTTTTACATGCTGAAGTAAAAGAAAGAAATTTTATGACACTGCAGTGACAGTGAGAGGGAAAGGAAGAAGACATGTCAGATGCAGAAGATGATAGATATGCTGCCGTTTGCAGCAATGTGGAACAAATATAAAATCTGTACTACTGTTTCCACCCTGGCAGCTTGGCTGTCTGCACTGTGCAGAATCAGATCTCCAACAGTCATTCTATTCATTTTCATAGTGCAGAAATCAGGCCAGCATGAGAGACAAGGTAGCTTAACACCATTCCCCCTTTAAGACTGAAATGGAATTACATTATTAGTGTTGCAAAAGAGACCTTCACAGCTATATATCACTTTACCGGGGATCCAGTGTTTTCCTGAAGTTTCACCTGACTTTTCCTTCCTTTTCCTTTTCACCAACTTTTCCTTACAAAGAATACACATATCCAACTTCAGCCCTTGCAACTATGAAGAAAAGCTGTGAAACATGAAGTAGCTTCACTCTTAAAGGATAGAAACCAGGAGAAAAGAATAATTTTAAATCATTTATCTTTGAAGCTATTCATGATTATTCTTGGCACACAAATTTTATTTCTTTTTTACTTTAAATTTGACAACAGCAGAAAAGCCATAAAAATACTTAACGTATCTTTACACCTGTAAAAGAAGTAATTAATGTAGGAAGCAAAAAAGAAAATTATTTTTGTTTCTTGTTAAACAACATTACAAACTGAAATGTACATATCTTTGGTATCTTTATCTGAGTGTATTCAGTACCAAACAACTCTTTATAGTGCAAAATTTGAATTTCTATTTAGGTCCAAATTGCTCTAGTAGACCTATTTTAAAACTAGAAGCATGGGACAAGCCCATATTAATACCTGTTTTGTTCTGGCTTATCAAACTATTCCATTTCTCAAAAACTATCCACAGGGTTGGAAGCATTGGAAAGTAGCTTTATAAAAGTATTTGGCTTGGCTTCTAAATACACCTTTGCTCTAGTGTTAGAGAAACACTATGATGTATGTAAGCACGTCTCAGTCATGCTGATAAATATACAAGCTTCAAGTTTGTTTGAAGGACTTCTACAAGCAGGGTATATTTCAAGGTTGACTTTCCTTAAAGAAAAAAAGCTGAAACGGGTACTAATGCTACAACATGAAGCCATGCAAAAGGTCAGTTCCCCAGGGTGTGGTTTAAGAAAAAACAACAACTGTAAAGTTTCTATAATCCTTAACTACAGTACAGCTCAAGAAGTTTTACATGAATTCTCCCCAGTAGTGTTTTCTATTTAAAATTTTATACAAGCACGGAAGAAGAAAGCTTAATGCAGTAAAAGTATTATTATATTAGGATCGATATATTAGGAAGCAGAAGACTAAAATAAGACTGTTATCAGCAAAAGTGGATCTATTTTGACAAAAGAAAAAACAAAAAAACAGACTAGTGGATTTCTGGATTTTGGAATACTTCTGAAATAAAAATAGATTTGGGCAGCACTTTCAATCAGTACTACAGTGTTGATTTGTTGATTCAGCTAAGTTCCCAGCACTTGCAACAGATTACATATAGAATGTTTAAGGTTCATAAGGATTCTTGAGTTACAAAGCCAACTCCTGAAGTGATTTAGGCACTTGAAAGATGTTACTTCGATGCTTTTAAACAGCTCAAAATGTTAAATTGTGTGATTTTTAATTTACCCAAAATCCAATTCCCTTTTTTAATAGAAAAATACTCTTCACTACGCTTTTGCCAAACTCAGCAAATTGGCTAAAATATGCTTAGGATGAAACAGTCTTGATATCACTTCAAGTCTCTGCAAGACAAAATCTCCAGTGAGGAATTAGAATCACCAGCAAACCTGTACTGACTCTCCTATATTAGGCCTGGAGACAAATCCGGTTTGATACTCAGGCATGACAATCCTAACTTAAGAAAAGAAGGAAAGGAATAAAATGGGGAACCTTCCTATTCATAAATCATCTTGTAATTAATAACACTACTGTGTTTCTCATCTACGCGCAGCTGAATTTTAGATTTATCATAGGCATATCGTGTGATTAAGAGATTCATTTGCCTCCAGGATGTTTGCACACCAGCTCTCTTGGTGGGCACACAGGAGGCTGAACAGGAAGCAGGACTGTCATGCCACGAGTAAGTGGCTCTTGAACTTAAGCCTATACAGGAAGAGGATTAAAACACAGTCATTGCACAACTGTGCTTTATTTGTATAACAAACAGGATGATTTTCCTCTGGACTACCTGGTGTGACGTTCACCTTGGATTTTTAATATCTGAATTCTCTCTAAGTTAGTGAATTTAGAACTTTCTAAATTCTAGAGAACTGACTATGTTTTCTAAAATCTAGTTTGCATATTTATGCCATTAACAATGATCTTTTGCCTTTGTTTCATAAAGTTCCTCTGATGAAATATGCCTTTGAAATCTAGTAAGTTGCTTATAAAACTAAGGGTCATACCTTCAGATGTCTAAAAAATTCACATTGCTGCTTTCAATGTTGTTTAAAAAAGAAGATGTCAATGTACCTTCAATCAACACAGAGGAAATAACTTTCTTGGCATATTACGGGAGCCCCCGGTGGTCTAGTGGTTAAGACGCAGGGCTGGTACCCTTGAGACCGCGGGTTCGATTCCCGGTCAGG
>JAWWES010000081.1:99038412-99060850 GCA_035583135.1 Lophotriccus pileatus | reverse complement strand
CGAAGGCCTTATCTGCATATGCGGGTAAGGACCTTCCCCGGCTCTTCGTTCGCGAAGACGGGCCATTATTATTATTACTCTAGAGAATAGCTACGATTACTGTAATTATTTTCAGTAGAGATTGTTTATATTACCATTAAGAAAACTGCTTAAGGAGAAAGATGGAGGTTAAAACTTAGAAAATCTCTTAAATCTGCTTTAAAAAAAGAAGTTATTTTAGTGAATGTTTACATATTTCATGATAGTTTTATCACTTTTTTTTTTTTTTAATTAGGACAGCTTTGAGAAAATCCCATTAAGTAAGGAAGCAATTAGGTGTTTTTAGCCATATGGTGATCATCTCCTGAAAAGCTTCTATTAAAAAACCCCTCCTTGGTGAATCTTTCTTTACAGTCTCACAAGTGTGCAACGCAAAAGCTACAAAACCATCACTAGCAATATATGCTAAAATATTCTATTACATGATTGTGAAGAAGAAATGTGTTTATTTTACAATAGAGGAGGGGAGAGAAGCAGAGGGGAGGGGAGGGAAGGGGAGGGTAAAGAAATGCTTCCTAATGTCCAGTCTAAACCTCCCATGATGGACACAGTTTTGAACCATTCCAATGAGGCCCATCACTGGATGCCAGGGAGAAGAGTTCAACACCTCTTATCCATTTCCCCTCCTCAGGAAGCTGCAGAGAGCAATGAGGTCACCCCTCAGCCCCCTTATCTCACAGAATCACAGAATATGCTAAGTTGGAAGGGACCCACAAGGATCATCAAGTCCAACTCCTGGCCCTGCACTCATTCCCAAGAGCCACACCATGTCCCCGAGAGTATTGCCCAAACGCTTCTGGAACTCTGTCAGGCTTGGTGCTGTGACCACTTCCTTGGGGAGCCTGTTTCAGTGCCCAACCACTCTCTGGGTGAAGAACATTTTACTAATATCCAACCTAAACCTCCCCTGATACAACTTCAGGCCATTCCCTTAAGTCCTGTCACTGATCACCAAAGAGAAGTGATCAGAGTCTGCCCCTCTGTTTCCCCTCATGATGTAGCTGTAGACTGCAATGAGGTCTCCCCTCAGTCTCCTCTTCTCCAGGCTGAACAGACCAAGTGACCTCAGCCTCTCCTCTTATGGCTTCCTGTCAGGGCCCTTCACCATCTTTGTGGATGAAGACCATGCCCTCCTTTGGAAACTCTCTAACAGTTTAATATCTTGCTTACATTGTTGTGCCCAAAACTGCACACCATATTCAAGGTGAGGCTGCATCAGTGCAGAGCAGAGCAGCACAATCACCTCCCTCAACCAGATGGCTTTGCCCGATGCCCCCCAGGACACGGTTGGCTCTCCTGGCTGCCTGCTGACTCATATTCAACTTACCATTGACCAGGACACTCAGGTTCTTTTCCATAGCACTGTTTTCCAGCACCACAGTCTGTATGAACATCCGGGGTTGCCCCATCACAGGTGAAGAATCTCCAAACTAGACAAGCCCAGGGTCTTCAGCCACACCCCATAGGACATTCCTTCCAGCCCTTTCATCAGCTTTGTTGCCCTTCTTCAGAAGTATTCAAGGACCTTGATATTATTCTTAAATTGTGGGACCTAGAACTGCTCACAGTGCTCAGGATGAGGATGCACCAACACTGAATACAGCAGAGTAATCACCTCTGTTGACCAGCTGGTCATGCTGTGTTTGATGCAACGAGGCAGCTTTCCCTCTTGTCTACCAGGGCAGAGTGCTGGCTCCTATCGAACCTGCTGCCAGCCAGCACCCCCAGGTCCCTTCCTACATGTCAAATGACAGAAAATAGTCCATATCTTGGAATAAGCAAAAGACTAATTAAATTCTAAGTAGGAGTTTGGGGCTTTAGCTGTGACAGATGCTATATTTGTGCCTGGAGAGTAGGGTACTTGCTCATTCAACACAGAAAGTGTTAGGACAAACATTACTAAGATGTTGGGAAAAGAATAAACTGAACACAGCAAAAATGGCAACTTTAGGAGAGACGGAACATCCCAGAAGTTCCTTCCATGACGACAACCAAACCACCCTGAAATGGGAGCAGCTGACCAGCTTTATGGATATAGCCCAGGGCTGGATTTAAATGCAGAAATTCTTCATCGGCCACAGCTCTTAAGGAACCATGAAACACAAGGGCAAATGGAATAATAGTTCAAAATGGGGGACTTATTAGTTCTATTCTCATTTCAGATTATTTTAATTCTAGAGGCAAGGGCAGCTGTCCTGAAATCATTTCCTTCTGACTGGGAACAACAGGGTTAGGTTACTTCACAGGCTACTATGGCACGCCCAATACAGGGTATTTGCTAACAGGCAATCAGAAAGTGCCTGAGCACAATGGACTGACTACACCCAGCAACATTAGAACATTGGACAACGAGAGTACAATCTAAGAACTTAAACTGGTTTAAAATTAGTTTTAAATTGGTTTTTCCTTAGTATTTAATACTGACTAAAAGGTTTCAGTTGACACAGTGTTGGGGGAAAAAACCAACTTAAGTTTTCTTCATATCCTTTTAAACAATGTTTTTGTTCTTTGCAAATATAATCCAATTTTTATTTTGGCTTTCTCTGTAACTCAGACTTTTATTGCAAAGTTTCACTTTTTGTCAGAGCAGCGAAGAAAACTCAATTTAAGATAGAACCTCAGGCACGCAGTATATGTCAAATGAAACTGAAAACACATTTCTTCCCCATTTCCCACACTATAAACAAGACGAATACTTCAGCACATACATGCACAAATTCCACAGTCCTGGCCACCATAAAATAGCACAATGAGGGAAGCTTTGAAAATTAAACTAAAACAACCTCAGTCCCCCTGTCTTCCCAGGACTCAGCACCCTGAGTGCTGCCCTTTGCCTGGAGACAAGTGCATACAGGTGAGAAGTCCCCTCATCTCCCCTTCATCACCCCATGAGAAAAGAAATGCAGTGTTACAGCTGAAAGGACATGAATAAGCCCTTCGATGTTGTCCTCTGCCTACAGATTACCTATCAATTAGATTTGGCAGCTTGGGGCTGAGATTGAGGTAGCAAGTCGCATGTTTGGTCCAGGTGAGAAAGGTGTGGAGGGCTCAATGTTGGTGCAGTGCCATGCTCCCCTTGGCATGCCTTCTGCAGTGCCAGTGTCCCTGTAGCTGCAGCCTTTGTGGCTCTCTGAACCCTAACCCTAACCCTAAAGACAGCTGGGGGCTGAGGATGAGATCTGCAATGCCATGTTTGGCCAGGCAGAGAAATGACTAAACCAAGGTATCACCCAGAAGACAAGACTTCTGTTACAAGCAATGAACTGCTTATTGATTCACAACCTCCCAAGGGAAGGTGTGGAATTGGTTCAATCTCCTCAGCTATCTACATTACATTTATCTCAATATATATTTATAATATTCAAAGAAAGTATATAATTGTAATCACTGCAGAATAAACTCATATTCATTAATTTCTACAAAAATATGATGGGCATCATATGTTAAGAATAGAAAGCATAAACAAACCATTGGTTACTCTAATTTCTTTGCTATAAAGCAGTTAAAGGATGGTTTGCTGTAGAAGAGAACCCTGCCAAAGTAAGGGGGCATGCCTGGGCACTGAAAAATTAAGCACTTGCTTAAGTTTGTGGGACAAGAGACCAAGAAAATTGTAGAGACTAAGATATCTAATTTTTTCCAAAATGGTGAAAGAGGTGCCTGGCAGGGCTTTTCCATCACTGCACCTATTTTTTTCCTTTTCTTTCCAGATTCAAGTTATTCAGTATTTAAACTTCACTCTTTCTTTTGAAATAACCTCTCAAGGATCAGACCCTTGGCTGAGGCAATGCTCCAAAAATTATGTCAATGGGAGTCTTGCCCAAGAAAGGACTATAGGATTCAGCTGTATGTGAAGAAAGGGTTTGAAATTATGGACAATGGTATCAGGATAAGACTTTATATTTCAAACATATATTTATTCTTTTCACTAAATCACCAAAGAGTGTGGGGAGAAGTGGAGGATGTCACTGTAGAAAACCATATGGTACTTAGATTTCCAAGCCAGAATTCTGTATACTAAATATTTATAGAATCCAGTGATATTCTCTTCTTTCTGTTTATTCCTTACATGTCACCCAGAGAAACTCTGGCCAAGCACCAATCAAATATCCAAACAAGTTACAGGCAATCAAAGCATGGGGAAAGAGAGAAAACAGATCACCAGTAGGCTCATAATTAGCAACCTAAACCTGGAAGGAGGTGCTTGGGAAGTGCTTCTGATGTGTCTGGATTCCTGCCCTTGCCACATGTCACGAGTGGTTTCAGAAACTGAGTTCTCAGTCTCTGCAAGGGGTAGGGAAGACATACACAGTCTTTTTTGGCTAGACTGAGCAGGGGCATATGTGGAGCAGCTGCAAAAGCAGACATCCGTCTGCTCTCAGAGACCAACATAGGAACAGAAACGCATCTCAGTGATGACAGCTAACTTGCTCTTGGTGTCTACTGGGTAAGCTCTGTCTCCCTACCTGTGGCATGCAGGGCTGTTGTGTTTATTTTGCTCCAGACAGAAACAATGCAGTGTCCTACTTATCACCTTGTGCTTAGAAGTGTACTTGAAGGAGCTACTGAGGTACACAGAAGATCTGGGACATATCTTAATAGGAGCCAATCTTCTTACCCAAGGTCTAGCCTTGACATAGAAATCTTTAGGTAGTTTCCTCTTTCCTCAGCAGTCTTATTCCTTTCCCTGCTCCTACCTTCTTTCCCTTTGCTTTCAGTGTGAGAGCTACCAATCTGCAACTACCCTTTCATTCTTCAGGAATAGTAATAGGATTTTAAAAAGCATAACAAGCCCAATACCCAGTACTTTACTAACAGGGGTAGCTTTCATTGTCAATCACCCTCAGCATCCATTTAGATAGAATTTGGGATGCTGCTTGTTGCACATTCTACATAGATGTTGTCACTGTACAAAGTATAGTGCAGACAGATCTTATTAGCATTATGTAGAGTGGATGTCACCTACTTTTGCATGTATATATAAAGAAAACTTCAAATTTATAATAACTTTTTGCATACTGCAAAATTAACAATAATTTCAGAATCAGATTGAAGATATCAACCAAACAAAAGTTGTATCTTCAATATGGAAAGCTCTTCCATTTTTATAATTACAATTTACTATTAAATTGGTACTCAAAGGTTCCTTTCTCTGTGTCACTGAAACAGTTATTTACTATGAAAAACATACTTACTGAATTTTGCCAAAAATGTAAAAACCACACATCTGTTATTCTTCAAACATATATTTTCTAAAACAGCTGGCATTTACTTAACATATAATAACAGTTATTAAATCATTCTTAAGTCTGTTTTGTGGAACTGTAATGTAAAGCATTACACATACAAGAGAAACACCACGGGAACAAACACAAAAAAGAGAATAGGGGTGTTGTTAGTAGCTGAGCAATTACTAGTCACATTAGAAACTACAACTCAGAGAAGCATAGCAAGGGGAAGACTGCAGGACAAGAAATTTTAAGAGACCCAATGCCTTCCATTTGAAGTTTTAAAGTTATTGGATCATTTATAGGTCAACAAATATGTAATAACAGAAGACATTTCTGTAATCATTATTGAATCTAATAGACAAAAGCACAAGCTTCATCATCTGGTGGCTCAAATTAGAGAAATTTAGGTGTTTAAAGAAGTCCTTCTTTTGGTTTTCATTTTCGGCACTGCGGCAGCATTTCCACATCTGCATTTCCCCAGTACTGGCTGTGGCTCATTCCAGGCTCTGCATTGCAAACTTCACCCCAGCCATGAGCTGGAAAGACAGTACTGACTGCATTACAGGATAAGACCACCTCCATGACTGACCCGTTCCTCTTTCCTTTTGAATTTTAACAGGCTTTGTGCATTAAGCTCTTCTAATTGCCAATGTAGCCAGGAAACCAGAACAGTCACTGTTTATTGTTCATAACTATTTCACTTGAGATTTCAGCTGAGCCTCCTAGCAACAGGACAAGAGGAAATGGCCTCAAGCTGAGCCAGGGGAGGTTCAAGCTGGACATCAGGAAGAATTTCTTCACTGAAAGGGTGGTTAAACATGAAAAAGGGCTGCCCACGGAAGTTGTGGAAGTGTGCAAGAAACGACTGGATGTGGCACTTAATGTTGTGGTTTAGTTGACATGAAGATGTTTTCTCAAAGATGAACTTGGAGGTCTTTTCCAACCTTAATGGTTGTATGATTCTATGATATACACTGGGTCCTGAATGTGACTGAAAATATGTTAAGCCTGTGAGATGAACAATGCCTTTTAGAACATATTTTTAGTCATTTTTGGAACAAAGTACAGCAGAGCTGACTGCTTTACAGACATTTTTATGTGTATGTGTGTGCTATCTAAACAAGCCCCAATAATAAACAATAATTCCCATGTTAATATTTGCAAAAAAAAAGCCATCTTATCCATAAATCTACTTTTTTGGCATAATAAAGGTTATTAAGGACACCATTAAGGTGCCAGCTTGCTTGACATGAAGGTATCACTCATGCTTAGCATTTCTGCTGATCTTTTTTGTTTCTTGTAGGACAGTACCATACAAGCTAGTATTTTCCATAATTCTTAAAATGTGTCCACAGTTTTCTTCAGAAAATACAGTCAGGGACTGCAGTTTATATTATCTTGGACAAAGGTGATGAGTATGTTACAATTAGCTAATTTGTAATGTCTTGAAAAACAATCAATAATATAAAGGCTTTCATTTAAATCTATCAAACCCCCATACACTCCTTTTAATTGAAAAGTTCTTAACTACAGTCATTTCCTGGATATAAAGCTACTTTACTCGAGCTCCAGCATTTTTAATTTCCCTTGCACTGAAAAGCAGCATCCTCAGCTCACAAGTAATGCTTATATAAAAGCCTCACAGTCAGATCTCCTGGTGCCACAATATTTTTCAGGATATGAAGACAACAGCAATGTAAGCACTCTACTACTGCAGAATAAACACCACGTAGCCACAAAGGAGTGGTGACATCACCTGTAAATTATCTGCGCTTCATTTTCTGTAATGTAAACTGACTGTCCATATCTCCTGTTCCTCAACCTTCTCTAAAACAGTTTGTTGAGAAGAATATTTTATATGAATCTTCCAGTTTTATAAAGAAAAGATTATTCCTCCTTAGGACATTATTTAATGTCTTCCCTTTTGTGTGTCTAAAAATCTTGCTTCCTCCTGAATGAGAATGTCCTTGCTCAAACAACACATTCAAATGCTATTGATATTCCACAGCTAACTCAGGTGTGCGTAAGTCAACAGCTTGCAGAAAATAAATAGCAAAGCGTGTTGCTGCTGCTTCTTTTCCTGGAGCTGATACAAATAACACAAGAACAGCTGTACTGGATCAGAGCTAACACAGACATAGCCCACTAGCCTGTCTCTATCAGTGGCCAAAAAGGGATTCCTACTGAAAAGTGTAAGATTACGGAAAGCATGTAGTGATACATACCCAGAATAATCTCTCAGGTCTGAGAGATCTGCAGACCTGGGATTTCTACTTCTGTGACTTCAAGTTAAGTGTAATTCCATCAACTAAGTGTTACATATAACAATGTGCGTCCCTTTGTTTACTTTGGAATTTATTCCTTAAGATATAAAAAATACTTACCTTAAGCAATAACATAAAATATGATATTAAACAAATATTGCTATAAAGCAGTCTACACTGAACTTTGCATATATGTTACTCATTAATCTTTTAGTTAACCAACTTGGGAAGTTGTGGATGCCTTGTCCCTAGAATTGTTCAAGGCCAGTTTTGAAGGGGTTCTGAACAACCTGATGCAGTGAAAGGTGCCTCTGCCCATGACAGCAGGGTTGAAACTGGACAATGTTTAAGGTCCCTTCCATTCTGTGATTCTATGATTCTATAAATATATCATATCATTAAAAGCTTGTGTTGAAAATACAGGTAAGATGATGAATATTATTAACGCCAAATCTTAATTGCTCTGTGTGAAGGACTTTATCTTTCTTTTTTTTCACTTTGCTGGTTCTCTGAAAAAGCTGGTAAGAGAACATACTTGCTTCTGTGATTATGGCAAACCAAGTGCATTCAAATCTTCACCCCATCTGTGCTAACTAATGTGCTGCTTCAAATCAAGTTAGTCCAGGATGACAATCAGTCTCTCAAGGTGCAGAAGTGACATTTGAAAGCCTTTCTGCTTTTCAAACTAGAGTGGCAATAATGGGATCTGCACAGTAAGCTCATGTACATATTTACCTCCTCTGAGACAGGCTTCTCAGCTGTAATTTAGTCTATTAAGAAGTCTATCTTCATCTCTCATGTGGTACACTGCATATACACAGCTATCATGGGTTCTCTTTCTTGCTTTGAAACAGCTTACAAGTTGGAAATTGCCACCATAAACATCTAACAAACTCAGCTAAAAAAATATTGACCATTTTCTGTTGTCATTTTCAAACCACAGATCCAAGGTATCAGTTCATTCTAGCACTCCTCAAAACTTCTTTTATTTTCTATTCTGATGGAGACAAGCAGGACCAGTAGGTGCTAATTCATAATCTGGGTGATGAAAGAATCAAGAGTTTACCGTAGCGCCCTTCAGACATATTTGATATCACGCTGAATGAAATGCTCGTCAAGGTACCAAACTGAATGTAACTTGAGAAAAAAGCACCATCTGTGAAAAATAAGCCTTCAAGAATATTGAACGTAGCCCCTGAGAATGTGCAATTTTTAGTAATATCAAAAACTTTGTTCAAGTGTAGGGTGGATTCTTTTTCTTACTATTTGTAGAAAAATAAATGTGACATTGAGCATCTGAATCCCAACATCAGATCACTCTTTACTGGGCTTGGCCCAGTTTAATTTACAAGACAGACACATGTTTGTGGTATGATGACCTTGTGGTTAAGTTTTTTCACAATAAATTCTTGCACTTGAGGAATTTTGCATATTGAATGTTACTGTGATGGTGAATAGCTCTCTGCCATCTTTGGACCTCTTTCAACTTCATTTCCTTTTGTCAAAAGTTTTGTGGAAAAAATAATATGAGTGAGAGCAGTATTTTCATTCATAAGTAAGACTTGTGCCCAAATGGTGTGTCCCTTTTCTTAATACTAGCAACAAAAAAACACCACAAGGCAAGTTCATACAGTGAATAAATTACTTCAGATCAACTGAGGAAAGAGAAGAGGACACAAACAGAAAAGCTGAACACATATGTGCATGACACTTCATGACTTCCTTTCTAAATTTGAGGTCATTGATACATTCAATCAACCAAAATAAATAATTCTGCAAATTTGCCCATGCAGGTTTTCTTCCTTTACTTTTTGCACTGGTAAGGAAACAAATTTATGGCTCACCTTTCAAAACCAATCTGCCGTAATGTTTTCTCCCATGTTGAACCTATACAAAGAGAAAAAAAAACAAGCACTCAGTGAAGAATCTTTTTTGTATGAACACTCTTATTCTTCTCTTTTTTTTGTGCAGCTGGGATCATAAGGAGATTTTTCCACCCCTACAGAAGTACTTGTAAATAACATCTGTTTTCCCCCGAGTGAAGAACTGTTGAGAGAGGCTACCACCGGGTGACATAACAGTGTGTAGGGGTATCAGCCTATATAACTCCTTTACATTGCAAAGCAGATAGTCACTGCTGCAGTTCACTGCAATTCCAAGGGTGGTCTGCTCTGCTAGAGCAATGTGATCTGTTCTCAACTCCTGAAAGTGCTGAGTTGGCATCTCACATCACGCACTCTTCACATTTCAGCTTTTCATTTTACTGTAGTGTTCGCATGATTCCTGCTGAAAGCTTTACAGCTCCTTCTGAAATCCAGGCCTTTTAGTTTTAAGCAAAAGCATGAAGATGAACTTCTGCTTTATTGTTTAACCCTTCATACTCATAAAAGCAGCTGCAAAGGACTCTTTCTCAAAACGATCAAGGGTTCAACCCTACAAACTACTCAAAGACACAGACTCATTCAACAAATTGTCCTCAAGATTTCTGATGCATTTAGTACAGATTTTACCTAGATTTTCTACAAAATAACTCCCCCCACACTCCAAGTGTTAGGTGAGCAGTTTTCAGCTCTTGGTAGGTTTTCTTGCTGGTTGCCAGTCTCTTTCTTTTGCTACCATTATTTGGTCATTATAAATTGTCGTGGGTTTGTCAAGTCATGCAGGTCTGAAGGCAAATATGTAGGAGGAAATGAAGCTGGGTCAGAGTTTGCTCTCTGCCCTTTTATACTCCTGTGGGAAACGCAACAGAATTGCATGCCATGTAAGCAACTGCAATTCTTTTTGAATGATTCATCTGAATCATTCCCTGAAATCTCAAAATCAAAGAGACAATAATTCCAATTCCTGATGCATTCCATTGCGCAAAGGGAAATTAGTAAAATTTAAAAATGTTCCCTGTGAGTGACATTGAGTAGCACCACAGAAACTCAGAGACAAGTAGCAATGTCACCAAGAAGTACTGAGAAAGAGTGGAAATACATGAAGGAAAGCAACTTTGTCTGACTTAAATCAGGAGAATTTCAGGATTAAATGCATATTGTGTAGCATGTGTTTATACATAGACTATAACAAAATCATGGATTAGATTCTTTCTACAGACAATCCAAGTCCTACTTGACAAATTGGTATGGAGAAGAGTGGTGACACAATACTATCAATCAGAAAAACCTTTGCATATGTATCCCTTAACATCTTTAACTTTCCATTCTGTTAAAGGAGTCAATGACCTTCCATGTCTGTAATATAGTATTTATCTCTAATCTGCAACATGTTAAATATTTGTGTAAGACCTAGTAAATGCTTTGAACTTGGGACACTTCCTGCCAATCCAGATAAGCATCTAAAATCTCAACTTCTAAGAAATTTTGGATTTGAGTGGGGTTTTTTTTTGTTTTGGTTTTGTTTTGGTTTTTGGTTTTTTTTTGGGGGGGTTGTGGTTTTTTTTTGTGTGTGTGTGTTTTTTATTGTTGTATTTTTTGGTTTTGTTTTTTGTTTTCATGGTTTTGGTTTTGGTTTTTGGGGCTTAGTTGTTTGGGGTTTTTTTTTGATATACCAACTGAAACCTTACTACTCCATTGACTAAACTTTGCAGTTTAGTCCAAGGAGAATGTGGTAAATTTCTAATATAGTTTCTGTGTACAAT
This sequence comes from Lophotriccus pileatus, assembly GCA_035583135.1. NCBI lineage: Eukaryota > Metazoa > Chordata > Aves > Passeriformes > Tyrannidae > Lophotriccus > Lophotriccus pileatus. Next base: position 99,049,673 of record JAWWES010000081.1, on the reverse strand, counting down.
ACTATATAGTATCTGTCTGGTTTATAAATCACAGTCTAAGCAAATATAAATCAAAATTAAAAAAAAACCTAAAAAGTTAATTTTCTTATAAGCCTATGTTTTTCAAAGCTTCCTTCACAGCTCCTGACTGGACAGCCACTCCATAGAGAAAATATTGTGTTGTCTAAGCTGTGCTACTCTAATCTAGGGGAGCTGTATAAACTCCTCCAGCTATGCCAGGGGAGATTTAGGTTGAACATCTAGGAAGAATTTGCTCACAGAAAGGGTGATTAGACATTGGACTGCCCAGGGAAGTGGTGGAGACATCATCTCTTGGGGTGTTTAAGGAAAGACTGGACGTCTGGTTGGCATGGTGGTGGTTTGGTCACAGGTTGGACTCAGTGTTCTCAGGGGTCTTCTCCAACCCAATTGATTCTGTGATTCTGTAACGGGTAAGTTCCTGGCCAGTTCCAAACATGGTCAGTATACCACATTATGCTCTTCTGGAGCCCCTTCTTCATTCAACTTCTCACCACCAGTCGCTTCAAACTTCAGTCACACAGATGTTTTCTTCTAAAGGCTCTAAAAATCTTTTCTAATGATACTTTAGGGCAATGGACACAAAGCTTTTCCGTTCAGGACTGTTACAGCTACAAACAGTGACAAATGAAAAAAATACACTTTTAATTGTTCCCATTCAGCACAAAGCAGGAAGAGATTTCAGGCCCATATCCAGCAGAGCATATAAGAGGCTTTGAAAGTGAGATGGAGAAAGCTCTACCTTCACTTTATGAGGAAAAAAAAAAAGTCAAAGTCTGTTCTGGAATAACTGAAGAATGTCCACTGTTTGATCAGTACAGAGAGCTTCTACTGTGGCACGTGCATTTGCTTAAGATGGGGCAAGATCTCTGCCCGCACAACTACTTACATACAGTACCTTTCATCACACTGAGTTCATATTTTATAAAAAGAAGTCCTCTACATCTTTAAAGCAGGACAACAAACATTCTCACATACATTTATTTCAAATAAACATGAAAACCAAAAATAATGAGTAGTACATGAATCATCAATATTTGATTTAGATAAATAAAAGCCTACTCTATTCATGTCTTCTTTTATAAGTTACCCTCCCAACCCAACAACTTCTGGAGTGTAACTGGTTTCACCCAGCACTGATGAATGAAGTCACTGTTAAACAGATGACTGTGTCACTCCACAGGTAAGTGCAGGGCAGACACAAGCAATTCTCCATATACTTTATGCAATCCTGCTGGCTCTGGCAGAGTAGCCAATGGGTTTTGAAGTCTGAAGATTTGATGAGTGTTAAAGAAAAGAAACATCAGCTTCTTAAAGCACAGACTGGTAGTGGCATCTTTAGCCAGGGTTTCTATGCTTTCCACTGTTGTGTATATTAGTGTATGAATTTCTCACCTCATGACTGGCTATACTTCAGTTGTATGATATATAGAGTCCTACTGAAGAAAGAGAGGGAGACAGAAAGAAAGACAGAGGGAGAAAGGCAAAAGGCAAAAGAGAGAAGGGAACTGGTCTCCATTGGTTTAAAATAATCTTTTGGCTGCAGCTGCCTACTGGAATGTATGTGACTCCTCTGAAGCAAAGCCTGCCAAGAACACAACTAACATATCATATTAAAAAAAACTAAACACCACATCTTTTTCTATGGAGTCTTACTTTAAAATGTTTATGATCTAAACATTCAGTTTTAAGTCTTGCCGATTCCACTCACAGTAGTATCAACTTCTACACTACACGAACAGCCAAAAGTAAATACCCTGGGGTAACAGCAGCACTGAAAAGAATAATGCTATTAAAAGTCTAGAAAACTTATTATTTTATTTAAACCTTACACATTGCTTCCAAAACATTAAACAAGATTTAAGTCACATAAGTCTCATTAAAATAAAAAATGGACTTATTCAAGATGTGAAGACTCGATCCTGCTCCCAAAGAAATCAATAGGAATTTGGCTATTCAATTCAGTCTTTCTCTCTGCTGGGACTGTGGAAAATATTCACCTGTTAACTTTCAGAATCAATCAACTGCCACACTCAAGTTGCTAAGTTAATTTGGCTTCCCTTTGCTTTCTGTTTTTTACCACCACATCAAAAATACTGCAACTGTTTATAAGAATGTTTTAATCTGGTACCTGTGTAATTAAGCTTTTGTTTCAAATATTTGCCCCAGACCATGTATTCCAAAAATTCTGTTTCACCCTAACATCACTAGCTTTAAAATTCTTGAAAAAGATGAACCATAATGCAGCTCCAGAATTACTGCTCACATTTAATAGGAACAATGGTAAAATGCACATCATGCACCCATATGCACTCTGTGAAATCCTAGCATGACAATGAAAGTATAAGAATATGAAATTTAATAAGATAAAATTAAAAACATCTTTCTGAAATGCACAGTTGTCTTCTTTGACAGGTAGGATTTCATTCACATGGCAGTTTTCGTATTTGGTTTGGTTTGATTACAACTCTCTGCTTACTGTGAACTGACTGAGTGAAGAGACTCACAGTCCACTGGTAGGTTGCTCACCTTTACAAACTATGAAGTTGCCTAGCTGCTAAAGTGCACTGGTGGGCATAGGGAAAACACTGTAACATATCCATAGAATCACAGAATAGTGGAATACCAGATCAGAAGGGACCTCTAGGGTAATCTGGTCCAACCTTTCTTGGTAAAAGCATGACTAGACAAGATGGCCCAGTACCCTGTTTAGCTAAATCTTAAAATGCTGGTAAAAATATTGGGTGATTTTCATCCATTCATGGAGGTTGGACAGTTATTCACTTTGAATCACATCATGCCCTATCCACCAGTACAGTAGAGATCTGTGGCTGCTCAGGGAGACACCTGGCATGCATTATAAATGCACAGCAGAAATTTGTGCCTTCTATGCCATCCCCATTCAGGCATACATGAAGGTCCCTGCTGATCCTGTGGTCCCTATGACTGTGTGCAGTGATTACCCACAGCCTGCTGCCTTCTCACTTCTCCAGAGTTAGTGGCTAGTTTAAGAACTACATGCCTGTGTCTGGCTCTGCTCTTCAGGCTTTCTAACAGTAAGAATAGTAATTCTTGCATTCTTTTCTCACTGTGATCTGACATAAGGACCAAAGGGGAAAAATACGGTTTAACTGAACGAAAAGGCATTGTTTGACATTTTTCAGTAAACATTAAGTGAGCCTGTCAGAATTCAAGTATACAATTGGAATAATATGAAGATCTCCAAAGACTGAAATAGGACAAAATATCTGTAAATTCTATTGACTCAAAAAGACTTTTTTGGAGCCTGTCAGTGAGTAACACAGAGAATCACCCAGACTCTCTGAAGGAACTACAGAGGCACCAGACATACCACAGTCACACTAAGCTCATCAGTTACGTGCAGGAGTGACCTATACAAACATGTTATGACATATTAGAAACAGGTAATATTCTTGGAAGAGTAATCGTAATAGTAACTGATCTCTAACATTTTGAAGGAAATAAGTTTCAGAAGAACAGCTGAATTTGTCATGGTCAAAATATTCCTATTAATTTAAAAATTTTGATCTGAAGGCTGTGACACTAGTATTCTCCAAACCATGAAAAATAAAAAAGGGGAAAAACCTCTTTCACATATTTAAGAGACACGAAACAGCAATACAGAATACTCCAGAAACTGAAAGAAACACTTAGTTTAAAAAGGTGCAGGTGTCACTTCTCGACTCTTTTCTCAAAAAACAGAGAACAGGGCAGAAGTTCTCAGAGTCCAGCCCAACTAGGCTAGTTGTGGACTCAAGTATCTTGAACACACACCTTAAAGGTCTCAACAAATGGCTTGTCCTGCTACAGTTCCTTTTTCAGTAGACACACATACTGTACAAACCATTTGAGGGTTTGCAGGTTATTTTCAATGGATTGGAAAACATTGCTCTGCTGTATATTCTCCTTCATCACCTTAGTACTTACTAACAAGTAACTAATAAGTATTACTAACTAGCTGAAAAGTATACAACTGCAACTGATAAAACTGCCATATTTGCAACACCTTGGTTCAGCAGCTTCATACATTAACAGTCTTTCCAGATGTTTGTTCCTAGTAGAAAACTTGTATCTTCTTCCAAACAAACAAAAAAAATTACGGTTTTTCTTCAGAAATCCTACCTTATTTTCCTTTTTAACTAATATAAACCCAGAGGTTTTATGAAACCAAACAGTGGTTTTGACTACAGAAATGCACATGGCATAGGAAAGCGCTTTTTCTTACTTTCTGCACGGTACCACAGAGGCATTGCTAACATTTAGTTACCTGTACATTGTCAATCGAATAGTTAGTTACATAAAACATGATGAACAGAAATAATAATTTTTCTTATCTGAAGTGGCAGCAGACAATGCTACCATGGCATTTAGCACCTATTTGTCTATCTTGAGAAATAAATTTCTCTTACACTTCCTCTTCCCTTGATTTAAACTACCTAGGCTGCATCCTGCACTCATCACTTTGCAATTCTATCACCACAGGCTATCATCTGGGATAATCATATGGTTTTCTTAATAGGTCACATTATTATTCTGATGTGTCCATGCTGATGTTTTAAGTCAGAACTGGAGAGTATTTCTTGGGCAAACCTCTTACTATGCTTTGGTTTGCACAACCGAGTGATCTTAGAGTGCACAAACTGGATTCCTTCCACATGAAACTAAGCCACAGCCCATGGACACAACTGCCGTGTTTCAGTCGCTAATGCCTATTTGATCTGTGTGACCAGAGCAGAGCTATTTCACAGTAAACCCCACTCAAACTATCAAAACATGGCAGCCAGGGACTCTGCAACAAATGCCTCACTCCTATCACACTGTGCCGCTTGCTAAGGCAGATGCAGCTCACTCCACCACCCCCAGTGCCCATCCCAGGAGCATTCCCAGAAAAGCTTTCCAGTTACAGTCACCTTGAGGGATGAAGGGGCAGGTCAGGATGCTCGTTCTTAAGATTGCTTTCTGGGCTGTATATCCCACCCACTGCAGTGAACCTTCCTATTGCCCTGAGAGTACAGAGTTGGACTGGATGCAAAGCACTGTCACCCTCCCTATAAAACCCCAGGGAAGGCACAAGAGCAGAGTATTTAATTTTTCAAACAACTTCTCAAGGGGAAGGAATAAGGGAAAATCTGGGCTGTTACGGTTTGCCGTGCATGCTGAAGAGACTAAAACCACCAGTAAAACAGAAGCTTAGGGTCAGTCCAGGATTCTGCCTAGATGAAGAAAGTGATTCCTGAACGCATACCAAGAAAGAGGTCATATCAAGAAGAAAGATCAGATTTTGCAAGTCTTTACTTGCCTTCCACTCATACCAGCTTTCAACAGATTTTTGACTGAATAAAGAGTACAAATTTGATCCCTCCACAACAGTGTCATGGGAAAGATTTACTGTGTATTTTTTCCTGTGAGGAAAATAAGAAATTATTATCATGAGATACAGAAATTGCTTTCCTATTAAAAAAGAAAACTTGACTCATTCCATGCTAACCGGAAAAAAAAAAAATCATCATCAAAAACACTACTTTTCTCTAAGGAGATTTTAAGGAGTGGGAACTTTTACTAATAAAATGAGCAGACAAGAAATATAGAACAAAGTGCAATAGTACTGACACTATATTTGTGTGTGTGCACAGAGATGCATATTGCTTTAAAATGAGTATTAAGAAGACAATGGATACGGTAAAGTGATTAACAGCTGTATGTGACAGTCACCTCTTCCAGCCTGTGACTTCCCTGGGAACTCTAGGCATCCAGAAGGGTTAGCAAAGCTCCCACTGATAAGCTGGGACTCTAAAAGCAACTGCTTCACAGGCCTTATCCATATTCTGGAGTTTTTGGATTGGTGGTTTTGTTTTGTGGGGTTTTTTTGGATTGTGATTAGCACTTAGAATTGCAGGGCTGGGGGAGGATTTTTTTTTAAAAAAAAAAAACATTTAACTTAAGATAACACAATCTGAAACACTCCATAGTGGACCTGGGACATAATTGATCCAGTATCTTGCCAGAGACAGGGGCAGATCCCAGCTCACTTTCCATGATGGCAAAACCAGTGTTTCCGAGTCTGACACATAGTCTATAGAAGTAACTGGAAAGATTTGCATTGAGTTAATAGGCTTTGATAGTTTTCAGAAATGGAAAAATAAACAGCAGTAAGGAACAGTAAAAAACCAAAATCTGTTCTTATACAAGAAGATTACCTGCTAATTAAACAGCAAGAGATGTGTGGAAAAAATAATAACTTGGAAAAAGAAAATTTGGGAAAGTACACTCTACTTTTGTTCTTCCATGACAGATTTGTTTAAAATTATACAGAAGTAATAAACCAAATTTAAATTGGCTGAATCGCTTCATGTATTTTTTTGAATCAGATTTTTCACAAGGATGACAGGTTCCATAGGTTTTGTAAGAATCATGACTTCTTTTGGTTGCTTAGATAAAGTATATCAGAAACACTTAAGGCATCTTCCCCTGCAAAACATGCATGCTTAAAACAACCCTTATTTTAATCTCATTTAATTTCAAATTTATTTTCTCAATGAGGCAGCAAAACAGCAAAACCCAAAGCACTAGAAAATCCTTGGGGAATGTATTTCAGATGAAACCTGATATAGCTAGTTAATGGGAAGTGCTTTTTTGTTGTTTTTTAATCTTTTATTTATCTATTAGTTTGCTGTAATGGTTGGTCAGTGGGTTTTAACCTGAATTTCCAAGGTTGCTGCAGATCTGAATTCATTCTGCCATCTCTTACTTTTTTTTTTTGAAATAGAACTGTTCCCCTTTCCCTCTTACAGTAGACCATTGCAAAAATGGACGAGAAAAGGGACACAACATGCAAAGCAGAACTTTGTAGGTTACCAGCACAGAATCCTATTGTGGGAATAAAGGGGGACACAATCAGATGGTCCCCCTCTTATTCTTTTTTACAACAGAAAATAGTGTTAGTGCTCTGGGGAACAGCCTTGAAGGAAGGCAACTTTTCCTGCTGTTGTGATGGGGGATGTCAACCTTAAGTCAGAGAGTGATTGAGCTTAAGAGCATCAAAGTTCTCTCCAGACCTTCTGAAAGAAGGCCAAATAATAACTACATCGCCCTTTTTTCAAAGATGAATGATAGCCTTTACTTTGGTTTTCAAAGTAAAAGAAAACTTGCAGCAAGTTTTATTTTTCATAAATCTGAAGAAAATAAGACTTTTCTCCATTTTTGTTGGCAAAGAAATTCACTCCTACCCTGAACAACTCAGCTTTGTCCGCTGAAGAGTATCTCAGAGACATGGTTTTAACTTCAGAGTATAACTGACAGGCATCCTTCCAATTTCTAGAGCCACCCTCTGCTTAGTTTTATTGTAATATAATATACTGTTATGAATAATAATGTCGACCTAGTTTTCCTGCAGTGTTGAATGTTCACGGTGTACCAGTGCAAGGAATTTGCTTTTCATTGTCTCATTTTCTCTTTTTGTCTCATCTGAAGAAGGGGAGGTGGGCAAATGTTTCTTTCCAAATTTTGCAGCATAGACACATGGAGAGGGGGAAATAAATAGGATGTGTGTCTACTGTAGCACATCCATATACAAGAAATTATGGATGAGATAAAAAAAGGATAGGAAACTACAAAAACTTGCACAGAAAGAGGAGGGATATTATGACGACAAAAACATCAGTCCAGTGGTGGTATCTGTGACACCACTAACAGACTCCACAGCATGTAAACCGTGCCTTTTCTCTCAAATCCCTTTCTGGTTTTTTAACACAGTTTTTTTAATGGAGAACCACGTCACTAACATGATTACCCTTGCAGATTAAGGAAACATAGTATGATGAAGACAGTAATTTGTTGCATAAGGCATAAGGTCCTGCCCATATTCACCTTTTGCATGAAAAAAACCTCAACCAAACAAGTTCTTTCAGTAACTAAAATGACACAAGACACAAAGACCTAAAGTGCTGTGTGAAGGATGATATCCAAAATAAACTTCAGAAAACTGGCTTGAGATGTGTACAACCTTAGTACACTACCTTCCACAGAAGCAGAAACCAGAACTTGAAAACTCTTCCGTCTGTGTGCCATCAAGAGACAGCAGTAGTGACTGCACCAGGCAGCAAGACATTTGGGGCATGAAAGCTTACTCCCAGAGATCTCTTCAGAGGAGAAATTTGGATCCAAAAGGATGTTCTCCTCTGGGCAGTAGTGTGAAGCAGGCATGCAGACTCAAATGATCTGGATAGGGCAATGATACCAGCAGATGTTATTTTTCCTCCCTAGCAAATTAGCCAGTTCAGCTGACAAGTATAAAATATGTATTCACTGAACAAACGGTTTCTCTTGATTCAATTTTCTTTGTCTTTGCAGAACTTACAGTTCTGTAATTTCACTCATTTTTCACAAAGCTCTAGTCTGTGAGATCAGAAAGGAGAAAGCTCTTCTGCCTTCCACCTCCCATTCCTCTCAGAGACAGCTGACTCTGTAGCTATAATGCTGCTCAGGGAAAACAGAGCAGGCAAAAAAAATGGGGAAAACAGAAGGCAGTGGGGTGCCAGTTGCAGACTCAGCCCATTTCTTCACTTCCAGACATGGGTGTTTTTAAAACACTGCTGCCACTGGGTGAGGAGCCCACACAAACATGAGGGTGGCAGGGAGGAGTTTGGGCAACTAAAACTGGCAAGACAAGCCAACAGCAGATAGACTCCCAGGAGAGATGAGGATCATGCACTTTGCCTCCTGCAAGCCGTTCCTATGCACACCCAGAACACCTCCTGGATTTCACTACCACTTGCAGGGAACAAGAGCCACAGGTAAGTATTACTGATCTATGGTTTATTTTATTTAAGTGCTCATGACCTCTGGAATAGCAACGGTCAAGCCACTAGAAGTGCCCAGACAGATTCCATAGGGTTCCACTGCTGTGTGATTGGTTTTAATTTTGCCTCTAACAGACTGCAGGTTTGCATCCAGTGTACTAGCAGATCATTTCCCAACACTTAATTAGTTTTCATTAGTATGCCACAAATAGCATGAGCACTATCAACAAATTAAAGGAATCACTGGGTTGCCTAATAATTTCCTTTTTTAAAAGCACTCCGTGCCTTTTATCTTGCGTGCTTCAAATAGTTTACAAATAGTTTGCTCTTTCTACAGTTACTGCTTAATTAGGAGTATTAGGACTAATTTCTCCCCATTTACTTTGCTTGGCTAAATCTAAGCAAAAAAAAAATCAGTAAAAGCGCTGAAACTTTTGCCATTCTCACAAGTTATTAGATGACAAGAGTATTCTCACACTTATTTCAAGTGTGGTTATTTTGTCCTCACTGCAATATGTTTTATTTAAGTTTTCATTAGGGTATTAACAAAGTCATACCTTTTGAGTAAACACTGAAGCTAATGATGAGAGGTAATAATTTCCTACTCAGTAGAGATTTTTATGCTACAGAAATAATGGGCAATTTAGACGTGTGACTCTCAAATACATTCTTAAATCAGGTATTTTATTTATTCACGTGCAGCTTCATTGCCTTTAGGAGTGATATTACATCAGGCCTAATACAAAAAGAACAAACACTTTAGTGTTTGCTTCTTTTCAAAGATACGTGGCCAACAACAGCAATGCTTCAGAGCTAGTGCCAGTTGGCAAGTTTTCCCAATCCAAGTCAAGCAGAGCTGAAGAACTGGAAGGTCCCACAGTGGGATCAGTATATCAAGTGATGAAGCACAGGTGCCATATTAGAGAATAAACAGTTTATAAACTGGGTGTATTAAAAAACTTACTGGAAATATTCTTGTTGTGCTCAAAATAATACACAACAAAAATGTTACAGTTCAAGACAATGCATCTGAAGGATATTGGCCCAATTTCAAACCGTCTCATCCCAAATGTTTCTCTGCAACAGTTTTAGAAAACTAATACACTGAATACACAAATTTGGGCATCTTGGTAACATTTTCCACAAAGCATAATGGCTGTCAAAATTTATTGTCTTTGCCAGCTGGTGAAGTATATTTTATGTGGTTGCAAATGTGAGCTACTCACAGCAATGAGGGACACTGTACCTGTTACATGCTGAAATAAAAGCAAAGACACAGAGGAGAGAAAAATTTACATTTGATAGGAAAATGGGCTGGAAAGCATAAAAGGCATACATTTCTAACAAAGAAAAAGTCATACATAAAAACACTGATTTCTATTGGAAAGATATATAAGTGTAAAATTATGCACTAAAACTAAACTTATTTTTGATCTGAAATAGTCTAAACTTCTTTAAATCACCTTTTCTTTGAAGTGACTTCTTTGAAGACACTTTGTGTGACAGAAAATAATAATTCACAGTCCAAAATTTGCACCTCACCCTTTCTAACTAGTATTTTGGAAAGGAAATTCAGTGGTGGAAATAACTATAAAAAAATTATATACCAACACTTTGGTACGTTTTGGTTTTTACGGTCCAAAAATGTAAAGTAGTAAGGCTTCACCTGGGGTCTCAGTAATATTTCATCCAGCTTTAAAGATTATATTTTCTAGGGTGGATTTCCTCGAGTTTTTACACCTTTGACATCATCACCATATCTGCATAGGACAGAAGGACAAAATGATGCTAACTGGCAGTGAGCTCCAGAGAAAAGAGCAGAGAGCTCCACGTACTATTAACAAAGCCCATGGAGATGCAAGAGAGGCTCACTTCAAAAGGATGTTTTAACTGTTTTGCTCCCAGATGTTTGCCTTATGACATCTGGTCTCCAAAATAAGGCTGCAAATCAGATGATACTGAAACGCAGTCACATCTCACCCCGCACACCACCCCAGAGAAAACCAAGCTGTAACATCAGCCACATCTATCTATAGCCAGGTATGTACCCCCTGGGATATCAGTGGTTTGGTGGCAAGCAGTTCCAGGCTGAAAGCATTTCCCATTTCTCCCTGCTCAGAACTCCAGTGAGAGGATAAGTCACTCATTCAGCTTTGTTCCCCACTGTCCATGCAGCTGTCCATGGACTGAACTGGGCCGTCATAATGGCAGGGCAAGCTCCCCTTGGCAGGTACACAACCTGTCCTCACTGCAAAGTAAAATCATCATCTAAGCATAGTGGCCAGTCTTCGCGAACGAAGAGCCGGGGAAGGTCCTTACCCCCATATGCAGATAAGGCCTTCGAGCCTGCAGTGGATTTTTTAGGTGACACACAGTGTGCGCGGAACTGAGGCCACCCTTTAATCCTGAGGTTCGTCTACCGGG
>JAWWES010000081.1:99012983-99038312 GCA_035583135.1 Lophotriccus pileatus | reverse complement strand
AGCTTGGACGGTGGCAGCGAGGTCCTCAGGACGTAGGTTTGTTTTCAGAGTGCCCTTCTCTTAGATGGATTGCCTTACAGGGCTAACGAGCTCCATCTGCCCAGGGAAGTCCCTGACCAGGAATTGAACCTGGGCCTCGGCGGTGACAGCGCCGCGTCCTTAACCACTAGACCAGCGGGGGCTCCCTTCTAAGCATAGTACAAAATGCTAAAACTCATAGGCTTAGCTCATACAGCCATCCACTAATAATTTCCCTGGTGTTGCTCATGCAAATTTAATAACACGTCTCCATGAGTCTTGTTTAAAGGGTTATTATAGATATGCTAATCTGAAAAAATGTACTTTGTTCCTACAGTTGAGAACGGATGAGACTTACAGTGCTTCAGCAAAGTCTTGGCTGGCAACAGTCAGCCTGGGATATATCTAATAATCAGCTTTTATAAAGAGCCTATGCATTGTCCACTGTTGCAGTGTAAATCAAGCATGAAAACTACTCTCACAGACGAAGTTAATTTGAGTATCCTTACTGACAGAACAGAAAATTGTATCACCAGGGCAAACACTTGGAAAATTGAAACCATAGGAACTACGTGCACTGAAGTAGACGTGGAACATGTAATCCCTTCAGAGGATTCAGAAATCTGTAATCTCACAAGGACCAACCTTCCAAAATCTGCATAGATTTTTGGTTTTTAAGTGTCAATGTTATAATTATGTCATTCATCCTTAGCAAAATTGCAAAATACAATAAAGGGGTCAGTGGATGGCTTAGCAAATATTCAGTATAGCAAAGCTTTCAAGCTACTGGTCCAACCAGAAAAGTTGGGAGCAAAAGCAAATATAACTTGACAGATACTGGATGTCTCCAGGAAACACTCCCTGACTGCTGCTGCATTTTGTTAAATGTTAATTTTACTACCAACTGTGTACACCAGAAAAGGCATCCAAAAAAGCAGCAAATGCCACTGCCCAACCTAATGGGACAGATTTTATGATTCAAACATTTGGGCTTTTTACAAGGGGGAAATCTGTTCACTATTAAAACTTTACTCAAACTCACTTCAGATCTTCTGGAATTTGAGTGAATCACACTGCTAATAAAAGCAGCAAGTCTTTACTGCTATTGTTACTTGCCCTTTACAGAAAAATAATGACATGTCAGTGGCCACATCTTCAGCCCACAGAAGAGTGAACTGCACTCCCTCTTCTCCTCCAGTACTCCTCAGTCCACTCTAATATTCTACCTCTATAGTGAGAGGGAAAATTTGGACTATTCATGACCCTTGCTACAAGGGTCATACCAAAAACTAATCATAACAAAAACTCAATAAAGCCAAAATTTCTGAGGAAAGCAAGGTCAGCTTTTCAGAGGAAAAACATGTGAACCTCAAGAGCAGTCCACAAAGGTCAAAGGAAACCCTCATGCCACTAAGGTTGGATGTGCAGGTAGACAGAGGAGACATTTATTTCATACATCCCAGTTCTCCACGTCTTTCCGAGAACAAAGATGAACTAGGTCAAAGTCCCTGCAATAGGTCAGCCACACCACCCAGTATTCACTGCAACCGTGGAAGAGGAGCTGTATTCAAACTGCTCAAAGACTTTTACTTCTCTCTCAGGATGTAAAAACTGGAAACTGGTCACTATAGTTCAGGGAGGGAGGGGGGGGAACAAAACCAAAAACTTAAAAACTACTTATGTACCAAAAAAAAAAAAAAAAAAAAAAAGAGAAGAGGCAATCTTGCAGGTTATTAATCTGACTTATTTTCTCATCTGACGTTAGTTTCACATTACTTGAGATTTTAAAGAAATTTCTACCTTTAAGAAAATACTGCTCAATTCAAAATTATGTACAGAATTAAGAATTAATTAATGAGAGAGATTTTAGACTTTATCTAGATTTTTTCCTATTAATGCCTCATAACAAATTCACTGTTGAATTAGTAATACATTTGTCAAACCTAGTAAGCAATTCCAGTTAATACTTATAAAACAAATTACTGCTTCACTTCAGAAGGCGAATAGCAAAAGTTTGGCATGAGGTTCTAATTATCTACTCAGTGTGAGTCATGCCAAAACCGGTGGGACAAATCACATCTTAACTACTAATGTGACCCTACTGAACACAGCTGCCCTGCATGGCTGCAATAGTTCTGACAGCAGAGCCCCCAGCAGGATTTGTACGGGTGCAACAGCTGACCCACTGGCAAAAAAAATATAGGTCTCAATCTCCAAATGGGAACAAATGCCACAAGCCAGTTCAAGTGATTCCGATGAGGCAGTCAAACCCCTTCCAGAAATAACTAACAGCTTCTTTTCTATACCACAGTGAAGAAATAAATACATACAGATAAAAAAATTATACCAGCACTCCACACTAAGCTGAGATATGAAAAACCTGACATTAAAAAGTGACTTTTATTTGATAGGTTTTCATACATGAACTATGGACCCTGAAAGATGCTACACACTCCTACCTCCTACTAGCTCAGTTTTGGCAGTGAAACAGAGACGGACTGATACTGGACATTAGGTTTTATGAAAAACCTGTTAAATAATTCAGGGCTTTATCTCTTGCACAGCTGCTCTTCTGCAGTTTTCATGGAGTGATGTGGGGGCTGTGAGCAGAATTAGCCCTTAGATTTGAGAGGCAAATGTAAGTTTCTACTACATTGTATGCTGGAAAGTATGCATTAAAAGCAATACAAATTAAAAGTATTAAAAGGAAAATAAAGAGTCAGTTTAATATATTTCTATCTCACACATCAAAGGGAAGCCACAAAACAAATTCTGCCCTTTGATTTATGAACAAGCTCATGAGAGATCTACATGGTTTTCCTCAAGACATCTTGTATTTTGTGCATTCCTATGCCAAGAACTGAATTCCCTCAATTTACTTTCTGAATCCAAGGAAGATATCTTTTCTGGTGGATTTGCTGGCATCAGCACTAAGGGCCAGGCAATGGTGAGATCCAGCTGAGGGGGCTGCAAAAAAAAAACCAAAAACACAGAACTACACAGATAGTGATTACCTTGAAAAATCTGCAATCCAGATAGGATACAAAAGCTGAAGGAAATGTTAAGATACAGTATAGCAAGAAAGATTAAGAGAAAAGGAAGTTCTAGCCTGTATTGACCTGAGGCACAATACCAAATCATGATGTTCAGTAATGTGCTTCTGCAGCTTATCATCTTTCCTCAGATGGGTGGAAGTTTCTCTTTAGGTATCTCATAAGTGACGGAGACACTGTTCCTCTCTTGTTGTATCAGGCCAAATAAACCTACAAATTTCTTAAATACTCTCCCTTGTTCCTTCCCCTTTGAAGATGGCCTAACAGAATGGCTTGGATGATGGCTGTATCCTGGAGGGGCTCCTCTGGCTTGAGCGCAAATCTTATACAAAGTAAAAGAATTAAAAATAATGACTTCTTGACTTACTGTATATCACATCTCCCTCTCTCTATCCTATTTTCACCATTAGTACTGGAAGACCCTGAAAAAGAGAGATTTTTTCACCGCTGTTTCCAAGTGCCTCGAACCCTGACAGCTGGAACCTCTGTGTATGCCTAAAACATACGAGAGCTTCTGGCTGTTAGAACTGTCCTGAGAACTTCTGGAGTGAGCTGCTGGTGTGCATGCAAGAAATGTGTACTTGCCAAGCAGTGATATCAAGATTAGGAGAGTCAAATTCCTACCAAAACAGCTTTTTATTTTTATTTCATTTTCAAGAGATTCTTTCACTGTCAACAGACAGGGGCCACAAAAACACTCACATCAAATGTTTATGTGACAGACAGGTTAGCAATGGCATTTGTACTTCTGCAAGAAGTGTGAATTTTGGGAGACCTCCTGCTGATCTCAAGAACCAGGAAGCAGAAATGAGAAATGCAAGCAAAAGGAAAAAAATAAGGTATTCCATTAACGCAGCAAGTCAGATATCTGCAGCCAAAGGATGAGGTCCCAGGATTCATGTAGTGCTTCAAAAGGAAATGCACTTCACGAGAAATCCAAGTACAACATATAATATATGTTGGGCTAAGTGAACATAGATGGAGCCAGTGACAGCCACTTCCATAGAGACTGACTTATGTTCAGCATGTGAATAAAGCAATTAGCCAGTTAAGAAAATTACATTAGATGACAAGTAGCAACAACGGTACAATGTTATACAAATGGAACTGATTTTACAGATAGAAAAGAAAGCTATCATCAGGTTTCCACGGATTCAGGTTGCTGAACAAATGGACCCTGCTCTACTCTGTACATCCTCTTATGCTTGTCACTACACTGTGAATTCACTGCAGTGAATTCCACAAATGTGGAAAACACTCCTCTGTCAAGGTTTGTATTTGATAAAAGCCAAATAAATTGAGAAAGGCCGATGAACTGCCTGACTGATGGACTGGAAACTGACCCTGGTGAAAGAAGCTTCTGTTTAAGAACAAGCAGCATCTGCATCAGAAGGATAATAGATCCACAGCTGAGAACATCTGCAGATAGATACATATTTCAGGTAAAGTTCTATAATGCTTATTCATGACATTAATTAATTGTTACCTTACTGCTTGACTTTTTTACATATCAGTGTAAGTCTTTTGGAGTCTTAATTCCCATAAGCTTCTGCACTGGTGAAACAGAATACTTTCTTCTAGAAAAAAACAGTGAGCAAGAGAACCAGGACATGATAAACTGAAGAAAAGGTTTCCAAGAAGACCCCTGAGATAACTCTACAAAATCTGCTCCTGAAGGTACCGATAGAAGTATCAGTGTAAGAAAACAGGTTAGAATGTAGATCACTGGCTCATTAATTTTGTTTTAGTAAGAAATGAACACTCACATTGAGAAGTTTCCTCCCACAGACTGGCAGGCAAGAAATGCTCAGGACCATAATATGAAAAAGATGTCTATGCAAGGAAACTTGAAAATCTTCGTCTCCCAGCAACTGGTCAATCTCCTGTGACCCAAGGAGTTTCAATTCTCCATGGTAAAGACACATCATTCTTGAACTGAATGCATTCTTCTATCACTTGAATGTACTTCAACAGCCATGATGACATTTGTTGACAAAATCCAGTCTAACTTATTATGTGTTGGAGCAATGACATAAGACCATAGATCATACCAAGATCATACTCCATTCTGATTATTATGTCATTTGTACAAGAGGATATTAGACTTCTGCTTTTGAACACAGTCTTAGCTGTCACTCTGTTAAAAAAACCCTTCTAATAATGATTTCAAGAAATTATTTGATTAGAGATTTCAACCTCACCTTTATCTTTCTACAGGGGATGCAGTGGTTTAGGGCTTCCATACAGACACTGTAGATATCAACAAAGGCCTGATGGCAAGGAAGTTGGATTGTCGCGAACTCCAAGGACAAGAATTACAAATGGGTATATCTTGATTGAATGCTAATGTTTAAACAGAAAAGTGATATTCAGTTCCCCAGACAGAGAAGTAGCAGTGACAGACCGGTCACAGAGGTCTCCCCAAATACCATGGGGTAGATGGAGCCACACAAATACTTTTAATATAAGGTACTTTCAGTGTGAAAAAAAAGTAATTAAGCTTAAAGCAGAAGCACCAGATGAGATACTGCCACACCAAAAAAAAGTCCAGGGGAAATGTATGTGAATGTATGAAAACATATGTGAATGCTGTTTATTTAAAAACCACTACTATTTTATTCTACTCTACACAAAGAAACAGAAGATTTCCAGTAACAGAGATCATCATTTAGAGCCTAGCCAAATACTATCCAGAGAGATTATGACCTAACTATCCACATCCTGGACTAAGAATTTCAAAACAAAAAAAATCCCACTCACATTATTATTTATGCTGAAACATTATCTAAATTTTTACCATTTCTGAGTTCCAAAATATACTAATCTTCTTCATAGGAATACATTATTTATTTCACTTGAACAGCTTTCATACACAACCTCCAACTGAGGAAGGAATAATGAGCAAACACATGTTAAGACAAACTATCTAAAGAGCAGGGTGCTGCTGATGGGTTTGATTTACATCTGAATGGATTTAGCATCAGCATTTGGAAACAGCAAAGTCTACATTCCCCTCTCCAAACTCAAATTTTTCAGCTCATAAACCTTTTCGAGATTTATAACAGCTTGCTTAGCAGTGTCTTCTGCACCCCATATGCTAGGGGGATGGGTTTTGTCAATATCACTAGAAAATTACAGAAGCCAAGCTTTATGAGCACGGACCCAAATATAGAGGATACTACCTCAGAGTCAAAAACATTAAAAAAAATAAAATAAAAAAAGAAAAGTACAACTCCAAGGTGAAAGTAGTTATTTGTACCACCAATACTAACATAAACCAAAAAACACGCCTCTATAAACATTAGATCACTTTGGCAGTGCTCCTAACTCAAACAAGAGAACATGAGAGTGAAGGTTTTAGAGATGAATGTAGTCACTGTGTGACATGTAGAAGGCAGAGAGGGGAGGGAAGCAGAGCAAGTGAGAAACATTTTTCTCATTTTCCATAATCTGGTAGGTTTTTCTCATACCTTAAATATCAAGACTCTGTGGGGAAATCCTAGGACACCTAGCATAATGTCATGGAAGCCTCATATCAAACCTTATTTATTCTTAGAACTAGATGTTATAATTTTTCCCAATTGAGAACAGAAAGCAACGTTTTGTGACTGCTTTTGCTAAATACTCCTTGCACAACATGGACAGATACCCAGCTAAGCCTTGCGTTCTACCTCCATGAAACACACTAAAAATGCACTTTCTACTTGCTCAATTGAAAGAGAACTTTTATATACATGAAGGATTCAAGGAGAAGAGAAAAAAAAAAAAAAAGGAAAAATCTAATGTATTTAGGAAACAGGGAGCTACCTACTGTAGGCAGTTCTCTCTTGCTAACCTAACATTAGTGGCACATCACTGCTGTGTATGTAGTGGTTTAACTGTAGTACCAGTAATGATATGCGCAGGATCACTTTTACGATTTTCAGAACATGTCAATGCCTGCTAACAAGATATTTATTTATTTTAAATTAAATATTCTTTACATACATTAATATCCTAGGAAAGTGTAAATACTTCGTGGTGTTTACCGTAACTGTATTACTATACAACAAAATTCAACTCTTCCAAAAAGGAATAACATAACTCAGTTTTATGTTGTTGACACTCACTACTCCCAAAATAACAAAGCTAATATTTTAACTAACTTTTGAGAAGTCTCTGAAATCAAGACTGCCTCTACCAAAAAGGTAAAATCTTTTGCTCTTCTCTGAGAAAATTACATAGCAAATCACAAAGGTCAATTTTTACC
Source organism: Lophotriccus pileatus (assembly GCA_035583135.1). Classification (NCBI taxonomy): domain Eukaryota; kingdom Metazoa; phylum Chordata; class Aves; order Passeriformes; family Tyrannidae; genus Lophotriccus; species Lophotriccus pileatus. The sequence continues at coordinate 99,030,992 of JAWWES010000081.1, read as the reverse complement.
TTTTAACTAAATCCATTAACTCCCAATATAATACAATATTTATTGTCAATTCCCGCTGCTGCTGTTATAGAATCTTTCACTCTTTACTATAGCCAAAAAAAAAAAAAAAAGGAAAGTAACTGGAACAACTGTGAACTATGAAGGGAAATGTGATATCATTTTCTTATTGTTATCCCGAATGACATAGCATAGATGTGGAAACCCATCTTTGACTTTTTCCAGATGTTCATGGAACTGTATCAGCATTCCAGCTTTGTTTTATGTGGACATGTATTCTGTGAACTTCCTTGCTCAGGATTTTCTTTTTTATCATATATGAGAGAATTTTGACAATGTTTCAGTGAGGACATGGAAAGTCATAAAAACAACTTAAAAATTCATGTATCATAAGTGTTGTGTAATCTAACTTGTGAAAAGGCTGTTGAGAGAACAGGATGGTAATGAACAGGTGGTACTTCACTCTTAAAGCAATGCAGTTTCATGAGCTGAAATTTATTTTGGTTAGAAGTCTTCATAAAATTACGATACAATGAGACTACAGTAGCAGAAGAAGGGGCCAGTCCTTCATGGCTGTAGAACTGCTACATTAGGCAGAACCATGGCTCACCCCTGTATGCCAGCAAGACAAACCTGATCTCAGACAACCCCCAAAGGTTTTCATTTACAAACTACCCAAAATTCTTAATGAAACTTAGAGGTAGGATTGGAGAGTGAAGGTTTTATTTGATTCAGTGCTGTGACCAAAAAACAAAAAAAAAAATTCTATATGTTGATTCCCTCCCCCAAATCTTATTGAGGCAATAAGCTGCATGAATAGCAGCTTCAAGGACTGCATAAGAGCAAGTCCATTATGGACGCAGATGCTTAGCCAGAGACTGGTGGAAAGTAACCATGTGTATCCGCTGACTTTCCCTTTCGATTTCATGTATCCATTCCAACCGTATATTTCACAACTATTAAATATCTGCCGAAGAAGTGCAAGTTCAACAAATCAGTGCTCAGTATCTCTGTTCTGCAGAAAACAGTTATTTACTGTGTGACAAATCTATGGATAACAATACTAAAATTATTACTATTTAGATAAGATATTTCTTTTTTTTTCCTGTTAGATGTCAAAATATTTCATCCTCTGTTTCATACCTCTCTGCACATTTTTGGAAGCGCCCATACTTGGAGTCAAAAGAGTTGAGCTTCTATGCCACTGACCACTATAGAGCACTTTCCTTCCCCAGTGGTACTTACAGCTTTCTAAACTTTGGACAATTTCATGAAGTTTTATTATTGAAAAAATCGTACTGAAATATCCTCTTCCCTCACTTAGTAAGGCTGTCTAACTGGGTAATTCAATCAGCCTGATTCCTGAAAATGCAAAAGGTTGATGAGCAGTACTAAAACTATAATCACAAAAAGCTCCTGCTGTAATGAATGAGGCCCCTGAAGATGAAAATGGGCATCATGCATGTTTATAGAAACAGAAACTGAGCACAATCTTATACCAGCTTTAAAAGAAACCTTTTTTCCCCTTCAGACAGCACTGATTGTTAGTGTTTCTGCCAGTCTTGTACTTCATTCTTAGTCAAATATGAAACATCAGATAGCCAAGAATAAGGCAAAGGATAACTATGTAAATATCTCTGAACTAATGAGAACTGGGAGACCAATAAGTGTTACAAAGTTGGAACTGTTGCCAGAACAAAAATATCAGCTCCAATTATTTTTTTATTCTTGTCATATTTGTCTGGGCTACCATAGAATCAAAGATTCATAGCATCATTAAGGTTAGAAAAGATCTCTAAGATCACCAAGTCTGACCATCAACCTAGTACCACCACTACATTCACCACTGAACCATGTCCTCAAGTGCCGTAACCACGTGTTTTTGAAACCTTCCAGGGATGGTGCTTATAAGACTTTCACCAGCATGGCTTTGTAATTCCACAAGTTTCACACTGCAGCTGTGTTTAATTACCACTCCAGGTGTATGTAAGGTTTTTAGGATTAAAATCCAATTTGGCACCTGGACTGTGAGGTCTGTATTTCTAAGAATGATGGTAATTTCCTAGACTCTACAATGGAGCCTATTCTGGGTGTAATTTGAGTCCTTCAACATGTCTACAGTGAAGGTAAGAACAAGAGTTCTCTTGTGAAGCATTACATTATTTGCAGACAAACTTGTGGGGTCTAGATAAAGCATGAATTTCCTGGAATCTGCTATGCAGCCAACTGTGGCATCAAAAAAAACCACAGGGACGCAATCCCATGACCAGGTCAAACTCTGCTGTCTCTAAAGAATGTGTTAAAAAATCATCCTTTTGCATTTCAATGTTCTAAATTTCTGTGCCAAAAAGAATTTATGTGCCAACCTTAAAAAGGATTTTCTATATGATATTTTTTGACATCATGACTGTAGGTAAGACAATACATGAAAAAAGGAGCATAAAATGCTATTCAGTTCTTATCACTGTGTCCTTTTTATTGGGGGCTAGTCATCTTTTGAAATGTATTACTATATACTAAATATACAAGTATTAATTATTAATTAATGTACTCTGAACTACATCACTACTGATTCCCTTCAGGAACTACTTCTATACACTGTTCTACACCTGGAAAAGCTCAATAAAATTCTTGCCAGCCACTGGCTGGAGTGCATGCTTTTTGGGGTTTCACACTACTTCAGTGTGAAAACAGTGTTAAAATTGTTTTCAGTTTTAAAATCAGCACTTGGTGATATCTGATGATAGTAGAAAATCAAGTTCATTCTCTTAATCACTTTGAAAGATACACAGTGTTCTACTCGCTCTATGTCTAGACACATAAAAATGGGATTACATTTTTTTCATTTACTACACCTTTCACTGATGCTGTTGAAAATCTTTCTGTTTTCAGACCAGATGATGACATCTCTGAAATCCAGTCCATTGATAGCTTTAAACAAAATCCCTAAAGAAATGTAGTATCATAAAATTCAACAGTAAACACAGTATATATGGATGGAAATGGTGCAATGCTCCAGACCTAAATATCAGGAAAATACAAGAGCTAAAATGAAAGAAACAAGGGATGTTAAGACTTTGGAAATCAAATCTACCCTTCAAAACCCATATAATGAATTTTCCTCCTTCCAAAGATGTAAACAGGACTTTTTCTTCTTCTGTGTTATAGAATTTTGCTTATTTATTTTGTTCTTTGTTAAGTGTAAGCATGACAGATTTGCTGCACATTGTTTACACAAAGGGTACAAGGTACAGTGCTTTCTGGCATCTTGTGTGGTTACTGATTCAGACTTATATGTCTGGCAGAACTTGAAGGGAATTTTAGGACAGATTTTCCATTTGGAAGTAAACTCAAAGTATGCAAGTTCACATTGTATTTGACCCAGGTTTAGGACTATGTTCTGACACACTGATGCAGGAGAGCCCACCAAAGCACTTCAAACCCAAGGCTGTGAAGAAAACATTTTTTTTCCTGATGGCTTCAAGCCATATTTATGTGAGTGACGCCTTTCACTTTGTTTTACAGGGTGATTTGTTTTACATCAAAACTTCCATGAAGGGCTCAGTAAACTCAGCCTTTTCAATTCAAGGTTGGACTAGTTTTTGTCCCAAGCAGCCTCCAGCTCACACTGCCCAGGGAAGCCCACCCACTGGGAGTGCTGCACCACCGGGAATGGCTCCTCACAGCTGCCACCCCCAGACACAACACCTCACTTGTCCTTGCAGCTGAGATGTCCAACTTGTGGTGCAGCCATGGCAGAGTGGCTGCGGTGAGCAGCTGTCATCATCTCAGCTCAAATTTGCTGTCTGCTTCCCAGCTGAGACAGAGGTCATGCTGCTGACGTAAATCACCAAGAGGTGCAAAAGGATCAAGCCCAAAGGCTCTGACCAAGGGACAAAAGCACCCTCAAACTTGCGGTGTGGATACAAGCACATGCAAAGGCTCACAGTGTCGCACTAACTAATCAGGCTTTCTAAAAATACTCAACATGATTACGTGAGGAAGGGCAATACATAAAGACGTAAACAGCCAAACAGAAAAGACAGATCTCAGAAATAAAGTGAAATATTTATTCTCAGACAAAGTATTTGTCTAAACAGTGTCCAGCACACAAATATATAGTTTCCTACTGCCGAACAGTAATTCTACAGTAAGACTTCCCAGTAAAATATTTATGTTACAGTGATTTGAATGATCAACAAGGGAACATTTCAACATGGTGCTCTACACCAGGCCAGAGACGCTGGTTGCTAAAGCACTGTAGTGCTGTCCTTATATACCCTATACTGCTACAGCAAAATACTGCCAGTGAGCCAAGATAACCACTGTAACAGTAGGGCTGGTGTCAGAGTAAGGCCCTAACTCTGTAGACAAATTTTCTCACTGTAACTGTGTGTGTGAGCAGCCTGTTACTGATTTTGTTGGTCTTCAAGAACTTCACAATATGAAAAACAGGTTTTGTAGTAAATTGGGACTTAAAAGTAGTTGGCAATGCACACTGTCCAATAAGCTTTTCATAGGAAGGTTAAGCAGGACAAGCAAGGGAGCGGCTCCTTGCAAAAACATAGAACGCTACTCTTCATGTTTACTTCTTAATTTACTAACGGCCCTAATGCAGAGTATAAATTTAAAAAAACAGTTACACTCTTCTGTTTTCATTTCTTTCACACATACATTCTGCTCTCCCCTCTTCTATTCAAGTTTTATTGAGTGCCTTCTCCTTCACAGCTGCCCTTGATTTCTTCCTTGTGTTTGCTACTTCTGCTTCTTCCTTCAAGAAGACGAAGGGAGAAAGAAAACAGCTGGTCTATCTCTCCTAAAACAGCCTTAAAACAAGGTGACATTGATTGTCACACTTTTCTACTGCCCTGCACCCAGGTGTACTCATCCTAGCTACAACCAGGACACTAAAGAAAATTGTCCCAGTTTGCACCACAGCATCAGTGGAATACCTTCCAAAGTCTACCAGCTTCAGAAAGAAGCTGTACAAGCCCGTGGACCATCCAGAAGTTTCCCGGGTCTTCTCTCCAATGCAACGCTGACTGTCAAAAGCACAAACTGTGAGTGGCAGTGAGAAGGACCATCTCTTGTGTCAGGTTCTCTTAAATGGTGGAACACAAGTGAGTATGCTAATACCACTACAGCATAATTATATACATTATATAGAAGGTGTCATATATCATGTCTAAAAGTGACTAGTTTGAATATTGCTTGGTTTTTACATAGCAACTTGTGAGTCCAGAAATAAAGACTCCATAGGTTCACCTTTCCAAACTTCTAGGCAGCAACACCCAGCAGGAAATTAAGCAGGACTTATCATTCATGCCTAAGCAGCAATTACAGAAGCTTCTGTTTCCCCAGTCATAAATTTCCTGGCTACATAAAGCTGCACAGAAAGTGTAGAAGAAATGTTAACATCCAGTGTGTAGTGAATTAAAGGAAAATTAACTTTCATGCATAGAATAAGCTATTGTTTCAAGTTTCTGTTGAGGAAAAAAAGGCATGCTAACACCTTTGACTAATTAAGTTTGTCACAGGATCTGTTCCACATGTTAAATATTATTGAAATGTTCTTGGAAACACTGAAATGACAGTCAGAAATGGTTATTGGTAATACTGTACAACCACACACCTTTCTAGGACCCTCTGAAATTACCATATTTGTGCCACAACAACTGGATCTCACTGCAGTTGCTGAGCATTCTTTTTAGTTTCAAGTTCTCCATGACTCCATATAGAAATTCCTTCTTACATTATTCATGACTCAGACACTGCACATCACCTATGCAAAAACCAGCACACTATGAAACCAGAGAATGATAGGATCTATGTTAGTTTGGGTCTTTTTCCTTAAAGTCATGTCTCCTGTCTTTCTGTCATTTCAGAGGTACATGCCATGTGAAATAGTGTAACAGGATCTTCATTTGTGAATGCTCTACTTCAATCCCTGTTTGTACCACTTGCACTTATATCTACTGAATTTTCTATCAGTGCAGATCTGGACAAATGATTATTCATTGCTTTGCAACTCATCATTCTGCAGGCATAGTCACTGATAAGAGGGAAGATCTGACGAAATCCTATTCTCATTATTCTTTGAATTATGATATCTCCATAAGACCCCAGACACCCGGCCAACTCCTGCTGCAGGTCATACAGTACAAACTGCAGAACAGGAAAAGCCTCTTCTCAAAGGAGTTTATAAGCTCAGTCAAAGCAGGATTTTTTTCAATCCACTTGGCACTACGCAGATATAAGTACCACCAAGAGACAGTGTTACTGCTTGGGATATGAAAGACAAAATCCATATGTTGACTTTGAATAAAGAACAGTGGTTTTCACAGTTTGCTTTGATTTTTATCAAGTTGTATTAACCTGTATTCTGGAAAAATTTTCAGCTTCTCATATGCTTAGGCTTCAGTATCCTGCCAGTAATATACGCAACAAAGCTTCAGACAGTTTTGCGAGGACATGCCTCAAAAGCAAAGCACATGAAGTAACAGCACTAGTTTCACTGGCATAGAGTCCATTTTCTTCCTAGTAGCTGGTACAGTGCTGTGTTTTGGGTATATTATGAGAATAATGTTGATAACACACTGATGTTTTGGTTGTTGCTAAGTAGTGCTTACCCTAAATCAAAGACTTTCCAGTGTCTCATGCTCTACCAGTGAGGAGGTACACAGGAAGCTGGCGGAGAGCATCACCAGGACAGCTGACCCAAACTAGCTGTAGAGATATTCTACATCATAGAACGTCATGCCCAGTGTATAAATTGTGGGGAGTTGGGTGGAAGGGACCAATGGCTGCTGACACGCTGAGCACTGGTAAGCAGCTGGTGAGCAATGGCAACATGCGTGTGTCACTTGTGTTTCTTGGGGTTTATTTTTCTTCTTTTTTTTAGTAAAATTAGTAGTAGTAGTAATTTATTTCCTTGAAATTATTAAACTGTTCTTACATCAACCCATAAGTTTTGGGGGGGGCTCTTATTTTTTTTCCCCTGATTCCCCTCCCCATCCCACTGAGGGAGGACAGTGAGCAGCTGCACGGTACTTAATTGCCATCTGGGGTTATATCACAATACTCATAAAAACCGAACAAATAGTCTTTCCAGGCAACTGGCTGTCTGTACTGACTTAATAATTAATAAATACTGTAGTTCATGGCTTCAAAAATATGTAGGTATCTAAATTCCATTAAAACTAGACTTTTATAGTATGGTATTTAGTATTGTCAGTCTTACTCGGGTGATGGACAGCATGCAGAATATGTACAATCTCTCCTGTTAAAATATTGGCACAAAATTTGTTTTTCTGCACTGAATCATCACTCACCACTCTACATCTAGTCTAGCTAAATGTCTAAACTAAATTTGTTCTACATTTGTTGTAATGGACATGACAGGCTTAGACAATGTTGAGTTTAACATATATATCCCCTCAATGAAAGGTTATTCTGATTCTTCTGCAGTGCTATGGCTGTTTGCATCATTCTGTAAAAACTTTGCTATACTATATTCCACTGTTGTTCCTGAAATATGAGTTCATTTCTGAACCTTATTCTCTTGATGCTTGTACAGACACCACACAAGTAAAACCTGACAACTTCTGTGATAACAGAATGAACTGCTTCTGAGACATTTAAAGGCATTATTTTTACTCAGAATTAGGGCAAGAATACAATCCTTGAGCTGACACACAAAAATATGATTAAAATGCAGAGGTTCTGCAAGACAATTCCCACTCTTAGTGGAATAAAGGTTTGCTTTTAAACATATGTTTGCAGACTGAGATAAGCTTACAGATTACATCCATTTTAGATTCAACTAAGCAAAAAAGAAAGCATATGGTACACATAGGATGGAGGTGACTTAAGATCTTATAAATTTGAAGCTAAACCAGTTGTCTGGAAAGCACCCTGAGCATCTTGAAAGCACCTTGACCACCTCCCTGCTCAGTGAGAAATAGATGTGTTGTTAGGGAAGAAGGAGCTGCTTTGCCTGGGATGCAAGTCCTTGAGCACTCTTGAATGTGGATAACTCTCAGCTTTGATTTTGGAAAGCAAAAGCATTCAAGAGGACATAGTGACTTTTCCAGGATTAAAATGAAATGTTTACTCTGCTATGACTTCTGCTCAACAGCAGAACATTCTTATAGTAAACTTACTATTTTTTTTAATGCCATTTGGATTAAATGAAGTAACATTTTTGAAATTAAATTGTCAAAATTATCAAGACAATTAATGGTCGGGAAATCATAGAATATTTGTTTCATAACATAATGCATCAAATTTCCAATATTTTCAAAATATTTGTTTTCAAGGCAGTCTCTCATGAAATGATGTGTCAAAACAGGTGAAAAGAGCCAGTAAGGTACAGACTCCAGGCATGAGCTGGGCCAGTATGTCATGGTATTTGAAAGGCCTGCATGCATCTGACACACACCTTTGAAACAGAAATACAAAACTCTGTAAGAAATCTTTTAATCTTTTTCCCCTTTATACGTAAAAACAGCATCTGTATTTCCAGAGGGTTAATAAATCCAACAAGAAATACAGCAGCCTTTACCAATGTAATGCTTTTCAAAACCATCATAACCTTAAAAGCATACTCAGGAGGGTATGAAAGACATGAAATCTCACTAAGTACATAGGAAAGAGTAATTATTCATTCCTATGAAAGTTCAGCTGCAGTCTTCAGTCTGAGCTTTCAATAAATGGTGAAACATAATTTATTTGTACAGGGTATTGCTGCTTCCTAATATAACCCAGAACCTCAGGGACATGCTGGTAAGTAATGCAAACACAGGATGGTCTTTTAAGCCAAGAAATCATTTCAAAATTTATCTAAAGTAGAAAGTTATTATGATTCCACAATGGTGGCATGCATTTGTTTGACATTCACCGTGGCATATGGGGACAGAGAATTATCTGAATTTTGTTCCCATGATCTAACAGAGAAGCTATCTAGGCAACTCGGTGCTTTAAATCTATTCTCCCTTTTTCTTCATATAACCATTTGGTAAATAAAACACTCAAACTAAACACACTAAACAAATGCAAAGATTCATAGAAAGTCTTTGGAAGGATTTTAAGATATCTATTTCAACTCCATTGGTTCTACTATCTGATGTATAAGAAAAATATCCAGAAATAACTTTAAATGCTCTTTTTTGGTATTCTAACAAACTTTGACTACAAACTTAATTGGTGAGTATTTTAACTATTCTAAGTTGCCTTTCTCATGGACAAAATTATTTTTCTGGAAGAACAAGCATTTAAGTAGATTTGTAGAAATCAAGACTAAGGTAGTATGGTAGTCAGCAGAAAATAAAAAAATTGATGTATATAACTATAATGAAGACAAAAAGAAACAAGAGTAATTTTAAACAGAAGAGAAGATACTGTTACAGAGTGTATACTTACAGAGTACTATGATGAGGAATAATTGCACTAATTTATTGGAAGTAAAGTTTAAAATTAACATTGTGGAAAATGCTCCTGCTGGTGGTAATGCCATTTTTAAAGAAGTTTCACACTGATACTAGGAAAGAACTATAGCATGCATACTAAGGAATGCAACTCTTTATTACCCTGTGATCTAATTTTCAATTGCCTACCTCAAAAGATTCTCTACTCAAAAGTTGTCATGTAATCTAATAATCAGAATTTTATTGCAACAGAAGAACAACTTAATAATGAAATTGTATTACTGCATAATACTGCTACATTTCAAAATCAGATTCTGTGTTATATGGAAATATCATCAGTGAAACCAGATTGATTACCTAGCTCTTCATGGCTAAAGAAGATTAGCCTGGCTCACTCTTTCTGTATTTACTTTCCTTTCTATATAAACTCTGATTTAAAAAAGAAACTATCTGGGAGGTATCCAATGTAAGTTCCACACATCGCGGTCGTGGCTAAGCAGAAATCTTTCATTATGCTAAATAAGGGCTACTAAAAACAGAATTTTATCAGTTTTAGGCAATACTCACAAGGCTCTCAAGAAACAAGAACCTTCCCTTGGCCAAACGTTCTTGAACACCTCTATCAATACAGCAACACAATTTAGAGAATGTTGTAACATTTTGTAGCCATCCTGAAAGAGAAGGTATATAAAATAAAAAACTAAAGAAGTTAAACATTCCGGGACTTATCCTGAGTACTGTCTATCAGCTGATTTTGAATAACATAATTCCAGGATAGTAGCAGAGTATTTTGAAATGAGCCTGAAATTCTACATGCCTGCTTTGCATTCACAGATGGCCCAAATAAAACTGCTTCTAGATGTAAAAGATAAAGGGATAGTTGTTCTTCAGTTCCAAAATGAAACTACAACTCTATAAGGTTTAAGAGGTGATAGTTTGTATCACACCCTTAATTTAAACATTTTTCAAGTGTTTATGTTACCAAAATGAAAATATTTTCAGAGGCTTTAATATAGCAGTATGAAAAGAGAAGCTAAAACCAGAAAATGATCTTTTGATTCAGAAGTTGGCATTTGAAAATACTGAGACAAACTAACCTACAGAATTTGAAGACAAAGATACCACCCCCCTCACCCATTTCTGAAACTGTCAGGAGTTAGATTATTAACTGTTAATATAGGCAATAAATTTAAAGAAAAAAAGAAGTACAGAATTAAGTTAAAACATTTCTGAGGTGGAAATTATGGACTCGTAGAATCAACTAATTTTCTGGCATGATGAAAACAACTGATGGAATAATCACTAAAAGAACACATGAAAATTTCCCATGCTTTATCATAGCAAAGACAACCAACTATATATACACCAAAATAATTGCAAGGGTTTTTTTATTTCTGCTATTGTAAATTCTTCACTTTCTTCCTTGTATTCTCTTTTTACTCAGCCTAGAAATTAACGCACCAAGAGTGCACATTTACCTTACGCTTCATTTACATGAGGACAGTATATAGAATAGAACTATTCCATTTTGAAGGGACTTATAGTGATTGTTTACTTCAACTCTTTGACCACTTTAGGGCTAACTAGGCACTGTCTAAATGCCTCTGACAGGCTAACAGGCTTGGATACAATCACCTGTCTAGGAAGCCTGTTCCAGAGTTTGACCATGCTCTTGGTAATGAAATGGTTCCTCATGTCCAATCTGAACTTTCTGTGATTGGTATAGTTTTGAATTATACCCAAGAATCATGTCACTGGGTCTCAGGGAGAAGAGATCAGCACCTTGCACTCCACTTCTCCTCCTCAGAAAGCTGCAGAGTGACAAGATCACCCCTCAGCCTCCTTTTCCCCAAACTAGACAAACACAGAGTTCTCAGCTGCTTTTCACAGGACATTCCTTCCAGCCCTTTCATCAGTTTTGTTGTCTTCCTCAAGTACCTGAACATCTATCTTTAGTTGTGGGGCCCAAAGCTACAAAGAGTGATCAAGTTGAGGCCTCACCAATACTTTTGTTGACCAGCTGGTCATGCTGGTCATGTCTGGTCCATGCCAGGATGGGGTTCGCCCTCTTGGCTGCCAGAGAATCCTGATGGCTCCTTTTGAGCCTGCTGCCAAACAACACCCCCAGATGTTCCTTTCTGCAGGGCTGCTCTCCAGCCACTCCTCTTCTAGCTTATACTTGTACCCAGCATTACTCCATCCTAGGTGCAGAAACTTGCTAAATCTCATCCCATTAATCACAGCCCAGTGCTGCAATCTGTCTGGAACCTACTGCAAGGCAGCTTGTCCCAAACAATACCTCCCACTGTGGTATTGTTGGTACCAAACTTGCTAATATTGCACTCAACTCCTGCATCCAGATGGTTCATAAATATGTCAAACAGAACTGGCCATAGAATTGACCCCCGAGGAGCACCACTGGTGACCCGTCACCAGCCAGATGTGGCCTCATTCACCAGAACCCTTTGAGCCCTGCCCTTCAGGAAGTTCTTCACCCAAACACATCTTGAACCCACTCATCCCACAGCTGAACAACTTGTCCAGAAGGATGCTGTGAAGGACAATATCAAAAGCCTTACTAAAAGCCAGAAAAAATACATCCACCACCTTCCCTTCATCCACTGGGCAGAGAAGGATATCAAACTAGTTAAACAGGAGTTTCCCTTTGTGAATCTGTGTTGACTGTGCCTGATGAATGCACTGACCTTTAAATGCCTTTCAGTAGTACCCAGTATAAACTTCTTCATACTTTTTTCAGGAACTGAGGTTAGAATAACAGGGCTGCAGGTTCCTGGGTCTTCCTTCACGCCCTTTTTGTAAATTAGAATAACACTGGCCAGCTTCCAGTCAGCAAGGACCTCCCCACACTCCCATGACCTTTGTTAGATAATCAAAAGGGGTCCTGCCATAACATCCACTAGCTCCTTCAGTACGCCATGGTTTAATTTATTTAAACTGGGGGAAACAGTACAACTCCATCAAAATAAAAACACAGATTAAATTTAAATTTATACTAAATTAAATTTAGTATATCCAAAACTCCTTAAAGGTGTATTTGCAGATGGTTCCTATAAGAAGAGCCCCTAGCAAATGAGGAGATAGAATTCAGAACAATCTTGATAAATAAAACCGTTTTGGAAAAAAATGGGAAAACATAAACTTCCACTACACTGTAAAAATACTCACTTACAAAAATATGGGATTGAAAAAAGTGGTCTGTTCTGCAGAAAAGGAATTGTGGGTTTCAGTGAATCAAAAATAAAGCGTGAGACAATACTGCCATTGCAAAAAGTACCATACAATAATGCATAAACAGGGAGTTTGACTTGCAGACACTTTGGTAATTGTTATATTTCAGTATATGCTAGTAAATTCTCAGATGAAATACTTCCTTGCTTTGGACACTAAACTTCAAGAAATATCTGGAACCCTTGGAGACAACAGAATTAGACCAACAATGATAAGATTAATCTCCTTCCTGGAAAACATGATGCATTAAGAAACTCTGAAGAGACTGAGGCTGTGTAAAAAGAGAATGAGAGAAGAGTACCTATGACAGATATGACTGCCGCCTTCAAATACATAACAGGTAACCATAAACACCAAGGGAAAGTTTTTCTTCATTTCCACATCAGGCTGAAAGATGCAGACAGGGTATTTTGACTAATGGGAAAAAAATTTCCAAATGATAAGCATCAGAAAAGACTTTAGCTGTAAAAAATGTGTTATTAATAGTTGATCCGGGTTTGGATAGGGAAACAGAAAACTCCAGTCTTCCAGTCTACACTTTTGAACTTCTTGTTGAGTAAAACGAGTTGGATAAACACTGACAGCCAAGTCTAGAATGAAGGGATGATAACACTGTGCAGATGCTATGGGCAAAGTGCTGTCGTTTCTCCAGCTATGGCTTAGCACACAGCTGCAGTCAGTTTTGCAAAGCACTGTTCATATAGCTGGGGAACAGGAAATACAGTGGGTCTGTGGCACCAAATAGTTACAAGCAGAAGTGCTACCAAAGTACTTTTGGGAGTGGGAATTCTGTTTTCTCCTCATCACACAGTACCATCTATGTTCTGGTGCCGTTTAATGACAAAAATTGATCTTACTGCCTGATCTACCAAATGCCTTGGCCTTTTCTATCCCTTACATTCACAATGGGCTTTATACATTCTTCAGCTTCTCCTTCAGCACCTTAGGGGTCCAGCATCCATAATGCCAGTATCACATGCCTCTCCTTATTAGCTTCACCTGAAGCTCACAGACTACAGCCATACCAGAAAACTAAATGATGCCTGTTTACCATGCAAACATGTTCTGGCACTGAAATTCAACTGCCAAATTTTTTGTGTTGTTAAAGTTAAATAAAATCTCAAAACAACTTTGGTCAGTTAACCTTCTCTCCCAAATAACTCAGGCAGTTCGGGAGTTCCTCTGGGCCAAATAACATCCCCAAAAGGCAACTTCATACCACACTCTGTGCCCAGGAAGCAAAGAGAGCTTAATGGTGAGGCTGTGGCCATCTCACTTCAACTGGTCTCAGTATCAGAGAGCAATCTGAGGCACATTTAACGTACTCCTACAGCTACACCCATTGTCCTGTGAGGCCCCAAGTAAGAAAATCGTTATTAATGGCAGCTAGAATATAAACCGTTGCACTCGACAACTGTGAATAAACAGACACAAATAGTACATTTTATCCTGAAGAGTGGACTCTTCAGGATGAAATAATTATTTTAATTCCCACTGTAGACCCCAGTCCCCGCCATAAAAGGAGGAAAAATTCAGTGGTTGTATCTCTGCCTTGGACAGTTAGGAAATCTCTACTCATACAAATGGTGTCTTGATGATGCAATTACTCCAATCTAAGTAAAAATTACATCTTCATAGTCATAAGAATGCTAATCACATATAAACATATAAACAACTCATCCAATTCACTCAATCAATGACAGACGCTTAAAGAAAAAAAAAGAAAACATGTTTAGACTGTGAAAGCCTGATTTGAACAACAAAGCCCAAGACATTTCAGTTAAAACTGGTATTTCATGAACACAATTACACCTTTTATTTTAAGAAATTAAGGAAGTTAGAGGTGAAATGGTAATGCTTACTTCAAGTTTCCTTAGGACTTTGTTACTTTAAGTCAAATGCTTAACTTCACATAAGGTTTCTTGTGTTGAATTGTAGTACAACTGTTTACTCAAGTGGCAGCAGCATACTTTGTGAATAATTAAATGGACATTTATCAAAGGTAATCTGACAGGTTTAAATGTTAAATGCAAGCACTGTAAGACAAGTACAAATAGTTTCTACCTGGAGGTTACACATCTAAATCACTGGATAGATATTTTAATTAACTTCTGCACAATGAAGAATGTTTGCTTTCTGAATTATTGAACAACATTTCCTGAGAGAGGAAGATACAAAATGTCATGCAATATATTTTTAAGTAGAGCTAACATATAAATGAAAACTTGAAAATCCTTCTTCCCATACAGCACAGGCAAGAAAGGGATGAATACTCTTTGGAAATATAAATTTTGGAGTCAAGATTCAAAGTTAAAATAAATGAAAAACTTGACAGAGTTATGCCAGAGAGAGGCATAATACATGGAGAGAGAGTGTTTCATTACTATATCTCATTTTAGTCTTAGCCCACTGGATTATGATCTAATAACACAAATACATAGCTACCTCATGTTCTGAGGTGATTTTGAGAAAGGCTAAAAAATGAAGACATACAATAGTCAGTGGTAAACTCAAAGAAACTACATCTCTGGTGGGAACAAAGTTTTATATATATATATATATAAAACATAGTTATATATACATTTATGTTGTTTCTAAAATAGTTATATATACATTTATGTTGTTTCTAAAACCCATCAAATCTTCTTGTCCTGCTAACAGTAACTCTTAAAGTTAAAAACTGGATAACAGAAGCAAGCTGCAAACCCACAGGAGCACAATGCTAAGTGCCTTCTCATCAACCCTTCACCTTTCAAACCACTGAAGCATTTGGACATTTAAAATGCTAATAAAAACTAAAATGTTTTACTCACAGTTAAAACCAGGTTCAATAGTTTTTCCAGCTTCAAGACTGTTTATTGTAATCTGAAAGATGATGTGCAGCAGCAGAAATGATAGACTGGTGAAACACAGAGATTTTAATAATCGTCCTGTATGCCCTAAAAGACAAAGTATACATACATATAATTGGTGAATTTCCAAACATCACTTAAAGGTTTTCAGTATAAAACCAGTAAAAAATATTCTGACCAGGGATATTTCTATGAGTCAGTTCCACATTAATCATGATTGCCCCTTATGGTCAAAATAATGGCAAAAGTCATACTTAAATTATAGTTTCTTCGAGTATACTTTACTCACAAACAGCAATGACTGCTATTAACAATAGTGTCTTTAAGTACACTTTAATCACAAACAGCAATGACCGCTATTACCAATATTTTCTTTTCTTTATTTTTAATTAAAATAAAGTTTCTCAAGTCTCCAGAGAGCAATTTTAGATCAATAATATTAACAACATCATAATGTTTATCACCACATTACCTGGTATGAAGACAAAATATGAATGATACTTCTACTTTTGAGAAAATAAAAACCTGTTAATCTAATTACACTTTACAAAACAAATTATATGGGAGAGGGTATAACAACACACAAACCTCAGTTTGGCTCAGGAGTATAGACTTATTTTCATTGAATGCTTTGCTTTGTGCCAACTGCCCTCTTTATCTTCCTTCAGAAGTCTTGAAAATAATTTTCAGTATACACTGAAGAATCCTGTGCCAGACACATTTGGTCATAGTTTCTCTATGATTTGCTGAATACATATCCAAAAACTAATAGAAAATGTTTGACAAAGATTTAGAAATGCCTTATAAATCCTCTAGGAAACACTCAGCTTAATCACAGGCAGCCAAACTTGCAAGGTATGCATAAATAAATTATTAGTATTTCAGGAAATATGCATCTTCAAGACAAGGTTGAATTGCTGATAAAAGACAACATTAAATAACACCCTACCTAACCTATCTGCAGTAAAAGTTCTATCTCCAAAGTATTTTATACTAGATTTTACAGCACCTCCTTTGTACATTTAAGGGTAATTTTTTTTAATTTATGTATTAAAAACCAGCACTGTTGGAATTCTTATGCAAGGCTATAAGTAAAGCTACAATTAGGGAGGGAAAACCCAGCAGAGTATACTTGTGAAATGTTCACTCTACATGAAGCCTGTTTTGTTCATACTTATTTTGCAAGTGTCTGATGTGAGCAACTATTAGAAAGAACGTGATGGTTCACATTCTGTGTCTAGCCAATAAATCAGCTTCTTGCTTATATTTCTTACAGTTCAAGCATGTCTTCAATGGCCTGAAGGGTAGTTTATAAAGCAAAGAATCAAATAAACACGATTCAACAATTTTAGAAAGTAGTAGACTATCTCATTCCATCAGACTCAAAATTTTTATTATATGATCACTATCTTGACTGCAAATTTTGATTACCAAATGCCTTTAATAAACTTCCCTTTTTTAATACAGAAAACAGTTCAAACAAATTAAAAATGGCAAGAATGTGCCCATGAGTTTCTGTGATCTGAAAAGGAAGATACATTCAGTAGATATGTGCCTTGTGTGACCTGTTCACTAGTCACCAGAGTCCACACAGAGAGAAGACAACCTGGGTGGCAGAGCAGTACACTAAAAAGACTGGATATTAAATTCTTTCGGTCATTTTTTGTTCTTTTTCTGCAGAAGCTGGCTTAGTGTCCTGGCTTAGGACAATGTCTAAGTTCTGTGAAAGCATAAATAACTAAATAGGTCATATTATCAAAAACATTAGAAGAATGAATATATGACAAGCTACATGTTATTAAATAATACGTTAGATGTGATGTCATTATCTAATGCAATCCAAGGACTGCTACATTTTGCAATTTTTTGCAGATTTCAATATTTGATGATTTGCTCCTTCATTACTAGATCCCACGCTCATGGTATTACGTGAAATGTATGTTCAGAATATTACTGAACTAAAAAACACCTTTCTCAAACCTGGAGACAGTTTGACAACATAAATTCCATGGTCTTAACATCTGTGTAAAAAACTTATAAAGTCAGACTGGTGATTTATGAAGTTCTGAGTCACAAACTCTCCTCAGTGCTCAGGAGTTAACAATTCGATAGATATCAAGCACTGAGTTTTTCACACAGAAGTGGATTTGAAAGTTTTTTGATAGAATTGCCTTAGTCAACCTTCAAAGGAGAAAAACTGCAATACAGTTAGTCGATGCACATTCAATTCCATAACTTCATGTTTCCACATAAGAAAATAAAACTACTGAAAACATTGGGTACATCTTTCAGTGTTTCAATTGTCATATCTCTCCAAAATATATCTCAGTTTTAGACTTAATTTTTTTAATTTTGAAAACAAACATATTTGAATCTAGATTGAATAAAGCATTTCCTTAAAAAAGCCATAACTTTTGCAATTGTACTCCTTTTAAGAAATGTAGAAAATGCTGAAAATGTATTTCTTGAAATGCTGAAATGTTGAA
>JAWWES010000081.1:98987840-99012883 GCA_035583135.1 Lophotriccus pileatus | reverse complement strand
CAACCTTCAAAGGAGAAAAACTGCAATACAGTTAGTCGATGCACATTCAATTCCATAACTTCATGTTTCCACATAAGGAAATAAAACTACTGAAAACATTGGGTACATCTTTCAGTATTTCAATTGTCATATCTCTCCAAAATATATCTCAGTTTTAGACTTAATTTTTTTAATTTTTAAAACAAACATATTTGAATCTAGATTGAATAAAGCATTTCCTTAAAAAAGCCAGAACTTTTGCAATTGTACTCCTTTTAAGAAATGTAGAAAATGCTGAAAATGTATTTCTTGAAATGCTGAAATGTTGAAAAAAGATCTCCTTCACAAAGTAGGGAAAATTTTAAAATACTATAAACACTCATCATAATAAAGAGTCTGCTGGAAGGCAGCTAGTTATGTTCAGTGCAGGTTACAGCATTCCTAAAGGGCTATTCCCTTCACAGCTATCAATGGAACAGGACCACCATCTGATGCTACTGAGCAAGAGCCCTTTACCTGCACATTCATCTGTGCCAGCAGAAAGTAGACACAAAAAGTATTTGAAGAAAAGTAAGAAATACTAAGTTTTGGAGAGACATCAACAACCTGGGAGAAATGGGAGTGCTAAAATCAGTGAATTACGGGGATACATAATTTACGCCAAGAAAGAAGTGATTGATTTGGATAAGAGATTACTTTCAGGGTTTGGATAAATTGACTATAAATTTTACTATATTTTTACTTACATTTTTCTCTTTCTTCTAGAAAATTAGTTCTAAATGACACAAAGAAAAAACTACCTGTATGCTGAGAGAACTGAGAGGGAGAAAAAAGAGACAGCTAAAATTAAACTCCTGAAATAAAACAGAGCTTTTGATGAGGAAGAAAGATTTTTGTCATCCTTTTTTAATTTGTATTTATTCTAATTCAGTCACAGTGTTACAATTCTTTTTGTAACTTACAAAGTCATGACTCATAATGTTACAATTTACTTGCTAAAACATACCTTAACTGTTCAGTTGCCCTAACATGAAAGTCCTTGGGGACATGAATGGAAGCTGACTGTCACATAGAGAAAGAAATATATATTGTTCAGAAACCTGTGTCGACAGAAGAAATGTGCAAGAGAACATTGCCCCATCCGACACCTAAACTCACAACATACTGATTCCTTAATTTCTGTCTTAGATATATAGACTTGCCTATGCCCATCAAGGCTAAAATAAGAAAAATCTTGTGGCAAAACACCTCAGTTTATAGCTTGAATACTTGGTTCTGATTTTACTCCACCACTAGCTTCAGCAAAATGTGGAGGATGGAAAGGACAGAGCAGATTTGTCTCAGAACTGGCCTGAAGGACTAAGAAAAATGGGCTTGCTTTCAAGTGCCACTTCAGGTGTCATTCCTAATGGCACCAGTGGGACCAAAACTTGGCATGTGGCTTTAGAAATGTACTCATGTCTCAGAAACACACAGGAAGGTTACTCCTGCCTCTTTGTCCCTTCAGAAAACTCCTGGCAAACGGCTTTCTCCCCTCTGATCAAGCCTGCAGGAAGCCAGACAGGATGTAAACGCTTCATTACCCTCCTTCTCTTTAGCTCAGGTGCAACATTAAACTCATTGGACTCAAGAGGGCCAAAAGCTTTTCAGACGTGGCAGAGGAATCCATTTCTTATTTTTCAAAGGTAATCCAGCCAAGAGCCAGATTAGTAATGGCATGTACCCCCCCCCGAGCCACAGGCATGTAAACTCAGCACAACTATTTTAATGTGTTCTAATAGGACTGCTGCCTCCAACACACACATGCACCTCTTGACTGCCTTCAACATGACTGTACACAAAGGTGGAGCCTGCTGCTCACATCATTTCCAACAAGGATGAAATGACGAAAAACAGTACGTTCATGATTAGACAGGCAGTCCTGTGATCTTTTCTGCTACCCCTTGCCCTAAAACAGCAAGCGTATGACACTTGGAACTTCCCCAGAGCTTTTACCAAAAGGATGTGCTTATAGGACATGGAATAACTGAATGGCCAATAGTCACTGAGACCTGCTTTAAAATCACATATATTAGCTCTTAAAATATAATCTGACCATGAGGCTTGGGCTATTACAAAGATCATACCATACCATACCATACCTTCAGTTGCTTGCAAGGCACATTTTCATTCCACACTACTTTTTTTTTTTCCTCATTTGCATCTATTTATGATGCACGACAAGGAATTGGTTGTCTCCAAGAAAGTTAATAATACTGCTAACAATTTATCCTGATTTTTTAATAAGTAGTACCAAGCATCTATATGCAAAGGTTCAAAGGGTTGGTATCCATTCTGCATACAATAATGACATCAGGGAAGGGAAAATCAAGGAGGAAAATAATTTCTAAAAATTAATTGGAGACTGTTTAGTATTCCAACAGTGTAATTCCATCATCATCATCATCATCATCATATGTATGCTGAATAGACTTCACCTAAAGATTTAAGTTTTTGGATGTCTTATTATTCAAAGCCTTTATTATTTTGCACAGGGATTTTTTAAAAATGTAACCTTAAGGTTGTGTTTTCTGAGGTAAGTTGGTTTTGGGAACATTCTAACATCTCTTTTAGCCTAATACTGTACTCCAAACTGTTGCAACACTCTTCTTCAACAGTTATGCTTGTGAGGTTTTTTTACACATCACTTTTTATTCAGATCACAGTAGATGAAATACCAAAGCACAAGTCATTTTTCACATAACCTTTGATAGCATACAGTGAGTGATAAATAATAATGTGCATTTATCTCCTGAACTAGTGACACTTCAGTTAATAAAGATACTCTATTACAGCCATTGAAGATTATTTTATTTTTTTTTAATAAACCTCTTCATCAGTAAGTGACAAATATAAAAGTAAAGAGCTCTGCGGGCAAGGCTTGGTTGCAATAAATTTCTGCAGCACAGAACGGGTCAGTATCACATAATTTGTTTTCAGCCAGAATTTTAAAATCTTAACTTCCTGACATTCCATCAGGGTCCAGAGACCTTAATCTCCTGCTCCATGGCTCCAAAAAGGAGTCTGTCAACATCATCTGTACTGTAGCTTGGGGCACCTTGGGGTGGGAAGTAAAGAAAAAAATTACTTAAAAATACATGTCCTTTGTAAAAATCTGGAAGTTTGGGGGGCATCTGATCTGAAGGAAAAAAAAAAACAAAACACAAAAAACCCACAAAAACAACACAAAACCCCAAAATCTCCCATATAAAAGAGATCCTACCTTTGGTCAGCTCTGTTTTAAGTGCCTCAAGATATCGCAGCTAACGTAACTGACATAACTTACTGACATAAATGCAAGGAAAGAGTTCCAATTTGAAGCTGGCGTTTGCCAAAGGTTCAGAGGCGATAGAGTTGGTTCCAGCTGATAATCAGAAAAACATCGTCACTGAGTCTACTGTGAACATCGGCCACTTTAGCCACAAGTGTCAAATGTGGATTCACACATTTAGACATGTACTCAGTGGAAAGTTTATAAGCATGAAATAAACAGTGATATGTCCCTCTTCCATTTGACAGGAAAACTTTGTATTTCATTGTGGGGATTCAGCAACACTGAAGAATACGGGCCAGTCCTCTTTCCTGAATTCATCAGTACTACTGTACACTAATTGACACTTAACTCATCAGGACAGGCCCTCATGACCATGGAAGATGAAGAAAAGACTCAAATGCGTTCTAAATTCAGTTGAGATTTCCAGAGGAGTACAGGGTTACATTTGAATGGCACAAAGCAATATAGCCCTGTCCAAGAAAGCACTTAAACACATGCATATTTTTGAGCACATGCACAGGGACTGAAGAGCTTTCAGTGATGCATAAAAGCTTTATAAAATAAAGCTGACTTCTTCACTGCTAGGGTATTAATACTTGATGTGAGCCAGTCTTAAAGCAAACAGCTTGCAGTTCAGTGGAAGTCGAATCTTTTTAGAAACCTCTACACCATCCACTGTTCAAATCAGGCTCTGCAGAGGCCAATTTTCTCTTTTTCTCCTTACAATGTGTAATTATGTCCAAATGTGGAGGGTAGGCATAATCTAATTGTTTTCACTGCCTCTCTTCCCCATGCATTTTTGGAGGCAGAGAGAGAGAGAGTGCTCTCCAGTTTCAGGTTCTGTAAGAACAATGCTAAATATTTGCCAGTGCCAGTAACACCTACTATTAAACAACCTTTCCTAGATGTACAATATCCATAGTTTTACGTGCACAGTACAGCTATGCTTAGGGATTTGGCCTCTTGAGTGCTGAAACATAATGGGACAAGGGATAGAGAAAGGCAATTATTTGTAAGTATTCTAAGAATAAAATTTGATAATGGTGTGCCTTGTACACTGTATATTGTGCAATGTCAAGGCATTGATCCACCAAGTAAAGTAACTGCATATCAGCTCCTATTCACTAAATCTTACATGAACTCTTAAGTAGACTCAAAAAAGACAATGCTTAAATCATGCTGCCAGGAATTATTTTAATGGTTAAAACAGTGCTATTGAAAGTGCTGCCATCCTTTCACTGCACAGTAAGCATATTTATCAGTACATCTATATTTAGCTTAATAGAAAATGCATTAATATTTTTTCCCCCAAAGAGTATCTTGTATTTCAAAATCATCTTCTATCCAGAGGACCTGAGCTTACCAAAGCCTTAAAAGTGTGCAGACATCATCACTGCAAAAATACAAAACCATTTGGTTTACTGACTGGATTTCCCTTAGTAAGACAAAAATAGAGAGCAATTAACTAATGCCATGGTCTGTTCTGTACCTACCCAGGTCCAAAGCTGAAAATGTGTGTCCACAAACAACAGCTCAAGACTTTGTGCTATTGATTTTGGTTATGTTTAAATCTCTGTGCCTAAGCAGCCACATTGAAAGCCAGACCATAGAAGTAAAAGTTTTAGATTAAGAATTTCCAGAAAAGTTTCCCAATATTTGAACAGTTTTGTCCATGTTTTCCTGAATGTGTTCCCTATTCCCGTGTGTAGTCAAATGTCACAATCCACAACTGTGACCAGCAGAAAAAAATTCTAATACATTTACAAAAAAGCCATAATTCCTTAAATTCAAACAACTCTTTTTACTATAATGTATTTGTTTGCATTTCAAATTATATTATTTCTCAAATGATAGGCCCATGAGAATTTGCAACAGTTTATCACAAAATACGTCATTACCTGAAAATTTTACATGACTTTTAAAAGCAGAGTAAGATACATTGTTCCAGGCTGTGTATATGCACAAAAAAATGAACATTCATTTATACTATTTTATACACTTATTTATTTCCTTATATTTCTCTTTCTGCTTCTCTCTCTTTTTAAAATACTACGGCACTCTAGGAAGGAAAAAAGCTAGTCTAGGTATAGACACTTACTTTGCAGGAGTGCCAACCAGACTTGGGTAAACACAGTGAAAAATTCTATGTGTAATTAAAAAAAAATTATTTAGAAATGAAAACATAAAAAATGCTGCATAGGGTAATAAATGTCTCCTTACTCTAGCTTCTTGCAGGATTTCCTGTTTTTCCTAGAAGTTTTCATGCCCAGAATACTACTAAAACTGAGCTATATCCTCTGCGTCAATAGACAATGCCATCGTTCAAGCTAGTCATAATCTCTGACTTGCAAGTTTACACAGGCAATTTACCCATTTTGTTAACAAAATATTTTGTCAGACAAGACTCAGAACTTAACCGCTCTTTTTTTTTTTCCAGATGATACTCATAAGCTTTCAAAGCAAATAACAGCTACTTGATGTCTGCTTATTAATTTGACAGGTGGCTGTACCAAGCTAAACACAGGAAATAAACATCATCTCAGATACTAGTGTGTATGAACACTGAGCAATTTTAAGCCAGAACTTCTCTTTTACAGGAGGATTTGAGGCTGTTAATACAGAGTTACATTTAAACTTCCCTTGAGGAGACAGGCTCTCCACGTTTGTCACTGAAAGATAATATTTATTTTGAATTCAAATTAATTCGGTCACTTTTGTTTGTTAGAAGCAGTGCTTGCAACTTAGTTTCTTCATTCCTGTCACAGTCATAAAGAGCAGGTAACTATCCAATACTGAATTCCTTCAACAACAGAGAGTCAAAGCAACTCCCAAGCCATGGGAGATGACAAGCAGGTCATGTGCTACAGTGCTGAACCACATTTTCAAAAAAATCTTTACTTACTAGGAGGGGAATAATTTTCTCCTTTGAATACCTACCCACGTGTGTTCATAAGCAGTAAACAAAGATGACGCAGGGCAGAGTGAGAGAGAAAGTCTAGAAGACTATGTAAATAGGACTAATACAGCTATGGCAAAACCAAACCCTACACCATGATGTTTTCACAAGGGAGTAAGTGTGCATAGGTACTTGTACTGAACTCGCAGTGGAAGCTGTGGTATGAATTTCCACCTTTGGCAAAACTTTTCCCAGAAGCTCTAGAGGCTGCTTCAGCTCAGACAGAAGCGCTGCAAAGAAGTTTAACACCTTTTCAAAGAGTTTGCACCGGTATCTCTAGCACAGCATAATGCAGCTCATGACCCATTGAAGATCCCCTGCGCCAAAATGCGTTAACATTTCAACTTCAACTTTGCATTTCAAAAATGTTAAGCCCTCCTGTCAACACAGAGCTGAAGTAGGCATAGCTTCTTTCCCTCCCTTTACCAGAAGTGCTTAAGGGAAGTAGAAAGACAAGATGGAAAAGCAAATTATTGTGGAAATCATTTTGTTCTAAAAGTTTCCTGGTGTTTGAAGAATATACTGTGATACCCATATGCCACATGGCCATACTTCTCTCTGAAAAAATAATATCACTTTCAAAACACATGTTCCAGTGGGCAAGTGGAAGAGGATCAGAGAGCTTTCTATAAACAGTAGTAGTATCCATTCACTGAAATCAGGTGGTTTTCTAAGGAAATTAAAATACCAACTTCCCAAGAGTCTATGTTGCATATTCTGTAAAATTCTGTAGAGAAATATATATATATATATATATATATATATATATATTTATAACACAGATGAGAATTAGACAGTCAGGTAAGAACCATACACTGAGGTGTCCAGGTAATTACCATAGGAAATGGTCACGCGCATCAGATCTTTGAAATCTTAATGGAAACCAGAGAAAATTTCAGAAGGATATTTTAGATGATGCAGCAAACTTAGTTTTCAATAAACTTCTGGCAAGTATTTCAGAAGAACAAGCTTCTGTCAAAGGCTTTACAGGAAATAATCTGTCATGGGAATGGAGGATACGTCATCTTGGGACATACCAGTTCTGGCTGACGGTAACTTCTGAATTATCTCCCAGTCCAGTTGCAACAGGTTCAGAACAAAAATACTTTTTTTCCCCCACAATGATGACAGAATTAATCTTTTTTTGTTACCTTCTGCCTAGTACTCGTGTGTAATCAAATGGATGTAGATGTACTGCTTTTGGCTGGGATAGTCAGTTTTCTTCATAGTAGCTGGCACAGGTTTTGGGTTTGTGTGGAAAACTGTTGATAATACAGGGATGTTTTCATTATCGCTGAGCAGTGCTTACACAGAGTCAAGGTCTTTTCTACTTCTCATCCCACTCCATCAGCTAGGAGACTGGGAGTTCACAAGGAGTTGGGAGGTGACACAGCTGTGACAGCTGACCCCAGCTGACCAAAGGGACATTCCATACCATATGGTGTCATGCTCAGCATATGGAGCTGGGGGAAAAGGAAGACAGGATGTTTGGAGTTATGGTGTTTCTTCCCACGTCACAGTTACATGTCATGGAGCCCTGCTTTCCTGAAGGTGACTGAACACCTGCCTGGCCATGGGAAGTGATGAATGAATACCTTGTTGCTTTGCTTGTGTTGTAGCTTTTGAAACTGTTTTTTTTCTCAACCCACAAGTGTTTCCACTTTTACTCTTCTTTCTCCCCCATGCTACTATGGGGAAGAGAGTGATCGGCTTTGTTGGGCTTAGATGACTACCAGGGTTATAACACAACAGTAGTCTATAAAGGTACATAAAATCTGGACAAAAAGGAACTCATCTACGATTACAGAAACACTAGATTACTTCAGGACAAGAAATCACAGCATTGTTCAATATTTCATAAAAGGCTTACACTAAGGAAGAGCGGTGCTCTGTGAAATGCTGAACTTATAAGGACATCACTAGTGTTTTCTTTCAAATGGTATGCAAAAGCCATCCATTAGAACATCCAGCAAACCAAGCAGAGAACATCAACTACATCTGTATTTTCACTATTATATCAGCTCCATATGTGCATACACAACAGTTCTCCCCTCGTAATCTTTCTGTACGTAAAAACATAACTTTAATATTGCCTATCATGTTCTAGGTAAATCAGACAAAGGAATTTTGCACAAATAATCCATTATTTTCAACTCCATAATGTTTACTACGAAGTTTCCCTGATAAGCTTACAGGTCAAAACCATAGATGAACCATCACATTTCTGTATAAAAATACCTATTATATTTTTTGGACAATAACTGCAGAGAGAATCAAACACTTAATTTTTCACCCAACTACTATGTTTCACATAATGGAAAAAAGTGGGCAACAGTATAGTAAGCCAATCCCATGCTAGCAAGCTGTCTTTCAGATAAATGTACAGTTGGGTAATAAATTAACAGTGATGCTCTTCCTTCCTGGAATGGTTGCTACCATGGGTAAGGCATTTGGTGGTTAACAGTCCACGTATTTAAACACTAAAATATAAAATCTGTACCAGGTAATGACACACTGAAATCTTAAACTGCATCTGTGAAAAATATGCATAGTTGATACTATGAATACAGGTAAGGAAAGATAAAGAGTGTTGGGAGTACCGCACAAGAGGCCTATGCCTGGTGGAGGAAAACTACTGAAGAAAGAGAGAACTGAAGATAACAGCTTGGAATGCAGCTACACTGGATACAGACAGCTTTCTACATCAGAGACTGTTTTTTATATTGTAGAAGTGTTATGTTTAATCAAGTTCGTAACAATGTTGTTAGAAATAATCCTGCTTTGCATGTAACCTGTAGTTTGAATTAGTTAACCCTTTTTCTACTCATATTTTGTAAGCCTTTTTACTATTGGTTGATGTAACCTAAGATTTATAGTTATCCTTCCTTTACCCATTACTGGCTGTGTTTAAACTGGACCTTCCAATTATAAGTTTTGCCTGACCTGTATCCTCCCAAAATTCCCCACATTCCAATCCCTAAGAGATATAAACTGTCTCCCCTGAGAATAAATGGTTCTGCTTCCCACTATCGCCTGTCCGTCCACCCTGTCTTTCACTATGTAAGTGAATTTTATGCAGGATGGACCCCCAGGGTCCTCAACTTTAGGGAGTGTTATAACTTTCACCACTGATAAAAGAGTTGTGCGTTAAAACAAAAATCTTGGAGGAAGAAATTTACTGACTTTTTAAATTATCTCAATTTAACAAGCCCAGGACTAGAAGGGAGAACATTTCCCTTTGAATTTTCAGAATTACTTTTAAGCAGGTGGAAAAAAATCAATTTCTGAGGAAACGAGAGCTCATGAGAAGAAAACTAAAAAACTGACATGTCAACAGGAAAACAAAACAACAAACCAAGAGTGGAACTGACCAGTAATGTGGAGTATCCATTATGCTACAGTCCACTGTAAAAATACTAGAAACTGTGAACATAAAAGAAGCTAAGAATGTCTGTATCTACACTTGTACAAACCAAAAGTCCATTCTCACCAGTAGTCAGTAGCAGCTGTAAACAGTTGTCTAGGGGAAGCAAACAAGAAGATTAATACCCCCTTCAAGTCTCTAATCTTTTTCAGATTGCTGGAACCAGATCTATTTGGTAAATTTCTCCTTTGTGAAATTTCCCAGCACTATTCTCAGCCATGTGAATTTTCAACATACATATGTGTATTGCCACAGGTCAATGGCTCACTGTATCAACAACATCCTTTTGACTGCTCCCAGCTCTCACATTATGAGAAAAAGAGTAATTGGTCACTATCCATCCTTTCCTCATCACTCATCGTTTTGTACCTCTCAATCATATAGTCTTCCACTTGCATCTTTTCCCAGCTACAGCTCCATCGCACTTCTCTGTTTCTCAGATGCTGCTGCATGTACTTTAGTTATCCCTGTCAACCATCTGTGAACTCTTTTCCCATTCTACTACATTCCCTTTAGGGTAGTCACTACCACTACAAAATACAGACACGTTATGGCTTTGTACAGCAGTACAATGTTCTGTTTCATTCTCCATTTTATTCCTTTATGTTCATATCTATTTTCTCAACATCTGATGAGGCTTTGAACTAATGATTCCACGGATGCCTGTATCACAAGCCTTCAGTTGCATTCCCAAGAGCCAGCGTCAGCTCACTGACCACTGTTTTATGTGTGATTACTTTTTTTCTTTTAAACTTTACCTTGATACACACTTGTCCCACAAGAACACAAGTGGGGTAAAAAGTAATCAGTGCATTTACTGACTGAAGGGATCACCTTTTTTTTTTTTTTCCTCAGAGATGCAGCTGAATGTGTAAAGGTTACCAGATGCATGCCCTTTTAAATGTGATATTTATTTGGAAATTCCAACAACCTTCACTAGAGGAAATACCCTTCAAATTCACTTGTCACATTAGACACTTTCAAAGACTGTAAGCTTTACCTAGTTGCTTCTGAATAAATAAATTGTGTCAAAACACAATTTATCCATTCTGGTGCCTGGAACTTATAGTAAGAAAGACCATAGGCCTAACAATGAATCAAGTTTATCATAGACCAGCTTGTTTCATCCACACACCAAAAATTACCCAAAGGAAAGTACATTCAGTCTTTCAAGATAAATACTTGAGTTCTTTTGTACAGCTCTGTGGGATTTTATCAAGGTTTTCCAAAATAGTTATATTTCTTCATTAAGAAAAACCAATTACCAAGAATTCACTACAAGACATTGGCTAAGCAATGTTCATGTCCAACTAGATCTTATATATCTGGCATTTTGTCCTCTGGGGTACACATACAAGGATCAGCAGTTTCATTCTTTCACGTACAGCAAAAATTATGGGAATCCAGCAGCCAAAAGTAGTAAAACTGCTTCAACACTGAAGCTGAACTTGGCATCTATGCTCTGCACACATGTAGTTCAATTGTTGTCCAAGCAGTGTCTCGGGATCCAAGAGGCCTCTGCAGTGGTATATGAGACATCGCTGCAATTCAGCTGGGATTTCTCACACATCTGCCTTTCTGGTAGAAGGATTTGGAATCATTCCCTGGACAACAGTAGGGCTGGTGGGACAACAACCTCAGACAACTCTCGCAAGAGGCACTAGAGAGTGGAATGGAGAATTGCACTATCTGCACTTCTTTTGGTAGATGCTTTTTAGAAAGGGTTGCTGCTGGAGCAATTTTAAATACTTTTCCCTGTGGTAGGAAATCCAGGTGTGCAACTAGAAAGCCCATACATAGAGTAATAATATGGAAATGCTATGTAAGATGATGGATTGGAATATACGTACTACCATGCTTCACAGGGTGTAGTTTTAGCATTCTGCAAAGCAAGGGAGTGCAAGAGAGCAGCTTCCTGTTTTCATGGCCTGGATTTTTAGATGGTTACTGATGTTGCCTTTGCAGACAAAACAGCAACAACAAAACTAACAAACAAACAAAACTCCCAAACCAACAAAGGAAATACTGAAAGGCATAAAGTGTGGAGATTATGGAGGGTATGAAGGATGAAGCTATTCCTGTGCTCTTTACAACTAGTAAAACTAGTTTCAGTTCTTTGTCATGGAGTGTGAGTTACAAGTCTTGCTTTGGAGATATGACCAGAAAACGTATCTCTACCATACCCCAAGATTATGTAGGAAGAGAAGCTAAGTATACCTTTAAAGACAACTTAACTGTATTTAAGAAGGTTATATATACAAGAGTCAGAGATATTATGACACTGTAAAATATCAGTTCAAAGCTGGGAAGTGCCGAAAAGATCCCTGTAATCCTGCACTTTTGTGCCCTTTGTTGAATGTTGAAGGGCACTAGAAGTTTGAACCTTCAAAAAAGTCTCTGGTAGCCTAAGCTTAGGTGCACAGAATACATATCTCTCCTATCTCTGTAATTCCAAGAAAAAACAATCAAAGAATTATATACTATCTGTCATACGTGGAGATTCAAGTGTGGAAGACAAGAAGAAACCTCTTATTTGGCTACGTGCCTTCTGAATGTCCTCTAAATCACTGACATCACTGAAGTAGTGTAATGCCTAATCTGCAGTTAGCATAATCTCATTATCACTACCATTATTATAAATATACTGAATTTTTTTTTCTTAAAGATATTAATACACTTTTTATCATAAGGAGAGAATGAGCACTTTTCCAATATGAAAGATATTGAAACACACAATACATTCACTAGTATATAGATTGGTTTTACTTTCGGACAATCTCAAAAATACTGTTATGAAGTAAGAAACAAAGCTTTCTTTTGAAAATTTTATGGAGACAAAAATGGGCATATTCAGTTTAGCAGTATGTATGTATATACATAGTTGATGTGTCCATACAAAAGAACACAACATATACTGGTCACGTAAATAGATGTAAAGTGGACAATCTTTTCTTAGCTCACAGTACAGTTAATAGCTTACTTGTATGCTGAGAGGCAACAGTAAATAAAATCCATTTTGTCATCTAAATTCAGCGTTACAACCAAACACTTGTCCTTCAACAGTTCCAGCATGGCATATTTTGTACATTGGGAAAGATTTTGCATAATATTATAACATAGTGCTTTGCTACTTGTCTGTTGAGACTGAAGTAGAACTATATACTTTACAAAGAAGCAATTTAGATTCCAACATTGTGTGTTATTTAGTGTATAACAGAGTGAAGTGTCAGAAAAAAATCATACTTTTGTGAATTCTGTAGGATTATTAGAATTCAAAAAGTGTTTAACTATTAATGAAAAGAAAAATGTGTATTTGATGTTATACTCCAGGATCCTAACTAAAACACTGGAGTACAGTTTAAACAAACAAGAAACCCCAATCTTACAGATAAATCCTCCTGGTATAAAACATATCTGTATTCAGTAAACGGTCAGTAGCCTAAGCTATTTTCCAGTCAGACAAATTTAGACCTTTTCTTAGTCTACAACATACTAAAAATATTTAACATGAAGCGATGTTCACAAAGCTTGCAAAAGTGGAAGTCTGATTCTATTTTTTGATTGCCAATGTTTAATAATTCAGGCTGAAATTCAAGTTGCTAAAGGGACTTTTACAACATTTGGCAGGAAGGAAGAAATGCCACTGTTCAGCTCAAAAAATAAAAAATAAAACTATTTAGTTTGAACTTACCAAAGCTTAGGTATTTTCTTTATATTTTTTCCACATGGCAAAGAATTTCCATATTGGCAAATATCAACATTTTCTCACAAAAAAAAAAAAAAAAAAGCCTGATTTTGTTGCAGCACATATTCTCCTGAATAAATAACAGTTCACTAGGAATTTTTCACAGAAAATTACAAAATCACAGAAAGAGAAAGGATGTTGGGGAAAAAAAGAGCAACAACGCACAGTATTAACAAGTAACCTCTGAAGTGTTAGTGACACTTTAAAGAAGCACTGAATTGGCTGATTTCATGCAAATGTGGGGTTTCTGTAATAGATGACAGCAAGTGCTGCTACAAAGGTTTCAGGGCCATTTGCTGGGGATAAACCCTGGAGCATATTCAGGGCTTTTTGCCACATGTAAGTGATGCAACCTTGCAAACACGTGCTAAAATAACCATGTTTATGTTTATACACCACCACGGCAACATTTGATCTCTCTATATAATGGATAGTTCTCTCTCTGTAATGTATGTCTGAGCACACTCGTGAGTCCAGTTACATTAGCATGACTTCAGGTTCATGTTGTCCCACACCTAAAAGCTAGGGTATTAAAACCCAAAAAATACTCCACCTTGGCCCCATCGCAGAAACACTGCACCAGGCACTCCGGCAGGGAGACACACAATCCCAGCCAGCTGCCCAACACTGGAGAGGATGGACCAGATCAGCCAGGTCTGCCTCGGCATCCCTCGAGGGGCATGCATGCCCTCCCCTGGAAGCTAGGCTCTGCTCCACTGTCAACATAAGCTGAGTTTCCAGCAGTGCAATATGGATATTTCACTCCCTGACCCTCCGCTGACGCCCAACACAAATATTGGGAGTGAGACAGCCTGCCATGACAGTAGTTGAACAGCTCTCTTGGTTTCTGCTCTCCTCAGGCACAGGGAGAAGCGGTATTCTCCTTTATTATTATACCACGTTTCCTTGTGTATGTCAACTGTTCCTTAGTTACAGAGGACCATACGCTTTCCAGACAAGCAAAATGAATCTTCAGAAAAGTAGCAAATTTTATTTATTTTAAAGCATTTTAAAACACTCCCAGAAGGAATTAGCATTTTTATTTACAGCCTTGTCTGCTCAATGTGAACACATTTCTATGTAGCCAACTCATGGTAGCATATCCTAGCCATCTTGTAATGAAATTATTGTGAACATATCAGCAAGACATAATCCCACATATTTAAGTCATTACAGCAAACTTTGGCTTGGATCAAAGTACATTAGTTATTTTAATTACAGCTGAGTCAATCTCCGTTAGGTATGATTAACATTTGGCCTAACTTTTCTCTGCCTTGAAGCTAAGGGAGCCTCCTTTAAAGTTTAATCTTGAATTCATGTTTTTGAGGTTTACAGATTTACTACAACTCTGGCTTAACCTTCACACTACTTTTGTACTACTTCACACTTCTCCTTTGTTTAGTTAAATAAAGAGAAATCTAGTACAAAACAGGCATCAGTTTGACCAACATATGTTTCCTAGACTGATTTAATACCTAATCACTAACATACAGAGCATAACTGACTAAGGAATATTGTAAAAAGTTCCATTTGCCATATTCTGGACATTTTTAGACATGAAAAGACCTCTAGTGATACTTTTTCAAGGAATACTGACAATGTTTACAGACGTGTTGCAAGATGTTACAGCAGTGATGCACCTCAACCAGCAATACTCCATTTAAGAAAGCATAGGTGGCTGGGAGAATTGCCCTGACAATACCAATCTCATACAGTCACTTCAAATCTCCATAATAATTATTTATGAGTGTTTTAGTGATAACAGTTACACACCAGAGTGCTGAGAAGAAATTTTTAGCTTTTTTCCCACTACTGCTGATAGTAAGACAATGGTGTCAAATCATATGCAAAAAGGGAGCACATTACTTC
Organism: Lophotriccus pileatus; assembly: GCA_035583135.1. NCBI lineage: Eukaryota > Metazoa > Chordata > Aves > Passeriformes > Tyrannidae > Lophotriccus > Lophotriccus pileatus. Next base: position 98,997,597 of record JAWWES010000081.1, on the reverse strand, counting down.
AGGGACAAACGAGTTCATAGGGTGCCCAACAAGAGAATTACTAACCAACCCCTGAAAGAGCTCTTGGGCCAGGCTTCCCACCCACTGACAGTGCTCAGGCACAGGGATAGCTCACATATTACGAATTTGAGAAACTTCAGGTTAGCTGGCAGATGGTTACAGATTTTTGAGGAGCCAGTGTTTTTATTTGGACATCTAAAATGGTGCTTAGGCAGTACTAAGCATCTAATTGCTCTTGGAATTCTACCTTCTCACCCCAAACTCCTTCATAAAGTTCTTGACCCAAGACTGTTCTTTCACATAGTTCTTTTCCCAGCTACACTTATTTATGGGTAGAGCTCTAATGCACAAACTCCTCTTTGAATCCATGAGTCCTGAGGTAGCTTAGAAATTTCTAGAGACAAAGAAAAAGGAATAAGAAGGAAGTTATTCCATACTTTGAAAGATATTCAGTAATCTTCATCTACAACTTGTCTCTCAATCACTTCCAGTCAGCTAAGTATTTCCTGAAGTCTTGCTAAGGCCAGTTAGGGAACAGGCAGCTACGTGATCAGCGTAATCATTCATCCCAGGGGGCTGGAATCAGATGATATTTACGGTCCCTTTCAACTCCAGCCATTCTATGATTCAAAAGAACCTCAAATTTAATAATGACTAACAATACACAAAGCCAAATTCTGACTTCTGAAAATGATCAGCAGCTTTCAGAGACATTTACTGAGGCATCACTGTTCCTCTTTCTAATAAAAATGTGTTCAGGAAAATATATGTCTAGGTCTTCACAACCACCTACAATAAATATACACAAGACTTCAGTAATCAGAAAAGGTCCCAGATGATTACTCTCTGTAGTATTTAGATTTGGCATTATTGAAAGTTTAAAAACCCATAATTCTTCAGTACATCCTTACTACATCGTCTGATCACAAACAGTATAGTAGCTGATGTGTTACCATAACTGCAGGGCTTTCTGCACTCAGAAGGGATCCCAAGTCTCAAAGTCTATAGAAGCACAGAAGAGTCTTAGGAAAAACTCTGTGTCTACTGCAAATGTACCAGCAGGCATGTCAGGAGGAATATTAAGTAATCTGACATGGTGCTGTTAAAAATTATTGATGTTTACAGTTTAAAGAGGGTTGTACAAAAGAAGGCTTTGAAAAGATTCAAGGAATGAAGCCATTCAGTCCAGAAGTATATTTCAAGGTTCAAGGATTGCAAAGACAAGGAGGAAAAACTTCCATGCACATGTACGTGTGCTTACCTCCTCCACCCACCAAATTCCATCAGAATTAATGTAGGAGAAAAAAAAGGAAAAACCAAACAGTAGTTAAGGACTCTAAGTCATTTTATGATGTACTAGAAACAAGTTCTGAATAGAAACATGGTATTTAAAGAAAAAAAAAAGAAGAAAGGTAAAAACAGATCTGTTTCATGCAGAAGAAATAGCATGGCAAATTAAAAGGACTCAGCTTTTACCTGGAAATTACAGGCTATTGAATGGAGAAGGGAAACATTCTGGAATTTGAAATATGCTTAAAAGGTCTAAAAACCAGAACAGGTGTTGTCTGCCATCCAAAATTATTTTGAAGAGATGACAGACAATTAAGGGAAACTCTGAGTCATCATCCAGTGTTGCTTGCTTAACCATACAAAAAGACTGAGACACAACACTTTGTTATTTTCTAGAACTCAAATTCTCTTTCTTTTATTGAAATCTATTACTTTCTGAAAGAGAAAACCTCCATACTCTGTAAAATTTGAATAGTGGAAGTGAAACATAAGGCACTGGATTAGGAAATCAGCCAGCCAAACTACACTGAAGGACCTGAATATATTAATTTAAGATTAACAGGCACAGCTCTTCAAAAAGAGAACTTTAAAGCTAAATGCAAAGGGTAAATGCTTAAGCTGGTGTGAATCAACATTGCTCCGTTGAAATAAACTCTACTATGCTGCTCAAAGAGGACGGAGAATCAATGCTCTGTTTTACATAAACAAGTATTAGGCAAACATACCTAATTTTCTGCTGAAATTCTTCATGCCAGACAGACTGCATTTCTCACCTCCAATTCAAGAGTATAAATGAAACGGCTCTGTACAACTTTCTGTGGTAACATAAAGGCAGCATTTGGCAGAAGGAAGCCTTCTGCAAATATCCAATGTGGGCTTAAAAATATTGTTGCTTTTCTACTGACAAAACTGATTTATCATTAGCTACCAAACAGACTCAGGAAAGATGGATGAATTCTGTAATCGAGATGGAATGCCCTATTTTATGTCTGTTTCATTACCATTCTGTATGCTCCTTTTCTCAGAATTCAATTGGACTTTTAAAAGGTGAAAACTTCCACCAAAAACTCTTTTTGTGAATGTTTTTTAAGAGTTTGTTTGGTTTTATTTGCAGGAAAGCATTTCGGTCAGCCTGTCTTTAAATGAATGTCCAGGACATTCAGATAAGTGAGAAACTAACTACAAAAATACTTCTAAAGCAAACACCAGATTTGTAACTTCAACAACCTCCTTCCTTTCCTAACAGCCTTTCATTGAGCCCTAAAGGAGGTTCATATGGTCACTGCTTAGAAGAATACCAAAGCATCTGTCCCCATCACAAGCAGCTTGGAAACCAGGGACAGGTTCTGAATTGCACAGGTCCCTTTACAAAATAACTAAGATCTCCAAGAGCAAAAATGACCTAGCTTCTACCACCAATTCTACTAATTTAGAAAATACAAAATCTATCATTATCTTATTTTCCTGTCAGGCAGTAACTACTGATGCTATTAAAAAAAATGTACAAAGTCCTGCAAACACAAGCAACGGGGAAAAGCTGTACAGGAAGCAGGACTTTGAATCTCTCCTCCATGTCATGACCACAACACACAGGAGAACACCCTGGAACAGGGGAGTGTACTGGAACAATCGAGACCCTCATCAGGGCAGCAGGAGAGAAGAAAGGACAACTCAGGTGTGTGCTGCTGGTGAGAGCAGGCAGTTGCTCCTGATTAACCTCTTGTCTTTAAGAGCTCAGGCATGACATCTCTGAAAATCTATCCTTCGCAAGTAGCTGAATGCAAGGACAAAACCAAATTGGATGCACATTTTTAAGGTAGTTTTGTTCCCAGATATTTACCAACCCTCTTTTTCATCACCTTTATTCTTGGCTGCCTGTGTGTGTTTACAAGCTTCCCTTTCATATTTCTTGTAATGTTTATCACAGTCAAATAACTACCAGCTTCTTTCTTACTCACTGATTCCCTCATGAAGCAAAAGAGTTTTAATCATTTCCTTAACTGGAGACTAACTTAGACTTGGTATCACTGAGAATCACCTAGGTACAGCACACACATCTGAGCAGGTCACTGACTTCTAATGTGTTGCTTAACCTTCTGCTTCCTACTCAACTCTCTGTCCCTCCTATTTGTAAGGAAGCAGCTTGGATCTTTGAATACGGCTTTGTGTGCATAGGCTTCCTGCCTAAGGAAGTAGCATCAGTTTCAGCTGAGGTTTCAAGGCCCTATACTGTGAGTAACAGCACAGCTGAAACTGCATGGTGCTGTTTGGCCTGTGTTTGGCTGGGATAGAGTTGATTTTCTTCTAAGTAGTTGGTATAGAGCTGTGTTTTGGATCTAGTATGCCAGTGAGCAGGTGCACAAGTAGTTTGTGGGGGGGAGCACAGCCAGGACAGCTGACCCAAACTGGCCCAGGGGATATGCCATACCACAGAACATCATGCTTAGTTTATAAACTGCAGGGAGTTGGCCAGGAGCCACAGATTGCTGCTTAGGGAAAGGTGGGGAATCAATCAGTGAGTGGTGAGCAATTGTATTATGTATCACTTATTTCTCTTGGGTTTTATTCCTTTCCTCTATCCCCTTTTAATTATAACAATAACTATTATTATTAACATCACAATGATGATAATGATTATTATATTTTACTTTGTTTCAGATATTAAACTGTTCTTATCTCAATTCATAAGTTTTACCTTTTTTTGCCCTACTTCTCCTCCCCACTGGTTTGTGACAGTTAACAAGCAGCAATGTGGTTCTTAATTTCAGGCTGGTGTTAAACCACAGTACTGTTCTACTCTTAGGGGTGATTTATCCCCAGAACATAAAAAGCCCCCAAACACTGTGGCAAAATATAACACTGTGAAACCCAGATGGGCTTTGGCTTTAAGTTTAATATCCTAGGATGCCACTGTACTGTCAGCATTCAAACCTAGGAGTTATTTGTCTCATAACACAGAAACATAGCACTGAATTGTCTTCAGAAAAGGCAGTCAGCTGATAACTTGAAATACTGTCTTGATTTTACTCTACTTTTCTTGTTTTCCCTAGACTGCAAAAAAACATATGGAGTCGGAGAGAGAAGATGAGCCTGAACCTGTGCAAAGTTTTCAAGAAAACTCTCATGGAATTATCTGACATACTGTTTGCAAAAGAACTGAAGTAACCGTCCAGGTTACAGGATGCTGTATCATCTGTCAGATCCAGACTCAAACTGACTGCGGTCAATTATGGAGGGTGTATACCCTCCATAACCACTTTTACATATTTCTTAAAGCACCAACTGCCTCACAGGATTTTCTGTGAGGATTTTCTTCTGCTTAAAAGTAATGAAATCTTTTTTCAGACACTTCTGTTATTTCCTGTACTACTAAAACACACAAGTATCTTAAAGCACTTAAAAGTAGATTAATTGGTCAGGCCTGGTTAATTTATGAATAGTAATCATGGGTTTGGTCTCTGGATGAGAGACTCATTTTCATTTTTGTCATCTGTTGGACATGAGTTGTTTGAGTTGGCTATAATGTGCTAGCAGTGTGACTCACACCCTAAGAGCCAGAGTCTCCATAGAGTTAAGTATCCTCATTCTCTCTCCATTTCTGAAAAAGAATTATTGTTTTGCAGCCATGTTTCTCACTGCCTTTTCCAACACGTTTATGCTGTTGCTGTTGTTTTTAATTGGCAGTAGTATCTTAGGTAAGGTATATAGATTGAAAGGAAAGATACAGACCTCAGTAGCAAGGTCCCTGCTCTCATCAAGCCAAGGCTGGCCTAAAAGAGTTTTTAATATAAACCAGCAAAAGACAGATACACACAAAAAGGTTGCTGGCAATGCAGTTATAATGTACTAAAACCTCTGTTACAACAAAGATAAAGTCAACTTCACCTGCACACATGTGCTCTTGCTGGACCTTTCCTCCATTAAAAATTTTAAAAATAAAAAATTAATGCCTTTTTTGCCAACACATGCAGGCATATTGCCATCATGCCTTTTTAGGTCCTTCTGGAATTACAATGAAGCACTAGGTTATCACAGCAAAACTCAATTCACTTGCTACAGTTTTATGGAAAGTGCAAGGTGAGATTACTTACTAAGCTAAAACCATGTGTCATCACAAAATAATGTGTCAAGGAGTAGAGAAAGAAGTAGATCTGGTTTAATACTCTTCCACACTGCTTGGCTGCGTTCTCCAGAAGCTGACAAGGGGCATGCTAACTGCAGTTCTCCCAGCAGTGTGGCATTCATAATGCCAAGCACCATCCAAGAAATACACTGGCATGGTTCTGTGGCAGACAGTAAATAACTGATCTCAAACATTATGTAGCTTGAACTGAAGATATCAGGAACATAATCAGAATTACTGAGTGTGTGTACTCTCCAATATGAAACAACAGACAGTGTTAACTTTAAAGTAAAATTTTTAAGGAAGAATATTACAGTTATTTAAGTACTTACTTTTGGGGACAGGTTGTAGCTGGAGTTTTTTTATTTGTTTAGGCCTTGTAAGTGTATTAATTTTGAAAAGATAGGTGTTATCCAAAAAAACATTCCACGTTCACACTCTTCCTGTAAACTTGAGTAAATCTGGCAATTTTCAAGCTGGGCCCATTTTTTGACTTAATTATATTTGGCTTAAAGCTGAGTTTATAATGAATCCTGGCAATACTTTAACTAAAGAGAGGCTATCTCCCATATATAAGCAAAACTGTTTTAAATGTGAGTCATCTGAAAATCACCATACTTGAAATGGATTGATGTTTTAAAATATGCTTAATGATATTTTAAGGAACCCAATCTGTATTTTAAAGTAAGATCAAGCTATTCCAAAAATTCAACTGTAACTGAAGTTTCCCATACAATGTAATTTTATTGTACAACACTGTACTGAAAATTTATGCTTATTTTAAATAACATTTTATCTCAAACTTTTCCTCTAAATTTCTTTTCTTTTGCATATGAATGCCATTGGTATGTATTGTATGTGTGCACACAAATAATTTTATTGTGCTTTCAGAAAAAGAACTTAAAAAAAGAGTGTCACATATAAAGCAAAGGATTGAGCTGGCATTACTTTAGATTTTCTCAAGAGCTTTCTGTATTTTGATTTTTTAAAAAATTCTGCTTCAAATTTTCCAGCTTAAAGTAAAGTACAAGCCTACAATAAGAACTCCACATACCTGTAATCAAATGGAATTTTACCACTGGAGTTTTAAATTAAGGCTACACAGATTTCACCTCTTTAAATATGGGAGGAAACATGAAATTTGCTTATTTCACAGGTACAAAGGGCTAAGGATGAGGCTAACCCAGCACAGTTGGTTCAAGAGAGGTGAAACATTCAGAAAAGGAGCATGAAAGAGAACCTCAAAATATGCCTTGCGCACCAACACGTGAACCTCATGATATTCAGTGCCACATGAAGATCAGTCTCGCAGGTTCCCTTTTCCCAGATGTAAGTTTACCCCAGGTTTGGAAAGCCTAGAGATGGTACTACACAGCCACTCTCAGCAGACACCTTCCTCAAGAGCAGAGGGAACCTCGGGGGATGATTTTCATCGTCATAAAACAAGTGAGTGCATCCCCTTCTGCCTCCCGCTAAGTGACAGATGCACCTTCACGTGCAATGTATGCAGTCAGAGAATACCTGTAATGGTGACAATACAACTTAGGAAGGAAGCATTCTCTGAGTACGTGTACCATCATATACATTTTTCAAAAGTCACATTGCTGTTAATATTAAATTTGGTTTCCTTGAGCAGGCTGTTATTGATCTTTAGAACAAGTAAAGTATCTGCTTAAAACACTTAATGGATAGGATGTGTGTGCATGTGGAAAAAAGCTTTTCAAATGCTACCATCTATTTTAGAAAACCAAAAAGTGGTGGAACACATTCCAAACCATGATAAAACTCACAAGAATTCAACATGAAAAATTCATATGCATACACCTATCATAAATAAACAAATAACACAGGGAATATCCCCATACATTTTCCTAATTCTTACATAATACGTTATTTCCAGCAGAGCATCTATAAAAGATTTTATCTAGCACCCTAATGAGTCTTACTGCTGAATCTCAACTATCATTATGCCTCATACACTTAGTTATATCATTTAAGTGAGAGCTAAATATCTAGAAACAAGCAGACAAAGACACAGCCTAAATCCATTTTGGAGCTTCCAAATCTAATACTCTTCTTTTGAAGATATGTCTTAATAAAAACCAATGTGTTTTGCTGGGTAGAGGAGGAGGAAGTCAGAAAATTTCAAACTTTATTATTTTGTAAGACACTGAGAGACTTTTAGATCATTTTAGTAAGCAGTTTAATGTCTAGCCTCTAAATAATCACTGAAGTGCTTTTCAAGCAGTCCGGTGTGCACAGGAGGGTTTTAGTAGAAATGTGAATTGTGGGTATTGAATCAAAAATATTTGTTTTCCTGTGGTAAATCCTGAACCTGGCTTATCTCTAGATTTTCCTGCATCTATCATAATGGTATCTAGTTTCCAGAATTATCTTATTTAATTCTGTTACCAATTTCCTTGTGTAGATATACAACAGCCTGAAGTATTCATCTAGCCATCTGAATATCCTCACAACAGTAAAATCAAGACAAGTTTTTACATAATTATACGTAAAATATTTTTTTCAATATTGTATTAAAATGCCTGATTTGTGAGTCACATTCCAGTACCTTACTCCTTTCCATATGCCCAGGAAAAAAAAAAAAAAATCCCCAAAGGCCACTAAAGAGTGCACATCCTGGACTTGGCTGCCGAACCTCGCCCAAGTTCTTCTTTCATAATCGGGACATTGTCTCCAACCCCACATCGGTCATTTCTGTTTTGCAGATTTGGGAAAGGTTAAACCACCAAATAAAGAAGCTGAGGTTAAAAGCAGATTTCTCTAAACAGTCATATTTTTGTGCTGAAATGAAACTAAAGGCTCACAGAAGAAAACTTCAAGTTTAGGACACAATAGATCATCTTAATAGCGGATAAAGCATATTTGTACTGCCTACATAGTATTTCACCTACATATAAACTCTTAGTCTGTCAGGAGAAGCAAAGAAGGCAAGGACACCTCAAAACAGCTTTTGTGCATAATGAACTTGTTGATTTAAGCACATAACACCATAAATTACCCCATATGGCTTGCAAAGTGCTTATGATGGTGATAAGCACCACTAGAAGTACTAGTAAAAAAAAAAACAGACACTGCTTTAGTAACAATTCTTTCCAATCCTTACTTTCCTGCAATAGCCAAGAATATGGGTGTATGTAATAAGAATTTTCTTTCCTGGTGTCCACTGATGCTGATGTTTTTGGCCCACAATTTATACTAATCATTAGGGGCATGCAATTGTAAGGAAAAGGCTGCACATTTGGTAATGTTAATGACTGCTTTCAAAGTCCCCGAAGAAGGAAAATAATTTCAAAACATGTTACACACCACTTGATTTCAGGTCCAGATCATTGCTGTTTCTGAGTATCAGTGGAGGCCAACTACAGTTTGGCTGATCTGTTACAGGAAGACATCTAGCCAAAACTGACCCTGTCCTTACAAAATGAAGATTTTTCTTTACAAATATATTTCTTTAGGAATACACTCTCTTGGATATGTATCTAAGTGCAGAGAGATGATATTATTCATAAGACTTGCTTATGAACAGTAAAGCCAAGCATTTTCCAGGCAGTACAATAAAAGATCTTATTCCATGAGACTTTCTAATGTCCTCAATAAAAGGAAATGGAACAACCTTGACCCTTAGCTTTTATGTGAATGTATGAGGAGAGATTATGGTCAACCTCCTATCTATGATCTATCCAAAGTGCTTACTTGCTGCTAAGGTCAGATGTCATATAACTGGAGAGATATTTAGGAAACACAGAAGTGAGGAAATTGATGGAGAAAAATTCACTAAGGTATTAACAGTAGCAAGAAATTTATGAAAAAAATCCAAGTACTTTAGATAGTTGCAAGTGACCATGGCTTATATCGCTGCGACACAGGAATGAGAATTACCTGTCTGTTGTTCGATAACAGTAATTCTAGATTTCCTAACAATCTAATTAAACTTTATTTCTGCAGTTAGGCAGAACACAACAGAACTGCCCTCAAAAAAACCCACACCCTATACCCACACAAAAAAAAACCCAACCAAAAAACCAAATAAACATATAAAGAAAATAATAAGGAAAAGGGATACAGGTTTAGAAATGATAAAACAGCATTTTAAAGTCTCCCTGATGCTTCCACTTATTCACTTTTATTACATTTTATTAACATAATGTATTAAAGTAATGGGAGGTTTCCACCAGGAAATACTTGTTTTCAGACGATTATTATTGCATTAATATCAGGAAATGGTAAGTAAAAACAAAACAAAACAAAAAACCCCACAAAAAACAAACAAACAAAAAAAAACCAAACCAAAAAAAAAAAAAGCTAAAAAAAAAAAACCCA
>JAWWES010000081.1:98967475-98987830 GCA_035583135.1 Lophotriccus pileatus | reverse complement strand
ATTTTTTATTTATAATTCTTTTTTTCTTTTATAAAAAAAAAAAAAAAAAAAAAAAAAAAAAAAAAAAAAACAAAAAAAACCCCAAAAAAAAACCCAAAAAAAAAAAAAAAAAAAAAAAAAAAAAAAAAAAAAAAAAAAAAAAGCTAAAAAAAAAAAACCAACAAAAACAAAAACAAAAAAAAACAAAAGCCAAAGCAAACAATAAATCAGTCAGTCTTTGGTTTGCCCTATTTCCAATCAGTCTTTTAGGATATTGGATATATTTTAAATGTGGATTTCAATAGTTTGCCTTGACCTTGTAACTGTTCTACAGTTAATGGTTTAAAACACAGACTGCCATTATCAGGTTACAATTCCTTTGCTGATGCAACAGTTCTTCCCAAAACTACTTCCAGTAATAACATTTTTATTTGGCTTACCCTGTTCTAGCCCTTTAGCATAATTACTTCTTATCATTAAGTCAATATAACACTCAAAATTAGCAGCTGATTTGCACATTTTACAGACAAATCAGATGAACTGAAATCCTGATTTTGGTATAGTCTTCCCACTGCAGAGGTGGAAGCAGGGGGTGGCCAGGGGAAAACAAAAAGGAATGCAAAGTTGTCCACACTGGCCAATAATTTTTAAGAAAATGCTTGACACTGCCAAAACTAAAAGCTTTTGCTGCTTTTACCCACCTTTAAACATAGGTTAGAATAAAGACTGTGCAAAAAAATAACACATTTTTACATTTTACAGTCCCTTCTGACCTTTTAAACAGATTCCTAGGTATATTTTCAGTGCCTATCCATTTGAATAGCAAGGGAATTTTCTGTCACTCTGAATGCTTTACTTGCTTTGCAAAGGGTTCACTGTCTTCCTCAAAGATGAGCAAATACTCACCAGGTCTCTATCTACCCAGAAGAGCTGTGGAGAAAAAAACGAAACGAAACAAAACAAAAACAAATAATCCAAACCAAACAAACAAACAAACAAAAACACAACCAAAAAACCAAACTAAAATCAAGAGTTACAGCACCTAAAACTTCTGTATGGACACATTTGGAAATGTTGCAGCTTAGCAGGAAAGTTCTCAATCCGTTCAGAGCAATCCAAAATAAACCTCTCAGATATGAAATCAGAGTGCTCACATGGGGATTTACAGTTCTAAATCACAAAACAAGTTCTTTGTTTTGGAGTTGCTTTGGAGCCAAGCTATAGTTTGGGGCTTGAAGTGGGGATTCAAGCCAGCGACTTCATAGTTGAGAGTCTAAGGGGTTGGACTCATCTCTGGTGAGTTTTTTCTACAACTAAGCTCACAAACTAAACTAATGTATTATTAAGGGCAATAATGAGAAAGTTTTTCTTAATGTAAGTGAAATCATCTTATTAATACAAATCCCAGTGCTGTGTGTACTATCTTGCTCAAGGATCTCAAAATTTTATGAAGATCTTACTGTTTCCTGAGCTGTTTCCCCTAGCTGAAATGCAATTGACTCCGGAATGGAATACAACATTATCTTGCAAATCAAAGCAACACTACACACTGGTTTATGCCAGAGTTAGAGAATGCCAGATCAATTGAACCTCACTGAGGAAAGTCTACAGCCAATAAGGTAAATATAAACGTATCTCGAGTGCCCTATAAATTTTAAGGACATGTAAATATTCCACTAATTGAGAAGGTGCCAGTAGGTAACACTTCAAAACAAATGCTATGTATCATCAGATTGCTCAGACCTCTTGTTCTTGAGTTCCCATGGTTTCCTCTTTGCAGTTCTTCACAAATTGTAATTGTCAAAATCTGGCCAATGCATCTACTTAGGGGAAAAAGGGCTGATGGCCATGCTTCAAGGAGAATTGCCCACAGATTTTTAATAATGTTCAGGAACCTGGGGTAACGTTTTTATTCTAAATTCACCTCCTTATTAAGGTAATATTCAAGTACTGTGGAAGACACCTGATAACCCCAAATTTTGCCTTCAAAACTAACTGGCCTCTAACTTTCTCTGTACCCTTCTATTTCCCACACACAAAAACCCTCTTATTTAAAAATTATTCCGAAGTAGCATTGTTAAGTTGTGCAGTAGCTAAAGCACAGTATCTCTGACCTATCCACCACTCAGCTTTTCTGCCCCTTTGATCTGGAGCTCCATACCACTGCTTCCAAGAAAAGACTGCTGTGAAAACAATGTGCTCCTTCAGTAAGGAACAGACACCTAAGATCTATACCTCTTCTACGTGGCAATTAAGTTTTCCTTTTAAAATTAGTTTAAACATTTATTGGTCTAAGCTGCCAGTTTAATTAAACATTTCTTGTTACAACTCCAAGAGTTGAAATTCTGGAGCTTCAGAATGCCTATGCCAAAATCCCTTCTGCCAAAGCACATTTTTTTGTTCATTGCCAGCTGAGTATATAGAAATTGGCTCCGAAAAATAGGCCAGGGCCGGTAATCCTGCACCACATGCATACGAAATGCCTAAAGGTGCCGGCAATATGTACTGCACACAGCTTGACTTCACAAAATGCATGTTCAAATCACCAGGTCAAGACATGGAGTAAACTCCTCAAAATTAAAGCCAGAAAGCAATTCCTTTTTGTTGTGGTTACTGTATCTGTTTCTATCCCAGTAACAATCGGGTGTACTGAACCTTCCCACAATTGCAATAGAGGTTGATGCCTGCTTGTACATATGTAAAGCAGTTCTCATTCTTACCAGTCCCTACATACAGTTAAATCAGACACATTTCCTTGGTCTGCTTTTCATGTGGCATTGCCCCATACATCTCAGAGTTTCCAAACTTGCTGTCACAGAGAAATAGAAAGGAATAAGGGTTATAGACACCCTGTTGCTGATGTGCTAGGGTATCGCTAACAAAAAAATTTAAAAAAAAAAAAAAAAAAGAGGAAAGGGAGAGAAAGAGAGGATCTGTCACCATGCCTAGGTTCACAAGTGATAAATGCAGACATACACCAATGCAGTATATTAAAATGTCCAATCAAGGGCAAAAAACCCCCAAAGAGTGAAGTTATATTTTCTATCTAGAATCACAGAACCACAGAACAATGTGGGTTGGAAGGGACTTTAAAGGCCATCTCATTCCAACCCCACTGCCATGGGCAGCAACATCTTTCACTACATCACCTCTGCCAATATGCAAACTCTGAAAAAGAAAGGGCAAGACAGATTAGGTCCATTCGCGTATTTCTCAAAGTTTATCATCCTGGAGTATCATGAGGGAAAAAAGGAACAGACAAATAATATGAAAAAGATTATAATATAGGGAAAAGTTTTTTAAAACAGGGTCACCCCCTACCCCCAACTGCTCTACAACCACTAAGCAGATTCAGACATGATCCAAATACCAAGGTGGAGAGCTGTCCACCAAGAACACTGGGCACCATAGTCTCAGTAATCATTTTAAATGTCATCTCTTCAAGCAAGACTCATGGGATTAATTACAGAGAAGAAGAATAAAGTCAACTCAATTTAAGGATTATAAATAGCGCTTGCCAGTGCTAATAACACACACACACTTAACAATGGAAGGTAAATTAACCTGAATTATTGGATTACGGTCATTTCACTGACCAGACTGAGGGTTCCCTGGAGGTATATTTATGCTGTGCTCACAAGCTTGCCCTAACCTACCACTCACCAGTTGGCCCAGAGGAGCCAGGCTCAAGTTCCAGGATATTAGCTACAAACAAGGGTCACATTTGCAACTCCATTCCCACATGCCCTATCCCTTGAGGATCCTGCGGGGAGGACAGATTTCCTTCTATGATTTCTCCATTTAAGCAGTTTTGTGCATGGTAAACTGTTCTGGACAGACAGATTAAGCCTCCAAACAGCCCTCCACTCTCTTGTGCTCTAGCAGCTGTGCCTACAGTGCAAGGCAGGTACCATCTTTGTCGCACTTCCTTTTTTCCTTTGGAAAAAAACCCACAGCATGTGAGGATGGGAGAGGAGGAAGGCGCTGTAACAGCCTCTAATGGATTTCCCAGGCTGTATGACTGAGGGTGAGGCTGAAGGGGTGCATCACGAAGCCCACTTTCCCACAGTGCAAACACAACCACCATCCAGCTGGGATGGGACAGACTTCAGCTCTTCTAGATATTGATCCGCGTCAGGCACACATGCTTACGCTGCTTTTCTCATAAATTACATCAGCTCTGGTTTCACCTGTGAGACATAAAGTAAGCTTTCTTCCATCAAGCACATGGACAGGAACTAAAAATATATAGAAGAAATGTACACCACAGCCTACACATAAAATAATGCCAACATTGATCCATCTATGCAGAGCTCTGCTAGAGTATTAGTGCTGCCTAAAATATTTCTGCCTATGCTTGTTCTCTAATGGAACTTTCATACAGAAATGAAAACTTTTCATGGAAAGTGTCTGCTTTCTTCAAGAAATTTTTCACTGGAAAGCCAAAATCCTACTGTTTTCACCCTGAACATCAAATCCTCAGTTTTTGGCCAAAAACATAAAAGCATTACTAAAAATTCTGGCAGAAGAAACCGGACAAGTTTTCTATGTATTGCTTTTTATCACAAAATTACAGACTTTTCTACAAAGATTATTCTGATCAGGGATTTGGATTAGGAACAGTCCATAAAGGGGTGTTACGACATCTGCATGCACGTAATTATTTAGCAGACATTGAAGTGATCAATAGATTTGTTGCCCCATTGTTGTCAGTTCAGTGAAATTTGTTGTATCCCGTAAAGGGTCTCCTAAAAGCAGTTCTTTACATGCCATATTCAACACATATGGAAGCATTTGATGGACATCAGGCCTAACAGATTTTTAAAGAAGTGACTAGAGAATCGTCCAGATGCTCTACTTCAGTTCTTTTATCAAGCATAAATTATACTGCTGTATAACAAAGGGCAGTGCTCGTGCACCAGGCCCTCATTTTTACTACATAGCCCCTAATCCCAAAGCACTCTCCTGAGCTCCCACACCTGGCATATTGTTTGAGAAAAACGATGTGTCATGGAACAAAACACTGGAACATCAAAATGCCCCATTTAACACACAGATTTTTCCTCAGAGACCCTACAAAAAAAAAAAAAACCCAAACAAATCTAGACCCATATAAGAGAGATACATAATAATTAATAGCCCTTGACAAACAAACTTGCAAAAAGGCAATTATCTTTTCTTGTGATTTAGGCTCCAAGCACATGCAGCCTCAGACTACAGAAATAAAAAAAAAAATAAATTCACTCTTCCATAGTGCCAGAGTCTGCAAGTTCTTCAGTGAACCTTTTCTTTTTTTTCCCCCAATGTTTGTTATTTTTCCTGAGGAGAATCAGCAGAAATAACGAAATAATTTTAGAGCGACTGCTTGTTTACACCCAGTTGACTTTACGCTCACCTGCTCTGATCCTTGTTTGGCTCCCTGACGTCAGGACCACATTCACACACAGATGAAATCCAGACAGTGGTTAGAAACTGTGAGACCGGTCTCTAAACTTGGGCACCTAAATTAGCAGGTCTGTGGCTGTACAAAGTTAAATTTCTCAATACCATTTACCAAGTAGATAAGAACTATGAGCTCACAGGTACAGAAGCCAGACACACTGCACGAATCGTGTTTCCTCAAGCCAAGACCAAGAGAAACTTGTAGTCCTGTACTCAAAAATTCATTCCTTATTCACCATCAACATACCAGAAACAAAATGATCATGGTTCCAGGTTATTTAGAGTAGCAGAATACATTTTGGTTAGCAAGGCCAAATGTCAAACTTGGCCTATGTCAAACAGTCAAGAAAGTGTTAAACAGCTAAACAGTAATACATATGCTACAAAATTCACTGAAAATTTCCATTTAATGTTCTTTTTATTTCACTGTAAAGAAATTCACCACTGAAATACTTTTTGGGGAAAAAAAAAAAAAACCTACTCAGATCAGCAGTGAGATAAATTATTTTTCAAGTGAGTTCTTATCTCAGTAACAGTCAAAATGATCAAAAAAATTAATTACTCAGGAAGGCAGCACAGATTCAGGGGTCTCTCACAAAGTCATGTAGCATCCTTCCTTGTCCTCAAGAATTAATAGCTACAGTTAACACCATCTCTTTGTGGGTTTTGGAATAAATACCTACTCAGTCTGAAGGTCAATAATTCCTAATAACATACTGGAAACCACCCCTCAGGGTTTTATTTAAGAGATATTATAAGTAGGGCCCAGCAACTGTACAAGGATGTGAACAAGCCACTAAGCAAAAGGAATCAGCAAAGCATCTTTGAGTATCCTGACTAAAAACCACAGTGCTTCAAACAACTGAAACTATGATAAAGACAGAGGCAGAGCCACATTACATTAAGGAGTCTGCCAAAGTTCTGTGTTTGATACGTCAGCAACAACTCCCTTTGCAGCGCTGTTAACAAACAGCTCCTCTAATGCACAATGAAAGGTGAATTTCTGATGTATAAACAGAGATAAGAGCCTAACCCTGCCTCTGCATTATCTGATGCTTTACAAAAATAAGAGGAGTACGGAAAGTAAGGGAGAAAAGCAGAGAAGGAAGTGCCCCAACCACCAAACTCCTTGCCCATAGCTCTACATGAATATGTGCACATGAAACAGCTCTATCCAAAAGATCTGATCCTGGGGTATTGAAGAAATACTTGAAATCTTGAATTGGTAGGCAAATCCCACAGTTTCCAAGCCTTAGATGCCTTTTACAAAATCACCTGCTCACCGAATTGTAGGCTATGTCATTAAAGAAGATACAAATAATAGTGATTTTGTTCAGGGGTAAGCAGAATTTTGAGGTCCTTGCTTCTGGTTTTAGAAAGGCTGTGCCACAATGCCTGCTACTGCCTCATGGACAAAATAAATGTAGCATTAATGTTAGCTGCAGACTGGCTAAGTCTACTCCTTTCCTCAATAACTGCAAGTTTCTGTCCCTTTCTACAAGTCTGGAGAGAAATTACAGCAGCTTCTCTTTTCTTGACCCAGGCCCAAGCCAGAGTACATAGAATTTCTTATGAAATGAATTAACAAAGAAATATCACCAGCACTGAAACATTTCATGGACAAACAAAGTGAAGAACGTAGGAGATGGTACTGCATGGTATAGGGTCAGAGCCTCTACAACCATAAATCATGAAAACTGTTTGGACTACAATGCCTTACAAAAAAATTCCCATGTTTTGTTATCTTAAGGCACGTTTTTTTCAGGCATTTCTATTTCAACTTAATATTTATTATGTGCCTGATTCTGTACTAGCTGGAGACTATGGCAATGCTTTCAATGAACTAAAAAAAACTTATCAAGCCTCTGAACTCTTCTTAGCAACCTTTTCAACCTCCTCCTCATTCTTCTTTAAGGTCAGGAAGAACAGCTAATAAAGTTGATCTATAGATCTAAAAAAAAAAAAAAAAAAGGAAAATAAAACTACCTGAAACTCCATAAGAGTTCTTTAAAATGTCAGGACTATTTCTTCTATGGCAATCAACTCATGAGTCTTCTAATGCAGTCAGTCTTCCCTACTTTCATGTTTTAGGGCTATAAGAGAGACTAAATTCAAGGTGATATGCACAAGCTAACCTTAATCCCCATCATGGTACAAGTTATCATCATGAAAGGGTACATGAAATTAGAATAGTTTTGAAATATAGGATGGGAGAGACAATTGCCTACCCACTAGCAGGGATATAGCAAAGAATGCATATAAATCAGAAAATTTCCAATCTTTCCTGACCAATCACCTACAAATGCAAGAGCGTTTGGGTAAAGTCCCAGTGTCGTGTTTATGTCAGTATATATATGGCAGGTATATATCCCTATGTTTATTTGTGAGACAAACTGGTACTATGCTGCAGTTTTTGACAACAAGGCTGCACGTGCTAGTTATGAGCAGTCCACAAAAAAAATCTAACTCACAGAGGTCAACTCCAGTGTTTATATTACTTTATTTGTATCAACCCAGATGTCAAAATAAGTACAATTTACTGAAACCAGACTCAGTCACAAATTATACACCACAGAAGACACAGCACCAAATGCGCATAATGAAACACTTACTTATTGATTTTATAGCCTGAGGAAATTTTTATAATCAAACAAACAAAAAAAAATTAAAATTAAAAAAGAAGGTATTCACATAAGAACCTGTTCAAAGCACACATTTCTGTAACCTGATGATATGCCCCACAGCACACAAGAGGCCAAGGAGGTGGGTGAGAGGAGTCACCATTAAATGACTGCGATTTTTACTGCAGCACCAGAGGAATCAGTGGCCAAGGCAAAGCTGCAGAAACTCTGCCCATCTGAAGGTAAGCAGTTCTAGCAGGGAGCAACAGGGAATACAAAATATTCTAAGACCTTTACCACCTCACTACCCTTCTGTCACAGCCCTAGAGGCACTCTCCCTCTCCAGTGCGCAGCACGGACATCTTCTCAGATAACATACTGCATGGAGAACAGAACATGAAGAGACAGACAGGGCCTGTCCTACCCTGCTGAGAAGCACTTCGTAACCCAAAGCACACTGCTCAAAGCCACTTGCCCAACACTCATCACAAGAAACACTTTTGTAATGAATGTGGCTGTGAAGGAAGCTCTGAGAGAATCTGGTGTTTTCTTCAGCACTTCCTTTACGTTACCTTGCAAACAGAGGCAAATTGTTTCTTTTTAACTAAGCAGAGAAGCTGCTAATATTAAAACCAAAACTGAATCTCCTACTGAGACTACATTTTATTTTCTCTCTCTCTTTTTTTTTTTTTTTTTTTTTTTTTTTTTTTTTTTTTTAACAGGATCATCTCGTGAACCAAGACAAACATGTGAGGTTTGGTTTGTGACCAGCAAAAATACATATTCTAAACAGCAGTGGACTGCAAGTATCCCTAACTTTTGCTACTGGTCTCAAGTATTTACATAGGACTTCAGCTCGATTCTATTATATTTTTTACTTAGAATAAGAGACTAAAACTGACCAACACAAACCTCCCAATTAGAAGACCCACTGTAAAATATGCAAAGTCACACAACCCAAGGAACAAAACAGCCCCTGCAAGAGAAATTCATAGCAGTTTCTACATTCCTTTCTCTCACGTGTAGCTGCACATTTGTGATTTTAAGTGGATGAATCTTTCAAAGTGGGATGACTTGACAGAAAAATCCATGTCTTGTGCCTTTCCTACAGGGCACTTAATGCAAACAACCTAAAAAACCCAAACACACACCATCTATAAACATCCAGCTGGAAACATCAAAGCAACAAAAATCACCCTTTTTAAGTGACAAATTTGATGATGTCAACAATATCTCGTTAGTAAACTCTCTGTGGCAGAATGCATATTGGCCTACGAGACCACACAGCACTTTACACATTTTTTTACTCTATCATAAATAATAGTGAACTATACTAGCTTAGAGTTTTTTCCAATCTAAAACATATATGACCAACCCAAACAAAAACATAAGGCAACATCAAGTACATTTGTCATAGTGGTGGTGATGGGTGTACTACAGTTTCTGGAACACTCTAACATATACGACTCCTGGACAAGAGCATGCAAAACAGCCACAGCAAAACAAAACACAGTATTAAGGCCTGCTTAAGATAAGGATCTTAAGATCATATCATAATGAGAGCATTTCTACAAATACAAAGTAATTTAGTTTAGTGAGTATGGAGGAGATTCACAGCTAAAACAATAGACCAAGAGATCCTCTGTTCTCCCAAGCTCTGTAGTGTGTGGTTTTCTTCTTGCTCCCATGCATGGTGAATGGTAAATGGCAACTCCTCTCTGCCTTGGAGACTGTCTGTACTGCAGAAAACAGTATACTGTAAGGACAGTTGAGCTAAATTTCAGAGAAAAGCTGTAAAAGTTGCAGCAGCAGTGTAGTAGTGACCCACACTGCATTTTGCGCTGAGCCAGACTAGCTCCAGGACCCAAGCTAGCCATTTAACTACTTAGTATACCTTTACACCTCAGTGCAGCTCACTCAGTACTAATTTGATGGTCTGATAACACTACAGCTTGCAATACTTAAAATTATAAAAGACTAGAGACAAGATCTGAGAAAACTGAATGAGGGGTGCATTTTCTGCTTAACAGTATCTACATGCAACCATTTTTTTTTTTTCCAGATGCCAGTATATGCATCAGAGAGGAAAAAGATTTAGTAAATTCTACTTCCCACTTCAAACCAAATGCTCCCACTATGGACTCAACTTCTCCCTACTGAAGGTTTCTGTTTATCGTCTTCTGATTATACTGAAGCAGACTGGTAGCTGTAAACAGTAAGCAAAAAACATAAATTAAATGCAAGGACAGTCATGGCTAATGTGAAAAAATAACATTTAGCACATCTATTCTAAACCAAAGCACTTTTAAAGAAGATTTTATTCTGTGTTATAAACTTACATGAAGGGAGGCATAAGGTGCCATATCATCAGATTGAGGTTTACATGACTGTCATCACAGCCTCTCGTATTTCTGAACTGGATGTGCTCTAGTAACAGTAATGGACCAACTCAGTCAGAACACTCTGTTTTTTATAACACTGCCTATAAACTCGGGATTCTGCAATTTTATAATAAAAATATTGATCTATGCATTAATAATTTATGTATAAACCATATTTTTACACATATTATTTAGAAATCAACCATACTTAAAATTGAATTCGCAAATCTATAAGTTTTTTGCGTTTTTGTTTTCTGAAGGAATATTTAAAAGTGTTCCACTAGCCCACTTTACACTTTGAATTTTGTAAAAAAAAGGTACTGTGCTCAAGAATATGCTAGTAGTAATTATTTAAGTACAGCACTAACTTTCTGGAGGGGGAAAAAAATAAAAAGACATCTTCAGTACTCCCCCTGGCCTCCCCAAAATATTCATCATAATTTTTATTTGCTATTTCTTCACTTTTAAAGGTGTTTCCTACTGCAAACTCTTTAGCCCTATTTCTTTGTTGAAAGATATACAATTAACACTGCAAGGTCACCCCACTAGAGAACTAATACTTGAATACCACCTACAATATGAAGCCAGTCTGTACTCAAACCCATTGGATCGCAGTATCATTAAACTAAAAGTCAAAGGTCCATCCGGGATAAGAGTCTTCTTTCCCCAGCTTGGAGTTCCGCTCGCAGTGTGCCAGAACACAGTGACCCCAAAGGATCTCTGCAGTGTATTTCCTGTTTTTTGTCCAAAAAAGGGACTGCCCTGAAACCCTGCAACTACACACAGCTCCCAACAGTAGCTAGAGAGGAGGACAAACAGTGCCACCTTGCAGAAGTAACTTCTCTACCAAGCTTCTGATCTTGCCAAAACAGATGAAGGGGAAAGCTGCATCAAAACCAAAACTCCAACAAACAAAACAAACCTCAATGGCAAATGATTCTTTTAAAAAAAGCTTTCTTTTCAAAAGCTCATTTTCCCTGCTCACCCCAACACTTCAATATGCATTAGGATCAGTGAAATTATGCTAAAAGGGACAGTATGCTCCAGTCAAACAAAACTTTAGTGTT
The DNA here is from genome assembly GCA_035583135.1 of Lophotriccus pileatus. Taxonomy (NCBI): domain Eukaryota; kingdom Metazoa; phylum Chordata; class Aves; order Passeriformes; family Tyrannidae; genus Lophotriccus; species Lophotriccus pileatus. The sequence continues at coordinate 98,976,340 of JAWWES010000081.1, read as the reverse complement.
AGCAGTAGCCAACATAAACTTTGTGACTTTGCGCAACATTCTTCTACAAAATAAACTCAAGCCACTTGCCAGCAATAACCTATATATTGATGTGGTATTAAGAGAAACTTGGAGGCTTCAGCTGGGAGACAAACCCTCGACCAACCACTAATTGGTTTTTATGACGTGACTCATAGTTTAGTAATTTCCCAGAATTTAATCACAGGGCACCCAGAAAGATCAATTAAAGAACAGGCTCAGAATTTGAGCCCTGTGTGAGACAGGGGAAGGCAATGACCTCAGCAGCTTGGCCACAGAATTTTATGAATGAACAAAGAAAGGATTTAAAAGATAAGTTTAACTAACCTTGTGTTTCCTTGTAGACCCATTCATTGTTTTTACAAAGGAGTGAGTTTTAAAATGAGGGAAAAATTGAAGGATTGTGTGTTGTAGCTACTGTTTATTTTACAACTTCATTTACACATGACCATTCTGTGTGTGACTTGAAGTGCTCCATTATTTTTTGCTGTATCTTCTTTTGTATCTCTCTCAATAAAAAAGGGGTGGGGCAGGAAACAGAGCAGGAATAAGTTCCTTTACATTCTTGAACAAGAATCATATCTTGTTATCAGAATGGATAGTACAGAATTCCTATTCACAAACACCCACACCCCAAAAAATGATCATTCTTCTTAAAATGGACCTAACAACTTTTAATGCAAAGAAAATTATAATGTCATTTTGGGCACAAAATTCTAGGATTTCCCTTGTCTCTTCATTCATTTTCAAGGTTCTTTATTCCCACAATTTAACATAATAAAACCTGTGTTATTCCCCCTTTCTGCTTTTTACTATAAATTTTTTCATAAACAGAATGAAAATAATAGTAAAATGCTGAATATTTTTCTCAGTTCTGAAAAAGTTTTGAACAAACTTAGCTAACCTGAATGGTTTTACTTGTTAATGTTGCTCTTCTGTACAAATTTATAGACTATAATCCAGACAAGTACTGCACAGCTGTGATGAAAACCTCATTCCTTGCTTTTCTGGGTTTTTGTGGCAACAGTTTTTGTTCTGCAAAAACCTCTTCTTCGCCGAGAGCTTTCAGAAGAGGAGATTTAATTTATTTTCCTGTCCATAAGTGAAACAACATTATACTGAAATGGTCTGAAAAAGTGAGGATTTCTCAAGATCTACTAAGTACTGTTATGATTATTTCAAATACTATTTTAGTAGGAAAAACACTAAATGCATCACTTTGTTTTTTCTTACAATGACAAACAGCACCAAACTTTCATGCAAGTTACTTATGAAAGCAAAATAAAAGAAGAATAAAAAAAATGCTTTGTGGGCTTACATGTTCTCTTTAAAAGTGCATGAACGCTCAAGTGGGTGGTTTTACACCTAAATGAGTCTCTTAATGTCTTCAAAGTAAAATGTATCTATTTAACAGGCATGTAGACAGATTTACTGTCTTTTTACTGACTTTGATAATGATAATGGTCACTTCATGACAAAAGATGTGAAGTTAGGGTATGGGAGAGTGGATCGGGAAGAGATTATCTATCAATGAAGTTGCTACTATTTCACAAGATTCACAAGTCTGTTACAAGACACTGTCATACAACTCAGCATAAGAAGACTTTCAGTGTCTTGATATTCTTACAATTCCTCAGATGAGGGCAGTGATTACATGGATGCCAGGAGTGCGTTGAGCACTGTGGTAGCTCCATTTTGCAAGAATGATCAAACATTGTTGAAGAATATTGAATATTTGAAGGAAAAGAAGGACAGCAAAAAGGCACTGATAGCCAAGCACACTTGGGTATAGGAAAACCAGATTCAAGTCTCTGCTCTGAATTAGAACAGGATGTTAACAAATCTGCTAGCTGGGAGGAGGATGTGTTTTAAAGTTCCCCACTTCATCTGGAGGCAGAACAGAAGCATCTGAGTAATAAGAAACTGCACACCTAGCTCTGCATCTGCACCAACAGCTTCATTTTCAAGAGTTCGCAGCTCCCTCTAAATCACATTTAGACCAGAGTTTAAATGTTAATTACGGAGCATGTGCATATTAATTTTCTGCTTCCTTCTCTCTGAGAGTAATGGGCATGCTTTTAAATGCCTTTTGTTTGGTTTCTTATGGACTTACTTGGTTTCTTAATATATTACAGGGCACTTCCTGCACTGCTAACAGAAGCAAATTTCCCACTGCTAGTGGGAGTTTTCCCTAAGTAAGGTCAGCAGATCTGGACCCAGGGGAGTGAACTGATCTTCAGGCTTAGCTACCCTGAAGATCTAGCAGAAAGCAAAACAGATATCATTCTTGTTTAGAATTTGCTACTATATTGTATCCTTCTCAGCCACATCATCCAAGACAAACAACTAGGAAACGTTTTGCTGCAATAATCCTTTCAATTAAGGCTCCCATTACAGTGAAACAGCTGCTCACTACAATACATCTTTGTCATGGAACTATTTATTTCCCAGAAAACATTTCTTTAGTTAAGACAGATGCAATAAACCAGATCCACGGAAATAGCAGAAATCAAAGCAGAGCAAAATATGACCAGCTAAATATCCTTGAACTGAAAAAGGGGGTGTTTTCTACGAGGGCAAAATTTATTCCTCTGTGTTGACAAAAAAGACCACTCGATTTAAAGTATGTCTGGTGTCTCACTCTCAACATAATGCCAATGAGCTAGAACTGAAATATAAGGATAAGCCCTCACACATACATCATTAGAAAGAAAAAATAGAACACTCCAAAAACTTCTGTCCTCCAGCTAGTCAGTGGTGTTCATGTGGACCTATAAAAGCCTTTTGGAAGGCCTGCATAATAAATATTTGATGGATAACCTCTTGCTTATTGAGTTAGATGCTTCTCTTGGCATGCAAAGGCAAATGGATCAGCATCTTGTCACTGCCTCCTGCTTCACACATACATGCTCACACCCCCCTCCCAGCCTGCTGAACGTTATTTGTTTATTTTACTAATAAGTCTAACTCATATTAACTGTCACTCAAATATAAATAACAGTTATAAAATGCATTATCATTAATAATTTAATACAAGCTTTGTCAGAGCTTGCAAATGAGCAGTTTTCTTGCTGAAAACTCAGTCGCTGCAATTGCAACTCCACGCAGCTTGCCTATGTTTCAGACAATGGCGACAGCAGGAGGAGGGGACATTTTTCTTTCACCTACACTTTCCCAATGATTTGCAAACCTTCTTGTCAGCTCTGCCTCTGCTAGTGACCAGTTACAGCTACAGAAACCAGGGAAATTAAGAGAATCACCTTCCAGTTAGATGATGGATAGAATACAAGGTGTCCTAAAGGCAGAAGACACTAAGAATCAGCATTATCCCTACAATTGGACTCTATGATCTTAAATGTCTGTTCAAACCTAAATGATTCTATGATAAGACCAGGTCTGTATTCCTCTCTTCAGGCATGAGGTCTAATCCAGGATTCATTCTTTGCCCATAAAGCCCTGACAAGTCCTCAAGCTGAATGCAGTACCAGAACTATACAAATTATAAAAATACTTATCTAGACACAGTTGAAGATGCCAGGGCCTGTATCATTGCAGTAATGAATGATTTCTCAGAACAATCAGAAATACAACTGGTGAACTGTCAAGACTTTGCTACCTAGTTCTCCTTTAACTCTTAAAACCTTAGTAAACAAAGCAGTTCATAAACAGTATGTATGTGTTGCATCCTCCTAGTTTCTTGTTCATTCACTTAGCAAGGGTAGTTCTGTGCTCATGAAAGGAAAAAAAAAACAGTGGAAACACAGATCACTGCACTAGGTGACCAAAAAACATACCTGTTAAATCACACAACTAATAAGGAGAAAGGCAGATTGCTTCAAGAGAAGAAAAGAGAAATAAAGGCTGCAGTACTCTTATAGTGGAAATTGTCTTTGAGGCTTACTATGACATGAAAGTACAGTGCTGATCTACAAAGAATTAACATCAATCTAGACCTCTACCTGAGGCTTTCCAATTTCCTGGGGATTTAGACTCTGAATTCAAATCCATTATAGACACAGAGGCATCCACAGGAAGTCAGGCTTAGCTATGAAATCTGATAAAAGAGGTCTAGTATCTACCAATTACTGTGCTATAAAGCCAGTGTTATTTTCTGTTATAATACTTTCCTGTCAAAAGTACATACTCATCCATGTGTGAGGATGAAATTCAGAATAAAAGAAAAAAAAACCACCATGCTCAGCACTCAACTTGAAGAACAGATCAGGTACCTCGCTTGCTGACCAGAACCTATTTGAAATAAAATGGGGTAGTGTGAGAAGGAAAAACACAGAAGAAGGAGAAAAATAAATTACGTATGAATTTTAAAGAAATAGTGTTTACCTCTATGGACAAATTTCAGGTATTACTAGAGAGTAATTCATAGGAAAAAAAATGGTGCCAAGACACTGCAATGTGTGCTGGCTAGTACAGTCCAAGGCTCACTTCTTAATGCTTCTTCAGACATCATCTAATGTGGTAGAATCAGGACACAACTTACCGTAGCGTGACTGCCTTCGACAAGGCAACAGCACTGGAGTGAATTTGAACAACTGCACTTCTTTTAAAAAATTGCACAATGATTTTATTGGAATTCCTCTCACCTACAGGTCAGTCATAATAATAAGAACATACACCTAATAGTTTAATGCTTTTTGTAGTCTTCCTTTATGATAGCATAATAAAACATGGTTGTTTCACACACAGTGGTATTAGAAATGAGAATAGGGAGGGCCCAAAATGTGTTTTATATTCTTTCTATTCTTTTATTTTCCAAACTTAAACATAATCCTCTAAGACAACTTACAGTTCTTTAGACTCTTGAACTCCTGAAAGCAGTCTGATGACCACAGTAATGCTCCAAAGTCTTCCAACATCGCCCATAATCTTAACCAAATCACCAGGAACCTTCAAGCCAGCAACTTGGCTGTTCATTCCATGTAAAATAACCCAATAACCCTCCTGAAATTACTTTTCACATTGATAGAAAACCTCTGCAAACCATCTGACTCTTACCGTTTACATACAGGTTTGCCGGAGACATTGAGCAAATGATTTGAATAACGTGGGTTTAGAGGCATCGGTTGGGTTATTCTACTTTCTACCATCATATGATTTGTTCTGGTTCATAAAAGGATCACATGCCACTTTGAAATTAAATGGATCTTTAGGCTCAATGTGTTTATTAGAAGCTGAAACCTAGAAAACTATCAATGGTCTACCATGCATATGCAGTCTCTGGATGTTGTGTCAGCATCCTCATTTAACCCAGAAAGTCCTTCTCCTCCTTCAAATATCCCCCAATCCAAATCCAAAACAATTATTGCCCTTTTCAAAATGACAAAGTAGGAAAATTATTTTAAGATAAATCAGATGTACTGCTTCTTTCTTACTTGTGTACATTAGCATCCTTTTTTGTTTGAGTCACCACACAGTCCTTATCAGGACTCAGTCTGAATTGACCTTATCAAAGTATTATCTATGTTGTTTAGCATAACCCTATTTTAGAACACATATTTTCATTTAATCCTTTCTTTTTCCAGTTGCCTCATGATATTTATTTACTCTTCTCTTACAAATATATTCCAAAATTTGAAAAACACAAGTTCGCAGGAGTACATGTGCAAGAACATTTCCCCCTTTTTTTCTGTATCTGAGCTAGTATTTTCATTCTTCAAGCTAGAGTATCAAACTCACTTTTAGGAGGGAGATTACACAATCTTTAAAACTTTAGCATTTAAACTCCTTGGGTCTTACTCCTTCCTCACGTACAATAGTTTTTCCAACCTCCTTCCCAGGAGGTACTTTAGCCTTTGTCTCTGTGCATAACAGTATTGTCCTGATTCAAAATTGAAGCACACAGTCTGTCTAAAATTTGGGGCATCTTTAATTCCTGCTTCATCCCTATTACCAACCATGCTTTTTATTATTTTATATTTATATGGATAAACACATTTTTATTCCTTGTTTCAGTTTCCTTTGCAGAGTTCAACTCTGCTTGACTTCTAGCAAATTCTATTTCATCTGACACTTCTTGACCTCTAAGATAATTCCCCTTTTACTCATTCCTTGTGAACTCTCTGTTTATTCCTAATTTTATGTGTGGGAGTTGTTAGTTAGCAAGTTAGGTCTGGAGTTCACCCTTAAAAGCCACCAGTGCTTAAGATGAGAGTTCTAGAAAGATTGTTGCATTTCTAACTAGAAAATGTCACCACATCCAAATGCTTGAGGCTCTTCAGTCACTATCCAGTTTCCCTAAGCTTGTGTTGCACTTCAGGTTAAGAAAACCTTAGAGCTCTTTTTTTTTTTGTTAATTTTGGATCACAAGGATAATGATGACTAACTCTCTCTGACGTCCTTAGTCCCTCAAAACCCAATTTTAAAATAACACTGGTTCTTCACAAGTCAGTAATTGTGAGAGGAGTTGTTTACATTAGGGAGAGTTGGCTGTACGGTTATTAGGATCATTCATCCTCTGATTTATAGTAGAATATAACAATTGCATGTTGATTTTCTCCTCTAGTATTATCTGAATCCGGTCAGATCTTATCAACCTCTTACCTCCTTCCTGAAATGTAATTTTGACTTCTAAATTACTCTGCTGTAGATGTAGATTGAATAATATCCCTGCAATTTCTCTACAGTCTGCTTACTGATTACAGAGCTAAGAAGCCACAGCACTGCAAACATTTTCAAGTCCCTTTTATCTCTGCATCATACAGCTTTTGAAAGAGCTCGATCAGGACATCTCAGAATCGTCACAATGAGACTTTGCTGCCCCAAGGACTGGTCCATTCCTGCTGCAAGGAAAACAGAGCATAGCTTGGGTGGAAGGTCATGCTTGCTGCTGTGCTGTGCAGGCTAAGCAGCAGAAGGGAGGTGAGTGTTGGATCTCACACTATCACACTCCTATAGCAGTCAGCCTGGCTCTCCAAAGCACTGTCACAGCCGCAACAGAGAGCAGAAGGGTGCTCAAGGAAACTATCTCCTTTGTCAATGTCTGAAATGTAAACAAATAATGCACATAAAATCATGCTAACAAAAAAAAAAATTACAAACAACAAAAAGAACCCTAAGACTTCTCAATTATTTACATATAAAACACTTCTTTTTTTTAAAAAAAAGGCAATTTAACTCAGAAATTCATGGTTCAGGAAGAAGATGAGAGAACAGATTCTTAAAGTTTGGCTTCACTGGCATATCCAGCAACACCCTCTTTCCATCAAAATCTATGGCCTAACTAATCAGTATTAGGATTGCAAGACTACATGACGCATATTCAATCATATTCTACAGCCTAAGTTGCTGCTATTTTTATATGATTTTCATATATTATTTTCATAATTTCATTATTTAATTCAATTTAAAAACATGCCACAAGGTTCATTCTGAGTTTAAAATCCTTTCACAACCACAGCAAGCCTACGTCAGCTCCCAAATTTGAGAATGTGAGAACATTCAGGAAAGCACTCTTGTCAGTGCTTAACTTCCCAACTGGGCCTAAAGCACGCTTCCTGCTCTTGTCTCACTCCTGCTCATGGCAGAAATTTCTCCTTACACCTTATTGATGTTAAATAGGAAGACTGCAAGATCATAGCAAACTCCCCTAATCTACTGTATTGTTTCTAGATTAGGTTTCTATTTCTTCACCTTCCAAATACAACAATACTAAAAGTCTTATTTCACACATAACCTCCCGAAAAGGAAGAAAAGTGACTAATTTTCAATTATTTTAAAAAAGGAAGAATACAAAGAACAGCTAGAAAAGTAATCCTCGCAAGCTGTAAAATGTAAAATTTTTATTATTTATGTGTTGCATGTACTTTAATGAATTCGGGTGGGGGGAGGAAAGTAAGGAAATTTTCAGAGTTACTGCCAAGAACAAAAATTCTTTATCTTTGTCTCTAAATCACTTCTCCGTGAAATAAATTTGCATCTACCTGTACCTTGGGATAAAAAAAAGAAGCTTTGTTTTGGCTCTAGTTCTTTAGTCACTGCTAGAGTTAAATTAAACAATGTTAATTAAACAATGACATATTCAATCTGAAGCTGACTGTCACCAGGGGAGGGGACAGGTTTGGGATCAACTTAAAACATTAAAATAACCAAATAAATCACTTCCAGATCAAACCAAAACTGACTTTTTTCCCCCTAAAACAAAAGTTATTCAATACATAAGGAGAAATATGGCTTTAAAATAAATTCAATAATACAAAAATCTAATGCAGCTATAAATGTGCTGTTCTACGATTAAAATACTTTGTAATAGCATCAAATCTCCTTAAAATGGCTTTTTTATCCCCATATAATTTCCACCACCATCCAAAAAAAACTTCACCAAAAACCCCACACCAGTCTAATTGAAAACACCTTATTTCAAAACCGTCCGAAGAATTTTTGTCCTCTGTACCAAGAACTACTACTCTTCTTTATATTTGAATCTTTCCAAAGAGCCATATAATTGATAACCATACCAAAAAAAGCCCATATCAAATACTTAATTGCAAGTTAAAATAAATTTCTAGTTATTTTCTCCTCCTGACTTCTGCATTCTTGTCACAGCTTTGTTGGCTTTGTTTGGAAGTCTTCAATCAACACACTGCTGAGTTTCTGCCATACCAAAGTCCAAATATATTGCCAGCACTCATATAATACAGAATAATAAAAAATGAGTGGCACATCATCTAATCAACCACCTACCATGACTCCCTGCTTACAATTTATTCTCTGGAAGCCAAAAAGTAAAACAGCCCAGAAACTGGACTCTACATTCTCAGAGTGGAATATCCCATCTAGGAACAGCATTACAAGGCAGTGAGAAAGGCACAGGTAATTTTTTATCATACACAA